>CM029016.1:169853040-171110108 GCA_016801055.1 Panax notoginseng
TTAATATCTCAAAGAAATATATAATCATTTCAGAATTTATATTAAACAATAATTATAACCATGTTGATCAATTAACCTTTGCACTTAAGCTAAAGATATTCAATTATAAATTCAATGGTCATGATCATACCAGTCAACAATTCAACTTGCACTACTGGCCAAAGGGAACCCATAGTCATGATCATATCACAAATCTACCCATCTTTATACTCAAGTCAAGAGAAATATCATCATTAGGGTTATAAAAATGTTATATATGATAATAAAATCAATATAATCAACATATAGATTTAATCTCAATAGTAATATTCATAAATCAACTATAATTTGGTCAGAAAAAGAAACCAATTTTGTCGTAAATAGTAACTAGTGAATAGTAACTCATGAATAGTAACTCGTAAATAGTAACTCATGAATAGTAAACCCGACACAAAAAGGCAAAAATTCTACAATAAAATACATACCAATATTTCGGTATAATGATATTGAAAGAAAAATATTTCTTAAGCTTATAAATAATTTTATTTTAATTGTTTACACTTTACTAAATAATACATTTAATCATTCTAAAATGCCAAACTCATAAGATTTTATTACCAATAACCAAAACCCTCATCAAAAATCTGCATATACCTCATATAGGATTCTAAAGCCATAAAATCTTATTTTTTTTTTAATTTTCTTACTTCACATAACCTATTTAATTCATTTACTCATAACTAGTCTATTTTAATGAAAAATACCAAATTAGTTCTAAAAATATTTCTTTTCTCAGATTTAGCAGAATATAGTCCCATATTGAACATATATTTTTCTCAAAATTTTTAAAACTCATTTATTATTTTTCATATGGCCAAAATTGCCGAATATTTAGACATTTATCATAAATTGTACTTTTATCCAAAAATTTCAAAATTCACAGAGTACATTAATATTATATAGATGTACTCCCAATAAAAATTTCATCAATTTTGGAGTTAACCACAAGGAGTTATAAGCGGTTACTTTTAAAATAGTCTTATCTCATCAAATTCATAACTCTTAATCTATACATCCAAAAATCACCATTTTTGGACACAATCAATAAAACTCGTCAAAATATCATTTTAAAATTTTCCAGAATTTTTTGAAGATCAGAAGAATTACGAACTGAAAAACATAATAACCCTTAAAATCACGTACTATCCCCTACCTCAAAAGTGCAGTATTTCTGACTGGAATGCAAAGCCGAAGGAAACTTGCACTGAATAGCAACTCTCAAAGTATCTAAATACTCACAAAATATGCTTCATAATATAGAGAGAGAAAGAGAGAAAGCTTATGTTTCTGGTGTGTTTTTCAATTCTAACTTAGCCCTCTATTTATAGGAAAATGTTAGCACGCCGAAGCAGACTTAACCTGCAACCTGATGGCTTTACCTGCTACTATTCCCACCCACCACATTTGAATAAAAATTACATCACATTTCTTCACCAACCAAGAGTGGGGCCCACCAATTCTAGAATTTTCCACCAAAATGATTAACTCCGAAAATTCAACAATTTCTGAACCAGTCATCTCACAAAATTCATAACAAATCATACGTTAATTTTTAATGGTTCAAAATTTGTGGACATATACTCAACTTATATATGTATAACATATCCAAATATTACCACGATCCAACGGTCGGATTAAAAATTATAACCCTCACAAAATATCTCAAAAATCCTAATTTGATTTTCAATACCTCCGTTCCGACAAAAATACAGCTAAAACACCTCAACATTAACTCCTTCATTTTTAACCACAAAAATATATCCCTCATTTATATCCACATAAAATAAATATTTCATTATCATATGAATCAATTATTAATTATTCACAAATAATATTACATAATGCCACCGCGTCCCTATAAAACGGCGTCGTTTTGATAAAATTATTCTACTTAAGGCATTATGCTATTTAAGAATTATACTCTTGATCCTTTCTGTATATATATATATATAATTACTATTACTTGCTGGGCACTCAAATGCTCATCCTTGCTTAATTTAAATATTTTCAGCTAAGTATAAAGAACCAGAAAGCTCATGCAGAAATAAAAGAAAAGGAAAGCTAACCAAATAAGATTTGTAGTAGTTTATGTATTAGTTTGATATTACTAAGACAATTATGATATATATTATCTATCATGTATTGTAATGAATGTTTAAAGGTCTCGTACCTGGGAATTAGACTCTGATGATATGTAAATTAAGTGTGAAGAACCAGAAAGCTCATGCAGAAATAAAGGAAAAAGAAAGTGATAAGCGGGATTTATACCCACGAATCGAATATTTTATGACTTAAATAGTTGCCTGTTCTCGTATAATTTATTTATTTTTATATGATTGTAGTGTTATTATGCTTAATTGATGCAATGAAGAGTTATTTTCCATCTTACAGGGCATATTGGCCATTTTTCCTGTACTGGCGTAGCAGCGTCAGTGTTACACATGGAAGTCGCACCCCACCACCATATCTGGCGCCCCAGTTTGAGCCCCAGCGCCAATACTAGGCAAAGCTACTGACTTTTGGCGCCTCTGCTGAGTTACGTGTGGCGCCCCAGCGCCAAGTTCGGCGCCAGACTCTTGCCCCAGCGCCATTAACGGCGCCCCATCACCTCAGCTCGCGCCCCAGCGCCGCTTGTTAAGCCTTTGCTCGCGCCACAGCGCGAGCTCTAATGCCCAAGCAGTAATGAGTCTTTAATAACCTAAAAGAAGAGGGGAACAATATATAAGCGAGGAGCAGCCGCTTTCATCAAAAAGAATGGAGAGAGAGAAAGGGATATAGATCTCATAACACAGATCATGTAAATAGAATAGCATAGCTTAGCTTAGGATTTTCTTCTGTATTTCTCTCTCTAGTTCCTTTCTCATCTCTCTACATATAGATTAGGTAGATTAGGGAGAGGTCTGAGATTTCTTTGGAGCACAAGAGCAACGAGTGACACGGATTGGAAAGCTTGAAAGGAGCAGATTGCTTGGTGACTAAAGGGCTTTGACGGAGTTCCTTCTTATCCATTTATTTCCTCTATTATTGTAATCCATAAATGTTGTCTTATTTGCTACTTGTATTTGGTTTATTAACTATGAACTGAATATTGGCTCTAAAGTTATAATGGATCCCTTTGTTATTTAAATTGATTGTCTTTATCTCTTTGGTTGGCACCATATTATTTGGTTTAATATATTTGTGGTTTATGATTCTCGCTAAGACATTAGTGATAATTTTGATAATCTGCATGATATCAACAGAAGAATTATAGATTTACACCTAAATATATTAGCATGTGATTGTGGGTTTCGACTGCATAATTTGTGCGTAGAATAGACATATCTCTGTGTGCCACGTGCGACCTGTAGAGAACTTATGCTTAAATCCTTGTTATGATTAATTCGCATAGACGTATGTAGGATTGCATCTAGCTTGGACGTTCTTTTATGTTTTATTCTCTTTTGGGTGGATCTGGAGAGGATATGTTTGTGCATACCTCGACAGAGGTGCATAGGAATCTGTGTGTTCTCGGTCAACAAATTGTCGTGACCAATTAGACCAAAGAGAGAAAGGGTAGCTAGTTTGATGAAATAGAACACGCTAGGTGTTTGACAGAATGCCTGTGTGGGGGTGAAGTTGTGACCTTAGCTTGTAATTCCTTAGATTTCCATTCGTTATCCATTTACTTGCTTTGTTAAGTAGTATAATTAGATTAATCACACTTTCATTTAGTGCTGTTCGAATAAGACTTTAGCGATAAACAATCGGTACTTTGTAAATATTAGTCATAGTTCCTCGTGGGTACGACACACTTCTTATCACTGTATTACTTGTTAGACCGCGTATACTTGAGCGTGTTTAGTGATCGATTTTCTGACCAATAAGTTTTTGGCGTCGTTGCCGGGGAACTATTATTCTAATATTGTCCAATATTGATTTAAATCAATTTAGTCTTACTTTGAACGTGTATATATTTCTTTCTTTTATTTGTTTGATCTTCCTTTCTTTTTATTTTTCAGTTTACAGATCATGGAGTATCAATGTTATCAATGGCCTTATGAGGGGAGAACACAATCAAGCTCGGAAGAAGGACTCGAGAAATTGTAACTTCAAATTGCTAATGCCTTGAGATTTTCTGACAATCTTGAGTGTTAGTCCACTCAGAATGCCTACTGTCAGAGTCAAGATGACTTTGAACCAATTCCCTACCATCCAAACAGCCAGGGTTATCCAAACTCAGGGGACTTCAGTCAAGAGCAATATTATGATCCGAATCATTTCTTTCAGTTTGACTATCAGTCTCCGCCGCATTATGAGTTGACGTCTCAACCCAATAAGAGCTTTTATGAGACCTCGGCATGAGAAGAAGAGAACCGGCTTGAGGAGCTTCTAACCGACTTTATTCAGAGCAATGAGGTTCGGATGGCAAGCCAAGAGGCCGCATTGCACAGCCTTGAGAAGTAAATGGGGCAACTCGTAAGTGCCATCACAAATCCACCGCAAGGTAATCTCCCGGTCGTAATTAATCTCGACGATGAAGCAGTAGAGCATTGCATGGTGGATACGCAAGAAAAATGTAGTGAGTCTCACACAGTTGTTGAGGGAGACGTCATAGTGCAGGCTGGCCAGCCGGTGGAGTCTGAAGTTGGAGACACAAGGATCAACAGTGGTTGTATCGTCAAGACTGATCTACTATTAGAAACCATGCTCACGACTGTGAAAACCCGAGAGGGCCCAATAGAGCACAAAGAACGCTTTCAATTTAATGAACAAGGGGAATTAGTGGATAATTGTAGTGGTGAAAGATTCTTTGTGCCGAAGGATGAAGAAAATGAGGATGATCCATCATCCATGTCTACCAAAAATCCAAAGGAGTTGACGAATAGGCGGCATGAGAAGGTCATTTTCGCTTCTGAGCCGGATTGAACGGTGTCGGTATAGTAAAGATGACGACTTTAAAACAAGCGCTTGGTGGGGAGGCACCCCCATCTTGGTATAAATTTTATCTGTTTTCTTTACATATGTCTAGTTCACTTTGTAGTTAGTTATTATATTATTTGGAATAATGCTTATTTGCTTTGTAGTGTTGTTTTTATTCTTGTCTTGGCAAGTGCAGATAGCATATAGAAAATTTTTAGAAAATGGCACAAAAGAGGCAACACCTTAGCGTGGGAGGATCATCGTCTACGGCACCACCAACGCCATGGGACAGCATAAAATTTATTAGCGATGAGGCATGGTTCCCGGAGCCTCCTGTCTTCCCACCCTACCCTCCCCCATCACCGTCCGCCGAGGCTGACGAGGACGAGACCGCTGCTGAGTGAGCCACTTCAGGGAAGCCGTCTTGTATCGTTTGCTTTATGTTTAGCAATGAGGACATTGCTCACCTCAAGTTTGGGGGTGATTTTAGCTATTATCTATCTATTTCTGTACTGCCATGACTAGATTACATACTTTAGTACCTTACTATGATTTTATCATCAGTATTGTGGTGCAGTCATTTTGAACTGCGGGATTATGCTTTAATTATTATGCCATGAACTATTTTTTGTTTATATGTTTAATGCTTTGATTTTTGTCAGCATATTTGTGGTTTATAGCCATCTTTTTGGGGCTTTTACTGACTAGATGCTTGTGCCATTTGAATGGCCTTTTTACCCTATTTTGAGCTGCTATTTAGCAAGGGTGTTATAGTTTTCAGTAATTTTTGATTGTGGCTGATGACAAGCGTCAAGTATCTATGCCTATCTCTTAGAGTCGTGTCAAGCATGTATGAGCTAGGGGTTGTTCAATTGATAAGTTTGGACTATTATTGATCCGTCCTTCTTAGAAAGCACCGACCAACTGTATTTAACTAGTTATTTTTCAAATTTAGTTTGCATGTTTATTGCTTTGAAAATTTGTTCACTATTATAAACTTTCATTTGTACAAGGTAATAAAAGACTTAGACGTTTATACAGCTTTGGATCTTGGATTCTAGCATGTTGACATAAAAAAATGAATGAAATGAGAATAAAAAGAGAAAAGAAGAGTTTATATCGAAAGTTTTGCGGTGGGTCGAGATGGAGCGTAAAATGCACTCGCCCATAAACGCAGGATCGATATCGAGATGGAGCATAAAATGCACTCGCTAAATATTCTTCGTTTTTGTTGTAAAATCTCAGTGGCTTATGTTGATTACGTGGCCTTTACTGCTCGAGTTATTAGATTCACAGGGTGTTCTACACCTAGTGCCCTAAAGTCATCTGGCTTGGGAGTCACTGATCAAAAGCTCATTCATGGGTAGTTCTGAAAAGCCTAAGGTATTTAAGGACTGTCCGAGTCAGATTTTGCTGTCGTCATGCTAGTTTCTTTTGAACTTTTCCTGCATTTGCGTCTTATTCTTAATGCTTGCGAAATGCTTAAGTTGCGGAGTATGCATATTAGTATTAGCAATCGACTGTGCGAACTTATTTGAGCCATGATTAGTTAGGACGGTTGGTCTCCACACACACACATAGAATGGATCGAATATAGTCTTATGTTTGAAATTGAATGAACTCTTACTCATATTTGTGTTTGCTCTATTCTCTAGGAGTGGCCATGATCAAGCTTTGAAGCCATGATGTTACTATACTGTTTTTTGTTTTCTTTCGCGTATGTTTTATTATTAGTGCTGTGTCAGTTAGTTTGCTCGAGGACAAGCAAAGACTTAAGTTTGGGGGTATTTAATGAGCGGGATTTATACCCGCGAATAGGATATTTTATGACTTAAATAGTTGCATGTTCTCGTAGATTTTATATAGTTTTATATGATTGTAGTGTTATTATGCTTAATTGATGCAATGTAGAGTTGTTTTCCAGCTTACAGGGCATATTGGCCTTTTTTCCTGTACTGGCGCCGCAGTGCCAGTGTTACACTTGGAAGTCGCGCCCCAGTGCCATATCTGGTGCCCCAGCACCCCAGCTCGCGCCCCAGCGCCAATGCTAGGCAAAGCTACTAACTTTTGGCGCCTCACTTGAGTTACGTGTGGCGCCCCAGCGCCAAGGCAGGCGCCAGACTCGTGCCCCAGCGCCATTAACGGTGCCCCAGTGCCTCAGGTCGCGCCCCAGCGCCGCTTGTTAAGCCTCTGCTCGCGCCGCAGCGCGAGCTCCGGTGCCCAAGCAGTAATGAGTCTTTAATGACCTAAAAGAAGAGGGGAGCAATATATAAGCGAGGAGTAGCCGCTTGCATCAAAAAGAACGGAGAGAGAGAAAGGGAAATAGATCTCATAACACAGATCATGTAAATAGAATATGATAGCTTATGTGACGAACGAGAATTTTATAAATTAATTTTTAATATTTATTGAATTAAATAAATATTTTTGATGATTTAATTATTATATTAAATAATTAATTGATGCAATTGTAGTAGATTAATTTAATTATATGTGTTACATTTATTAAATTAATTTAGAGAAATATTATTATCAAATATGTAATTATGTGAGTTTATTGAATTAAATGAAATATTTAATTAAGCATGATGTTATCAGATTAATTTAATTATTAGTTAGAGAAATAATAATTTGACATTTATTATTAATGAGAAAATTAATTATGTGACTATGTGAATTTATGAGGAATTATTATATTTTATTTAAAAAAATTAAATAAGATATTGAATTTACTTATGAAGGAGTGTGACATTTACTAAAGTATAGTGTAAAAGATTTTATTAAAATAAAGAGTTTTAACTTAGTTGCTAGCCAAACGTGGCCTTAGAGGGAGTTATGGCCAGTTAACCCATGATGGGCAACTGACCATGATGCGCGTCAGTTTTCTTTTTAACAATACGTCTTCTTTATTCTTCATTATTTGTCTAAGTCTGAAAATAGAGAAGGAGAGCATTTGCGAGTCAGAGAAAATTTGAGAGATTGATAAAAGATTGTGAGTGTAATCAATCATATACTTGTGAAAGGATCATCGTTAATCATCTTTTTATACTCTACAGTGTAATCTCTTCTTTCCCAAATTCTATTTTTACGTCTTTGAGTTTTCATAGAAATATGGCTTAAATCTTCTGTGAAACTCTGTAATTGGTTTAGGAGTAATGTTTGTGGGTTATATGTGTGTTATGATATATCAAATTGTGTTTAATTATGTATATGTTGTAAACCATAACATCAAATTCATGAAAACATGTCGTATATGATTTCTACAAAATTACAGAGTATAGGGTTTGGCCTTATGGCCTTATACGTGATATTTTATGTAGTGATCGTATATTATCCCTAAATTTTACACTCCTATATTATTATGCATGTTGATACGAAGAGACCAAGCCTTAAACGAACGGATTCGGTGTTATAACGAATTCGTAGTGTTAAATTTATGATTTTGTTCATTAACTTCAAGAACATCAAGAACAGTCAAATTTTACATGATTTAATTATGTTATTGGGTGTTTTAAATGGTTAAAATCACTTTACAAAGGTTGGGTTATGTTTATGTATAAATTATAACATATAGGTATGTGTAATTTGGTGAAATTAGTGTTAAAAATGTGCTGATTTCGCTGATTTCTGTGTTCTTTGCGAACTGGAAACTCAAAGTCTGGGGTTTCGCACCGCGGCGCCAACTCCCAGTTCATTTCTCGCGCCGCAGCGCCACTGCGCCACAACACCAAGTTCCAGGCCGCAGCGCCACGGCGCCGCAGCGCCACGGCGCCGCAGCGCCAAGACTCAGTACAAAAGTGGCGCCGCAGCGCCACTTAGCAGAATGTCCAGAAATGTAACTTTTTTATGTTAAGTCTAGCAATGTGTTAGTAACTTAATGTAATGAACATGTAAACATGTTGGAAATATAATGAAATGATGACATAGTTGTTTAACATGTAAATAACATAATTATGTGAATTGAATTATTGAATACATAATTAGCTTGATTATTTATGAAGGGATATTATGTGACAGTTAATGTGATAAAATGATTAAGTATAGTCAATAATTAAATTAGACAAAAAGAAAGAGTTTATGATGATTAATTAAGTTATAATTAACTGGTATTGTGTATGTGAATGGTATGTAGGATTTAATTCAAAGAACGAGTTTAGTTAAAGTGTAATCTACGCACGAGGCAAGTTTGCTAAACTTAAACTCTTAAATTTGAGCAAGTTCCCTAACCCTACTTGTCATTATTGTTCAAGCTTATTATTCACCTTGAATAAATTATCATTACTATTATTCAAGTTCAAATGAGTTATTAAAGATTGATTATCTTTTCAAAGTATGATTTAGTTAAACAATAATTGTTCTATTGTATACTTCTTGAGATTATTATTCAAATTGAATATCATTATTGTTGAACCTTATTAGACTAGTGAAACCTTAATGATTCAACTAGTCCATAGTTGATGAGCGTTCTAAAATTCAGAACTCTTGATGAATTATCCAAACCAAACTTCCTTTGGTGCGGACTTGAATGTCAAACTGAGATGAACAACCCTGTATAGGTGATTATTTACGCTTTAGCGTTAAGATATTGTACACAGTATAGTACTAAGGGCTGATCCCCCTATGTAAGAGAAGAAGGTCCATAGTCTTATGACTGTTAAAGGTTTCAAGTATAACTCTTGTTAACCTAGGACATTATTCAAGGTCTTATGACCCTCAGAATTCTTTTGATTCTTGTTATTCACTCTTGATTCAAAAGTTGAGCTTTTATTCAGATGTCTTTGATTTATTCGCATGTTATTATACTGCTATTTTATTTTTATACTGGTGGGCATTTGTGCTCACTCTTGCTTAATAATAACATTGCAGTTAAGAACGAAAGAACTGATGAACCTTCCACTAGTAAAGGCAAGGGCAAAGTTAGCAAGTGACGAAGACCTTTTGTTTTATTTGATGATGCATTTGTTTAAGACTTGAATTAATGTTAATGTTTAAGACTTATTTGTTAGAATTCCGCACAGATGTTTTAAGGTTAGTTTAACTTGAGATTGTATTTATTATTCGGATGATGTAATCCTTTTAAGGAGAAGATTTTAATTATTTCTATTGTATGGTTTGCATTTTTATGGGTAGATAGATAGATGATATTTGTGCAGTTAACACCAAATCCCATGAAATCGAAGTACCCGGAATTGGGGATGTCACAGGTTGGTAACAAAGCTGTAGGTTATGAACCTTAGGTGGGGGAACAACCTTAGGTAGTAACCTTATAGAAAGAAGATAGTAAAGGAAAACTCTTATCGAGTTTTAAGAAATGAATTTTTGGTAATTCATTGAAGATAATAAAATACATTATGTGTTTATGTGTTCGTTAGTACGACTTAGTAACTAAAACTTAAAATTTTGTTGTCAGGATGACGAATGTTGGAGAAGCTAGTCAAGCTGGGGAGGAAGAACCCCGATTACCTATAGTACCTACAGAGGAGGAGCCCCGAGACATACATGTTATTAGGGAACAGTTAGTTCAGAGTGAGTCATCTCCATTGATCACCGTTGTTGGTCAGGAGCATGAGCCCGAAACTGATCCTGAGGAGGATCCTGAGGAGGAGTTTGATGAGGAAGAGGAAGAAGAGGAGTTACCACGGTACACCGTTGATGCAGAGATGTATGACACGTTATACGACCGTAATGTGGAATTACAAGACGAGGTTTAGGAATTGACTGAGCGAGTGACTGTTCAGCAGTCTACTTTAGAGGAGAAGGAGAGGGAGATTTTGACTCTTCACACATGATTGGGAAATGTAGAATGGGATTTGGTCCATGAGAAGGGTCAAACCGAAGATAAGACCGAGGAGATAGAGAAGCTGAAAAAGAAACTGAAAGAAACCTCCGGAAGACTGAAAATAGCAGAGGAAGGATGGGTAAGAGAATCATGTCGAGCTGATCATGCAGAAGATGATAGTCGTGCAAAGAAGGCAAAGTTTGAAGAGACATACTCCACACTTAATCATGCAATGGATGAGGCTCAGAAACGAGTTTTGAGATACCCCATCTAGTTCGAAGGACTTCCGTCGTATATGCTGGATCGCAGGACGATGTCTCGTATCTTGGATGAGGAGCGTGGCAAGGCTATTGAGCACCTTGATAGACAGGATTAGAATCCGTTTAATTATGTGAAAGACTTAGTTAGTTTTTATATGTAAATTTCGATGTGTTTATGATCGAAGGAATATGTTAATATTTTAAATCCTGTAGATTCTTTATTCCAGGATAGTTGATGTAAATAGCAGTCATGCTATAGTTTGATGTTAAAACTTTGAGTTGAATTAAATATATTAAGTTGTTTGAGATGATGTGATAAATGAGTATGTTAAATTGTTGAGTAATGCCTTAATTATTTAGAGAAATAAATAAAGATCTAATAAGCATTTATTTTATCAGAAATATGTCGCCAAGGAGAAGACAACAATATCAACCGGCTCAGGAAGAGTCAACCAATAATAACAACGCCAACGCTAATCCTGTTCAGTAGTTGGTGAACTTATTGACGGGAGCAATGAACAATCAACCTCAAGCTCCACCAAACACAACGTTTAAAGACTTCAGGGTGGTGGGACCGCCAGAGTTCAAAGGTTCCAGGAACCCAATCGAGGCTCAAACGTGGGTCATGGAAATGGAGAAAGTATTTAACGTTGCTAGGGTTAGAGAAGAATAGAAGACCGCTTTCGCAACGTTTATGCTGAAGTCTGAGGCTAGCTACTGGTGGCAAGCAAACAAAGTGCGAGGAGGTGAAGGTGTAATTACGTGGGAGAGATTTAAAGAAATGTTTTTCGAAATTTACTTCCCAACTAGTTCGCAGAATCAGATGGAAATTCAATTTCTTGAACTGAAGCAAGGAAACATGAGCGTACCTGAATACGCGGCTAAATTCGATGAGTTGGCAAGGTTTGTCCCGTACCAAGTACACACTGACGAAAGAAAGGCCATAAGATTTGCGCAATGACTAAAGCCTTGGGTATACAGTAAGGTGTCAATGTTTCAGATAAACACATTTGCCGGAGTACTGGAAAAGGCCATCCTCGCTGAAGGTGGGAGCGATGCGGTGACCAAGTACAATCAAGAGCAGAAGAAGAAGAAGAGTGAAGGTGAAGGAAATAACAAGACTGGTGGGAGTAACACTGGGGGTAGTTATAATCAGAAGAGGAAGTGGACGGATAATTCGCCAGCTGGAAGTCAACAAGGAGGGCAGAAGAAGAAAATTGAAGCGTGCTCAAACTGCGGAAAAACTCATCTGGGAGTTTGCATGAAAGGGAAGCGAGTGTGCTACAATTGTGGTCAGGAAGGCCACATAGCACCAAACTGTCCAAACCCAAAGAAAGGTGCTTGTTTCAACTGTGGTTCCAAGGATCATCTAGCGAGAGATTGCCCCAAGAAGGGGTCAGGAGGAGCAGTGCAAGGAGGTAACCGTGGAAATAGCAGTGGAAATTCCTTAACCATTACTGGACCACCTGCAACAAACCGACCAACCGCCAGAACTTTCAATTTGACAGTGCAGGATGCAATCCAGTCTCGTGAGGTGGTGTCAGGTATCATTCCGATCAATGAAATTAATGCTTATGTTTTATTTGATTCGGGTGCTACTTGTTCCTTTATATCCGAAGACTTTGCTAATAGTTTAGATTTGCTTATGGATGAGTTGGAATATCCCATGAATATAGAAATTGCGAATAGAGAGATAATTCCTGTTAAGTACGTGTTTAAGAACTGTAGGGTGGACATTAAGGGTAATATCATGAACGTAGATCTTATCCCTATTCGGCTTGGGAAATTTGACGTAATTTTGGGTATGGATTGGTTATCCAATTGTGGGGCGGTAATTGACTGCCAGAAGAAGCGTATTAACCTTATGACTCCGTCAAAGGTTGTGTTTTATGGTAGCAAGTCGCCTAGACAAGCGAGTTGTCTGACGATGATGCAGGCCAGGAGGTTGTTAAGACAAGGCTGTGTAGGATACTTAGCTTACATAGTCGACAGTCGAAAAGAGAATCCGAAGGTAGAAGAAATACCGATTGTAAGGGATTTCGTAGACGTATTTCCAGATGATTTGCCAGGACTTCCACCAGATAGAGAGGTAGATTTTGTGATCGATTTGGCGCCCGAAACCGCTCCAATATCGAAGGCACCATACCGAATGGCACCAGTAGAGATGAAAGAACTGATGGTCTAACTACAAGAATTGCTAGACAAAAAGTATATTCAACCGAGCGTATCGCCGTGGGGAGCGCCGGTGTTGTTTATGAAAAAGAAGGACGGATCGATGCGGCTCTACATTGACTACAGAGAATTGAACAAGGTCACGATTAAGAATAGATATCCATTACCAAGAATCGACGATCTGTTTGATCAATTAAAGGGAGCAAGATACTTTTCCAAGATAGACCTGAGGAGTGGTTATCACCAACTGAAGGTGAGACCAGAGGATGTACCGAAGACAGCGTTCAGAACGCGATACGGTCACTACAAATTTTTAATAATGTTGTTTGGTCTAACGAATGCTCCTGCAGCATTTATGAGACTAATGAATGGTGTGTTCAAGCCATTTTTGGACAAATTCGTGGTGGTATTTATAGACGACATTCTGGTATATTCCAAAATCAAAGAAGAACACGAAGAACATTTGAGGTTAACGTTGGAAGTATTGAGAAGGGAGAAGTTATACGCTAAATTTTCGAAATGCAAATTCTGGATCGAGCGAGTACAATTTCTTGGTCACGTGATCGATAAAAACGGAATTTCGGTAGATCCATTCAAAGTAGAAGCCGTGATTAACTGGGAATAGCCGAGATCGCCGTCAGAAGTAAGAAGTTTTCTTGAATTGGCGGGATATTATAGAAGATTCATTCAAGATTTTTCCAAGATCGCAACTCCGTTAACGAATTTAACTCGAAAATGTGTGAAATTTATTTGGACGGAGAAGTGTGAGGAGAGCTTTCAAGAACTAAAGAAGAAGTTGAGTACGACACCTGTGTTATCTCTTCCGGATGATACATGCAATTTTGTTGTTTTTAGTGATGCGTCGCATAAAGGAATTGGCTGTGTGCTAATGCAAAACGGTAAAGTCATCGCGTATGCATCACGATAGTTGAAGGATTATGAGAAGGGATACCCGACTCATGATTTGGAGTTAGCTGCAGTTGTTTTTGCTTTAAACATTTAGAGGCACTATCTCTACGGAGAGAAGTGTGAGATATATACGGACCACAAGAGTCTGAAATATATTTTCACACAGAAGGATTTGAATATGCGTCAAAGAAGATGGTTAGAATTAATTAAGGATTATGACTGTGAAATTTTATATCATCCGGGTAAAGCGAATGTAGTTGTCGACGCCTTAAGTAGAAAGGGTTATGAGAAATTGATGATGTTGACTGCTCAGGAGGAGCTAATCACAGAAATAGAGAAATTGGAGGTGGAAGTGAAGTATCCAATGGAGATTGATGAGAAGCTATTTCTGATGCAATCTGGTACAACTTTACTAGATAAAGTGAAGGAGGCTCAGCTTCAGGATGATGAATGCAAGAAGGTGGCAAAGAAGATATCCGAAGGGATCGAACCGAGATTAAGATGGATAAGGAAGGAATACTGAGATTTGAGAGCAGAATTTGGGTACCGCCAGTACAAGAGATTAAGGAAGATATTTTAAGCAAGGCTCATAGTTCACGATATTTGATTCACCCTGGTAGTACCAAGATGTACCAAGATCTTAGACAACATTTTTGGTGGCCGAATTTGAAACGTGATGTTGCAGAATGTGTTGCCAAGTGTCTGACCTGTCAGAAGGTAAAAGCAGAACATCAGAGACCAAGTGGATTACTTCAACCGTTGGAAATCCCAGAATGGAAATGGGAACATATTACAATGGATTTTGTGGTTGGCCTTCCGACGACTCAGAAAGGCTACGACGCAGTATGGGTTATCGTTGACCGACTGACAAAATTTGCACACTTCCTTCCGATCAAAATAAGATTTAACTTAGATCAGTTGGCCAGGCTATACGTAAAAGAGATTGTTTCGAGGTACGGAGTTTTGGTATCAATTGTTTCAGATAGGGATCCGCGCTTCACATTAAATTTCTGGAAACGTCTTCAGGAATGCATGGATACGCAATTGCGAATGAGTACCGCTTACCACCCTCAAATAGACGGACAGAGTGAGAGAACTATTCAGACATTAGAAGATATGCTAAGAGCCTGTGTGATGGACTTTAAAGGAAATTGGGATGATCACCTACCATTAGTAGAGTTCGGCTACAACAACAGTTACCACGCTAGTATTGGCATGCCGCCTTATGAAGCTTTATACAACAAAAAGTGCAAAACTCCGTTTTACTGGGATGAAGTTGGTGAGAGACAATTGCTAGGGCCAGAATTGGTACAGCAGACAGCAGAAATAGTCAAAGTGATCCGAGCACGACTGGTAGCGGCTCAAGATCGACAGAAGAAATACGCTGACCCACATCGTAAAAATATCGAGTTTGAATCAGGTAGTTATGTTTTCTTGAAGGTCTCTCCCTGGAAAGGAAAGATCAGATTCGAAAAGAAAGAAAAATTGAGCCCAAGATTCATTGGACCCTTTGAAGTACTAAGAAGAATCGGAGAAGTTGCGTATAAGGTAGCCTTACCTCCAACACTCGAGAATATCCATAACGTCTTCCATGTTTCTGTGTCACGACCCTACAAGCCTGATTACAAGCATGTAATCGAATACGAATCCCTACATTTTGAGAAAGACTTATCTTACGAAGAAATTCCTGTCCAAATTGTCGACCGAAAAGAACAAGTTCTGAGAAATAAAGTTATACCTTCAGTTAAGGTAATTTGGAGAAACCACAACGCTGAAGAAGCTACGTGGGAACTTGAAGAGAATATGATGAAGAATTACCCTCATTTATTTACTTAATTATTTGTAAGTGATTCTGGGGACAGAATCTTTGTAAGGGTGGAGAATGTAACGGGTCGAAATTTATTGAGTCGTGATTCTAGGGACAAAATCCTTTTAAGGGGGGAAAGATGTGATGAACGAGAATTTTGTAAATTAACTTTTAATATTTATTGAATTAAATAAATATTTTCGATGATTTAATTATTAGATTAAATAATTAATTGATGCAATTGTAGTAGATTAATTTAATTATATGTGTTACATTTATTAAATTAATGTAGAGAAATGTTATTATCAAAGTATGTAATTATGTGAGCTTATTGAATTAAATGAAATATTTAATTAAGCATGATGTTATCAGATTAATTTAATTATTAGTTAGAGAAATAATAATTTGACATTTATTATTAATGAGAAAATTAATTATGTGACTATGTTAATTTATGAGGAATTATTATATTTTATTTAAAATAAATTAAATAAGATATTGAATTTATTAATGAAGGAGTGTGACATTTATTAAAGTATATTGTAAAAGATTTTATTAAAATAAAGAGTTTTAACTTAGTTGCTAGCCAAACGTGGCCTTAGAGGGGGTTATGGCCAGTTAACCCATGATGGGCAACTGACCATGATGCGCGTCAGTTTTCTTTTTTAACAATACGTCTTCTTTATTCTTCATTATTTGTCTAAGTCTGAAAATAGAGAAGGAGAGCATTTGCGAGTCAGAGAAAATTTGAGAGATTGATAAAAGATTGTGAGTGTAATCAATCATATACTTGTGAAAGGATCATCGTTAATCATCTTTTTATACTCTACAGTGTAATCTCTTCTTTCCCAAATTCTATTTTTACGTCTTTGAGTTTTCATAGAAATATGGCTTAAATCTTCTGTGAAACTCTGTAATTGGTTTAGGAGTAATGTTTGTGGGTTATATGTGTGTTATGATATATCAAATTGTGTTTAATTATGTATATGTTGTAAACCATAACATCAAATTCATGAAAACATGTCGTATATGATTTCTACAAAATTACAGAGTATAGGTTTTGGCCTTATGGCCTTATACGTGATATTTTATGTAGTGATCGTATATTATCCCTAAATTTTACACTCCTATATTATTATGCATGTTGATACGAAGAGACCAAGCCTTAAACGAACGGATTCGGTGTTATAACGAATTCGTAGTGTTAAATTTATGATTTCGTTCATTAACTTCAAGAACATCAAGAACAGTCAAATTTTACATGATTTAATTATGTTATTGGGTGTTTTAAATGGTTAAAATCACTTTACAAAGGTTGGGTTATGTTTATGTATAAATTATAACATATAGGTATGTGTAATTTGGTGAAATTAGTGTTAAAAATGTGCTGATTTCGCTGATTTCTGTGTTCTTTGCGAACTGGAAACTCAAAGTCTGGGGTTTCGCACCGCGGCGCCAACTCCCAGTTCATTTCTCGCGCCGCAGCGCCACTACGCCACAACACCAAGTTCCAGGCCGCAGCGCCACGGCGCCGCAGCGCCAAGACTCAGTACAAAAGTGGCGCCGCAGCGCCACTTAGCAGAATGTCCAGAAATGTATTTTTTTTATGTTAAGTCTAGCAATGTGTTAGTAACTTAATGTAATGAACATGTAAACATGTTGGAAATATAATGAAATGATGACATAGTTGTTTAACATGTAAATAACATAATTATATGTGAATTGAATTATTGAATACATAATTAGCTTGATTATTTATGAAGGGATATTATGTGACAGTTAATGTGATAAAATGATTAAGTATAGTCAATAATTAAATTAGACAAAAAGAAAGAGTTTATGATGATTAATTAAGTTATAATTAACTGGTATTGTGTATGTGAATGGTATGTAGGATTTAATTCAAAGAACGAGTTTAGTTAAAGTGTAATCTACGCACGAGGCAAGTTTGCTAAACTTAAACTCTTAAATTTGAGCAAGTTCCCTAACCCTACTTGTCATTATTGTTCAAGCTTATTATTCACCTTGAATAAACTATCGTTACTATTATTCAAGTTCAAATGAGTTATTAAAGATTGATTATCTTTTCAAAGTATGATTTAGTTGTACAATAATTGTTCTATTGTATACTTCTTGAGATTATTATTCAAATTGAATATCATTATTGTTGAACCTTATTAGACTAGTGAAACCTTAATGATTCAACAAGTCCATAGTTGATGAGCGTTCTAAAATTCAGAACTCTTGATGAATTATCCAAACCAAACTTCCTTTGGTGTGGACTTGAATGTCAAACTGAGATGAACAACCCTGTATAGGGGATTATTTATGCTTTCGCGTTAAGATATTGTGCACAGTATGGTACTAAGGGCTGATCCCCCTAAGTACGAGAAGAAGGTCCATAGTCTTATGACTGTTAAAGGTTTCAAGTATAACTCTTGTTAACCTAGGACATAGTTCAAGGTCTTATGACCCTCAGAATTCTTTTGATTCTTGTTATTCACTCTTGATTCAAAAAGTTGAGCTTTTATTCAGATGTCTTTGATTTATTCGCATGTTATTATACTGCTATTTCATTTTTATACTGGTGGGCATTTGTGCTCACTCCTGCTTAATAATAACATTGTAGTTAAGAACGAAAGAACTGATGAACCTTCCACTAGTAAAGGCAAGGGCAAAGTTAACAAGTGACGAAGACCTGTTGTTTTATTTGACGATGCATTTGTTTAAGACTTGAATTAATGTTATTGTTTAAGACTTATTTGTTAAAATTCCACACAAATGTTTTAAGGTTAGTTTAACCTGGGATTGTATTTATTATTCGGATGATGTAATCCTTTTAAGGAGAAGATTTTAATTCTATCTATTGTATAGTTTGCATTTTTATGGGTAGATAGATAGATGATATTTGTGTAGTGAACACTAAATCCCGTGGAATCGAAGTACCCGGATTTGGGGGTGTCACAGCTTAGCTTAGGATTTTCTTCTGTATTTCTCTCTCTAGTTCCTTTCTTATCTCTCTACATATAGATTAGGTAGATTAGGGAGAGGTCTGAGATTTCTTTGGAGCACAAGAGCAGCGAGCGACTTGGATTGGAAAGCTTGAAAGGAGCAGATTGCTTGGTGACTGAAGGGCTTTGATAGAGTTCCTTCTTATCCATTTATTTCCTCTATTATTGTAATCCATAAATGTTGTCTTATTTGCTACATGTATTTGGTTTATTAACTATGAACTGAATATTGGCTATAAGGTTATAATGGATCCCTTTGTTATTTAAATTGACTGTCTTTATCTCTTTGGTTGGCACCATATGATTTGGTTTAATATATTTGTGCTTTATGATTCTCGCTAAGTCGTTAGTGATGATTTTGGTAATCTGAATGATATCGATAGAAGAATTATAGATTTACACTTAAATATATTAGCATGTGATTGTGGGTTTCAACTGCATAAGCAGTCCGTAGAATAGACATATCTCTGTGTGCCACGTGCGACCTGTAGAGAACTTATGCTTAAATCCTTGTTATGATTAATTCGCATAGACGTATGTAGGATTGCATTTAGCTTGGACATTCTTTTATGTTCTATTCCCTTTTGGGTGGATCTGGAGAGGATATGTTTGTGCATACCTCGGCAGAGGTGCATAGGCATCTGTGTGTTCTCGGTCAACAAATTGTCGTGACCAATTAGACCAAAGAAAGAAAGGGTAGCTAGTTTGATGAAACAGAACACGCTAGGTGTTCGACAGAATGCCTGTGTGGGGGTGAAGTTGTGACCTTAGCTTGTAATTCCTTAGATTTCCATTCATTATCCATTTACTTGCTTTGTTAAGTAGTATAATTAGATTAATCACACTTCCATTTAGTGATGTTCGAATAAGACTTTAGCGATAAACAATCGGCACTTGGTAAATATTAGTCATAGTTCCTCGTGGGTACGACACACTTCTTATCACTATATTACTTGTTAGACCGCGTATACTTGCGCGTGTTTAGTGATCGGTTTTCTGACCAACAAAAAGCTAACCAAATAAGATTTGTGGTAGTTTATGTATTAGTTTGAGTTTTCTAAGACAAGTATGATATATATTATCTATCATGTATTGTAACGAATGTTTAAAGGTCTCGTACCTGGGAATTAGACTCTGATGATATGTAAATTAAGTTGATCTTTATATTATTGTTATTATTATTAGTATTATTCCGCTCATAGAAATGGTATCATGAAGCACCGAGTTTGGGTTTCAAGTACCCGGATTTGGGGGCTTTAGATTTCTATTTTTGTTTTTGTTTTTGTTTCAGAACCTTGTATAAATTTTTATGCGCACGCGGTCATCCAACCCCGACTTAACACCTGCTCAGGACAACATAAACGGGAGAGGTTAGAAAGCTAGTGTTCGTGGAAATTTACAAGCACAGTTAGAGGGTACTACACCTAATATGGCGGTTGAGGGACAAGGAAAAGAGCAAAGAGAGGAGCATAGGGCTCTGAGAGAGTATTCCATGCCTAATATTAATGGATTACAGTCTAGCATAGTCAGACCAGCGATAGTAGCTAATAAATTTGAGATAAAAATAGGCACTATTAAGGTGGTGCAGAATACGGTTCGATTTGAGGGTGCCGCTACAGATGATCCAAATGAGCACATGTTGAGTTTTATTGAGATATGTGACATGTTCAGATATAACTGGCGGGTTGACGGAGGATGCTATCAAACTTAGGCTGTTTTTGTTCTCATCGAGGGATAAAGCGAGAAGTTGGCTTCATTCTTTGCCAGCAGGATCTATAACTACATAGGAGGACTTAGCACAGAAGTTCTTAGCCAAGTTTTTCCCAATGGCTAATACTACGAAAATGAGGACAACAATTTCTCAGTTCGAGCAACAACAGGGTGAATCCTTATATGAAGCCTGGGAGAGATACAAAGTGATGTTACGGAAGTGTCCGCATCATGGTATGCTAGATTGGATGGTGATCAACACATTCTATAATGGATTAGGATGGCAGTCTAGGCCGATTGTAAATGCAGCTGCAGGAGGAGCATTATGGGTAAAGAGTTATGAGGAAGCCTATAACCTTATCGAGACGATGGTAGCATATGATTTTCAAAATCCTACATCTTGGATGCCACAGCCCAAAGTTGCAGGGTTATTGGAAGTGGATGATATTACTCAGTTGTCGGCACAGATGACGGCTATGGCGAAGAAAATAGATTCAATAGCCGAGAGCAAAGTAAAAACCGTTGCCTTCGTATGTGAGATCTGTGTAGGATCACACTCCACGGATCAATGTGCTATCAATTCAGAGTAGGTACAGTGTGTGGGAAATTACTGGAAAGACCAAGGACAGTTTCAGAACACATATAACCCCAACAACTGTAATCATCCAAACTTCAGTTGGTCAAATAATCAAGGGCATCAGCAGAATCAGTTTCACCCGAATCAACAATTTCAGTCTCAGCCATTTCAACCACAGTTTACACCAAAACCATAGTTTCCATCGGGATTTTCTCAACAACAACAACATCATACTCCATCTGCACCTCAGTAAGAAAAGAAATCAGAAATGGAAGAGATGATGTTGAAGTACATGGCAAACACGGAGGTTATGATTAAAAGCCAAGCAGTGGCTATTAAAAATCTAGAAACTTAGATGGGGCAAATAGCGAGCATGCTTAACAACAGGCCCCAGAGTTCATTACCGAGTAATACGGAAGCAAATTCGCGAAGAGACGGGAAGGAACAGTGTCAAGCAATTACATTAAGATCTGGGAAAAATATTGCAGGAACTGAGCATCGCGTACACGAGCCTGAATTACAAGTGGATGCCGCGCGGCCGTGCGAGGAGAAAACTGTGACTGCTGAGAAAGAAAATCTGGAAAATTATGAAGTACAGCATGAAGAGAAAGATAAAGCAGGTTCAGTTGAGAAGCCTAGGAGTTCAGTTGAGAAGCCTAGGAGTTCAGTACCAATAGTTCCGGTTCCGTATCAGCAGAGATTGAATAAGCAGAGGGAAGATAAGCAGTTCAGAAAATATTTGGAGGTCTTTAAGAAGCTGCAAATCAACATACCTTTCGCTAAGGCATTGGAACAGATGCCAAGTTATGCAAAGTTCATGAAGGGTATATTGTAAGACCCTAGCTTATTAATGAATAAAATCAAATTTTCTCTAAATATTATTGTGAATAATAAGGGGTTAATTTGATATAATACTTTGGTTATGGGTGAAATATGCAAATTTTACAAAATAAGCAAGTGGTTATAAAATATTCATTTTGTCGGGGAATATTCGTTTGGTCGTGGAATATTCTTACTGTCGTAGAATATTCGTACGACGGCGCAACCTTGTGTGGGCCCCATAACGGAAAGCGATTGGATGAAGAAAATGACAAGTATAAGTTGTTTATAAATAACGGCGTAGTTGTTACCGTTAATACTGTTGGAATACCCGGTAGTTAAAATACAGTAGCACACGGTATTGCACCAATTATTGATTCTTACGTAAGAAGGCACTACACAATAATTGTTATAGTAGTTATTATTCAATATTTTATTTTATTGATTCAATAATTGCTGCGTTGATATTTTATATTATTGTTGTTTCAATAATTGTTGCTGCACAGTATTTTCCTTTATCAGATCAATAATTCATATTATTTGAATAATATTATTAGATAACATTATTGGCAATGTCTAGAAAGTTATGTCTAAGGAGAGGTTTGGTCATCTAATTGCGCGCCAGTAAGGAGAAATTCTTATTGAAAAGTCCCCTCTTTCCTGGGAACGACCTGGTTGTCATAAATGTGATTCTATAATATTATTTGTGAATAATTAATTATTGATTCATATGATAAGGAAATATTTATTTTATGTGGATATAAATGAAGGATATATTTTTGTGGTTAAAAATGAAGGAGTTAATGTTGAGGTTTTTATCAGTATTTTTGTCGGAATGGAGGTATTAACAATCAGGGTTTTTGAGATATTTTGCGGGGGTTATAATTTTTAATTCGACCGTTGGATCGTGGTAATTTTTCCAACCGTTAAAAATGAAGGAGTTAATGTTCTTTTTTTTTCTCTTCCACTACGAAAATCATTATGCATTCATGCAAATTAATTTATTTAGTTTGAAAGTACATGGTAATTATTAATTTAGCATGCATACATCTAGTTAAGCATACTAATTTTACAAACAACCCAAAATATCCACACTACTTCAAAAAGAAAACAAGTGTGCACTAGAAATTAAATGGAAAGTAAATTTATTTAACTAATTTATCTATATACCTTAGCTTGGAAAAATAGATTTGGTTGCCAAGATGAAAGCTACTACTGCTACCCTTCTACCTAGCTGCCGAACACCCTCCTTCTCTATTTGGTTCTTGTTTTATTTTTTAAGGAAACCACTAGAGCAATGGGTTTATATATACCAAAAAAAAGTGCATAAATTAATTAAAGTATTCATGGCCATCCCCTACTATACTTTATAGCAGCCTAAGTGTTCTAAGACATCCCATCACACATGTCCATAGTACTGCCAACAACCAAAAGAAAATACACGTAAGCTCCCCTTTTCTCTTGGATACAAAGGTTCTAAATGATAGCCTAAATCATGGGTAATACCCAATTCTCTAGAACTTAGTAAAGTGAAATTGAGTATTACTCCCCAAGGCTAATTCACTTACAATCAACATAGTTGCTACTTATACTAGCTGCCGAAAAGTAGTGAAAAAATTTCCATAAGGCTGCCACCATGCTAACTGCCAAAATGAGTGGAAAAAAAAACCATGACGCTGCCGAAATTAAATAAAATGGGTAGACAAAATTTTTTTTACATGGATGCCGAAAATGAAGTGGGTGAATAATAACATGGCTGCCGAAAAATAAATGGGTGGGTAAAATAATTCACATGGCTAGGTTTTATTTCTCTTGGGTTTACACACATAGCATTCAGCTTGTACTCTATTTGGCTAGCCACACACCCCAACCGAAATTGCAAGCAACATAATAGTTTGGCTAGAAAACTCATTAAGTCTATCTACTAATTCAATTTAGGCCTACCACCTTATCCTACTATATTATTATTTGGATTTTAACATGTAGACACTTAAATATTAATGCAACAATTTAATTAATTTAATTTACCCAATAACACTAAATTACACATCACCTTAATAATTATTAATAAGTTGGGCTATATCACATAATTTAAGTTACTCACAAAATGATTTAGTCTTTCCAGACAAGCTTTAAATCAAATCAAGGATTTATCAATACTCTGATATAATTAACTACATTAATTATATACCACCTCTCTTATTGACGTCTTATACTTAGTAATGCATTCCTTCTTTAATTTATTCCTCACTAAGTCCATCATTGTGTCACACAAGACATTTCATAAACCTATCATAATTCTCCACATCTTATCAATTATTAAAAGTTCAATTTAATTAAATTGAGTTACTCACCTCATGCCATGTAAGCATTTATAAAATAAAAATCACAGGCTCTATTTATATAATTATTAATATTAAATCATAAAATTTGCGGTCAATACATCCTCTCCCCCTTATAAAAATTTCGTCCTCAGAATTGATACAAGGTTACACAAAAAGATGGGGATAGTCTCTCCACATCCTATCTTCTAATTCCCACGTGGCCTCCTCGACATCGTGGTTTCGCCAAACAACCTTTATAGAAGATATAACTTTGTTTCTTAACGTTTGTTCTTTCTTATCTATTATCTGAACAGGAATTTCTTCATATGCCAGATTCTTCTCTACTTGAATGGGCTCATAGGAAATCACGTGCTTATAGTCAGACTTGTACGGACGTAGTACGGAAATGTGAAACACGTTGTGGATGTGTTCCAGTTCGGGTGGCAAGGCAACTTTGTATGCCACTTCGCCCACTCGCTCCAATATCTCGAATGGCCCTATGAACCTCGGACTCAATTTTCCTTTCTTTCCGAATCTGATCTTTCCCTTCCAAGGGGATACCTTCAAAAATAAAAAACTACCGACTTCAAAGTCTCGGTTCTGACGATGCAAGTCGGCATACTTCTTTTGGCGATCTTGAGCTGCTACCAATCTGCCCCTTATTATTGTTACCACGTCGGCCATTTGCTGAACTAATTCTGGGCCCACAAGTCGTCGTTCTCCGACTTCGTCCCAACATAATGGTGTTCTACACTTCCTCCCGTAAAGAGCTTCATATGGGGGCATACCGATACTCACATGATAGTTATTATTGTAAGCGAATTCTACCAATGGTAAATGGTCATCCCAATTCCCCTTGAAGTCCATCACGCAAGCTCTCAGCATGTCCTCTAACGTTTGTATGGTTCGTTCACTTTGCCCGTCAGTTTGAGGGTGATAAGCAGTACTTAATCTCAATTGAGTTCCCATTCATTCCTGCAAACTTTTCTAGAATTTTGACGTGAAACGCGGATCTCGATCGGAGACAATCGCCACCGGCACTCCATGTCGCGATACGATTTCCTTTACATACAAATTTGCTAACTAGTTTAAATTGAATCGAATCCTGATGGGTAGAAAATGAGATGTCTTTTTTAGTCGGTCCACAATAACCCAAATGGCATCATAACCCTTCTGTGTAACCGGAAGTCCAACCACGAAGTCCATCGTAATGTGCTCCCATTTCTATTCTGGTATTTCCAGCGGTTGAAGTAGTCCACTTGGCCTCTGGTGTTCTGCTTTGACTCTTTGACAAGTAAGACATCTGCTAACACACTCTGCAACTTCTCTTTTCAAATTAGGCCACCAAAAATGGTGTCGAAGATCCCGGAACATTTTTGTGCCTCCTGGATGTACAGAATACGTCGTATTGTGTGCTTCGTGTAGGATTTCCTCTCTCAGTTCGATTACAGCTGGCACCCATACTCGACCCTCAAACCTCAATATATCGTCCTTATCTACTTTGAACCTTTCTTCCTTATCTTCTACTATTCTCTTCTTTATCTTCTCACATTCTTTATCTTTCTCTTGTGCTTCTTTTATTCTATCCAATAACGTCGGGTGAGCTCTCATCATGAGTAATTTTGCTTCCGCTCCTTTTGGTTCCTCCACCACTATTTCCAACTTTTCCATTTATCTTATTAATTCCTCTTGAGTTGTCAATTTGAATAACTTCTCCCTTCCTTTTCTACTCAAAGCGTCGGCTACAACGTTTGCTTTTCCCGGGTGATAAAGAATTTCACAGTCGTAATCCTTGATTATTTCCAACCACCTTCTTTGTCGCATGTTCAACTCCTTCTATGTGAAGATATATTTCAGACTCTTGTGATCCGTATATATCTCACATTTTTCTTCATACAAATAGTGCCTCCAAATCTTCAATGCAAAGACTACCGTAGCTAACTCCAAGTCATGGGTAGGGTATCACTTTTCGAAATCTTTCAACTGTCGTGAGGCATATGCAATGACCTTGCCATGTTGCATTAGCACACAACCAAGTCCTCTATGCGATGCATCACTATGCACCACAAATCCTTCCGTATCATCTTGTAATGATAATATAGGCACCTCACTCAACCTCCTCTTCAGTTCTTGGAAACTCTCCTCGCATTTGTCCGTCCACACGAACTTCTCTGTCTTCCTTGTTAGATTGGTCAGCGGGGTTGCTATCTTAGAAAAATCTTGGATAAATCTTTGATACTACCCAGCTAAACCTAAGAAACTCCTAACTTCTGTTGGCGTCTTCAGTTGTTCCCAGTTACTTACCACTTCCACTTTTGCAGGATCCACGGAAATTCCATTTTCATCTATCACGTGTCCTAGAAATTGAACCTTTTCCATCCAAAATTCACATTTTGAAGATTTAGCGTACATCTTTTCCCTTCTCAATGCTTCCAATACCATCTTCAGGTGTTCGGTGTGCTCTTCCTTCGTCTTTGAATGAATCAAAATGTCATCGATAAATACTACTACGAACGTATCTAAGTATGGTCTGAAAACTCGGTTCATTAAGTCCATGAATGCTGCCGGAGCATTGGTTAACCCAAATGACATCACTAAAAATTCGTAATGTCCGTAGCGAGTTCAAAACGCCGTCTTTTGTATGTCCTCCTCTCGCACTTTCAACTGATGATAACCCGTTCGTAAATCTATCTTGGAAAAAAACTTCGCTCCCTTTAGTTGATCGAAAAGGTCGTTTATCCTTGGCAATTGATATCTATTCTTAATTTTCACTCGGTTCAACTCCCGATAATCGATACAGAGCCTCATCGATCCATCCTTTTTCTTTACAAACAACACTGGTGCTCCCCAAGGAGACACACTTTGTAACATTCCATAATTTTAAAGTGTGATATTAAATATTTATTGATTTATTTAAGTATTTAATGGATATGTTATTGTTGAATAAATAATTGTTCAATTTGAGTGATGTGGTTTATTTAATTATTTGTTGAATAAATAATTAAATATTAAATATTAAATATTTATTGGCAATATTAAATATTTATTGAATTATATGGCAATTTGAGTTGATGTGATTTAATTAATTATTTGTTGAGTAAATAATTAAGGAGCTAAATAAATTAATTATTATGAGATTTTATAATAATGGAGCTTAATTTAATAAGCTAGAGAGCTTATAATGATTTTAAATAAATAATAATATTTAAATGAGAAATTGTAGTTTGAAATATTAGTTGATTAAATGAAATTATAATTGTAAAAAAAAAATTATAATTGTTTATGTGTTAAAGTAATTTAATAGATTAATGTTTAATTGATTTATTAATTTAATAAAGGTGTGACTAATAACCTTGCTATAAAGGAGTTATTAAAATAAATTAAAAATGGTTTAATTTAGTTTTGTCAAACATGACTTATTGTATAATAAGTCTTTAATCTAATAGTGTTTTAGCAAACAAGGTATAAGGATTAATCCATTTGTTTTAATTCAATTTACCAAACAAGGAGTAAGGATTAATGGGTTATTTTATTTAGACTAGCCAAACAAGCCTTATGGCTTTTAAATTTCAAAACTTATATAACTGATATATTTATATCAGTACTTATATTATATAATTAATATATATTATTACTATATACGTTATATTTTATAGTACGTATGTTAGAGTTAGGGACTCAGTTGAACTTTACAGAGAGAAAAGAAGAAGAAGAAGAAAGAAATACAGAGAGAAAACTAGAGAGAATTGAGAGATATTTTAACAGGTTTTGGAGAAAAGCTTGACAATCAAAGAAGATAATATCATCATCTTCCTAATCCAAGGTAGGAGCTCCATCTTTTTCTTTAAAAAATTTAGTTTTCTTCTTCTAAAAAGTTCTCTATGATTTTTATAAAAGATAAATTGTTGTTATGTTTATAATTTGGCATGATTATTGATTATATGGTTGTTTTATGAGTTATATATGATTATAAGATATATTAGTTCATGTATGTATGTATTTTATGAAGAAATTATTTTACAGAGAGTTTTTATGAATGAGTATGGCTTTAGTTAAAATGGAAATTAAGGTGTAATTAGTTGTTGTATTGATAAATTGATTATAAGAATTGCTAGAGTATGTAACATCATAATCATGATGCTTAGAATTTACTGTTTTGGTTGAATAACAAAATTACAGTATTGATTTTCATGGAAGATATCAAAAATGGAGTTTTTGACAAAAATATTGAAATTGGGTGTTGGATATTTGATGTTTGTGTTAATTTATGAGTAAAAACATGTTAGAAGTCTTTACTATATGTTTATATGAAGTTTATATATAAAATAGAGTGTAACTAGTCTATTAGATTCGAGCTTTTTGGCCAATTTGGCTTTTTCTTTCATGGTTGCCGAAGCTGTCAGTCGACGCTGAAAGTTCGCGCTGCGGCGCGGCCCAGCAGTTCATTTCTGGCGCCGCAGCGCCATCACCATGACGTAAGCACGACCTGTTGCACAATCACTGCGCCGCAGCGTCGACTCATAGTATAATCGCTGCGCCGCAGCGCCGACTCAGCGCCGCAGCGCGAGCCATAGTACAAACTGTGGCGCTGCGGCGCGGCTTGGCAGAACTGTCTGACAGTTTTGTTTAAATGTACAAAACTTGAAAATAAATGTTATGTGTTTATCATAATAATGTTAAATGATAATTTCAGTATTATTAGACTATGAACTATCATGTTATTAAGTATTATCTACTTGAAAAATAATTGATTATGTGAATGGGTAATTCAACCCATATGATGAATGTAATTGTTTATATAAATGTATAATGTTGGTTAGGACTAATTATGTCAATATGACATATGTTTAGGGTATCAATTCAAGTGGTAAAAGTGTAGCTTGTGCTAAAGGCAAGTTTCCTAAACCTACCTTTCACATTGAGCAAGTTTCTAAGCCATAACTTTTGATATTTAGCAAGTTCTTTATTGTATAAGTTTTCTAATCATTGGTGTTATTGAACTAATTATTGTTTCAATTTCGATTATCATATAATGGTGTAAATTTATTTGAAGCAAGTTATTCTTGTACTTAACTTGTGGTTTAGCATGTACAATTATATACACATTGTGGATGTTTATTATTCAATTAACCTTGTCTTATTATTGTTCAAGCAAGGTAGGTTATAATTATTCAAATTGTATGCTATTAGATTATCCCTAAAGCATGATGTCAATTTATAAACATCAATTAAACTATGATTGTTTCATAGTATACAGTTATGTCGTTTGTAATCAACTAAACCTTAGTTGATTACCGTTGAATTCTAAATTACCCCATGATGTATCCAAACCAAACACACTTTGGTACGGACTTGTATTCTAAATACTGAGAAGAACAACTCTTTTATAAGAGGTTACGCTTAGCGTTGAAATGATTGTGCACAATACATTGTATGAAGGGTTGATCCCCCTAAGTACGTGAAGTCCTTATAGTCTTATGACTGTTAAAGTTTAAGTTGAAAAATTACTTATAACTGTGGACATGATTCGCGGTCATTAGACCCTCAGTAAAGGTTAAAGCTTTCCAAAAGTTAATAGAATATATTGTTAAATTCTATTGAGCTTAATGTTGACAAATGATGTAAAAGTTTAATGATTTAATTCTTGTTATTTCAAGTGGGCCTTATTTGCTCACTCTTGCCTGTAAAATTTCTTACAGCTAAGGTTGAAACTGGTGATGTACCTAGTACCAGTAAAGGGAAAGGAAAGACGAAGCAATGCTGAAGACTTGTAATAATTGAATAGTTTATTTTCAGACTTGGTTTAAAGATTGTAATGAAGTTTATTTTAATTTTCCGCATGAATGATTGTTTGTAAAGGTTAGTTAACCTGGGAGATTTATTTAAGTTTATTCCTGTATGGGCAGGTTTGTTATTCAATTTTATTATAATTGGGTAGTTAGAAATGAATATTTTGATTACGTGAACACCAAATCCTGAGGAAATGAAGTACCGGGATTTGGGGGTGTCACAGGTTGGTATCAAAGCTTTAGGTTATGAACCTTAGGTGGGAAAAAAAAACCTTAGGAAGTAACATTTGGAAAGATAGTTTTAAGAAAGAAGTAATAAAACACTTATGTGCTTATGTGTTTATAACTTATGTGCTCGCGAGTGTCGAGTAGAATGATTAATAACTAAAACTTTAAAATTTTGTTGTCAGGATGACTGATGTCGGAGAATCCAGTCAGGCTAGGGAGGAGGGACCTCAAATGCCTATAGAGGAGGAGCCTCGCGACATTCAGGTAGTTTGGGAACAACTACTACCACGGGAGTCAGCCCCGTTGGTCACAGTGGTTGAAGATGAGGATGATGATGTGGAGACGGATGAGGAGGATCTCGTGGAGTTGCCACAGGAGGATGAAGATAACGAGGACGAGGAAGAGGAGACTCCACTAACCTCGATGGCTGCTCGTATATATGATGAGGTCTACGACCGTAACGTGGAACTTCAGGATACAGTTGAGGAATTACAAGAGATAGTAGCTGAACAACGGACTGCAATGACACAGAAGGACGATGAGATCCTGGATCGTGAAGAACGACTGACTAACGCCGAGGAGAAATTAATACAGACTGAAGGAGAGAAAGAACAATTGATCGAGATGGTCGCTGAACTGGAGAGCAAGCTGAGAGAAGAAGCTGCTAAGAGGGCAAGAGCTGAAGATGCATACGAGGAAGCTTATCAACGAACTGGAAGAGCAGTGAGAGACGCGCAGGCAAAGAGGATGAAGATGGAAGATATGGATAAAGTATTTAACACCGCAATTAATCGAGCTCAAGATCGGGTCATGGGATATCCGATTCAGTTTGAGACGCTGCCATCATTCGTGTTAGATCGCAGAACAATATTTCGAGTTATGGAGGAAGAACATGATAGGGCTACGAAGTACCTTAATAGATCATCGTAGAAAATGTGTCGGTAATGTACGTAATAAGTATTAAATAATGTGTAAGTCGCTAGTGTTAAGTAACCATGGGATATGATAATAATGATGTTGCCCTGAAACTTTTGTAGTTCAGGAAAGGAATGTAGATAGCAGAGATGCTATTGTGTTATTTTTTCAGAAAGTTTATGAATAAATAAATGTTATTATTATTTTGTTCAAAGTGTTATGTGCTATGTGGGTATTTCTTTTATAGAAGCAAGTTAATTAGAAATACTTAAAGAAGTTGAGTAATGGTCTAATAGATGTTTTATTTTAACAAAAAATGCCTCCCAGACGTCAGCCAACACGACAGAGAACCACTGAAGGAACTAACAATAACGACAATGTTGATGCGAATCCCGTTCAACAACTAGTAACACTACTGACAGGAGCGTTGCAGAATCAACCTCAAAACCAAGGTACAACGTTTGAGGAGTTTAAGGCGGTTGGACCACCTGAATTCCTTGGGTCCATGAATCCAGTCGAAGCACAAACCTGGATTATGGAGATAGAGAAGGTGTTCGATGTCGCTAGGGTAGGGGATGACCAAAAGACTGCTTTTGTAACTTTCATGTTGAAAGCAGAAGCTAGTTATTGGTGGCAGGCTAATAAAACTCGTGAAGGGCCAGGAGTGATGACTTGGGATAGGTTCAAGGAGTTGTTTTTCGAGACCTATTTCCCGGAGAGTTCGAAGAGTCAGCTGGAAGTACAGTTTCTAGAACTGAAGCAAGGGACGATGACGGTATCTGAGTATGCTGCAAAATTCAATGAATTGGCGAGGTTTGCGCCATATCAGGTTAGCACATATGAGCGTAAGGCGAAGAGGTTTGAACAGGGACTGAAGCCATGGTTGTATAGTAGGGTTTCCCTGTTCCAATTGAAGACGTTTGTAGCAGTGATGGAGAAAGCAGTACTCGCTGAAGGTGGAGGCGAGGTGGTGACAAAATTTAACCAGGAACAAAAGAAGAAGAAGAATGAGAATGAGGTGCAGAATGGTGGTAGTAGCAGTGGTAACAACAACAATAACAACAACAACAAGAGGAAGTGGAATGGGAGTATGGGTACTGGAAACTAGCAAGGTAACCAGCAGAACAAAAAGTTTGAAGCATGTGCGACATGTGGAAAGTTTCACAAGGGTGCGTGCTTGATGGGAAAACGAGTTTGCTACAATTATGGCCAGGAGGGTCACATCGCCCCAAATTGCACTCAATCAAAGAAGAATGTGTGCTTCACGTGCGGATCCAAGGATCACTTTGGTCGTGAATGTCCTAAGAAGAAGGAGGGAGTAACAACTAGAAGCAAAGGAGATAACAATGGAGGTGCGTGGACTGTTACTGGACCTGCAGCATCAATCAAACCCACAGCCAGAACCTTTAACATGACTGTGCAAGATGCTGTGCAATCAAAGGATGTAGTTTCAGGTATTATCCCAATCAATGACATTGATGCATATGTATTATTTGATTCGGGTGCTACTTGTTCGTTTATATCTGATGAATTTGCTAAGAGGTTAGAATTGCCTAGAGAAGAACTGAATTTTCCTTTGAACATAGAAATTACGAATAAGGAAATAATCCATGTTAGATTCGTATACAAGAACTGTAGGGTGAACATTAAGGAGAATGTCTTGTTGGTAGATTTGATTCCGATTAGACTGGGGGAATTTAATGTAATTTTGGGAATGAATTGGTTGTTCAAATGCAGAGCGGTAATTGACTGCCAAAAGAAGTGTGTAAACCTTATGACTCCGTCAAAGGTAGTATTTTATGGTAGCAAGTCGCCTAGACAAATGAAATGTCTGACGACTATGCAAGCCAAGAAATTGTTGAGTCAAGGTTGTGTGGGCTATTTAGCTTACATAGTCGATACTCAAAAGAAGGGGGTAAAGCTGGAAGAAATACCAGTAGTGAGGGAATTCGAAGACGTTTTTCTAGAGGATTTGCCAGGACTTCCGCCTGACAGAGAAATTGAGTTCGTGATCGACTTAGTACCGGGAACAGCACCGATATCGAAGGCCCCGTACAGAATGGCTCCGGTAGAAATGAAGGAACTAATGGTTCAGTTGAAAGAGCTGCTGGACAAGAAATATATTCAACCAAGCGTATCGCCGTGGGAGCCCTAATTTTATTTGTGAAGAAGAAGGACGGGTCAATGCGTCTTTGCATTGATTATAGGGAGTTAAACAAAGTCACTATTAAAAACAAATACATGTTGCCAAGAATAGATGACTTGTTTGATCAACTGAAGGGTGCTAAGTACTTTTCGAAAATAGATTTGAGAAGTGGTTATCACTAATTGAAGGTAAGAAAGGAGGATATACCACGAACGTCATTCAGAACTCGGAATGGACATTACGAGTTTCTGGTGATGTCTTTTGGTTTAACCAATGCACCTGCTGCGTTCATGGATTTGATGAACAGGGTGTTTAAACCATTCCTAGAAAAGTTTGTAGTGGTATTCATTAATGACATTCTAGTGTATTCCAAAACTCAAGAAGAACACGTGGAACACTTACGTCTGACATTGGAGACGCTAAGAAAGGAAAAATTGTACGCGAAGTTCTCTAAGTGCGAATTTTGGCTTGACTGTGTACAATTTTTGGGGCATGTGATTGACAAAGATGGGATCTCAGTGGATCCGTCGAAAGTGGAAGCAGTAATCAATTGGGAACAACCAAAAACACCGTCGGAAGTGAGGAGTTTCTTGGGACTGGCTGGTTATTATAGAAGATTTATTCAAGATTTTTCTAAGATAGCCACTCCGCTAACAAATTTGACAAGAAAAATTGTAAAATTTGTTTGGACGGAGAAGTGCGAAGAGAGTTTCCAAGATTTGAAAAAGAAGTTAAGTGTGGCACCTGTATTGACTTTGCCAGATAGTACAGGAAATTTTGTGGTATATAGTGATGCCTCACATAAAGGGTTGGGTTGTGTTCTTATGCAGAACGGCAAAGTTATTGCCTATGCATCAAGACAATTGAAGGATTATGAGAAGGGGTATCCGACTCATGATTTGGAATTGGCTGCAGTGGTGTTTGCTCTAAAAATATGGAGACACTATCTTTATGGAGAGAAATGTGAGATCTACACAGACCACAAAAGTCTGAAGTATATTTTCACTCAGAAGGATTTGAACATGCGTCAAAGAAGGTGGATGGAATTAATAAAAGATTACGATTGTGAGATCTTTTATCATCCGAGTAAAGCGAATGTAGTTGGAGATGCTTTAAGCAGGAAAGGTCGGGAGAAGTTGATGCTTATTACAACTCAAAAGGAGCTCATTTCAGCAATGACAAAATTGGAGTTGGAAATCAAATTTCCAAAAGAATCTGACGAACAACTATTCCATATAGAAGCTGATCTAACTTTAGTGAACAAAGTGAAAATTGCTCAATTACAAGATGGAGAGTGTGGAAAAATCAAAAAGAATTTGGGTGAAGGCGGAGATGTAAAATACAAGGTCGATACCGAAGGTTTACTACGGTTCAATGGACGATTTGGGTTCCAGCAGTGCTAGAGCTGAAAGAAGAAATTCTAACTGAAGCTCATAGCTCAAAGTATTCAATTCATCCAGGAAGCACGAAAATGTATCAGGATTTGCGCCGACATTTTTGGTGGCCAAATATGAAAAGAGATGTTGCTGAATGCGTAGCGAAATGCTTGACATGTCAGAGAGTAAAAGCCGAACATCAAAGACCCAGCGGATTACTCCAACCGTTAGAAATACCGGAATGGAAGTGGGAACACATCACGATGGATTTTGTGGTGGGTCTTCCAACTACTCAGAGAGGATGCGATGCGATTTGGGTAATAGTGGACAGACTGACGAAATCAGCGCACTTTTTACCAATAAAGATTAGATTCAATCTTGATCAGTTGGCAAGATTGTACATTAAGGAGATCGTTTCGAGGCACGGAGTGCCAGTATCAATTGTGTCTGATAGAGATCCGCGGTTTACATCGAATTTCTGGAAGAGACTACAAGAATGTATGGGAACACAGTTGCGAATGAGTACGGCTTATCATCCACAATCAGATGGCCAAAGCGAACGAACAATTCAGACATTGGAAGATATGCTGAGAGCATGTGTCATGGACTTTAAAGGAAGCTGGGAAGATCAACTACCATTGGTGGAATTTTCTTACAACAACAGTTATCACGTGAGCATCGGCATGCCACCTTACGAGGCATTGTACGGCAGAAAGTGTAGAACCCCACTGTGTTGGAATGAAGTCGGTGAACGCCAACTGTTAGGACCAGAACTGGTACAACAAACTGCTGATGTTGTCAAACTCATCAGGACAAGACTGGTCGCAGCTCAAGACAGACAGAAAAAGTATGCTGATCAACACAGACAAGATCGTACATTTGACGTAGGAACTTTTGTATTCTTAAAAGTTTCTCCCTGGAAGGGGAAAATTCATTTCGGTAAAAAGGGAAAGTTAAGTCCGAGGTTTATTGGACCCTTTGAAGTGCTGCGAAGAGTGGGAGAAGTGGCTTACGAGGTAGCTCTACCTCCAGAGTTGGAAAATATTCATAATATTTTTCATATTTCGGTGTTACGACCATATAAACCAAACTACAAACATGTGATTGAGTATGAACCATTGCAGTTCGAGAAAGATTTGTCTTATGAAGAGATTCCTATCCAGATAGTCGACAGGAAAGAACAAGTGCTCAGGAATAAGGTGATACCTTTTGTGAAGGTGATATGGAGAAACCACAACGCTGAAGAAGCTACGTGGGAACTCGAAGAGAAAATGTTGAAGGAATACCCTGAGTTATTTGTTTAATCTGTGTCTTCGATTCTGGGGATAGAATCTTTGTAAGTTGGGAAGAACGTAACGAATGATTTATTTGAGTTGTGATTCTGAGGACAGAATCCTTGTAAGAAGGGAATGAAGTAACATTCCATAATTTTAAAGTGTGATATTAAATATTTATTGATTTATTTAAGTATTTAATGGATATGTTATTGTTGAATAAATAATTGTTCAATTTGAGTTATGTGGTTTATTTAATTATTTGTTGAATAAATAATTAAATATTAAATATTAAATATTTATTGGCAATATTAAATATTTATTGAATTATATGGCAATTTGAGTTGATGTGATTTAATTAATTATTTGTTGAGTAAATAATTAAGGAGCTAAATAAATTAATTATTATGAGATTTTATAATAATGGAGCTTAATTTAATAAGCTAGAGAGCTTATAATGATTTTAAATAAATAATAATATTTAATTGAGAAATTGTAGTTTGAAATATTAGTTGATTAAATGAAATTATAATTGTAAAAAAAAATTATAATTATTTATGTGTTAAAGTAATTTAATAGATTAATGTTTAATTGATTTATTAATTTAATAAAGGTGTGACTAATAACCTTGCTATAAAGGAGTTATTAAAATAAATTAAAAATGGTTTAATTTAGTTTTGTCAAACATGACTTATTATATAATAAGTCTTTAATCTAATAGTGTTTTAGCAAACAAGGTATAAGGATTAATCCATTTGTTTTAATTTAATTTACCAAACAAGGAGTAAGGATTAATGGGTTATTTTATTTAGACTAGCCAAACAAGCCTTATGGCTTTTAAATTTCAAAACTTATATAACTGATATATTTATATCAGTACTTATATTATATAATTAATATATATTATTACTATATACGTTATATTTTATAGTACGTATGTTAGAGTTAGGGACTCAGTTGAACTTTACAGAGAGAAAAGAAGAAGAAGAAGAAAGAAATACAGAGAGAAAACTAGAGAGAATTGAGAGATATTTTAACAGGTTTTGGAGAAAAGCTTGACAATCAAAGAAGATAATATCATCATCTTCCTAATCCAAGGTAGGAGCTCCATCTTTTTCTTTAAAAAATTTAGTTTTCTTCTTCTAAAAAGTTCTCTATGATTTTAATAAAAGATAAATTGTTGTTATGTTTATAATTTGGCATGATTATTGATTATATGGTTGTTTTATGAGTTATATATGATTATAAGATATATTAGTTCATATATGTATGTATTTTATGAAGAAATTATTTTACAGAGAGTTTTTATGAATGAGTATGGCTTTAGTTAAAATGGAAATTAAGGTGTAATTAGTTGTTGTATTGATAAATTGATTATAAGAATTGCTAGAGTATGTAACATCATAATCATGATGCTTAGAATTAACTGTTTTGGTTGAATAACAAAATCACAGTATTGATTTTCATGGAAGATATCAAAAATAGAGTTTTTGACAAAAATATTAAAATTGAGTGTTGGATATTTGATGTTTGTATTAATTTATGAGTAAAAATATGTTAGAAGTCATTACTATATGTTTATATGAAGTTTATATATAAAATAGAGTGTAACTAGTCTATTAGATTCGAGCTTTTTGGCCAATTTGGCTTTTTCTTTCATGGTTGCCGAAGCTGTCAGTCAACGCTGACAGTTCGCGCTGCGGCGCGGCCCAGCAGTTCATTTCTGGCGCCGCAGCGCCATCACCATGACGTAAGCATGACCTGTTACACAATCACTGCGCCGCAGCGCCGGCTCATAGTATAATCGCTGCGCTGCAGCGCCGACTCAGCGCCGCAACGCGAGCCACAGTACAAACTATGGCGCCGCGGCGCGGCTTGGCAGAACTGTCTGACAGTTTTGTTTAAATGTACAAAACATGAAAATAAATGTTATGTGTTTATCATAATAATGTTAAATGATAATTTCAGTATTATTAGACTATGAACTATCATGTTATTAAGTATTATCTACTTGAAAAATAATTGATTATGTGAATGGGTAATTCAACCCATATGATGAATGTAATTGTTTATACAAATGTACAATGTTGGTTAGGACTAATTATGTCAATATGACATATGTTTAGGGTATCAATTCAAGTGATAAAAGTGTAGCTTGTGCTAAAGGCAAGTTTCCTAAACCTACCTTTCACATTGAGCAAGTTTCTAAGCCTTAACTTTTGATATTTAGCAAGTTCTTTATTGTATAAGTTTTCTAATCATTGGTGTTATTGAACTAATTATTGTTTCAATTTCGATTATCATATAATGGTGTAAATTTATTTGGAGCAAGTTATTCTTGTACTTAACTTGTGGTTTAGCATGTACAATTATATACACGTTGTGGATGTTTATTATTCAATTAACCTTGTCTTATTATTGTTCAAGCAAGGTAGGTTATAATTATTCAAATTGTATGCTATTAGATTATCCCTAAAGCATGATGTCAATTTATAAACATCAATTAAACTATGATTGTTCCATAGTATACAGTTATGTCGTTTGTAATCAACTAAACCTTAGTTGATTACCGTTGAATTCTAAATTACCCCATGATGTATCCAAACCAAACTCACTTTGGTACGAACTTGTATTCTAAATAATGAGAAGAACAACTCTTTTATAAGAGGTTACACTTAGCGTTGAAATGATTGTGCACAATACATTGTACGAAGGGTTGATCCCCCTAAGTACGTGAAGTCCTTATAGTCTTATGACTGTTAAAGTTTAAGTTAAAAAATTACTTATAACTGTGGACATGATTCGCGGTCATTAGACCCTCAGTAAAGGTTAAAGCTTTCCAAAAGTTAATAGAATATATTGTTAAATTCTATTGAGCTTAATGTTGACAAATGATGTAAAAGTTTAATGATTTAATTCTTGTTATTTCAAGTGGGCCTTGTTTGCTCACTCTTGCCTATAAAATTTCTTACAGCTAAGGTTGAAACTGGTGATGTACCTAGTACCAGTAAAGGGAAAGGAAAGAAGAAGCAATGCTGAAGACTTGTAATAATTGAATAGTTTATTTTCAGACTTGGTTTAAAGATTGTAATGAAGTTTATTTTAATTTTCCGCATGAATGATTGTTTGTAAAGGTTAGTTAACCTGGGAGATTTATTTAAATTTATTCCTGTTTGGGCAGGTTTGTTATTCAATTTTATTATAATTAGGTAGTTAGAAATGAATGTTTTGATTACGTGAACACCAAATCCTGAGGAAATGAAGTATCGGGATTTGGGGGTGTCACACACTTGGCCAATGTAACCCTTATCTAGTAACTCTTGCAGTTGAATCATAAACTCCTTTATTTCTACTAGCGCCATACGATATGGGGATTTTAAAATTTGTACGGTTCCCGGTGCTAAGTCTTTTATGAATTCAATTTCTCTGTCTGGCGAAAGACCGGGCAGATCATCTGGAAACACGTCTTGAAAATCTCTTGCCACTGATATATCTTTTATTTCCATTCCCTTTTACTGAGTGTCCACTATATATGCTAAATAACCTACACATCCTTTCTTTAACAATTTCTTGGCCTGCATCATCGTAAGGCAACGCAGTTACTTGAGCGATGAGCTACTGTAAAACACTACCTTAGACCGATTTGAGGTCTGAAGGTTTACACTCTTCTTTTGACAATCGATTATTGCAGCATGGCCGGATAACCAATCCATCCCTAATATCACATCAAACTCTCCTAGTTTAATCGGAATTAAGTCTACGTTTAGTTTGTGACCTCTAATGTTTGCACAACAGTTTCGGTAAACAAACTCTATGGGAATTACTTCCTTATTGGCAATCTCTACGTTCAATGAATTTTCTAAATGTTCAGGAGGTATGTTTAGTCGATTAGCAAATTCTTCAGACACAAAGGAATAGTGTAAGACCTCAACTTTTATAAATAAAGATGAATTTTCTATAAATATTATTTTTGAATATTATGGAGTTAATTTGATATAATGTTATAGTTGTGGATAATATTTATAAATTTTTCAAAGTACGCAAGTTGTTATATAATATTCGATTGGTCGGGAAATATTCGTTTTAACAGGAAATATTCGTACAACAGCACAATTATTGGTGGACCCCACAATAGAATTATTGTCGGATTGAGAAAACGATAAAAATATTTTATTAAAAATAACGGCGGAAGTTTTACCATTGATACTGTTGAACTACTCAGTAGTAAAAGTACAGTAATACGTGTGGTTGCATAGTAGCACAAGGTATTGATTATAAATGCTTATGTGAGAAGTCACTCAGTTTGATTCAATTATTGTCAGTTAATAATATGAATTATTTAGCGATAATGACGTTTTGTTTTATTCGTATTATTAACGTAATAAAACAGAAACATCTTTTTATATAAAACAGAATACTTTATTAAAGTTATTCTATAAATAGAATATATTATATTTTATTTAAAAGATTTTTCTTTAAACATGGACCGTCAGATTAAAGTAATCAATCTGGACCGTTCATGGATTAGTTACTATGCATTCTATTTTTCTATAAATAGCAGCTCATTCCTTCATTATTTCTTACGAATTCACTGAACTCTAGAGAGAGAAACTATAGAGAGAGAGAGAAGAAGAGTATTCTGCTACATAACTACTTCCTTATTTCAGCTCTTCTTTAAAACAGTAAGGGGTGTTATTCTTTCTTATTCATGAAGAGAACTGTTGTTATTCTATTTCTTATTATTCTGTTGGAATAACCTGTATACGCGGTCTACCCTATACTTGGTGACATTCTTCTATTATTCTGTTGGAACATCATGTCTGTGTGTTTTACACCGAACCTGGTTCCGTTTTTATTATTATTCTGTTGGAACATCCTATCTGTGTGTTTTACATCGGACCTGGTTCTGTTTTTATTATTATTATGTTGGAACATCCTATCTGTGTGTTTCACACCGGACCTGGTTCCGTCTTGTTATTATTCTGTTGGAACATCCTATCTGTGTGTTTTACACCAGACATGGTTCCATTATTTATTATTTTGTCGGAATATCCTGTCTGTACGTTTACGCCGGACCTGGTTCCATTATTTATTATTCTGTTGGAATAACCTGTCTGTGCGGTCTATCGCATGCATGGTGATTTCTTTTGTTAATCTATTCTTTATTATACTCAATTGGTTAAGTTTTGACTTCTATACTCCATGAAATTTGTGGAATATCCTTGATAATTGCGTTTCACCCAGTATCTTTTCATGAAAATATTCTTCTAAGCATTCTTGAATTTTACTCCACAAAGCAGTATCATGTTGACAATTTGGACGTTGTTAATTCTTGGATAAATTAATTCTTGAACTTGTTTTATTGAATTCTTATATCATTGTCATCATCCTCATGTTTATAAAATATTAAAAGTCATATGTGGCCTGTAGTGCATAGATGGACTTGGTATGATTATGACCAGGGATTATTCGGTATAATCATGACCGTAATGTTACAAATGATGTGGTAAAAGTCCTCATTGGCCCGTAGTGCATTGATGGACAGCTGTTGGCATGATCATGACCATTAATGAATACACGAATATCCTTGGACGTAGTGCAGGGGTGATTCGATGATGTGGATTATTTTATTAAGCTGAGTCCCAGCGATAATAGTGTTGAAAAACCTTTTAAATCATAAAAGATAGTAGAGTTTATTTTCTACTTGACTCTTTTAATGGATTGCTTGTTCCGCTGCAGTTAAACTTGATGTCTATTATATTCTATCAGTTTAACATTGTTGAAGGCTAATGATAATTTATTCTGCATTATCTTAGTCATAATATTTCTTACTGGGCTAGTTGAGCTCACTCTTTCTTTCACTGTTCTCTTCAAGAAATGAGAACGTAGCTGGGGCAAGTCGGGGAACGGAGTGATGGTCCGAATGATAGTATTAGTTAGTTGTCCTCACTATTCTATGTAATAGTGTGTTAATAAATGTAATGAGGACTCCTTTTGAGTATGAGTACTCTCTAGAAGATAATATTTGTATTCAAACTCACAGTTTATGTTTTGTCGTATTGTACACGACAGTTATATTAGTAAGTTGTATTTGTATTCTATACTACGTATCTGACGACCCAAGATGGGTGATGTATACCTAATTTTGGGGGCGTCACAGTTGGTATCAGAGCTTAGGGATGTGATCCCTGGCTAAGATGTGAGAATAGAGCTAGGAGGGGAGAGACGGGAAATTCCTTCACTAGTATGACCTACCTAAGTTTATTTGCATGGTATTTAATTGGTCGGTCATAATATAAGGATAATATATGACATATCAATTAACTTTTATTTTGTGGCAGTATCTTAAAATGGCATCTGAGAATGTTGAGAATAGCAATGGAGCACAGGCGACTGTTGATTCACCACATATCAATAATCAGGATAATGTGCATCAGGAAGGTGACAATCCTCATGCAAACAACAACACTGACCAGATGATGAATGATGGAATGTTCAGAAACTTTATGCAGTTCATACAACAGCAGGCGAGAGCAGCTCCTGTCCAAAATATAGGAGGAAACACTGAAAACTCTCGGACGGTCACCGCTAAATAGTTCAAGGAGCTGGGACCACCAGAGTTTAAGGGAGAGCCAAAACCACTTATAGCGGAAACATGGATAAAGCAGATTACCAAGATATTTGATGTCTTGGGATGCTCCGAGGAGCAAAAGGTTCCCTTTGCCGCCTTTATGTTGCGAGGAGAGGCATATTACTGGTGGGAATCGATTAAGCATACTCAACCTGCCGCACTGAAGATGTCTTGGGAGAAGTTCCAAGAGTTGTTCAATGACAAATACTTTCCCGAAAGTGTTCTTCACATGAAGGAAGTGGAGTTCATCAAATTGGAGCGGAATAATATGACCGTGTTGCAGTATGAGGCTAAATTTGCTGAGTTGTCTCAGTTTGCGTCCCACTTGGTGGATAATGAAGAGCGAATGACACGAATGTTTTTGCGAGGTTTGAAACCTGAGATACGTTAACATCTTATTTCTCATAAATTGTGTTTGTATTCAGATGTTGTGAATAGGGCTCAGTTAGTGGAGCGCGATAACAAGTCAACGCAACCGAAAGAGAGCAGTTGGCAAAATGATAATACCAGTGAGAGTAGTCATCGAAACGGTGACAACAAGCGTAGAGGGAATCAACAGGCCAGAAATGGTAACCACTTCGGTGGTAATCAGGGCCAAAACAATAAGAATCATCATTTCAAGAAGAGGAGATTCAACAATGATGGAAAGACGTCAGCACCAGCACCCGTTGTTAAGGAAGGAGAACGACCACCTATCATATGTTTCAAATACGGAGGGGAGGGGCACATCAGTCCAAACTGCGCGATGCCGTCTAAAGCATGTTATAATTGTGGAAGAGAAGGTCATTTAGCTCGATTTTGTCGTTTACCAGAAATAAGTTCAGCCAAGATGGAGACACCAAAGGCCGTCCCAAAAAAGTCAAAATCGGTAGTGCAAGGGAGAGTGTTTGTTGTAACCTCCCAGAAAGCAAGGAACCCGAATGAGGTCATCACGGGTAAGCTTATCATAAAGTCTAACGAAGTCTATACTTTATTTGATACCGATTCTATCCATTCTTTTATTTCTCCTACTTGCGCTCATCGATTAAATTTGATTCCGGAGAAATTAGACTTTGACTTATCTATTGAAACTCCATTGGGAGAAACCATCATTACATCCATGATTTATAAGTCTTGTTTGGTTCAAGTTGGTACCCACACATTACCTGTCGATCTTATTTCATTAAAAATACTTGTATTTGACGTGATTCTAGGGATTGATTGGTTAACTACTCATCATGCAAAAATTGATTATTTTCATAAGGTTGTTAGCTTTCATATTCCTAATCAACCTATTATGCGAATTCAAGCAACCAAACCATTAAAATCAATCGCTGTCATCTCAAGCCATAAAGCTATTCGTTTATTGAAAACGGATGTCAAGCTTTCTTAGCTCATGTCACGGATCTAAACAAAAATACGTCAGTTTTGAATGATATTTCTATTGTTAATAAATTCCCTGACATATTCCCTGAAGAACTTCCTGGCCTACCCCTAGAGCGTGAAATTGAATTTTGTATCAACCTTGAACCCGGTACAAAACCCATTTCCAAAGCCCCATATCGAATGGCTCCTATTGAACTTCAAGAGTTAAAGATCCAACTACAGGAATTGTTAGACATTGGCTTTATTCGTCCTAGTACTTCTCCTTGGGGTGCTCCTGTTCTATTCGTGAAGAAGAAAGATGGAAGTATGCGACTTTGTATTGATTATCGGGAGTTGAATCATGTCACCATCAAAAATAGGTACCAATTTCCACGTATTGATGACCTGTTTGACCAGTTGCAAGGAGCACAATTCTTTTCAAAGATTAATCTTCGTTCTGGATATCATCAGCTGAAGGTTAGAACTGAGGATATTCCAAAGACGGACTTTAGAACTCGGTACGGGCAATATGAATTCCTAGTCATGTCCTTTGGATTGACTAATGCTCCTGCTGCCTTCATGGATATGATGAGCCGGGTATTCAAGGAATATTTGGATCACTTTGTGGTCGTCTTTATTGATGACATCCTTATTTATTCCAAAAGTCGTGAAGATCATGAGCAACACTTGAGGCTGGTACTCCAAAAGCTTCGTGAATACAAGCTTTATGCCAAGTTGAAGAAATGCGAGTTCTGGCTGGAGGAGGTAGCATTCCTTGGGGATGTAGTATCAAGTCGTGGAATATTGGTTGACCCGGCAAAGATTGAAGCTATTCAAAGCTGGGAGCAACCTAAATCAGTGACCGAAGTACGTAGCTTTCTTGGTTTAGCTGGTTATTATCGGAGATTCGTGGAAGAAATTTCTCAAATCGCTACTCCATTAACTCAGCTAACTCGAAAAGATACAAAGTTCGGTTGGAGCGAAGAATGTGAGCAGAGTTTTCAAGAACTCAATAGGAGACTCATTTCAGCACCTGTTCTAACAATACCATCTGGCTCGGAGGGATTTGTCATCTACAGTGATGCTTCGAGCAAAGGGTTGGGATGCGTTCTCATGCAACATGGAAAAGTCATAGCCGATGCATCAAGATAACTCAAGGAATATGAGTGGAATTATCCTACTCATGATCTAGAGATGGAAGTATGCGACTTTGTATTGATTATCGGAAGTTAAATCATGTCACCATCAAAAATAGGTACCCATTGCCACGTATTGATGACCTGTTTGACCAGTTGCAAGGAGCACAATTCTTTTCAAAGATTGATCTTTGTTCTGGATATCATCAGCTGAAGGTTAGAACTGAGGATATTCCAAAGACGGCTTTCAGAACTCGGTACGGGCAATATGAATTCCTAGTCATGTCCTTTAGATTAACTAATGCTCCTGCTGCCTTCATGGATATGATGAACCGGATATTCAAGGAATATTTGGATCACTTTGTGGTCGTCTTTATTGATGACATCCTTATTTATTCCAAAAGTCGTGAAGATCATGAGCAACACTTGAGGTTGGTACTCCAAAAGCTTCGTGAATACAAGCTTTATGCCAAGTTGAAGAAATGCGAGTTCTGGCTGGAGGAGGTAGCATTCCTTGGGCACGTAGTATCAAGTCATGGAATATCGGTTGACCCGGCAAAGATTGAAGCTATTCAAAGCTTGGAGCAACCTAAATCAGTGACCGAAGTACGTAGCTTTCTTGGTTTAGCTGGTTATTATCGGAGATTCGTGGAAGGATTTTCTCGAATCGCTACTCCATTAACTCAGCTAACTCGGAAAGATACAAAGTTCGGTTGGAGCGAAGAATGTGAGCAAAGTTTTCAAGAACTCAATAGGAGACTCATTTCAGCACCTATTCCAATAATACGATCTGGCTCGGAGGGATTTGTCATCTACAGTGATGCTTCGAGCAAAGGGTTGGGATGCATTCTCATGCAACATGGAAAAGTCATAGCCCATGCATCAAGACAACTCAAGGAATATGAGAGGAATTATCCTACTCATGATCTAGAGTTGGCAGCTGTTGTCTTTGCACTTAAAATTTGGAGGCATTACTTGTTGGGGAGAAGGTGGAGATCTTTACGGATCATAAAAGCCTCAAATATTTCTTCACTCAAAAGGAACTCAACATGCGACAACGACGTTGGCTTGAACTGTTGAAAGATTATGATCATACCATTCAATACCATCCTGGAAAAGCGAACGTGGTAGCTGACGCATTGAGTAGAAGATCATATGCAAGTACGAGTGCGATATTGTCAACACAAAGGCCCATTTTGTGTAATTTGCAAAGGATGGAGATAGAGTTAAAGACTCCAGGGACCCATGTGATGATGGAAAATATACGAGTAGAACCGACTTTAATCGATAAAGTTAAAGCTGCTCAAGCTACAGACCTGGAGCTGATGCGTATGAGGAAGAAAGTGCAAGAAGGTGCTATGCCGGAAGCAAGAATCGATGGAGAAGGAATACTTCGAGTCAACTCCAGACTTTTTGTTCCTAACAATCCTGATTTAAAGTATGAAATCATGATGGAGGCGTACAACACACCGTTTGCAATCCATCTTGGAAGTACCAAAATGTATCATGATCTTCGTCATACATTTTGGTGGAGCAATATGAAGAGAGAGATAGCGTTGTTTATCTCAAGGTGTCTAACTTGTCAACGAGTCAAAGCGGAGCATCAAGTACCAAAAGGTCCATTGCAACCACTTGAAATTCCAGAATGGAAGTGGGAGCACATTACCATGGATTTTGTTACCGGTCTTCCTAAGGTTTCTCAAGGTATATATGCGATTTGGGTCATTGTTGATAGATTGACCAAGTTTGCTCATTTCTTACCGATACGAGAAACTTATACACTTGAACGTCTTGCTCGTATGTACATAAACGAGATTGTAAGACTGCATGGTATGCCAGTATCCATATTTTCTGATCGAGACCCAAGATTCACTTCACGATTTTGGGTTAGTTTACAAAAAGCTATGGGCACAGATTTACGATTTAGTTCGGCATATCATCCTCAGACGGACGGACAATCAGAGAGGACTATTCAAACTCTAGAAGATTTATTAAGACTCTGTGTCCTTGACTTCAAGGGAAGTTGGGACAAGTTCTTACCATTGGTGGAGTTTTCCTATAACAACAGTTATCAAGCAAGTATTGGCATGGCTACATTCGAAGCATTGTATGGAAGAAAATGTCGTTCTCCAGTATGCTGGGATGAGGTGGGTGAAGCAACGTTGTTGGGACTGGAGTTGGTACGTATGACTACAGAAAAGATTCAAACGATCCGACAACGTATAAAAACTTCACAAGATCGACAAAAGAGTTATGCTAATCTTCATCGAAAGGACGTGGAATTTGATGTAGGAGATCATGTGTTCTTACGTGTTGCTCCATGGAAAGGAGTTACGAGATTTGGAAAAAGAGGAAAGCTCAATCCTCGATTCATCGGTCCATTTTTAATCCTCGATCGAGTAGGAACTGTGGCTTATAGACTCGCTTTACCGCCAAGTATGTCTCGTGTTCATAATATTTTTTCACATATCCATGTTACGCAAATATGTGGAAGACCTGAACCACATTATTGAGTTAGAACCGGGCGAAATAGTGGAGGATTTGACGTATAAAGAAGTTCATGTTCAAATCTTGGATAAGAAGGAACATATTCTACGCTCCAAGGTTATACCTCAAGTCAAAGTTTTGTGGAGAAACCACGATGTTAAGGAAATGACTTGGGAGTTAGAATCTAAAATGTAATCAAGGTATCCTTACCTCTTCGACATACTAGGTACGTACCCTAATTTCGAGGGCTAAATTTCATAAGAAGGGGAGGTTGTAAGACCCCAACTTTTATAAATAAAGATGAATTTTCTATAAATATCATTTTTGAATATCATGGAGTTAATTTGATATAATGTTATAGTTGTGGGTAATATTTATAAATTTTACAAAGTACGCAAGTTGTTATATAATATTCGATTGGTCGGGGAATATTCGTTTTAACAGGGAATATTCGTACAACGGCACAATCATTGGTGGATCCCACAACGAAATCATTGTCGGATTGAGAAAACGACAAAAATATTTTATTAAAAATAACGGCGGAAGTTTTACCATTGATACTGTTGAACTACTCGGTAGTAAAAGTACAGTAATACGTGTGGTTGCATAGTAGCACACGGTATTGATTATTAATGCTTATGTGAGAAGTCACTCAGTTTGATTCAATTATTGTCAGTTAATAATATGAATTATTTAGCGATAATGACGTTTTGTTTTATTCGTATTATTAACGTAATTAAACAGAAACATCTTTTTATATAAAACAGAATACTTTATGAAAGTTATTCTATAAATAGAATATATTATATTTTATTTAAAAGATTTTTCTTTAAACATGGACCATCAGATTAAAGTAATCAATCTGGACCGTTCATGGATTAGTTACTATGCATTCTATTTTTCTATAAATAGCAGCTCATTCCTTCATTATTTCTTACGAATTCACTGAACTCTAGAGAGAGAAACTATAGAGAGAGAGATAAGAAGTGTATTCTACTACTTAACTACTTCCTTATTTCAGCTCTTCTTTAAAACGGTAAGGGGTGTTATTCTTTCTTATTCATGAAGAGAACTGTTGTTATTCCATTTCTTATTATTCTGTTGCAATAACCTGTATACGCGGTCTACCCTATACTTGGTGACATTCTTCTATTATTCTGTTGGAACATCATGTCTGTGCGTTTTACACTGGACCTGGTTCCGTTTTTATTATTATTCTGTTGGAACATCCTATCTGTGTGTTTTACACCGGACCTGGTTCTGTTTTTATTATTATTCTGTTGGAACATCCTGTCTGTGTGTTTCACACCGGACCTGGTTCCGTCTTATTATTATTCTGTTGGAACATCCTGTCTGTGTGTTTTACACCGGACCTGGTTCTATTATTTATTATTCTGTCGGAATATCCTGTCTGTGCGTTTACGCCTGACCTGGTTCCATTATTTATTATTCTGTTGAAATAACCTGTCTGTGCGGTCTATCGCATGCATGGTGATTTCTTTTGTTATTCCATTCTTTATTATACTCAGTTGGTTAAGTTTTGACTTCTATACTCCATGAAATTTGTGGAATATCCTTGATAATTGCGTTTCATCCAGTATCTTTTCATGAAAATATTCTTCTAAGCATTCTTGAATTTTACTCCACAAAGCAGTATCATGTTGACAATTTGGACGTTGTTAATTCTTGGATAAATTAATTCTTGAACTTGTTTTATTGAATTCTTATATCATTGTCATCATTCTCATGTTTATAAAATGTTAAAACTCATCTGTGGCCTGTAGTGCATAGATGGACTTGGTATGATTATGACCAGGTATTATTCGGTATAATCATGACCGTAATGTTACAAATGATGTGGTAAAAGTCCTCATTGGCCCGTAGTGCGTTGATGGACAGTTGTTGGCATGATCATGACCATTAATGAATACACGAATATCCTTGGCCGTAGTGCAGGGGTGATTCGATGATGTGGATTATTTTATTAAGTTGAGTCCCAGCGATAACAGTGTTGAAAAACCTTTTAAATCATAAAAGATAGTAGAGTTTATTTTCTGCTTGACTCTTTTAATGGATTGCTTGTTCCGCTGCAGTTAAACTTGATGTCTATTATATTCTATCAGTTTAACATTGTTGAAGGCTAATGATAATTTATTCTGTATTATCTTAGTCATAATATTTCTTACTGGGCTAGTTGAGCTCACCCTTTCTTTCACTATTCTCTTCAGGAAATGAGAACGTAGCCGGGGCAAGTTGGGGAACGGAGTGATGGTCCGAATGATAGTATTAGTTAGTAGTCCTCACTATTCTATGTAATAGTGTGTTAATAAATGTAATGAGGACTCCTTTTGAGTATGAATACTCTCTAGAAGACAATATTTGTATTCAAACTCACAGTTTATATTTTGTCGTATTGTACACGATAGTTGTATTAGTAAGTTGTATTTGTATTCTGTACTACGTATCTGACGACTCAAAATGGGTGATGTATACCTAATTTTGGGGGCGTCACAAATAGGTAGCACCCGAATCAAATAATACATAGGCATTTATATTATTGATTGGGAGAATATGTAACGACCCCAAAATAGGTCCATTCCATCCAACCTATTTTGAGTCGCCAAATACATTGTACAGAAAACAACCACAACTTTATTACAACAATTGTCGTGCAAAATACAACAACACATATGATGTGAGTTTGGATACAAATATATACCAAAAGTGACTCATGTCCCAACCGTGGACAGCACCTCACAATGACACCTTACATAAAGGTATAATCAAAAACTGTTTTAGAAATTAAAATCTTTGGGAAGTGCTCAAGAAAACCTTCGTACATGGGAAGCCATGCTTCCAAGTTATGATAGATATCATATGTCCACAGAATTATCCTTGGTTGACCTAGTAGACCCCAAAGAAAAATAAGAAGATTACTATCATATTCTTTCCAATGGTGATTCTTCTCTTGACATATCATTATCTCCACTGTCTTTAATCGTGAATTATACTTCAAACAAACACCAAGATTATATAGGTAGTACTCATAAATATACTCAGCAAGTGGATGTGCACAACTGTGTCTTATGATGACACGAGGTTGTATTCCATTAGACATCTTCTATGATAGTGACAAAACACCCTTCCAACGTTGGGTTCGCTTCACCCTAGATGATTCACCAAATATAACTACTAAATGATGACCACCGTTCTATTCCCCTGTTACCCCCGCTAGACCAAGCTACACTCTTATTGCCTGAAAGGAATTGTGAAACAGAAGGGTGAGCACAACTAGCCTAGTAAAGAATATCATGACTAAAGATAAATAAGTTATCAATAGATTTCAACAGAATTAAATCAGAGATTTAGAACATATAGTAGATGATAAAAATTTCAACCATAGTTGCAACGGAACGAGCAATCCATTGGAAGAGTCAAATAGACTATAAAGTCTATTATCTTCTCCACGTTAAAAATCCACCAACAATGTTTTAACCCTGTAACATCACTCAACAGTTCCTTTCCACAATCATATGAATAACTCATAATCATAATTGTGATTCTAAATTTTTCTTCGCACCCAGGAAGAAGAATATTTTCATCACCTGTCTTTACCTGAAACATCAAAGATCATGGTTATACCAAATCACAGTTCCTGTTCATAATCATGCTAATAAATCCATCTTCGCATTACGGCCAAAGATATTCATCAACAAACTATCTTTGCACATCGGGCCAAAGATATTCAACAACAGTTCATCTTCGCTGTAAGACCCCAACTTTTATAAATAAAGATGAATTTTCTATAAATATCATTTTTGAATATTATGGAGTTAATTTGATATAATGTTATAGTTGTGGGTAATATTTATAAATTTTGCAAAGTAAGCAAGTTGTTATAAAATATTCGTTTGGTCGGAGAATATTCTTTTTGTCGGGGAATATTCGTACGACGGCACAATCATTGGTGGACCCCACAACGGAATTATTGTCGGATTGAGAAAACGACAGAATTATCTTTCTATAAAAATAACGGCTGAGGTGTTACCGTTAAAACCATTAAAACTGTTGAACTACTCGGTAGTAAAAGTACAGTAATACGCGTGGTTGCATAGTAGCACACGGTATTGATTATTGATGCTTACGTGAGAAGTCACTCAGCTATACTCAATTATTGCTACAGTAATTGCTGCATCATATCTCTTAAATTATTGTCATAGTATCATCTGTATAATATGTTATATTATTGAGACGTTGTGGTAAGTTTGGTTTTTTTTATGGGGGGCCATATGTCATCATCTAAGAGTCTCTTCGTCAATAGTAATTATCTTCGTCAATAGTAATTACCGTCGTCAATAGTAATTACCGTCGTCAATAGTAATTACCGTCGTCAATAGTAATTACCGTCGTCAATAGTATTTACCTTGGTCAATAGTAATTACCTTCGTCAATAGTATTTACCTTGGTCAATAGTAATTACCTTCGTCAATAGTATTTACCTTGGTCAATAGTAATTACCTTCGTCAATAGTATTTACCTTGGTCAATAGTAATTACTTTCGTCAATAGTAGTTGTCCCTTCAATATTACCAAGAGTCATTTGACCCTTCGTTAAGACCAAGAGTCATTTGACCCTTCGTTAAGACCAAGAGCCACCCTCAGTTTTTCTATAAATAGAGGCCTAGGGCTTCATTATTTTTCACGAATTCATTCAAGCTATAGAGAGAGAAAGTATAGAGAGAATAAGAGAGAGAGAGACTAAAAGTATTCTGCTACATCACTTTTCCAATATCCAGTTCTTTTAAGGTAGGGAATATTATTTCTTTTATATTCATGAAGAGAACTTCTGTTATTCCATTTGTTATTATTCTGTTGGAATAACCAGTATACGCGGTCTACCCTATACTTGGTGACATTCTTCTATTATTCTGTTGGAACATCCTGTCTGTGTGTTTTACACCGGACCTGGTTCCGTTTATTATTCTGTTGGAACATCCTGTCTGTGTGTTTTACACCGGACCTGGTTCCGTTTTATTATTATTCTGTTGGAATATCCTGTCTGTGTGTTTTACACCGGACCTGGTTCCATTATTTATTATTCTGTCGGAATATCCTGTCTGTGCGTTTACGCCGGACCTGGTTCCATTATTTATTATTCTGTTGGAATAACCTGTTTGTGCGGCCTATCGCATGCATGGTGATTTCTTTTGTTATTCCATTCTTTATTGTACTCAGTTGGTTAAGTTTTGACTTCTATACTCCATGAAATTTGTGGAATATCCTTGATAGTTGCGTTTCATCCAGTATCTTTTCAAGAAAATATTCTTCTAAGCGTTCTTGAATTTTACTCCACAATGCAGTATCATGTTGACAATTTGGACGTTGTTAATTCCTGGATAAATTAATTCTTGAACTTGTTTTATTGAATTCTTATATCATTGTCATCATCCTCATGTTTATAAAATGTTGAAAGTCATCTGTGGCATGTAGTGCATAGATGGACTTGGTATGACTATGACCAGGGATTATTCGGTATAATCATGACCGTAATGTTACAAATGATGTGGTAAAAGTCCTCATTGGCCCGTAGTGCATTGATGGACAGTTGTTGGCATGATCATGACCATTAATGAATACACGAATATCCTTGGCCGTAGTGCAGGGGTGATTCGATGATGTGGATTATTTTATTAAGCTGAGTCTCAGCGATCGCAGTGTTGAAAAACCTTTTAAATCATAAAAGATAGTAGAGTTTATTTTCTACTTGACTCTTTTAATGGATTGCTTGTTCCGCTGCAGTTAAACTTGATGTCTATTATATTTTATCAGTTTAACATTGTTGAAGGCTAATGATAATTTATTCTGCATTATCTTAGTCATAATATTTCTTACTGGGCTAGTTGAGCTCACCCTTTCTTTCACTGTTCTCTTCAGGAAATGAGAACGTAGCTGGGACAAGTCGGGGTACGGAGTGATGGTCCGAATGATAGTATTAGTTAGTAGTCCTCACTATTCTATGTAATGGTGTGTTAATAAATGTAATGAGGACTCCTTTTGAGTATGAATACTCTCTAGAAGATAATATTTGTATTCAAACTCACAGTTTATGTTTTGTCGTATTGTACACGACAGTTGTATTATTAAGTTGTATTTGTATTCTGTACTATGTATCTGACGACCCAAGATGGGTGATGTATACCTAATTTTGGGGGCGTCACATTCGCACTACAGGCCAAAGATATTCATCAATAATTCATCTTTGCACTACGGCCAAAAATACTCATCAACAGTTCATCTTTGCACTACAGGCCAAAGATATTCATTAATAATTCATCTTTGCACTACATGCCAAAGATATTCTTCAACAGTTCATATTTGTACTATAGGCCAAATATATTAATATCTCAAAGAAATATATAATCATTTCAGAATTATATAAACAATAATTATAACCATGTTGATCAATTCACCTTTACACTTAAGCTAAAGATATTCAGTTATAAATTCAATGGTCGTGATCATACCAGTCAACAATTCAACTTTACATTATTGGCCAAAGAGAACCCATAGTCATGATCATACCAACAATCTGCCCATCTTTACACTCAAGTGAAAGAGAATTTCAACATCAGGGTTATAAAAATGTTATATATAATAATAAAAATAATATGATCAAACTATAGATTTAATTTCAAGAGTAATATTCATAAATTAACTATAATTTGGTCAGAAAAAGAAACCAATTTTGTCGTGAATAGTAACTCGTGAATAGTAACTCGTGAATAGTAACTCATGAATAGTAACTCGTGAATAGTAACTTATGAATAGTAACCCCGTCACAAAAAGGTAGAAATTTCACAATAAAATTCATACAAATATTTCGGTATAATGATATTGAAAGGATAACATTTCTTAAATTTATAAACAATTTATTTTAATTGTTTACACTTTACTAAAAAATGTATTTAATCATCCTAAAATGTCAAACTCATAAGATTTCATTACCAATAACCAAAACCCTCATTAAAAATCTGCATATACCTCATATAAGATTCTCAAGGCATAAAATCCTATTTTTCAATTTTTTTATTTCGCATAACATATTTAATTCATTTACTCATAACTAGTCTATTTTTATGAAAAATACCAAATCAGTCTCAAAAATATTTCTTTTCTGGGATTTAGCAGAATATAGTCCCATATTAAACATATATTTTTTCCAGAATTTTCAAAAATCATTTACTATTTTTCATATGGCCAAAACAGCTGAATATTTAGATATTTATCAAAAATTAAACTTTTATCCAAAAATTCCAAAATTTACAGAGTATACTTCTATCATATATATGTACTCCCAATAAAAATTTCATCAATTTTGGAGTTAACCACAAGGAATTATTAGCGGTTAATTTTAAAATAGTCTTTTCTCATAAAATTCACAACTCTTAATCTATACATCCAAAAATCACCTTTTTTGGACACAATCAATAAAACTCATCAAAATATCATTTTAAATTTTTCCAAAATTAGGTCAGAAAAATTACGAAACTGAAAAACATAACAACCATTAAAATCCCTTACTATCCTTTACCTCAAAAGAGCAGCACTTCTGACCGGATATTGGATATAACGCTGAAGGAAACTTGCACTGATGAATAGAAACTCACCAAGTATTTAAATACTCACAAAATATACTCAATAATCTAGAGAGAGAAAGAAAGAAAACTTATGAATTCTGGTGTGATTTTCAATTCTAACTTAGCCCTCTATTTATAGGAAAATGTTAGCACGCCGAAGCAGACTTGACCTGCTACCAGATGACTTTACCTGCTACTATTCTACCCACCAAAAATCAGCCATCTTCCCCAACAACCAAAAGTCGGTCCCACCCATTTCTAGAATTTTTCACCAAAATCATTTATAAATCTAATTTCCGAATCAGTCACCTCTTAAAATTCATAGCAAATCATACGTTTATTTTTAACGGTTCAAAATTTGTGGACCTATACTCAACTTATATATGTATAACATATCCAAAAATCACAACGATCCAACGGTCGGATTAAAAATTATAACCCCCGCAATATATCTCAAAAATCCTGATTGATTTTTAATACCCCCATTCCGACAAAAATACTGATAAAATACCTCAACATTAATTCTTTCATTTATAACTACATAAATAAATCCATTATTTATATTCACTTAAAATAAATATGTCCTTATCATATGAATCAATAATTAATTATTCACAATTAATATTACAGAATCACATTTATGGCAACCAGGCCGTTACCAGGAAAGAGGGAGCTTTCCAATAAGGATTTCTCCTTACTGGCTCGCAATTAGGTGACCAAACCTCTTCTTAGACAGAACTTTCTAGACATTGGCAATAATGCTATCTAATAATATTATTCAAATAATATGATCTATTGATCTGATAATGGAGATGATGTGCAGCAACAATTATTGAAATAACAATAATATAAAATATCAACGCAGCAATTATTGAATCAATAAAATAAAATATTAAACAGTAATTACTGTGACAATTATTCAGTAGTGCCTTCTTACGTAAGAATCAATAATTGCAAAAATAATGTGCAATACCGTGTGCTACTGTGCAATAACGCGTATTACTATATTTTTAACCACCGGGTATTCCAACAGTGTTAACAGTAACAACTACGCCGTTTATTTATAAAAACTCAATTTTGTCGTTTTCTTCATCTGACAGTTATTATGTTATGGGGCCCACAAATGTCTGCGCCATCGTACGAATATTCTCTGACAGAAAGAATATTCCACGACCAAACGAATATTCTCCGACAACAATGAATATTTTATAACCACTTGCGTATTTTGAAAATTTTTCACATTTCACCCATAACTTTAACTTTTTATCAATTTAACCATTTACTGAATTGTAATTATAAGAAAAATTGAATACTTTTATTTCATAAAATTCGGGGTCTTACAATCTCCCCTCCTTATAAAATTTCGTCCCCGAAATTTATGTAGCTGGTATTTCGAAGAGTTGAGAATACCTTGCTTTCATTTCAGATTCCATCTTCCCTGTCATCGTGATTTCTCCATTGCTCATCTCCTGTATTTCAGATATCATTTTAGAATACAGCTTCAAAAAATGGTTAATTGAACAAATTAACATATCACATAATATCCCGATATTATGACTGACCAACAAATAAGCTTAGGTAGGACACACTAGCGAAAGATTTACTCATCTATCCCCTCCTAGTTATATTCCCCGATCTCCGCCAGAGACCATATCCCTAAGCTCTGATACCAAAATGTAACGACCCCAAAATAGGTCCATTCCATCCAACCTATTCTTAGTCGCCAAATACATGGTACAGAAAACAACTACAACTTTATTACAACAATTGTCGTGCAAAATACAACAACACATATGTTGTGAGTTTGGATACAAATATATACCAAATGTGACTCATGTCCCAACCGTGGACAGCACCTCTCAATGACACCTTACATAAAGGTATAGTCAAAAACTATTTTAGAAATTAAAATCTTTGAAAAGTGCTCAAGAAAACCTTCGTACATGGGAGGCCATGCTTCCAAGTTATGATAGATATCATATGTGCACAGAATTATCCTTGGTTGACCTAATAGACCCCAAAGAAAAATAAGAAGATTACTATCATATTCTTTCCAATGGTGAGTCTTCTCTTGACATATCATTATCTCCACTGTCTTTAATCGTGAATTATACTTCAAACAAACACCAAGATTATATAGGTAGTGCTCGTAAATATACTCAGCAAGTGGATGTGCACAACTGTGTCTTATGATGACACGAGGTTATATGTCATTAGACATCTTGTATGATAGTGACAAAACACCCTTCCAACGTTGGGTTCGCTTCACCCTAGATGATTCAACAAATATAACTACTAAATGATGACCACCGTTCTATTTTCCTGTTACCCCCGCTCGACCCAGCTACACTCTTATTGCCTGAAAGGAATTGTGAAACAGAAGGGTGAGCACAACTAGCCCAGTAAAGAATATCATGACTAAAGATAAATAAGTCATCAATAGCCTTCAACAGAATTAAATCAGAGATTTAGAACATATGGTAGATGATAAAAATTTCAACCGTAGTTGCAGCGGAACGAGCAATCCATTAGAAGAGTCAAATAGACTATAAAGTCTATTATATTCTCTATGTTAAAAATCCACTGACAATGTTTTATCCTTGTAACATCACTCAACAGTTCCTTTCCACAATCATATGAATAACTCATAATCATAATTGTGATTCTAAATTTTTCTTCGCACCCAGGAAGAAGAATATTTTCATCACCTGTCTTTACCTGAAACATCAAAGATCATGGTTATACCAAATCACAGTTCCTGTTCATAATCATGCTAATAAATCCATATTCGCACTACGGCCAAAGATATTCATCAACAAACCATCTTTGCACATCGGGCCAAAGATATTCAACAACAGTTCATCTTCGCACTCCAGGCCAAAGATATTCAACAATAATTTATCTTTCCACTACATGCCAAATATACTCATCAACAGTTCATCTTTGCACTACAGGCCAAAGATATTCATTAATAATTCATCTTTGCACTACAGGCCAAAGATATTCTTCAACAGTTCATATTTGCACTATAGGTCAAATATATTAATATCTCAAAGAATCATATAATCATTTCAGAATTATATAAACAATAATTATAACCATGTTAATCAATTCACCTTTACACTTAAGCTAAAGATATTCAGTTATAAATTCAATGGTCGTGATCATACCAGTCAACAATTCAACTTTGCACCACTGGCCAAAGAGAACCCATAGTCATGATCATACCAACAATCTACCCATCTTTGCACTCAAGTGAAAAAGAATTTCAACATCAGGGTTATAAAAATGTTATATATGATAATAAAAATAATATGATCAAAATATAGATTTAATTTCAAGAGTAATATACATAAATTAACAATAATTTGGTCAGAAAAATAAACCAATTTTATCGTGAATAGTAACTCGTGAATAGTAACTCATGAATAGTAACTCGTGAATTGTAACTCATGAATAGTAACCCCGTCACAAAAAGGTAAAAATTCTACAATAAAATTCATACAAATATTTCGGTATAATGATATTGAAAGGATAACATTTCTTAAATTTATAAACAATTTATTTTAATTGTTTACACTTTACTAAAAAATGTATTTAATCATCCTAAAATGTCAAACTCATAAGATTTCATTACCAATAACCAAAACCCTCATTAAAAATCTGCATATACTTCATATAAGATTCTCAAGCCATAAAATCCTATTTTCCAATTTTTTTACTTCGAATAACATATTTAATTCATTTACTCATAACTAGTCTATTTTTATGAAAAATACCAAATAAGTCTCAAAAATATTTCTTTTCTGGGATTTAGCAGAATATAGTCCCATATTAAACATATATTTTTTTCAAAATTTTTAAAATTCATTTACTATTTTTCATATGGCCAAAACAGCCGAATATTTAGATATTTATCAAAAATTGAACTTTTATCCAAAAATTTCGAAATTTACAGAGTATACTTCTATCATATACATGTACTCCCAATAAATATTTCATCAATTTTGGAGTTAACCACAAGGAATTATAAGCGGTTACTTTTAAAATAGTCTTTTCTCATAAAATTCATAACTCTTAATCTATACATCCAAAAATTACCATTTTTGGACACAATCAATAAAACTCATCAAAATATCATTTCAAATTTTTCCAGAATTAGGTCAGAAAAATTACGAAACTAAAAAACATAACAACCCTTAAAATCCCTTACTATCCCCTACCTCAAAAGAGCAGCACTTCTGACCGGATATCGGATATATGCTGAAGGAAACTTGCACTGATGAATAGCAACTCACCAAGTATCTAAATACTCATAAAATATACTCAATAATGTAGAGAGAGAAAGAGAGAAAACTTATGAATTCTAGTGTGATTTTCAATTCTAACTTAGCCCTCTATTTATAGGAAAATGTTAGCACGCCGAAGCAGACTTGACCTGCTACCAGATGGCTTTACTTGCTACTATTTCACCCACCAAAAATCAGCCATCTTTCCCAACAACCAAAAGTCGGGCCCACCCATTTCTAGAATTTTTCACCAAAATCATTTATAAACTTAATTTCCGAATCAGTCACCTCTTCAAATTCATAATAAATCATACGTTTATTTTTAACGGTTCAAAATTTGTGGACCTATACTCAACTTATATATGTATAACATATCCAAAAATCACAACGATCCAACGGTCGGATTAAAAATTATAACCCCCGCAATATATCTCAAAAACCCTGATTGATTTTTAATACCTCCATTCCGACAAAAATACTGATAAAATACCTCAACATTAATTCCTTCATTTATAACCACATAAATAAATCCATCATTTATATTCACATAAAATAAATATGTCCTTATCATATGAATCAATAATTAATTATTCATAATTAATATTACAGAATCACATTTATGACAACCAGGTCGTTCCCAGGAAAGAGGGAGCTTTCCAATAAGGATTTCTCCTTACTGGCGCGCAATTAAGTGACCAAACCTCTTCTTAGAAAGAACTTTCTAGACATTGCCAATAATTCTATCTAATAATATTATTCAAATAATATGAATTATTTATCTGATAATGGAGATGATGTGCAGCAACAATTATTGAAACAACAATAATATAAAATATCAACGCAGTAATTATTGAATCAATAAAATAAAATATTAAACAGTAATTACTGTGACAATTATTCAGTAGTGCCTTCTTACGTAAGAATCAATAATTTTAAAAATACTGTGCAATACTGTGTGCTACTGTGCAATAACGCGTATTACTGTATTTTTAACCACCGGGTATTCCAATAGTGTTAACGGTAACAACTACGCCGTTTATTTATAAAAATTCAATTTTGTCGTTTTCTTCATCCTACAGTTATTCTGTTATGGGGCCAACAAATGTCTGCGCCGTCGTACGAATATTCCCCGACAGAAAGAATATTCCACGACCAAACGAATATTCCGCGACAACAATGAATATTTTATAACCACTTGCGTATTTTGAAAAATTTTCATATTTCACCCATAACTTTAACTTTTTATCAATTTAACCATTTACTGAATTGTAATTATAAGAAAAATTGAATACTTTTATTTCATAAAATTCGGGGTCTTACAGAATACCTGACACCAAGTCCCTTGCAGTCACTGCGTCTTGGACAGTCATGTTAAAGGTTCGGGTAGTCGGTCGGTTGGATTGCATTGGTCCGCCGATCATCAGCTTGTTACCCCCTCCCTGTTGGCCGCTTCCTCCGTTGCTCCCCTTCTTTGGGCAATCCTTGATTTGATGCTCAGTTGAGCCACACGCGAAACATCCTTTGATCTTTTTCGGCTTTGGGCAGTTGGGCGAAATGTGCCCTTCTTGGCTTCACTTGTAGCAGACGTTGCGCCCCTTCCAGCATTCCCCTTGATGGTTTTTCCCACATTTTGAGCAAGCTTCACTTCTTTTCTTAAACCCTCCTTGATAACTTTCTGACTGGTTGATGTTTCGGTGGTTGGTGTTGTTGTTGTTGTTGTTGCGGTTATTCCATTTTCTCTTTCCCAGATAACTTCCACCACTACTACTCCCTCCACGAGTTTCTCCCCCAGCATTCTTGTTCTTATTCTCCTTGTTGTATTGGCTCAATGCCTCGCTACCTCCCTCAGCAATTATCGCCTTCTCCAATAATGTGGCGAACGAGTCAATTTGAAGGTCCGACACCTTGTTGAACAACCAAGGTTTTAGTCCTAGTTCTAAGCGTCGAGATTTTCTTTCTTCAGTGTCTACTTGATGTGTTGCGAATCGTGCGAGTTCATTGAACTTGGTCGTATACTGTGCCACTGTCATCTCCCCTTGTTTTAGTTCTAGAAACTTTACCTCCATCCTATTCTTCATGCTCTTCGGGAAGTAATTCTCGAAGAGCAAAGTCTTAAACCTTTCCTAGGTTATAGTCCCTTCTTCCGCCCTCTGTTGATTTGCTTCCCACCAGTAGTTTGCTTCACCCCTCATCATATATGTAGCGAACACGGTTTTTTGGTCTTCACCCACACGAGCAATGGCGAAGGCTTTATCCATTTCCTTGATCCACGTTTGCACTACGATAGGATCGGTAGTACCCATGAATTTCGGAGGTCCTACACTCTTAAAGTCCTTGAAGTTTACGACCGGAGCTACTTGGGGAATGGGTGGTACTTGTTCATTTCTTCCCCTAAGACCCTCCCCTAACAAATCTACAAGCCTCTGAATGGGATCTACTTGTCCTCTCTCATCATTAACCGACTCTTCCGATGCAGTTAATCTACGTCTGGGCGGCATTTTCTGCATCACAAAACTTTCATTTTTTATTATCTAATTATATTACTTAAACAATTCTCCATAAAAGGAATAAGATTTCAGAATACATTTCAGAATAAGATCATTTATATTCATATGCCAAATTGTTACATTACATGATTATCTCTAGCATACTTCTATAAACGACACAACTTATCCCCTAATATCACAAAAGATGGGGACAACCATTAACATACTACCCCTCTAATATAACTCAAAAGTTTGGGGCTTACAACTATTTCACATTCTACATAAAAGACTAAAATTACAACAACAAATAATACACTACATAACGAACTACAACTAATAACTTTTAACGCCTAGACTTAATCTATCATTCCGTGCTCCACAGCGCTCTGGTACTCCCTCTGAGTAATGTGCACCACCAAATCTCAGCTTATGGTGTGCCGAGTCTGTCCCTGCTCTGCCGGGTAATGATTTACTCCATCAATCAACCTTCCCATGGTCGTGCGTAGTGCATAGCCCATCTTGTTCATCTTCCTCCTTTTGCACCTTACTTCAACTTCTAGATCGTTGGCCCTATCATTGGCCCCTTCCCACTTCTCTTTGAAATGGATCTTATCCATTACCTCCATCTCTAACTGAGTACAGATAGCTTCCTTTTCTGTTCTCTCGCTCAACTCCCTCTGCTCCATCTCTTCCAATTTCCCTGCCAGATCTACATTCCTAGCCACCGCCTTGTGAAACAAAGCCCCCATCTGGATCCCTGCCTCCTTACGGTAAGCAATCTCCACCTCCATCTCCTGCATCACTAACTTTCTCTGGTGGTCTTCGTCCCTCAGCTTCTGGAACTCGGACTCCCTGTCCCTAGCCTCAACCTCTAACTCGTCAACTCTGCACCCTAACTCTAAAATCTGCTCCTCATACTCCCCCAACATCCTATCCTCAAAAGTAGCCTCGTCAGAATCCCCCATGGGCTCGTCCACCATACGCTCCTCCATTGGCTCCTCCTCTGGATCAGACTCCTCGGGTATTGGCTCCATCTCCTCTTCCTCATCATCATCATCGATAGGGACTACAGTTGATATAGGCTCTGCTATCAATGGTGCCTCATATACCACGTGTATGTCACGCGGCTCCTCTTCTACCACTCGGCTAGGTCCTCCAGTGTCAGTCATCCTACAATCACCAACACAAGACAAAACAAATAACAACTCCATTAGAATGTTAAATAACATAAGTTCATTGTATAGAATGAAGTTATATTCTATAACATGCTAAGTCTCTCTCTACGAAACTCTATATGAGTTTCATCCCTTTCTATCTTCTAAGTTCTCCTAAGTTATAATCTAAGAGCTCTCGCTCCTAAGGTTTATAACTAATGCTTTGATACCAACTTGTGATGCCCCCAAAATTCGGACACCCATATCTCGAATTCGGTGCATCACGTGCAACTACGAATATCTTACTAAATCATTAACAACGGAAATAATAGAATAATTTACATTGATATAATATAAATATTTGCGCCCCAAGGTACTGTAACCATTACTACGACAATTCAATGATTAACTTAACATAACTTAATCATTCTTGAATACATCATAACAAGCATAACAATAATAATAATACTTCTAGTCTTAAGGACTAAGTTATTCTGTCGCCTTACCCTTTCCCTTGTCCTTTCCTGAAGTACCGCCTTGCTCTGCCTTAACTGTAATGTTTTAGGAAGCAAGAATGAGCAGCAAGTTTGCCTAGCAAGTAATATAGCCAGAAAAACAAGCAGTTATAGCATTTAAATCTTTCAAGGGTATAATAATAATTGGTAGTCCAAGGATATCAAGAAATATCAAGAGTATTCAATAGGTGTCGCTATAGACTGAAGGATATCAACAAAATTTCAGGATTTATTCATTTCGAGGTTCAATATGAATGAACACTGAGCCGTCACTAAGGACTAAGAACTCTTACTAGAATTAACAGTATTACACTGTAATCCAATATAAACGAGTACAACAGGTGATCAACCTAAAGTACCCTACGTTATGCATAACATTTAATCATACTCATGTGCGCACGTCCGTTACCCGACAATATATAATTTCCCCTTCAATGAGGGTTGTTCATCTCAGTAGATTTACGATAGTCCGCACCAAGTCAATCGGTTTGGATAGCTTTTTAACACATAATAATAGTCCAGTCGAATCAAAGACTTAGACAATTTTTATAATGCATTTAAGAACGATAAGTCCAATGCTTGCAACAACGTCAAGGTATACAATGATTTTCGAATAGAAACAGATATTTGTTTGAAAAAAATATGATTGATATGACAACAATTTAAATGAATACAATGTGAGAATTAAGGAACTTGCCTCGTTCGTCGATTATGTTTACCTTGACACCTCGTCACGTATACTGCCAATGATATAATAATATAGCCATACAAATTAGTGGTTGTTGAAAATCGACTTACTTTAGCTATTACTCGCACGTCATCCTAGTTTAAGGTACTAGTCTCTCATACAATATAAAATTTTGAAAAATACTACATTTCTTACTTACTCCACAATTATGCTCACAAATAAGAAAACTATGCACATAACATTAATTTATTAAACTGTTGTTTAAATTAGTTATCTGAACTAATTTCATTAATTAGAGTTTAAAAATGACATTACACTATTCCGCTTGATTACCATCATAAACCCTTACTCACTTTCTTTTCAAATTTTTACATGTTAGTAATGTCACATTAGAATGTAGTGTAAAGGTAAATGTTTCCCCTCTTGATAATTATATTACTTTTTATTAAAGGTAATACGCCTACCCTTTTCATTACTTCCCTTAAAAATATATGCACATAGTGTCACAATAAAAGCTTTAATGTTATTATTAAATTAGTTTAGTGTACCAATTTATAGCTCTTTAAATCTTCACATTGCCTACATTTTAAATGTTTAAAATTACATAATAGGTAAGGCTAAAAGGATCTTTAATTCCTTGCACACTAGCAACCGAAATTAGCCTTAAAAATATAGCAACATCCTTATTGCATGAAAATAAAAGTAACATGTAGCAACACATTATTGATTATGCCACAATTAATTATATTGTTGTACAACTAGACCTCTTGCTAAGAGTTAATTAGCCTTAACATAGCAGGTAAGGCTGAAAGATTTTATTTTATTATTATTATTATTATTATTATTATTATTATTATTATTTATTTTTATGCCTAACAGCTCACCACAATATTGAATATGTACAGAATTTTTTCTTGCACCACTAGCAACCGAAATTAGCCAAAAATAAAAATAAAGCAGCACTTCTATAACACAAAATAGAAATCACATATATCACCCCTTAATAGGTACACCTACCCGCCCTTACCATCACTTCAATTACATGCTTGATTGCTTGCTTTCTTTCTTTTTTCTTCCACTACGAAAATCATTATGCATTCATGTAAATTAATTTATTTAGTTTGAAAGCACATGGTAATTATTAATTTAGCATGCATACATCTAGTTAAGCATACTAATTTTACAAACAACACAAAATATCCATACTACTTCAAAAAGAAAACAAGTGTGCACTAGAAATTAAATGGAAAGTAAATTTATTTAACTAATTTATCTATATACCTTAGCTTGGAAAAATAGATTTGGTTGCCAAGATGAAAGCTACTGCTGCTACCCTTCTACCTAGCTGCCGAACACCCTCCTTCTCTATTTGGTTCTTGTTTTATTTTTTAAGGAAACCACTAGAGCAAGGGGTTTATATATACCAAAAAAAGGTGCATAAATTAATTAAAGTATTCATGGCCATCCCCTACTATACTTTATAGCAGTCTAAGTGTTCTAAGACATCCCATCACACATGTCCATAGTACTGCCAACAACCAAAAGAAAATACACGTAAGCTCCCCTTTTCTCTTGGATACAAAGGTTCTAAATGATAGCCTAAATCATGGGTAATACCCAATTCTCTAGAACTTAGTAAAGAGAAATTGAGTATTACTCCCCAAGGCTAATTCACTTACAATCAACATAGTTGCTACTTATACTAGCTGCCACCATGCTAACTACCGAAATGAGTGGAAAAAAAAAACCATGAGGCTGCCGAAATTAAATAAAATGGGTAGACAAAAAAATTTTTACATGACTGCCGAAAATAAAGTGGGTGAATAATAACATGGCTGCCGAAAAATAAATGGGTGGGAAAAATAATTCACATGGCTAGGTTTTATTTCTCTTGGGTTTACACACATAACATTAAGCTTGTACTCTATTTGGCTAGCCACACACCCCAACCGAAATTGCAAGCAACATAATAGTTTGGCTAGAAAACTCATTAAGTCTATCTACTAATTCAATTTAGGCCTACCACCTTATCCTACCATATTATTATTTGGATTTTAACATGTAGACACTTAAATACTAATGCAGCAATTTAATTAATTTAATTTACCCAATAACACTAAATTACACATCACCTTAATAATTATTAATAAGTTGGGCTATATCACATAATTTAAGTTACTCACAAAATGATTTAGTCTTTCCAGACAAGCTTTCAATCAAATCAAGGATTTATCAATACTCTGATATAATTAACTACATTAATTATATACCACCTCTCTTATTGACGTCTTATACTTAGTAATGCATTCCTTCTTTAATTTATTCCTCAATAAGTCCATCATTGTGTCACACAAGACATTTCATAAACCTATCATAATTCTCCACATCTTATCAATTATTAAAAGTTTAATTTAATTAAATTGAGTTACTCACCTCATGCCATGTAAACATTTATAAAATAAAAATCACAGGCTCTATTCATATAATTATTAATATTAAATCATAAATTTGCGGTCATTACAACGTTCATGGATTTGATGAACAGGGTATTTAAACCATTCTTAGACAAGTTCGTAGTGGTGTTTATCGACGACATTCTGGTGTATTCCAAAACTCAAGAAGAACACGTGGAACATTTTCGTCTGAAATTGGAGACACTAAGAAAGGAAAAATTGTACGCGAAATTCTCTAAGTGTGAATTTTGGCTCGATCGTGTATAATTTTTGGGTCATGTGATTGACAAAGATGAGATTTTAGTAGATCCATCGAAAGTGGAAGCTGTAATCAATTGGGAACACCAAGGACACCTTCGGAGGTGAGGAGTTTCTTGGGGATGGCCGGTTATTATAGAAGATTTATACAAGATTATTCCAATATAGCCACTCCGTTAACAAATTTGACACGGAAAAATGTGAAATTCGTTTAGACGGAAAAGTGTGAAGAGAGCTTCCAAGATTTGAAGAAGAAGCTAAGTATGACACCTGTGTTAACCCTGCCAGATAATACAGGAAATTTTGTGGTGTATAGTGATGCCTCACACAAAGGATTGGGTTGTGTTCTTATGCAAAATGGCAAAGTTATTGCCTATGCATCAAGACAACTGAAGGATTATGAGAAACGTTATCCGACTCATGATTTAGAATTGGCTGCAGTGGTATTTGCTCTCAAGATATGGAGACATTATCTGTATGGAAAGAAATGCGAGATCTACACAGACCACAAAAGTCTGAAGTATATTTTCACTCAGAAGGACCTGAACATGCGTCAGAGGAGATGGATGGAATTGATAAAGGATTACGATTGTGAGATTTTTTATCATCCTGGCAAAGCGAATGTGGTTGCAGATGCTTTAAGTAGGAAAGGTCGGGAGAAATTAATGCTGATAACAACTCAGGAGGAGCTCATTTCAGCAATGACAAAGTTAGAACTAGAAATTAAATTTCCACAGGAATCCGACGAACGACTATTTCATCTAGAAGCAGGTCCAACTTTACTGGACAAGGTGAAAAACGCTCAGTTACAAGATGAAGAATGTGGAAAGATAAAAGAGAATATGGTTGATAGTAGCGAAATGAAATACAAGGTCGATACAGAAGGATTACTACGGTACGAGGAAAGAATCTGTGTTCCAGCAACACCAGAACTGAAAAACAAAATCTTGACCGAAGCTCATAGCTCAAGATATTCGATTCATCCAGTAAGCATGAAGATATATCAAGATTTATGCCGACATTTTTGGTGGCCGAATATGAAAAGGGATGTTGCAGAATGCGTGGCTAAATATTTGACATGTCAAAGAGTAAAATCTGAACATCAAAGACCCAGCGGATTACTTCAACCATTGGAAATACCGGAATGGAAATGGGAGCATATCACGATGGATTTTGTGGTGGGTCTTCCAGCTACTCAGAGAGGATGTGATGCAATTTGGGTGATAGTGGATAGACTGACAAAATCAGCGCACTTTTTACCAATAAAGATTAGGTTCAATCTTGATCAGTTGGTAAGATTGTACATCAAAGAGATCGTTTCGAGACATAGAGTGCCAGTGTCAATTGTGTCCGATAGAGACCCGTGATTCATGTCAAACTTCTGGAAGAGACTACAAGAATGCATGAGAACTCAGTTGCGAATTAGTACGGCTTATCATCCACAAACAGATGGCCAAAGCGAACGAACGATCCAGACATTGGAAGATATGCTGAGAGCATGCGTCATGGATTTCAAAGGAAGCTGGGAAGAGCAATTACCGTTGGTGGAATTCGCCTACAATAATAGTTATCATGCGAGCATCGGCATGCCGCCTTACAAAGCGTTATACGGCAGAAAGTGCAGAACTCCACTTTGCTGGGATGAAGTTGGTAAACGTCAACTACTAGGACCAGAATTAATACAACAAACTGCTGAGGTTATCAAACTCATCAGGATAAGATTGGTAGCATCTCAAGACCGACAGAAGAAGTATGATGATCAACACAGGCAAGATCGTGCATTTGATGTAGGAAGCTATGTATTCCTGAAAGTTTCTTCTTAAAAGGGGAAAATTCGTTTCGGTAAGAAGGGAAAACTAAGCCCGAGGTTTATTGGACTCTTTGAAGTGCTGCGAAAAGTTGGAGAGGTAGCTTACGAGGTAGCTCTACCTCCAGAGCTAGAAAACATTCATAATATTTTTTATATTTCGATGTTACGACCATATAAACCCGATTACAATCACGTGATCGAGTACGAACCGTTGCAGTTTGAGAAAGATTTGTCTTATGAAGAGGTTCCTATCTAGATAGTCGACAGGAATGAACAAGTGCTCAGGAATAAAGTGATACCTTCTGTAAAGGTGATATGGAGAAACCACAATGCTGAAGAAGCAACGTGGGAACTCGAAGAGAAAATGATGAAAGAGTACCCTGAGTTATTTGTTTAATCTGTGTCATCGATTCTGGGGACAAAATCTTTATAAGTAGGGAAGAATGTAACGAACGAATGTGTTGTTTGAGTTGTGATTCTGGGGACAGAATCCTTTTAAGAGGGGAATGATATAACATTCCATATTTTTTAAATGTAAGTTATAAATATTTATTGATTTATATAAATATTTATTGGATGTGTTTATTATTGAATAAGTAATTGTTCAATTTGATTGAGTTTATTTAGTTAATTATTTATTTGCTAAATATTTAATGTGTTATGTGAATTTAGTTATGTGATTAAGTAATTTATTTAATTGTTATTACATAAGGTGGGACTAATTACTATGTGATAAAGAGTTATTAAAATAAATTAAAGTAATTTTAATTTAGTTTTACCCAAACAAAGCTTAAGGATATAAACTATTTTATTTTAAAGGGATAGGCCAAACAAAGCCTACGGCTTTTGGATTTTAAAATTTAAATGATTAATAAAATAATAATATAATATATACGTTAGTTTTGTAACTGATATGTTATTAAATTAGACGTATTAAGGTTAGCAGTTTTATTTTACGCGTTATAGCTATGGGTTGTTTTCTTTTTACACATTCTAGTTGCTGAGAAAAGAGAGAAGAACAATAAGAGAGAATTTCAGAGAAAGTTTAAGAGAGAAAAGGCTGTGTTTTTCAAATACGTTCTGAGTTTGTCAAAGCTATTCTCCGTGATTAACAAGTGTTGTCGGAACAAATTAAAGGTAGGTTGTATAAACCTTATCATATATGTTTACACTATATAGTTTTTGAGAAATTGTATGTCTCTGTTTTTCTTGAAATAACCGTGTATAAGTTTTTACCAAATTTGTCTGTAAACCTTGTTCTAGAATTTGTTTTGGTATTACATGTTTTGTTGTTATAATTGTTATAACTAGCATGTATATGTATATGTATATGTATATTTCAGTGGTATTTTAATCATGTATTAAAGAAAAAGAAATAGTTTTACTGTGAACATAAACATGTATGAATGTATGTTTTTCAGAGTACCAAAATTTATACTTGTATTGTATGATAATCATGAAATTTAACTGTGATTATATGAATTGGGTAAGAATTAAATAGAATATAGTTAGGATAAATCAAATTATTTTCTAACTATGATTACAGTGCTTACTATGTTAACAATGGAGTTTTTGGTTTTAAAATATGTTATTCTAGTATTTAATTTTTCTAGAATTATGGTTTAAGTTGTGTTAATTTAGTATTTGTATGCTTGGTGAAGTTTATGTGTAGTTTATATTAGTTATACATGTTGTTTGGGGCGAATTATTGTTACAAATTTAAGACAGTAGCTTTGGCTCTGTTCTTCTTTTTGGTTCTGTGAGTTTCGGCGCCCCAGCGTCAAAATTCACGCTCCAGCGCCAAATTTCGCGCCCCAGCGTCAAAATTCACGCCCCAGTGCCAAAATGGGCCAGTAGCTCGCACCCCAGCTCTGTATCTCGCACCCCAACACTGTAACTCACACCCCAGCACTGGTACTCGTGCCCTAGCGCCACTGATCCGCACCCCGGCGCCGGAAAAGTTGTCTGAGTTGGGCAGTTTTGACCTCCTATAGTAAAATGGCCATAACTTTTTCATACGAACTCCGATTGAGATAATTCAAGATGATTCAGAAAGAGGACGAGTAGACCTATAACTTTTATGCTTTAAGGTTTTCAATTTGAAATTTTATTAAGGGTCAAAATGGCCATCTTTAGGACTATTATGTATTTGGAGCCAATCGGAGGGTGTCGGGATGCACGAATGCAAGTGCAACCTTTTGTGTATTAGTATAACTTAATGATAACATGTTGGACATCTAATAGGATGTTGTATCAAGTTGTTAATGTGCATGTGGTGCAATGACATGATCACTTAAGTAGTTGTAATAAAGCTAAAAAGTAATGTTCATGAAAAGATGTGATGTTGTTTAAACTTAAACTTAGTTAGTAGCTATACTAAGAGTATTAAAGTAACTCATAAAGGTAATGTTAGTGTAGCTAATGTGTATTGTCAATACATATGGTATGTGTAGGACTTGGGGTGAACGTGAATAGTAATTGTTTAACCTACGCACGAGGCAAGTTCCCTAACCTTTGCTACTTTATTATTCAGCAAGGTTGTTTTTCACTGTTATGTTATACTTAAGCAGGTTTTCTAATTCTAAAGCTTCGTTATGCAAATTTCATATGCTATACTTTATTGAGTAAAGTATTTTCATTAAGCAACTTCATTGTATCCAGTTATTCATGATGATACAAGTTTCCCATCTCCACACTTTCGTTGAGATAGTTATTATGATTATGCAAGTTTTCTTAACTCTAAACTTGTTATTTTAGCATGCAAGTACCTTTAGTTTATCGTTCAAGTTATTATTTGTTGTGCATGCTTGATATTAAATTCTAAGATGTAACCTTAGCTTAATGTTGTTCAAAGCAAGGTATGATAAATTATTCAATTGTTATGCTATTAGATTATTCCTAAAGCATGAACTTAGAACGAAATGTTTATTCAGTATGATCATTCAATAACATAGTGTTATTATCTTGTATTCAACTAATCCTTAGTTGATGTCCGTTGAACTCTAAATTACCTTGAAGTGTATCCAAACCAAACTATCTTTGGGGCGGACTTGTACTCAAAATACTGAGATGAACAACCCTATTTATAGGGGTTACGCTTAGTTTTGTACTTTGCGCTGAAATGTTTGTATACAATACATGTACGAAGGGTTGATCCCCCTAAGTACCTTAAAGTCATTATGATTGTATGACCGTAAAAGTTTAAGTTGAAAGATTACTTATAACTGTGGACAAGGTTCGTGGTCATTAGACCCTCAGTGAATGTTTAAAGTATTAATAGAACTTATTGTTCAGTTCTATTGAGCCCCTGAATGGGCAAGGAATGTTTAAGATGTTAATAGAACTTATTATTCAGTTCTATTGAGCCCCTGAATGGGCAGAAAATGTAAAAGTTATTCATTGTTATTTTAAGTGAGCCTTGTTTGCTCACTCTTACCTGTAAAATCCTTACAGCTAAAGATGGAAAGGGTGACGTACCTAGCACCAGTAAAGGAAACGGAAAGACGAACAAGTATTGAAGACTTGTAATAATTTTGATAGTTTTATTATCAGACTTTGGTTTAAAGAATGTAATGAAGTTTATTTAAATTTTCAGCATGAATGATTGTGTGTAAAGGTTAGATAACTTGGGAGATATTATTTTATGTAATTCTTGTATGGGCAGGTTTATTATTCAATTTTATTTATGATTGGGTAGTTATAAATGAATGTTTTGATTATGTGAACACCAAATCTTGAGGTGATGAAGTACCGAGATTTGGGGGTGTCACAGGGCCCTCATGGATGTCCACAGTTGGGAGCGTGGTTTCGAATTGAAGATCAGTATGGACTATATAACCACTGTTTATCCTTGTGTCTCCAACTTCAGACTCCACCTGTTGGCTAGATTTCACTACGACGTCTCCCTTAACAATTGTGTGAGACTCACTATATTTTCCTTGCGTATCCACCATGCAATGCTCTACTGCTTCATCGTCGAGATCAATTACGACCGGGAGATTGCCTTGCGGTGGATTTGTGATGGCATTGACGAGTTGCCCCAATTGATTCTCAAGGCTTTGCAATGCGGCTTCTCGGCTTGCCATCCGAACCTCATTTCTCTGAATAAAGTCGGTGAGAAGCACCTCAAGTCGGTACTCTTTTTCTCGTGATGAGGTCTCATAAAAGCTCTCATTGGGTTGAGACGTCAACTCATAATGCAGCGGAGACTGATAGCCAAACTGAGAGGCATGATTCAGATCATAATATTGGTCTTCACTGAAGTCCCATGAGTTTGGATAACCCTGGCAGTTTGGATGGTAGTGAATCGGTTCAAAGTCAGTTTGATCCTGACAGCAGGCGTTATGAGTGGACTGACACTCGAGATTGTTAGAAAACCTCAAGGCATTATCAATTTGAAGTTGTAATCTCTCAAGTCCTTCTTTCGAGCTTTGTTGTGTCGTCCCCTCATAAGGCCATTGATAACTTTGATCGTCCATAATCTGTAGACTTAAAAACAAAAAGAAAGGAAGATCAAACAAATAAAAGAAGTAAATATAAACACGTTCAATGTAAGACTAAATTGATTGAAATCAATATTGGACAATATTGGAATAATAGTTCCCCGGTAACGGCGCCAAAAACTTGTTGGTCGGAAAACCGATCACTAAACACGCGCAAGTATACGCGGTCTAACAAGTATTACAGTGATAATAAGTGTGTCGTACCCATGAGGAACTATGACTAATATTTACCAAGTACCGATTGTTTATCGCTAAAGTCTTATTCGAACAGTAGTAAATGGAAGTGTGATTAATCTAATTATACTAATTAACAAAGCAAGTAAATGGATAACGAATGGAAATCTAAGGAATTACAAGCTAAGGTCACAACTTCACCCCCACATAGGCATTCTGTCGAACACCTGGTGTGTTATGCTTCATCAAACTAGCTACCCTTTCTCTCCTTAGTCTTAATGGTCACGACAATTTGTCGACCGATAACGCACAGGTGCTAATGCACCTCTGTCGAGGTATGCACAAACATATCCTCTCTAGATCCACCCTAAAGGGAATAGAACAGAAAAGAACGTCCAAGCTAGATGCAATCCTATATATGTCTATGCGAATCAATCATAACAAGGATTTAAGCATAAGTTCTCATTGAGGTCGCACGTGGCACACAGAGATATATCTATTCTACGCAAAACTTATGCAGTCGAAACCCACAATCACATGCCAATATATTTAGGTGTAAATTTACAATTCTTTTGTCGATATCATGCAGATTACTAAAATCATCACTAATGTCTTAGCGAGAATCATAAAGCACAAATATATTCAACCAAATTATATGGTGCCAACCAAAGAGATAAAGACAGTCAATTCAAATAACAAAAGGATCCATTATAACCTTAGAGTAAATATTCAGTTCATAGTTAATAAACCAAATACAAGTAGCAAATAAGACAACATTTATATAATACAAAATTAGAGAGGATAAAGGGATAGAAGAAACTCTGTCAAAGCCCCTTCAATCTCCACGTAATTCGCTCCTTTCAAGCTTTCCAATCCGTATCGCTCGTTGCTCTTGTGCTCCAAAGAAAGCCAAACTTCTCCCTAATCTACCTAATCTATATTTACAGACATAAGAAAGAAAGAGAAATTACAAATAAAAACTAAAACTAAGCTAATCTATGGGAAAATATGATATAGGATGTCTGGTATTGAAATGTAGAGGCTGCCTCTGTTATATATCTCCTTCTTCCTTTTTCTAGGTCAAAATCACTTGGTCTCTGCCTGGGCACCGGAGCTCGCGCTACGGCGCGAGCAATAACCTTGTGTTTGGCGCTGCGGTGCCACGTGTGCTTGGAAAACACGGAGCTCGCGCTGCAGCACGAGTCAATATAGAGACTGTGGCGCTACGGCACCATGATGATGTCAGCTGGTCCAGGAGTGTGGCGCTACGGCGCGACCAATAAGCTTGGTATTGGCGCCGCGGCGCGAGTATAAAAAATTTGACCATTTTGCCCTTGTTTGCTAGAAAATACCTGATAAGCCCTGCAATATGTCAATTAAGCACAACAACACTATAATCATATAAAAACATATAAACTCTACGAGAACAGACAACTATTTAAGTCATAAAATATCTGATTCGTAGGTATAAATCCCGCTCATCAGTTGGTCCAGATATATTTGTTCATGTTCAATACTTGTTCAGTCAAAAGTTTGTTCGTGCTAGTTCTCAATTATATTGATGAATTATAGCCAGCATATTATTCAGACTCTTTCAATCATTATATATCCTTAAATTATATTTAAACTTGATGGGTAACTTTCATTATCACCTTTGCCATATCATGATAAACATTGCAGATAAGGCGAATGCGTTCGGATACAGGAAAAAAGGATAATGCCAAGTTCAGCTTGGGATAAAATGTGCAGCAAGTTTGTTATAGTATAGTTTGATAATAATGTCAGGTGTTAGATAGTTTATGAATTGTGTATAAGTTAAGGTTACTCGATTTTGGGGAATAATGTGTAAAGTGTATTGTATAAACAATTTATATTTATATCTTTCGCAAATAGTTATAGAATGATTGTACCAGATATGTGGTGATTCGGGACCCGGATTTGGGGCTCTCACAGTTGGTATCAAAGCTGTTGGCTATGAACCTTTGGTAGGAATACATGAGACCAATAACCGCAGTGATTAGGATAAGATCTAACTCATATAGAGTTAGTTGGTCGGTAAGATTCAGAGATGAATCTCGATGAGTTATAAAGATACAGAGTTCCCTAACTCTGATAATAAAGTTAAACAGTAGTGATGAATAGATCGAGTCAAAAAGACTAAAAGCTTAAGAAAAAGAGATCATAAAACAAAATGATCAAGCCATAGAAATAAATCATAATATATACGATGAGATCACCCCATGATCTGATAAGGTGATAGCAGGGAGAAGAATCAATCTAATGATTGAAAAGTTTATAGCAAGATCGCTGTGTGAATTTGTACATATTCTGAAAAGGATTATGAATACGGATTAAATGAAATTCATATTGAGAAGGGAGTTAAGATTAGGTGGGAATTTCAATTGAGGACTCATGTCGGCAGCTGAGTTGTATGATTCCTTGTATGGGCAGGGAATTGTACTGGGTTTAAAAACCACTTAGTTTCTGGCACTGATAATCATTAAAATGTTTGTGTCGCGCTATTTGCTATATACATGTTAATAGGGTGATTCCTTTCTCATGTGTATAACAGGTAGATAGGTCACAGGTAGAGTATGTACGAGTTCTTAAAACTTATACTTATGTGACATTCTTGACTCATAGTTATATGAAATGTTTATGAACCCCTCAGCAAATGGATGCCAAAGGTCTGACTAGGGTAAGTTCTTAAACTCATATGATTGTGGCATGTTTATGAACTCATAAGTGTTGTTTGAGGAATTAGGTATAGTTGTGTGTGAGTGGAGAATTGAGGATTATTGGAATAGATAGATTTTTAAGCAAATGATTTTTAGTGGAGACATAAGTTTTCCAGAATTCCTAGCTATGTTAGACTTCAAAATTTTGACATCATGCTAAATACGCACTATGTGCTTTTAAAAAGAAAATATAGACTCATAATCATTTTTGAAACGGTTTAAAGTACAGTCTATGCTACTTATTTCGGATAGACGCAAATGATTTGAAATATCAAAATATATTTTATTTATCACTTATGTACCATGTAACCCGGTGCAAAGATGATAAAAAGGTGATGGAGTTGTAAATACAGGAATACTTAGTGTGAATTTGATTTAAAATCATTATTCCACTATTGTATGACGTGTTATGACGAAGTCATACAATGACGGCATCCTCAAATGGACTGTTAATACAGTACGACATCATGACGTCATTCTCAAAAATGTTTAAAAAAAAGTTTAATTTTCCAACGGGGTTTGGCTACACCTAAATAATTCGATTGAATTGAATTATTGATATGAGTCTACACTATCAGATTCAGCTAGACTAATGTTTATTAAAACTATAAGTGTTCATTAAAAGAAATTTTCCGAACCAAATTGTTTTGGTGCGGAATCATATGATAAGACTGAGGTGAACTATGTTGTTTGTATAAATAATCCAAACTAGTAGCGTAAATATTCGCTAGACATGATTAATACGTTATGCGTGACGTAAGAGTACGATTGGCTAATCACCTAAAGTACTAGCATCGGTAGTTTACCTTCTTTGTGATTGTAAACCTACCAAGTAATGTAAAGTTTGGTGATATTAATACCATTAAAACTATGTGTTCATGGTCTATATGACCCCTCAGCAATTTGAAAATTTTTACTCTTGTGAGTGGTGTATTGGGTAGCATGTGATGATGTGTGAATGGTGTAAGCTGTTTGGTGTAAGGTGTGAAGTGAATTTCGGGGGTGAATTTCTTAGAAGAAGGGGTGAATGTGACAACCCGAGAATTTAGAAAATTTTAAAAAAAATCTTAAATAATGCATTTCAGGTCAAATGATAGACCTAGACAGAAAATGAGTGTATGCGTTTGATATTTTTGAGAAAGAATTTTGAAGATTTCAAAATTCTGTGAAGGATTTAGGTGAATTATTCAGTATTAAGTGTATATTGGAATATGTTATGTGTATATGGTTATGCATGTATTCAGAATGTGGTTAAGGGTCAAGGGTTGACCAGATAAATTATATCAGTGTCAAACCCCAAGTATATATTAAGAACGACAACGTTCAGTTAGAAAATCCTAATAACCGATAAGAAACCCTAAAATCGGTTCTGAAACCCTAATTTCAGTTTCGAGAATCCGAAACCCTAATTCAGAAATTAGAAACCCTAATCTGGGAATTTAAAGGATAATTATAATGCTTAAGTGATATTAATTAGGGTAAAGCTTAATTAATTAGCAAACCCTAATTTTAGATTTTTAAACCGTAATTGTTCTGTCAGAAACCCTAATGTAAAATTGTGGACTTAATTGCTAAATTAGCAATTTAAATTGGGATAAAATAATCCTAATTAACAAGATTGATTTATGAATGAGAAAGTTTAATTTAATTCGAGAATCCTAATTACAATCTAGAAATATTAATTTTCTATTTTTGAAAACCCTAAGGGTTAATAACTGTGAATTTTGAATCACTATATATGTATGTACATTATTGATATTTAAAACTGTGTTATACAGTGATTTAATATGTGACAACATATGTGAAGTGGTACATGGATCAATAAATATATATACTATAGTTATGGATATATACATTTATAGATTTCATTAAAAAATGAAAGTTTCGTAACCTAATTATGCATTAGGTGAGACAATTAAATAACCTAAGGGTTATGGTAATAAGGAAAGGTTAGTATTTAATATGTATACTAAATTAAGTGGATAATCTTGTTATTTCAAGTTACTAATAATTTTAAACCTATTTCTTGTAAACCTAATTAGGTTATGAGCTAAAGTCACATGTATAAGTAATTAAATTTCATAAGATTGGGAATGGAAACCCTAAATAAACAATTTGGGTAACATATATTAAAATTGTTAGACTATGCTTATTACATGGCCCAAAACAATTAAGGAAGAGGCCCACAGAAAATAAAATGCAAACCAATACTTAGCCCACTTGATTAAGGGTATTTTAGACTTTTGATTAATCAAATTTGTGTATTAAAATAAAAGCAAATTGGGAGATATAATGGGCAAGGGGGGACCAGCCAATTAGGCCTTTTTATGGCAAGAAGATTATGTTAATCAATGTCCATTAGTAGAAATCTTACACACAAGTACATGTGTGTCAATCTCCCATTGGTTGCAAATCTATTAAGCATCCTTAATCACATGATTAGGCTAATTGAAGAGATAAAGTGTAGTCTTTTATCCATGGGACAATAAAAATATGGGGGATAATAGTTATATCACTCATTCATTTGCTACACATTCATTTTCTCTCATTCTTCTTCTTCTATTTTTTTCTCCCAAGATAGTAGCATTCAAGAGAGAAAAGAAAGAAATGGAGTTCGGTTTTTGTGAGAGTAAGAGAGATGTGTGCTAGTTTATTTGATGCATCCTAAGTTCATTACTTACTTTGGTAAATCCAGGAAGGTTACCACTAAATCAAGGTATAACCTAATCTTCATGTTCTTCTTCTACTTTATATTATAGCTTGAGTTTTGTTGGGGTTATGAACTAATACTCAAGATACCCTAGTTCTACATATTATCATGTATGGAACTAAGTATTTTGAGTGTTAGATCAAAGGCTTAGAGGAAGAAAATGAGCATATGTTCTTCAAGGGGTGAAACCCTTATTTTTCTTCCACTAAATCTTGTATAACTCATGTTTTTCAACTTGGATTTGTGATCCGTCGAAGGGAGGTGCTAGATACATGAGTTATCTAGTAAACTCAACTGGTAAGTATTGAAGCCATGGGGACTGTTTTCCCCAAAACAGTCCACATAGTATATTGAGGCTTTGAAACCCTAAAATAGCTATTGTTCCTGTTTTTCTTGAGGTTGTTTCGGTCAGTTGCAAGTCTTTTAAAAATCTGGGAAAAATCACAGAGGTACCTTAAGAAGTTATCTACGTTTCGATTTATAGGTTGTGCGTAATGGCTATTTCCGTAAAGGACTCCTAAGTATTAACACTCAAATTTCTCACTGTGTATACACTGGAAAATTCCAAAATTTGTACAGTAGGATTATATATGTTATGGGAGTATACCCTAAAAATTTCATATTTTTCTGAGCAAAACTCGATTTATGAAAAATGAAGCAAGATCCGAGTGTTTTGGGCACCTTAAAATTAGTAAATTATTTTCAAAAATTCTAGAAAAATTTGGGGATCATTGTTGGGTCATATACTTTCCAAATCCAGAAAATGAGAATTTTTGTAATCAGTTTGCTATTTTTCCTAAAAATGATTAAGTTATGAATAAAAGAAAATAATTATTTAAATGATGTCTTAAATAAGAAAAATATGATTTTAATGCTTGAATACTCCTAATATATAATATTATGACTATTTTAGGGCATTTTGATAATTTATAATAAGAAATATTATTTATGACCTTTTATGGATATTAAATAAGTGGTTTAATAAAGGGTGAACAATTAAAATAAATTGTTAATTAATCTAATAAATTATTAAAATATTATTATGATATTAATAATATTATAATATGATATTTTTAAGTAAATAAAAATATTAAGATTAAAACTTCATTAAAATATTATTAAATGGTTAATAATATTTGATTTAAGCATTAATAAATGATTAAAGTATTATTAAATGATTAATAATATTAGATTAAAATATTAATCTTAGATTAAAATATTATTAAAATATTAATAATATTAAATTAAGTATTATTGGATGATTAAAATATTATTAAGAGGATTTAAATATTATTTAGTAAATTATTGAAATATTATTAAGATTAGTAAGCGAATAAAAGTATTATTAGTGAACTAATAATACTAAGAGGCGAATTAAATATTATCAAGATTAATAATATTAAGTGAATTAAAGGTAGTTGTTATCTAAAAATTATTGCAAGTCTATATATATATATATATATATATATATATATATATATATATATATATATATATATATATATATATATTAACTGATAATAAATTATTTAAGATAATTGTTAAGTGTTCAGGCAGAGTTTAATTAAACTTAGACTCGAGAAAAGTCCGACTAGACCGTCGGGATGTTAGAATTGTATCGAACTCAACTCGGACTGCAATAGTTTGACTTGAGGCTAAGTGTTATGTGTTGTATAGATTGATAGGGTTATGTATTATGTGTTTAGGTTAATTTTTTTAAATACTGTGATGATATTATTCTAACTTAGCAATATATATTATTAATAATAGGTCTTCAGACAAAGCTTATTAAATTACATAGCGGTAATCAACGTTTCAGGCAAGTTTTACTTAACTCTACTAAGAGTTGTTTTATTCAGATATGCTTATGGTTAAACATTGCTGATTGCCATATAGAATTATACTCTGTACATATTGCATATATAAGTCAGGTATGAAAGGCTGATCACCTTCATTACCAGTTGGTCAAGATATATTTGTTCATGTTCAATACTTGTTCAGTCAAAAGTTTGTTCGTGCTAGTTCTCAATTATATTGATGAATTATAGCCAGCATATTATTCAGACTCTTTCAATCATTATATATCCTTAAATTGTATTTAAACTTGCTAGGCAACTTTCATGCTCACCCTTGCTATATCATGATAAACATTGCAGATAAGGCGAATGTGTTCGGATACAGGAAAAAAGGATAATGTCAAGTTCTGCTTGGGATAAAATGTGCAGCTAGTTTGTAATAGTATAGTTTGATAATAATGTTAGGTGTTAGATAGTTTATGAATTGTGTATAAGTTAAGGTTACTCGATTTTTGGGAATAATGTGTAAAGTGTATTGTATAAAAAATTTATGTTTATATAGTTATAGAATGATTGTACCAGATCCGTGGTAATTCGGGACCTGGATTTGGGGCTCTCACAAGGAGTCCAGTGGGATAATGAACAAATGCAGAACCCGAGTCAAGATATCACACATGCAACCATTACAGAGTTCGAGGATTGGGCAGGAGGTACACCGCAGCCGCGAGGATAAGGCTTCATTATCCAGCCCACATTTCCAGAGCCACCACCGCAGCCCTCGCAGACAGATGAGGCAGTCCCGTCAACTCAAGCACCTGCTGCCCCTGGGGATCACCAGCTCCGAAGGTTTGGGCATAAGGTTGATGCCATGTATGATAACTTCGCAGCGTTTGCTACGGGTCTCACGAGGTCATTGGCGGAGGCATTGCACAATAGGGAACCATGGTTGAGTGGCCACAGTTTGGGACTGCCATGCCATATCCACTACCAGATTCACCACCCGAAGAGGGTGGTGCAGCTGAGCGCTAGAGGAGTTTTCTTTAACCCTATACCTTCATTCATTGGGGCAATGAATATTATAAGTTTGGGGGTATTGGGGTAGTTAGTTGCATATTAGTTGCGTATAGTTTTTGCATGATTAGTTTAAAAATTGGCATGTTTATGTGTTAGTATATGTGCATGTTTAGTTTGCAAATTTTTTTTGCTTTTTAGTCATTATTACTTGTGTTATTATATGTTTCGTTGCATTTTATGTGTCGTGCATGTCTCATAAATTCTAGTTTTATGGAAATTTTGTCTAGCCGATGATGAAAGTGAATTTTGAAGGATTGTGGAGTATTTTGGATAACATAAACCTAGTTATAATGTTTTACACGATGAAATTCATGTTGTTGTTTAGATGCTTTCGGTTTGCACGGACGTGTTCACAATTGCTTGTAGGTATAAGAATGATGTGTTGCATTGTTTAATAGAAAATGTGGTTTTAAAAAGAGAAATATGTGAAACATGGACGTAGACTGTGCAAAAACATTGATATTCAAACTTTGGTAAAACATGGGCATTCTATTTATAAAAAAATAGCAATAACGTGGGTAGTCTTATTTCGGGGCCCTGGCTACTTGAGTAAGTACGCCCGTAGGGGTGTCTTAACACCTAGCGCCCTAAGGTCTTTCATGGTCTGGTAGTCGTTGGTTGAAAGCTCGCTAAGGAGTAGCAGTGTTTGCCTAATGGAATAGGGCATTGCACAGTCATGTGAAAAAAAAAGAAAAAAAAAAGAAGAGAAAACGAAAAAGAAAAGAAAAAAAATAGAAATAAACACCGCGGGAAAGAGCGAAAATCACCCTCGTGAGTAGCAATAAAGCAGTTAAGCCTATTATTAAACCTTAGTTTGTTTTGATATGTTGGAAAAGTTTTTGTTGCATAAGTATACATGAGTCTTGATTTAGACTGTAATTTTCTGTTTTGAGCAGTGTAGCATGTGTATTCTTTGTTTAAATCAAGTTTTGGTGAACACAACACACACACACACATGGCATCTTTATAGCATATATGAATTATTTGAGTGTGTGATATTATGCCTATAGTTTGGTTTAAATTTGTATTCTTGAATTTGGATAATTTGCTAAGGCATTTTGGATAGAAATTCTGTTATAGCTGGAACAATGTGAGACTCGTTTGCATCATGATTTAGTAGTATATCATGTAGTTGGATTTTCAGTGTTTTATGTTGGATGCATTGCTTGAGGGCAAGAAATAGTTCAAGTTTGGGGGTATTTGATAAGTGGGTTTTATACCTACTTATTGGATATCAATTCACGCGAACTATGCCCATCTCAAGTACATTTTAGTGTGTTTTTAGTTGCATTTCGTAATATTTTGCATTGCATGTACTGAGGACTCCTTTGGTGTAAACGTGCATGAAATAACATAGATTGGCAATAGTAGATGTCATGAGGCTAATGGAAGCATGACGCGAGGAACAATTGGAGGTATACAACTAAGGATGGATGAAGGAAGAGTGGCATGACAAAGAATCGATAGCAGCAGGACAAGGCAGTAGTAGCAGCAGAACCAGAATCCAAACTGCAGAAGCCGCGCGGCCGCGCGGCTACATAGGCTTTAACACGCTCGCCCGCGTAAGCAATCGGACTGCACTGACTTGGCCTTCGCGCACCCGCGTGAGAATTACACAGGGACCGCGCGCGGCCGCGCGCGATGTTGACTGAGGCGGCTGACTTTATTTTAATTTTTGAAAGTCAAGTGTTTGAGTTTTTATAAACGATTATGGTTGGCACCAGATGCGACTATCTTTAGTTTTTACGTACTTTTCATAGCAGAGAGGGTTTACACACTATGAGAGATTACCATTGGAGAGCCAAGCATAGCATCACTATTTTCTACTTCTTCTTTGGAATTCTGTCATTGTGAATGCTTTACTTTTATGTTGCTAGATATTATTGAGGATTTGAACGTTACGTTTGGTTTATAATCATCAATTGGGTTTGATCGATTCTCTCTTCTCTCTTTCAATTGTTGGTTTATTTTTCATACATTGCTTTGATCCCATAATGGCTTTCGGTTCAGTCATGAACTAAACTCCATTATGGGATTCTAACAGATTTTAATACGTAGTCTAACTTATGGCCTGATTGCTGGACTGTTTTACATATCATAAGGAATTTCTTTCATGGTTGATTTACATGTATGAATGATTGGTCACCATTCGTTTTAGGTGTTCGTATGGAATTGAAAGATAACATGCGAGTATGGATTGTAATCATGATAGCATACGTATATGGGGCTATTTTGCTTAGCTTTGTATTTCGTGATTCAGATAGACATATATTGTTTCACCGTATGAGTTAAATAAGAGCTTGTACTTAATTTCAATATGGCTGTATTTTCACATAGAAATATAGTGGAGTTGGTTTTGTTGAGGATTACATGATGTCTATCGTATGTGGATGTTATGTGAGTAGGTCATAATACGTTGAAAAATGGCTATGTCTACATTAGTGCTCTTGGCTACTTTTCTGTGATACGTGAATATTTGTGCATGATGGTTGTAATTAGATGAACTGTTAAATGAAGTTATGATCCCATTGTCTCAAGATTTGATTTATTACATTATTATTCTTATTTTAGTTATTATTTGCATTTAGAGTAATTCACAATTATAAACATTAGTTTAAGCATATAAAATTAGTGATTTAGTTGATGCATAATAGTTTAATTTAAACAACTTTCTCCGTGGATCAATACTCGACTTACTCTGTATTTCTTGTTGACACGTGTATGCTTGCATGAGTTAGAGCTCCTTTATTTGAACTAAAAAAGAGGCAACAATACACGCTAAACATGGAACATGTATTTCGATGGAGCTGTTAATATGGAAGGTTCTGGAGCTGGAGCAGTTCTAGTATCCCGTCGCCTTCAAATTGTAGTTTGTTAGCACCAACAATACAGCTGAGCATGAAGGCTGTATCATGGGGCTAAAACTTGCCCGTTCAATGGGCATCAGGCGGTTAACTGTCTTTGGGGATTCAGAGTTGGTAGTCAAACAATCCACGGGAATCTATCAAACCAAAGAGCTACACTTGTTGCCTTACCATCGGCAAGTTTTACAGATGGCTTCAGAGTTCGAAGAGATCTCCTTTCTACATATTCCTCGTAATAGGAATGACTTCGCAGATGCATTAGCAACTTTGGCCTCCTTAATTCACATACCTGACAAGGAACACATGCCAAGCGTCACATTGGCCCTGCAAAAGGCATCAGCCTATGCGAACTATGTTGGAGAAGTATCGGATGAGCTACCTCCCATCCAACAACCTTGGTATCAACATATCAAGGGGTACTTGCAAGATGGATCTACACCCGCTGAGGCGAGCCTAACTGAGCAAAGGCAGATTCATTGAATTGCTAAGAAATTCTACATGAGCAGAGATGCACTCTACAAGAGAGATGCAGGACTAGGTCTCCTCAGATGCCTGGACAAGGATCAAGCTTAGAGACTCATGGATGAGGTCCATGGTGGAGTCAGTGGCCCACACATGGGCGGCCCTCTACTTGTAAAGAAGATCCTCAGAACAGGGCATTGCTGGCTCTCTCTCAAAGCTGACTGCAATGACCACGTCAGGAGATGTTATCAATGCCAAATTCATGGGAATGCTATCCACACCCCTCCATGGGAGCTCCACAATATGAGTTCACCTTGGCCCTTCTCAATATAGGGAATGGACGTGATCGGGCCCATCGAGCCCGAAGCCAGTAATGGACATCGCTTAATATTCACCATGATCGACTGCTTCATCAAGTGGGTAGAAGCAGCCTCCTTCCCCAGGATTACCAAAGAAGTCATCATTGTTTTCACCAGAAATAATGTCATTTGTCGATATGGACAACTAGAGGTAATTGTATCAGACAATGCTAAGAACCTCAACAACAGAATGATGGAGGATTTATGCAATAAATTCCACATCAAACATCTTAACTCCATCATCTACCGTCCAAAGATGAATGGTGCTGTTGAAGCGGCTAACAAAAACGTCAAGAAGATCATGCAAAAGATGTCTACTATCCATAAAGGATGGCCTGACCTATTGCCTCTAACTCTGTTAGCCTACAGAACATCAATGCGTACTTCAACTGGGGCAACCCCCTATGCATTAACCTATGGGATGGAAATAGTACTCCCTATAGAGGTAGAAATGGAATCCCTCAGAGTGTTGATAGACACTCAGCTGGATAAAGACCAATGGGTACAAGACATGTATCACCAATTGTCTCTAATAGACAAAAGGCAAAACGCGACTATCTTCCATGGTCAGTTATATCAACAAAGGATCGCCCGATCCAACAATAGAAAAGTCCGGCAACGGCAGTTTAAACAACATAACTTGGTTTTGAAGAAGATTATCGATAACCAAGATCAGTCTAAAGGAAAATTCACCCCTAACTGGGAAGGCTCGTTTATTATCAAAGAAGTATTGACAAGAGGTGCTCTCAAATTGCAGGAAATGGACGGCGATGAATTTCCTCAACTCATCAACTCAGACACCGTAAAATTGTATTATGTCTGAAGTTACCATCAAGCAAACATCCTGGTGTTGGATCATTAGATCACCAGTCATTTCGGTTCTTTAACCCTTCATTACATACAACTCTTTTTTCCACATTGCGCCCCTCAGGGAAACACACTTTTCAAGCTAGCAGCCTGGTTTTCGGATCATCAAATCCCTTCTTCTTCACTCGTTTTTTAACCCTTACTTAACTTCGGTTATCCCACAAGGGATTAAACCTTTCACACTCGTAGTTTGTCCCCAAACATGGGATCAAACTTTTCACACCTACAGTTTATCCTTAACTTAGGATCAAACTTTCTTTCTCCCCGCAGTTTGACCTGCACATGGTATCATGCTTTTCATCTCGTCCTGAGCAGCGAACTACGTCGACCTGATCTCCTTGATACACGGGAGTACGTAGGCAACCATTTTATATGGCCCGGTCGCAATAAAACAAAAACAACAAAAATATTTCTACACCCTTCTCCTTTTCAAAAACAAAAACAACAAAAACATTCCTACACCCTTCTACGACATACAGCATTGAACCTCTTAAACCAAGTTCGAACTACGCAAACCTGATCTCCTCTTCAATAGGAGTACGTAGGCAGCCATTTATAGTTCGGTCTAACCCCTTACCAAAACACAAATACTTGTCAACGGTACTGGGATCAAACTTCAATTCACCACATTTCATTGGCTTTAGACTAAAGGGATGGAACTACCTGACCTCCTCCTAAATAGGAGATTCGGCGACCATCTAAGTTGCGGTTGTACCTTAAAGAGCAATACCAATCCATAAGAGATGAAATTAACTAGGCTCCTCCTAAATAGGAGTACTGGCGATCATCTGTGGTCCGGTCAATCTCAGAGAGGAAAGTCACACTCCTCTCCACATTCCCATACAGAAACTAGCCCCAAGACACCAAAGATGGTATGGATACACACCGATTAATGATCCATTCTGAACTGTCCAGAGACAACTCAATGTCCATCCAACAAGGAAGAATTCAGAATACATCAATATCACAAACCCTGAAGAGGCAGACAAATATCAAGCAAGTATTCAGGCATATCTAAAAGGGAAATGATCAAAAATATTTTTCGTTGCTATATATAATATTGTTTGATATACACAATGTAAACTGTACATGAAAAAATGGCTAAGCTAGTCTGTGCAGAAAAATACAAGGCTATCTACAGATCAGTATGTATGCGGGCTAGCAGATCTAACATAGCATCTCTATTCGAAGAAGGAGGTAACGTTGTGCTCTCCTGTACAAGGATATCCACACGAGCCAGCAAGTCTAAGGCCATCTGCATGGTGACGTGATGCTCATCAATATATGCACTCATCTCGGCAAGCATACCAGTGGTAAAGGACATCACTGTAGTACTATATGTGACAGCTACATCCCGGGCAGATATGGCACTATCCCGGTCAACTATCACTGCATCTCTAGCTGATCTGGCCTCGTCCTGCTCAATAACAACGACATCTCTATGGGCTAAAGCCTCATCTCTCTCTAACAGAGTTGTGTATCTCCCATCAAGAGCTGTCAACATCAGGGCTCTAGCCTGATCTCTCTCAAAAGTCATAAAATGAAGACTCTGCTCATAGTACTATGCTGAATGCTGGATCACAACAATACTAGTATGGGGAGAATCTAAGATAGCTGCTGGCAACCCAGTAAATGGCTCCTCCTCGGTGTAAGAATCAATGTCCTCCATGGGCTCTCCACCATGTGAATCACTATCCGGCACTGTGGATACTGTCGCAGCCGATGAAGTCTATGTCTCCATCCACGCAGAATACTTGGCGAACAACCCAGATGGCTAACAAAAAAAGTAGCTATCTTATGCTGATCCCAACAGGCATACACCCTGGATCGGTCCTCTACTGACAAGTGGCGAGACACTAATCGCTGACTTAACGCCCCATCAAAATGATGGAAATCCTAGAACTGGTCAAACTGCGACATCACGACCTACGGGTGATAGGTAGTAATGCCCCTCAAACCAGCTAGAGGGAGATAATCCATGCCCGGAGCATGAGTAATGAAACTATAGGGCGAACTGAGCCCTGTACACGGCAATATAGCAAACGAATCTTCAATCTCATCTAGGAAAGCGAACCAAGATACAGGATCTGTACACTCCATAGGCTGGAAGGAATACGACATAGCTATCTCGTGGGTGAAACAATACCTATGTCATCTAAATGTGCCAATCGGTCTCAGCTGTGACATAAACCACACGTATAGCATCATCGAACTACCTGTGAATACCCCTGCAGGGTGAGTGCTGCAGAACGTGGCTGACATCAGCGTCTCTGCCACGATCATCAGAATGATGATACGACCCTCCCTGAGATGTCTCACTGCCATGATAACATCGATATCTAGCTCATCCATATATCGTGGCATGTACACATACGCCATATGCACATCAAGAATACATCTACCCTGGCTAAATGCTACTGATCCTCTGGTATGGTGAAATCCTTAGAATACTGAGCATAACTGTCGTCAGAGCCAAATCTTTTAATCAAAAAATGCTAGGATATCACGTGGCCGGATGTGATCTCATACTGTACAACTCTCCGCCTCAGCCCAGTGAGAGTCATAAACTGACGGCTCATGTCACTAATGGCTATATGCACGCAAGGTCTGTCAAGTGGCAGCATCGTCAAACGTGCATACTCCTCCAGAGTCAGAGTCAACTCTTGGGTCCCAAGCCAGAAAATATGCCTCTCCGGTACCCAGTGCTCCAGCATGCCCTCCATAAATCCTATGGGAACCTTAAACATCAAAAGGGTCATGGTATGCTGCAACAGCTGATCTACGGTCACCCTATCTGGGGGTGACATACTATCATACCAGTGTCTCAGACGGGATGCCACCAATAATGGCAGGGTGTGATCTATACGGCTGAATGTCGAAGAAGACATCTGTGTGGGTCGTATCATAATACCATCTAGGGGTCAATGCTGAATATCTCTGGGCATACATACATATACATAACATGATACATGCATAACAGATAATAGATGGTAATATGATGCAGGGAATAGAAGATAGTATATACATTCCTAAATATATCATCATCTATATACATCATCTCTGTACAGCTAAAAATATAGGGAAATGGGGCACAGACGCCCTACTACTAACAGAGGCCTATCAAAAGATATAGCGAGAATGGGGCACAACACCCCAATATCTAACAAGAGGCCTATCAAAAAAGATAACGAGAATATACATCAGAAGAAGACAATGGTGTCGATATCTACATCATCAATCATGTCCACCTAATGTAACTCCTCCTGAGTCACTGGATCTCTATCAACAGGGATGTCAAACCTATACAAAGGAGGATATGTGCCAGCAAAGCTAAATAGGTCATCTGAGGGGCCAGCTCCTACGTTGGAAGGATCAAACGAATCTGTCTCTACCGAACCTCTACCCAAATACCGGATAAAGAAATGTGCCCGGTCCAGTCGCTGGGTCAAGCTGTCAATCTGCGTCACATGAGTCGGATATCAGATACAGGCTAGCTAATCCATCATCATCACAGATCCTGGAACCATATGGTATGAGGGATCCACTAATGCTGGAATACATCCTAAGTGCAAGGACCCTCTGATAAGGAAAAACCGTCAACACCCAACAATGGGATATCATTGACGAGTGACTATGACACAGGCCAATAACGCCTTGTAGGAGGCAAGATCGATACATGAATCTCTTCTGTGGTGCTCCTAATAGTATGCTCTCCTAAATAGAGCTCCCATCCTCCATCTATAAAGAGATGAATTCTACGGGTGGAAATCACGTACTTGACACCAGTCGGGTACCCATCCTCAAATCCAATGGCCAAGTGCTCCCCAGAATAGGAAATCCATATGATGACATCAGTTGTCAATAACTCCATCTGTAGGCGACAATTAGTGAAACCCTCATCTATAAGGACCTTCGCCAGTATGGAATGATGCCATCGCCATCCTCGTGGATAGGTATCCAACCCTAATACACTCACAAGACATAAATATAGGAGCCTCTCATAGGTCCAAAACTGTCAATACAAAGGCAAAACATATGCTGTCGGTTAACACTCTTAACCTGTACATGGTAAATTAGAAGAGAAATACTCACCAGCAGAAATGGGTAAAATCCTAACTAAACCTCGGTCAAGCCCTGCGAGCACATACACATGCCCTTGAGGAAATATGCAAAGGTGCATGAGCCCCAATCATACTCTCTAATATGGTCCACATGTCGCGTGGCACTGATCAAAGCGAACGACACCGTAGAAGAGTTATATGTTATGAAGCAGCCCCTAATGATCATCAGGAACAATCGTCGAAGAATGTGATCCCTGACTCTGACATCAGCTAGTATGGGCTCACTCAACAACCCACTCATAGCATCTACGCTCAAAGGACCCGTACGGATAGTCTTGCCCTTGAACGCCTCCGCCGAAACTCCTAACAAGGATTTAACGGTAGTAGGGGCAATATTCGTCGTGCAAGGCACTGGTGCCCCTCCAAATTCCATAGCTTTGATAAACCGCCAATCCATCGGTGTCATCATCACCTCACAGTCCAGTAAATGGAGTGACTAAGTTTGGTGAAATCAGCGCTCAGACAATGCCCTGAGGTAACCCTAGGGACAGCGGCGGTGAAGGATGGAAAAGAACGCCCCAAATCCACAGTAATACACTATCGCTCTATAGTCAGGATGCAGAGCTTGGTACATGGAGTGAATGCTGAACAAGTTCCCTCGAGGCTGTGTAAAGTTGGGAACCTACATAAAATACAGATCGACATCAGAATCCTTTACTCCTAATCAATAGGAAAGAAGGAAAATTAAGATTTAACTTGATACCTTGTTGGCATGCAAATACATCGAGGGGTGTCGACTCAGATCACCCAGAAGCTCTGGGTTTGCCACCTGAATACTCGGGAGGTCCCTACGGGGAACATATGTAGCAGGAGTGGGGTCCGTAACTGGAACACCCTCCTCCTCGTCCTCGACGTCTGGCACATCAACCTAGACTAGACGTATCACCGCCTCTACCAAACGACGAGGCTATCTAACAGAACGGGGTCGAGGTACATCAGAAACCCTCCTCTGTATACCAGAAGTGGTCCTACGGGAATTACTTGGCTGATTCGAATCCATACTATCTGGGAAACAAGTCTCCAAATCACCTCAGAATGGGTGTTGTATCTTCTAACCTGGAGATTTATTTTCAAAAATGCATTTTATGACTACATGGATGCGTACATTATTTTTAAAAAATGCATGACTACTCAATGCCTACATTTTGAAAATTTTTGCCATAGTTTCTTCTATAAATAGGACTATGCACATGCACATAGGCATGACTAGGTGGCCAGTCAGTAGCACACCTACCCACAGTCATATATATACTATTTGTATTAAAAAAATCAAAGTCATCAATCCATAAGGGTAACCTAATTACCAGGATTACTTTGTTTTACCACGTTTGCTCATTTGTCCTCAAATAGGATAAGAAATATTAGAAAAAAGGTGTCAATTTGACTGTCTAAAAAGTCAAATTTTTTCACATCATTATATTCAGCATGGTTTAATACTAACATTTACTATGTTGAATATTTTTTATCAAGTCATTTGAGCATGCATAATCACTACTATGTGTTTAGATGCATTTCATGTGATAAGTCATTTTTTAACGGATAAAAACTAGAAAAGAAGACAAGTATACGTTACCAGGACAGTGTAGAACACTTGTATGGTGACAGAATTTACAGAAAGACGTCCGAACTCAATTGATATGAAGAAGAGCTCTCATATTTTCTGTGCGGGGCAACTTGAAAATGACTTATGAAAGCAACCTGCAGGCATTTAGTAGCCACGGCTGGCCACAGGTCCACCTATGGCTACTGTAGGTGTATCTGCCACACCCTTACATGGGTCCCACCCCTCTGGCTCGGTCCAGTTCAAGGTGCAAAGGAGTTCTTACAAGCTAAAAAGGCCAAATCAGGGATAAAAATGCTACGCGATTGAGCGGAATAACCTGAAATCCTAGTTTTTCAGGGCCCGACTGTGGCTTTTATATATCATTCATTGGTATTCGCCCCAACACATGGTATACTATACCGATGATCTCAGCAGTTACAGATCGCATTCGATAATACCGCACAAAGGTCTAATGCAGTCAGTTTAGGGTCATCATTCCCCATAGATTTCCCCGGCGGGGGTTACAACGCATGGTCATCTGTCCAAATACAGATTTCCCTAGTGCGGGTTACAACGCATGGTCATCTGTCCAAATACAGATTTCCCCAGCGGGGGTCACAACACATGGTCATCTGTCCAAATACAGATTTCCCCGGCGGAGGTCTCACGCATTTTCATATGTCGAAGTACATATCCCCGACGAGGGTTACAACACGTGATCCGTTGATGCACATGTCAACGAAGGTCAAGTAACCTTGACGTTATTTTAGCCATTGGCAAGTAAACCCAACGACACATCGGAAGCCATCCGATGATTACATAAGTTGATAGACATCAACAAAGGTCAAGCAGCCTTAGCATTTATCCCCAGCTGGGAATTCATCCGTTGGTTCACACGTCAACGAAGGTCGAGCAGCCCTGACAACAGATACTATTAGCAGTAAATCCAATAGAACATTGATATGTCCTGGCAATACAAACCAGGGAGGATCAACAACATTAGGGAGGATCGATGGTGGAATATGTTATACACATCCTCAAGTAGACAAAAGCTTTATCCCGACAGATCTCTTGTACATTAGAGGAACACCTTCGAAATAAAGTTTGTATCAAGGATTCAAGACTTTGGTGATAACCCAATGTCAACAATCCTAGAGATTCCTGTTAACTGTGGATTGCACGTCCATGACAGCTCATCAGGTTGTTTACTTATTGCCATCCCCGGTATAAGCAACAGGGAGCCGGTAATCATCCCTCGCATATGGAAAAATAATGCACTTGTATCATACATATGTATCATACACTTGCATCATGTTGCTCCATATAGCATCATGTTTACCTTGTCGCATTTTAAGTGTCTAGGATTCTTTATCATATCCATGCCATTGCATTGCATGAATATGATAAAGAGGGGCATCTGTAGACATTCAAAATTTTCTGCACGCCTGTTACTGACATTGCAGGATGGCAAATTCGTATTTTAGAGACAACCTTGGAAGACAGCTCATATCCAGTCCGAATACTACTGAAATTTTAGTCTCAACCCCGGAACACACACCGGGAGTATCAGTTCCTACCTCAGAGATAACCCCGAGATATTCAGTCTCAGTCCCGACACCGTGATTAGCAGCGCCAACCTTGGAGATAACCCCAAGGAAAACTATTGTAATTCCGAAGATAACCCCAAAAATACTTATTTTAAATGCATGCAAATAGCTTCAAAACACTCAGCACTAACACCGAGGCACTCAATACAAGACCTAGAGATAACACCAGGGAGACAGGTACACCTTAGAGATGACGCTGAGGACCTTCAACACTGGCAGCACTCCAATCTCAGAGATAACCTTAAGCAACGTCTGCTTTATCAGCCCAAACTGGAGATAACCCCAATGAGGGAAAAAGTCGTCATCTTGCCACCTTGATGCCACATCGCGCCGTCTCAACATTTTAGGCATACATTTCTACACATCAATGTCCCACAAGAACCAAGGAAGTCTAATCCCGAGTGACTATTACGTAGGGTAACGGATGGAATTTGAAGCTTGAAGACCGGAGGGCATGGTCCCATTTTCCTGACTTCGTACTACCTCTAATCCCACGTCATTGTGTAACTCTCAACAACGGCGATCCGAAATAGGACTTATACACCTCAGTCAAATGCCCGGATTGAAGTTCTGAAAGTTCGAGCAGATATCACATTGTATGCGTGCACGTACTTCAAGACGGTGGGATCCATAAAGCTCGGGGCACCTCGGGCAGCCGTAGGTACACCTGCGGCTCTCCCCTCTATAAATAGAGGGATTGGGGTGGCCATTTGTAAGAGAAAAAAAGTGAGGAAGCCCTGTCTAATTTGCTTTGTACACACCCTACACTGAGTGTTTTCTCATTTTAAACACTTGTAAGCTCATATATAGCTACTTTTAACCGACGGGAGCCGAGTGTTCATCCACTTAAAGCTATAGAAGTCTTCTTTGGCAGCCCAGTGTAAACCTTCTTACACAGTTTAAAGCCTTTCTCTTCATCTTTGCACACAATATTCTGCATGTTGAGAGTCGTGTTGTGTGTGTATGCTCGGACTTCGGTCCGTGGTTTCATTTCAGTTTGTATATATATACACTTACATATGTATTTTTATATAGAGACTAACATTATCGAGTTATGCCTCGATTGAGCCTAGACTTATGTTTGGAGCGTTTAATTGCTTTCGTATATATATACTTATATATATGAACTGTGTGTCGAACTCTGTTCGATGAGCCTAGACTTACGTTTGGAGCCTATATGAACTGGATTTACATCCGGTGCGTTTCCTGCTTTAATATATATATATATATATATATATATATATATATATATATATATATATATATATATATATATATATATATATATATATATGAACTGTTGTCAAACTTTGTTCGATGAGCCTAGATTTTATATCCGGTGCGTTTACCTGCTTTTATATATCTATATATATATATATTTACATTTCGTCCCGCCTGGAGTTTACTTCGTGGCGGTTGACCATTTTTACTACTTTCTGTACATTTTATCCCGCCTGGAGTTTCCTCTGTGGCGGTTGATCCCTTTTACAACTTTATTTATATTTCTGATCCCCCATGGAGGTGTTTCGTGGTGGTTGATCATGTCAATATATATATATATATATATATATATATATATATATATATATATATATATATATATATATATATATATATATTTACAACTTTTATATATTTGCATGCTTACAGTTTTCATATAAACTGCGGTATCATGTGAGCCTAGGAATCATGTGATCACTGATTCAGTCTACTGAATCTAGATTCGGTTCCCGTGATGGACATTTTCAACTGTAAGTAGCTTGTAAATTTATTCACGGTGTTTGGATTTCCTCAAATGGTTTTCATACCCCTGAGGAGTTCAACACTTCTTTGTATATTATTTTCTCAAAGATGCTTCGCATCTCGAAAATAAAAGCAATCAAGTCGAACGTTTAATAAAATTGAAGTGAAAAAGGTCTCAATTACTATTGAGCATCAGGGTTTGAAAAACCTCTTTTATAAAACTTGACTGCTATATCTTGTTTAAAATTGAATTTTTACACAAATTCAAACCTTGTGTATATAGCTGCGAACGAGGCCTCGCACTACTTCCAAATAAATGCACATTGACCCACACACACACACATTCATATAACAGTTTCTTGAAAAGTGGCGGTCACTATGGCAACATGGATGTCGGGGGGTGCCTAACACCTTTCCTCCGCATAAGCAAGTCTCTGGACCCTAATGAATCTCGGTTTCACAGACCCGTTTAGCATTGTCACATCACTGGGTCAATGTGTAAACCTTTTCTCGGTTGTATTGGTACAACCATATAAAAAATAAGGACTTTACAAATCATACTGGTACAAATATACATTAAGCACATTCATCATCAAATTTAAATATGTAAACTCTAACAACACACTCCCTTAGATATCTGGGAGTGATCCATATCTACAGTTGTAAGAATAGGATTATCCTTACAACATATCTAGTTCGTCTAATTTCTAATATAATGGCCAAAGGAACTCTCCATTCGTAGTTTAATTTGACAAACGATAACAAACTAAACTGTGGACGGTGCATCCACTATATAATTCTCAAAAGTAACCTATTTTTATATATAAAAAATTACCATTCACACAATTAAAGTGTGAGCAAATCGATTTTATTTTATAGTTTTTGAGACTATGGGTTCATCTATTCACGCAAAAGAAGCCGCAACCCAATAAAATTGATGTGACGGATTGTGATAGTTAGTTTATCCTACTAATACAAAGGCAAAAAAATCCTTGTACACAAGGGAAAGTAATGCATTTTCCAAGAGAAAACATAATATTTCTTATGAATTGAATGAATAAGTGTAACATTCCATATTTTTTTAAATGTAAGTTATAAATATTTATTGGTTTATATAAATATTTATTGGATATGTTATTGTTGAATAAATAATTGTTCAATTTGAGTGATGTGGTTTATTTAATTATTTGTTGAATAAATAATTAAATATTAAATATTAAATATTTATAGGCAATATTAAATATTTATTGAATTATATGACAATTTGAGTTGATGTGATTTAATTAATTATTTGTTGAGTAAATAATTAAGGAGCTAAATAAATTAATTATTATGAGATTTTATAATAATGGAGTTTAATTTAATAAGCTAGAGAGCTTATAATGATTTTAAATAAATAATAATATTTAAATGAGAAATTGTAGTTTGAAATATTAGTTGATTAAATGAAATTATAATTGTAAAAAAAAAGAAGAAGTATAATTGTTTATGTGTTAAAGTAATTTAATAGATTAATGTTTAATTGATTTATTAATTTAATAAAGGTGTGACTAATAACCTTGCTATAAAGGAGTTATTAAAATAAATAAAAAAATGGTTTAATTTAGTTTTGTCAAACAAGGTATAAGGATTAATCAATTTGTTTTAATTCAGTTTACCAAACAAGGTGTAAGGATTAATGAGTTATTTTTATTATGCTAGCCAAACAAGCCTTAAGGCTTTTGATTTTTAAAACTTATGTAACTGACATAACTTATGTCAGTACTTATATTATATAATTATTATAATTATATCTTATATGCGTTATAATATTTTACGTAAGATTAGAGGAGAGAGAAAGGAGAGAAAAAGAGAAAAACTCAGAGGAAGAAGAAGAAGAAAAGAAGAAAACTAAGAGAACAATTGAGAGAATTAAGAGAATTTTACAGGTTTTGGAGAAAAGATTTGGAGAAAAAGGGATAGTGTCATCATCTTTCATAATCCAAGGTAGGAGCTCTAGTTCTTTCTTTAAAAATTTAGTTTTCTTCTTCCCAAAAAGTCTCTATGAAAATTTTATAAAAGATAAATTGTTGTTATGTATATGGTTTGGCATGATTATTGATTATATGGTTGTTCTATGAACTTATATATGATTATAGAGAAATTAGTTCATGCATATATGTATTTTGTGGAAGAAAATATATTACAGAGTGTTCATATGACAATATGTATGAATATGGCTATTTTAAAATAGAAATTAAGGTTTTAATTGTTGTTAAATGGATAAATTGATTGTTAGAATTGATAGAGTATGTAAAAACATAATTATGATGCTTTGAAATTTCTGTTTTGGTTGAATAACAAAATCACAGTGTTGATTTTTATGAAAAATATCAAAAATGGAGTTTTTGGGTTTTAAAATATGTTATTCTAGTATTTAATTTTCTAAAATTATGGTTTAAGTTGTGTTATTTTAGTATTTGTATGCTCGGTGAAGTTTATGTGTAATTTGTATTAGTTATTCATGTCAATTAGTGTTGGAATTGAAGTTATAGACAGAAAATTTAGTTGTTCGTGGTTGGTTTCTGTGAGTTTCGGCGCCCCAGCGTCAAAATTCACGCCCCAGAGCCAAATCTCGCGCCCTGGCGCCAAGGTTCGCGCCCCAGCGTCAAGAATGGGCACGTAGCTCGCGCCCCGCGCTGAAGCTCGCGCCCCAGCGCTGATGCTCGCGCCCCAGCGCCGTAGCTCGCGCCCGAGCGATGATGCTCGCGCCCCAGCGCCGTAGCTCACGCCCCAGCGCTGATGCTCGCACCCCAGCGCCGTAGCTCGCGCCCCAGCGCCACTGTTCCGCGCCCCGACGCCGGAAAAGTGGCCTAGTTGGGCAGTTTTGGCCTCCTGTAGTAAAATGGCCATAACATTTTCGTACGAACTCCGATTTAGGTAATTCAAGATGATTCGGAAAGAGGAAGAGTAGACCTACAACTTTTATTCTTTATGTTTTTTAATTTGAGGTCTTTAACAGTTGTCAAAATGGCCATCGTTAGGACTGTTGTGTATTTGGAGCCAATCGGAGGGCGTCGGGATGCACGAATGCAAGTGCAACCCGTTGGGTATTAGTATAACTTAATGATAACATGTTGGACATGTATTAGGATGTTGTATTAAGTTGTTAATGTACACGTGGTGCAATGGCATGATCATTTAAGTAGTTGTAATAAAGCTAAAAAGTAATGTTCATGAAAGGTGTGTTGGTGTTTAAACTTAAACTTAGTTAGTAGCTATACTAAGAGTAATAAAGGAACTCATAAAGGTAATGTTAGTGTAACTAATGTGTATTATCAATGCATATGGTATGTGTAGGACTTGGGGTGAACGTGAATAGTAATTGTTTAACCTACACGCGAGGCAAGTTCCCTAACCTTTGCTACTTTATTATTCAGCAAGGTTACTTTTCACTGTTATGTTATACTTATGCAAGTTCCCTAACCTTTGCTACTTTATTATTCAGCAAGGTTACTTTTCACTGTTATGTTATACTTATGCAAGTTCCCTAACCTTTGCTACTTTATTATTCAGCAAGGTTACTTTTCACTGTTATGTTATACTTATGCAAGTTCTCTAACTCTACTTTTATAATTGTACAAGTTTTCTTAACTCTAAATTAGTTATATTAGCATGCAAGTACCTTTAGTTATCATTCAAGTTATTATTGTTGTGCATGCTTGATATTAAATTCTAAAATGTAACCTTAGCTTAATGTTGTTCAAAGCAAGGTATGATAAATTATTCAATTGTTATGCTATTAGATTATTCCTAAAGCATGAACTTAGAACGAAATGTTTATTTAGTATGATCGTTCAATAACATAGTGTTATTATCTTGTATTCAACTAATCCTTAGTTGATGTCCGTTGAACTCCAAATTACCTTGAAAGCTTATCCAAACCAAACTTACTTTGGTGCGGACTTGTATTCTAAATACTGAGATAAACAACTCTTTTAATAGAGGTTTACGCTTAGCGTTGAAATGATTGTGCACAATACATTGTACGAAGGGTTGATCCCCCTAAGTACGTGGAGTCCTTATAGTCTTATGACTGTTAAAGTTAAAGTTGAAAGATTACTTATAACTGTGGACATGATTCGTGGTCATTAGACCCTCAGTGAATGTTATAATTTTCAGAAAGTTAATAGAATATATTGTTCAGTTCTATTGAGCCTAATATTGGCAAATGATGTAAAGTTTAAAGATTTACTTATTGTTATTTCAAGTGGGCTTTGTTTGCTCACTCTTGCCTGTAAAATTTCTTACAGCTAAGGTTGAAACTGGTGATGTACCTAGCACCAGTAAAGGGAAAGGAAAGATGAAACAATGTTGAAGACCTGTAATAGATTGAATAGTTTATTTTCAGACTTGTTTAAAGATTGTAATGAATGTTATTTTAATTATTCCGCATGAATGAATGAATGTTTGTAAAGGTTAGATAACCTGGGAGATTTCTTTTATTTAAGTTTAATCCTGTATGGGCAGGTTTTCTTTTATTATTCCATTCTATTATGATTGGGTAGTTAGAAATGAATGTTTTGATTACGTGAACACCAAATCTTGAGGTAATGAAGTACCGGGATTTGGGGGGTGTCACAGGTTGGTATCAAAGCCTTAGGTTATGAACCTTAGGTGGGGGAAAAAGCCTTAGGAAGTAACCTTTTGAAAAGATAGTGGAGTTAACTCTTATCGAGTTTTAAGAAAGAAGTAATAAAACACTTATGTGCTTATGTGTTTATAACTTATGTGCTCGCGAGTGTCAAGTAGAATGATTAATAACTAAAACTTTAAAATTTTGTTGTCAGGATGACTAATGTCGGAGAATCTAGTCAGGCTAGGGATGAGGGACCTCAAATGCCTATAGAGGAGGAACCTCGCGATGTTCAGGTAGTTTGGGAACAACTATTGCCACGGGAGTCAACCCCGTTGGTCACAGTAGTTGAGGATGAGGATGATGATGTGGAGACAGACGAGGAGGATCCCATTGAGTTACCCTAGGAGGATGAGGATGACGAGGATGAGGAGGAAAGGATTCTGCTTAACTCGATAGCCGGCCGTGTATATGATGAAGTGCACGACCTTAACGTGGAACTACAAGATACAGTGGAGGAGTTGCAGGAGATAGTAGCTGAACAACAGACTACAATTACACAAAAAGACGGCGAGATCCAGGATCGTGATGAACGACTGACAAACGCCGAGGAGAAACTAACACAGACTGAAGGAGAGAAGGAACAATTGATCGAGATGGTTGCTGAACTGAAGAGCAGGCTGAGAGAAGAAGCGGCTAAGAGGGCAAGAGCTGAAGATGCATACGAAGAAGCTTATCAACGAACTGGAAGAGCAGTAAGGAGTTCACAGGCAAAAAGGATGAAGATGGAAGAAATGGACAAAGTATTCGACACCGCAATTAATCGAGCTCAAGATCGAGTTATGGGATATCCGATTCAGTTCGAGACGCTGCCATCATTTGTGTTAGATCGAAGAACGATGTTTCGAGTCATGGAGGAAGAACGTGATAGGGCTAAGAAGTATCTTAATAGATCATCGTAGAAAGTGTGCCTGTAATGCACGTAATATGTATTAAATAATGTATAAATCCCTAGTGTTAAGTAACCATGGGATATGATAATAATGGCGTTGTCCTAAAACTTTTGTAGTTCAGGAAAGGATGTAGATAGCAGAGATGCTATTGTGTTATGTTTTCAAAAAGTTTATGAATAAATAAAAGTTATTATTTTATTCAAAGTGTTTTGTGCTACGTGGTTATTTCTTTTGTAGAGGCAAATTAATTAGAAATACTTAAAGAAGTTGAGTAATGGTCTAATAGATGTTTTCTTTAACAGAAAATGCCTCCCAGACGTCAACCAACACGACAGATAACCACCGAAGAAGCTAACGACAATGTTGATGCGAATCCCGTTCAACAACTAGTGGCACTATTGACAGGAGCGTTGCAGAATCAACCTCAAAACCAAGGCTCAACGTTTAAGGATTTCAAGGCGGTTGGACCACCTGAATTTCGTGGGTCCATGAATCCAATCGAAGCACAAACCTGGATTATGAAAATAGAGAAGGTGTTCGATGTCGCTAGGGTAGGGGATGAGCAGAAGACTGCTTTCGCAACTTTCATGTTGAAAGCAGAAGCTAGTTATTGGTGGCAGGCCAATAAAACTCGTGAAGGGCCAGGAGTGATGACCTGGGATAGGTTCAAGGAACTGTTCTTCGAGACCTATTTTCCGGAGAGTTCAAAGAGTCAGCTGGAAGTACAGTTTCTGGAACTGAAGCAAGGGACGATGATGGTATCCGAGTATGCCGCAAAATTCAACGAGTTGGCGAGGTTTGCGCCATATCAGGTTAGCACAGACGAACGCAAAGCGAAGAGGTTTGAACAGGGACTAAAGCCCTGGCTGTACAGTAGGGTTTCCCTGTTCCAGTTGAAGACATTTGCAGCAGTAATGGAGAAAGCAATACTCGCTGAAGGTGGAGGAGAGGCGGTGACCAAATTCAACCAGGAACAAAAGAAGAAGAAGAATGAGAATGAAATGAAGAATGGAGGTGGCAACAGTGGAAATAACAACAACAATAGCAACAACAACAGCTTGAAGAGGAAGTGGAATGGGAATGGGGGAGCTGGAAACCATCAGGGTAACCAGCAAAACAAAAAGTTTGAAGCATATGCGACATGCGAGAAATTTCACAAGGGTGCGTGCTTGATGGGGAAACGAGTTTGCTACAATTGTGGCCAGGAGGGTCACATCGCCCCAAATTGCACTCAACCAAAGAAGAAGGTGTGCTTCACGTGCGGATCCAAGGATCATTTTGCTCGTGAATGCCCTAAGAAGAAGGAGGGAGGGACAACCAGAAGCAATGGAGGTAACAATGGAAGTACATGGGCCATTACAGGACCTGCAGCATCAAACAAACCCACAGCCAGAACCTTCAACATGACTGTGCAAGATGTTGTGCAATCAAAAGATGTGGTGTCAGGTATTATCCCAATCAATGATATTAATGCATATGTATTATTTGATTCGGGTGCTACTTGCTCGTTTATATCTGATGAATTTGCCAAGAGGTTAGAATTGCCTAGAGAAGAACTGAATTTTCCTTTGAACATAGAAATTGCGAATAAGGAAATAATCCCTGTTAGGTTCGTTTACAAGAACTGTAGGGTAAACATTAAGGGGAATATCTTGTTAGTAGATTTGATTCCGATTAGACTCGGGGAATTTGATGTAATTTTGGGAATGGATTGGTTGTTCAATTATGGAGCAGTAATTGACTGCCAAAAGAAGTGAGTAAACCTTATGACTCCGTCAAAGGTAGTATTTTATGGTAGCAAGTCGCCAAGACAAATGAAATGTCTGACGACTATGCAGGCCAAGAAGTTGTTGAGTCAAGGTTGTGTGGGCTATTTAGCTTACATAGTCGATACTCAGAAGAAAGGTGTGAAATTAGAAGAAATACCGGTAGTGAGAGAATTCGAAGACGTGTTTCCAGAAGATTTGCCAGGACTTCCGCCGGACAGAGAAATTGAATTCGTGATCGACTTAGTGCCGGGAACAGCACCGATATCAAAGGCTCCGTACAGAATGGCTCCGGTAGAAATGAAGGAACTGATGGTACAGTTACAAGAACTGCTAGACAAGAAGTATATTCAACCAAGTGTATCGCCGTGGGGAGCGCCAGTTTTATTCGTGAAGAAGAAGGACGGGTCAATGCGTCTTTGCATTGATTACAGGGAGTTAAACAAAGTCACTATTAAAAACAAATACCCGTTGTCAAGAATAGATGACTTGTTTGACCAGTTGAAGGGTGCTAAATACTTTTCAAAAATTGATTTGAGAAGAGGGTATCACCAGTTGAAAGTGAGGAAGGAGGATATACCACGAACGGCATTCAGAACTCAGTATGGACATTACGAGTTTCTGGTGATGTCTTTTAGTTTAACAAATGCCCCTGCCGCGTTCATGGATTTGATGAACAGGGTATTTAAACCATTTTTAGACAAGTTCGTAGTGGTGTTTATCGACGACATTCTGGTGTATTCCAAAACTCAAGAAGAACACGTGGAACATTTACGTCTGACATTGGAGACACTAAGAAAGGAAAAGTTGTACGCGAAATTCACTAAGTGTGAATTTTGGCTCGACCGTGTACAATTTTTGGGTCATGTGATTGACAAAGATGGGATTTCAGTAGATCCATCGAAAGTGGAAGCTGTAATCAATTGGGAACAACCAAGAACACCTTCGGAGGTGAGGAGTTTCTTGGGGCTGGCCGGTTATTATAGAAGATTTATACAAGATTTTTCTAAGATAGCCACTCCGTTAACAAACTTGACACGAAAAGCTGTGAAATTCGTGTGGACGGAGAAATGTGAAGAGGGCTTCCAAGATTTGAAGAAGAAGTTAAGTATGGCACCTGTGTTAACCCTGCCAGATAATACAGGAAATTTTGTGGTGTATAGTGATGCCTCACACAAAGGGTTAGGTTGTGTTCTTATGCAGAATGGCAAAGTTATTGTGTATGCATCAAGACAATTGAAAGATTATGAGAAAGGGTATCCGACTCATGATTTGGAATTGGCTGCAGTTGTGTTTGCTCTGAAGATATGGAGACATTATCTTTATGGAGAGAAATGTGAGATCTACACAGACCACAAAAGTCTGAAGTATATTTTCACTCAGAAAGATTTGACCCTGCGTCAGAGAAGGTGGATAGAACTGATAAAAGATTACGATTGTGAGATCTTTTATCATCCGGGCAAAGCGAATGTGGTAGCTGATGCTTTAAGTAGGAAAGGTAGGGAGAAGTTGATGCTGATTACAACTCAGGAGGAGCTCATTTCAGCAATGACAAAACTGGAGTTGGAGATCAAATTTCCAAAGGAATCTGACGAACAATTATTTCAGATAGAAGCTGGTCCAACTTTAATGGACAAAGTGAAGAGTGCCTAACTACAAGACGAAGAGTGTGCGAAAATCAAAGAGAATTTGATTGAAGGCGGTGATGTAAAATACAAGATCGACACCGAAGGGTTACTACGGTTTGAAGGAAGGATCTGGGTTCCAGCAGCACCAGAACTGAAAGAAGAAATTTTGATCGAAGCTCATAGCTCAAAATATTCAATTCATCCAGGGAGCACGAAAATGTATCAAGATTTGCGCCGACATTTTTGGTGGCCAAATATGAAAAGGGACGTCGCAGAATGTGTAGCGAAGTGCTTAACATGTCAGAGAGTAAAAGCCGAGCATCAAAGAACCAGCGGATTGCTTCAACCATTGGAAATACCGGAATGGAAATGGGAGCATATCACGATGGAATTTGTGGTGGGTCTTCCAACTACTCAGAAAGGATACGATGCGATTTGGGTAATAGTAGATAGACTGACAAAATCAGCACACTTTTTGCCAATAAAGATTAGATTCAATCTTGATCAGCTGGCAAAACTATATATTAAAGAGATCGTTGCAAGACATGGAGTTCCAGTGTCAATTGTGTCAGACAGAGATCCGAGGTTCACATCAAACTTCTGGAAGAGACTACAAGAATGTATGGGAACACAGTTGCGAATGAGTACGGCATATCATCCGCAAACAGATGGCCAAAGCAAACGAATGATCCAGACATTAGAAGATATGTTGAGAGCATGCGTCATGGATTTCAAAGGAAGCTGGGAAGAGCAATTACCGTTGGTGGAATTTGCCTACAATAATAGTTATCACGCAAGCATCGGCATGCCGCCTTACGAAGCGTTATACGGCAGAGAGTGCAGAACTCCACTGTACTGAGATGAAGTTGGTGAACGTCAATTGTTAGGACCAGAATTAGTGCAACAAACTGCTGAGGTTATCAAACTCATCAGGATAAGATTGGTAGCAGCTCAAGACCGACAGAAGAAGTATGCTGACCAACACAGGCAAGATCGTGCATTTGACGTAGGAAGCTATGTATTCCTAAAAGTTTCTCCTTGGAAGGGGAAAATTCGTTTCGGTAAGAAGGAAAAACTAAGCCCGAGGTTTATTGGACCCTTTGAAGTACTGCGAAAAGTTGGAGAGGTAGCTTATGAGGTAGCTCTACCTCCAAAGTTGGAAAATATTCATAATGTTTTTCACATTTCGGTGTTACGCCCATATAAACCCGATTACAAGCACGTAATCGAGTACGAACCGTTGCAGTTCGAGAAAGATTTGTCTTATGAAGAGGTTCCTATCCAGATTGTCGACAGGAAAGAACAAGTGCTCAGGAATAAAGTGATACCTTCTGTGAAGGTGATATGGAGAAACCACAACGCTGAAGAAGCAACGTGGGAACTCGAAGAGAAAATGTTGAATGAATACCCTGAGTTATTTGTTTAATCTGTGTCTTCGATTCTGAGGACAGAATCTTTGTAAGTAGGGAAGAATGTAGCGAATGTGTTGTTTGAGTTGTGATTCTGAGGACAGAATCCTTTTAAGAGGGGAATGATGTAACATTCCATATTTTTTTAAATGTAAGTTATAAATATTTATTGGTTTATATAAATATTTATTGGATATGTTATTGTTGAATAAATAATTGTTCAATTTGAGTGATGTGGTTTATTTAATTATTTGTTGAATAAATAATTAAATATTAAATATTAAATATTTATTGGCAATATTAAATATTTATTGAATTATATGGCAATTTGAGTTGATGTGATTTAATTAATTATTTGTTGAGTAAATAATTAAGGAGCTAAATAAATTAATTATTATGAGATTTTATAATAATGGAGTTTAATTTAATAAGCTAGAGAGCTTATAATGATTTTAAATAAATAATAATATTTAAATGAGAAATTGTAGTTTGAAATATTAGTTGATTAAATGAAATTATAATTATAAAAAAAAAGAAGTATAATTGTTTATGTGTTAAAGTAATTTAATAGATTAATGTTTAATTGATTTATTAATTTAATAAAGGTGTGACTAATAACCTTGCTATAAAGGAGTTATTAAAATAAATAAAAAAATGGTTTAATTTAGTTTTGTCAAACAAGGTATAAGGATTAATCAATTTGTTTTAATTCAGTTTACCAAACAAGGTGTAAGGATTAATGGGTTATTTTTATTATGCTAGCCAAACAAGCCTTAAGGCTTTTGATTTTTAAAACTTATGTAACTGACATAACTTATGTCAGTACTTATATTATATAATTATTATAATTATATCTTATATGCGTTATAATATTTTACGTAAGATTAGAGGAGAGAGAAAGGAGAGAAAAAGAGAAAAACTCAGAGGAAGAAGAAGAAGAAGAAAAGAAGAAAACTAAGAGAAAAATTGAGAGAATTAAGAGAATTTTACAGGTTTTGGAGAAAAGATTTGGAGAAAAAGGGATAGTGTCATCATCTTTCATAATCCAAGATAGGAGCTCTAGTTCTTTCTTTAAAAATTTAGTTTTCTTCTTCCCAAAAAGTCTCTATGAAAATTTTATAAAAGATAAATTGTTGTTATGTATATGGTTTGGCATGATTATTGATTATATGGTTGTTCTATGAACTTATATATGATTATAGAGAAATTAGTTCATGCATATATGTATTTTGTGGAAGAAAATATATTACAGAGTGTTCATATGACAATATGTATGAATATGGCTATTTTAAAATAGAAATTAAGGTTTTAATTGTTGTTAAATAGATAAATTGATTGTTAGAATTGATAGAGTATGTAAAAACATAATTATGATGCTTTGAAATTTCTGTTTTGGTTGAATAACAAAATCACAGTGTTGATTTTTATGAAAAATATCAAAAATAGAGTTTTTGGGTTTTAAAATATGTTATTCTAGTATTTAATTTTCTAAAATTATAGTTTAAGTTGTGTTAATATAGTATTTGTATGCTCGGTGAAGTTTATGTGTAATTTGTATTAGTTATTCATGTCAATTAGTGTTGGAATTGAAGTTATAGATAGAAAATTTAGTTGTTCGTAGTTGGTTTCTGTGAGTTTCGGCGCCCCAGCGTCAAAATTCACGCCCCAGCGCCAAATCTCGCGCCCTGGCGCCATGGTTCGCGCCCCAGCGTCAAGAATGGGCCCGTAGCTCGCGCCCAGCGCTGAAGCTCGCGCCCCAGCGCTGATGATCGCGCCCCAGCGCCGTAGCTCGCGCCCCAGCGATGATGCTCACGCCCCAGCGCCGTAGCTCGCGCCCCAGCGCTGATGCTCGCGCCCCAGTGCCGTAGCTCGCGCCCCAGGGCCACTGTTCCGCGCCCCGATGCCGGAAAAGTGGCCTAGTTGGGCAGTTTTGGCCTCCTGTAGTAAAACGGCCATAACTTTTTCATACGAACTCCGATTTAGGTAATTCAAGATGATTCGGAAAGAGGAAGAGTAGACCTACAACTTTTATTCTTTATATGTTTTAATTTGAGGTCTGTAACAGTTGTCAAAATGGCCATCTTTAGGACTATTGTGTATTTGGAGCCAATCGGAGGGCGTCGGGATGCACGAATGCAAGTGCAACCCTTTGGGTATTAGTATAACTTAATGATAACATGTTGGACATGTATTAGGATATTGTATTAAGTTGTTAATGTACACGTGGTGCAATGACATGATAATTTAAGTAGTTGTAATAAAGCTAAAAAGTAATGTTCATGAAAGGTGTGTTGGTGTTTAAACTTAAACTTAGTTAGTAGCTATACTAAGAGTAATAAAGGAACTCATAAAGGTAATGTTAGTGTAACTAATGTGTATTATCAATGCATATGGTATGTGTAGGACTTGGGGTGAACGTGAATAGTAATTGTTTAACCTACACGCGAGGCAAGTTCCCTAACCTTTGCTACTTTATTATTCAGCAAGGTTACTTTTCACTGTTATGTTATACTTATACAAGTTCCCTAACATTTGCTACTTTATTATTCAGCAAGGTTACTTTTCACTGTTATGTTATACTTATGCAAGTTCTCTAACTCTACTTTTATAATTGTACAAGTTTTCTTAACTCTAAATTAGTTATATTAGCATGTAAGTACCTTTAGTTATCATTCAAGTTATTATTGTTGTGCATGCTTGATATTAAATTCTAAAATTTAACCTTAGCTTAATGTTGTTCAAAGCAAGGTATGATAAATTATTCAATTGTTATGCTATTAGATTATTCCTAAAGCATGAACTTAGAACGAAATGTTTATTTAGTATGATCGTTCAATAACATAGTGTTATTATCTTGTATTCAACTAATCCTTAGTTGATGTCCGTTGAACTCCAAATTACCTTGAAAGTTTATCCAAACCAAACTTACTTTGGTGCGGACTTGTATTCTAAATACTGAGATGAACAACTCTTTTAATAGAGGTTTACGCTTAGCGTTGAAATGATTGTGCACAATACATTGTACGAAGGGTTTATCCCCCTAAGTACATGGAGTCCTTATAGTCTTATGACTGTTAAAGTTAAAGTTGAAAGATTACTTATAACTGTGGACATGATTCGTGGTCATTAGACCCTCAGTGAATGTTATAATTTTCAGAAAGTTAATAGAATATATTGTTCAGTTCTATTGAGCCTAATATTGGCAAATGATGTAAAGTTTAAAGATTTACTTATTGTTATTTCAAGTGGGCTTTGTTTGCTCACTCTTGCCTGTAAAATTTCTTACAGCTAAGGTTGAAACTGGTGATGTTCCTAGCACCAGTAAAGGGAAAGGAAAGATGAAACAATGCTGAAGACCTGTAATAGATTGAATAGTTTATTTTCAGACTTGTTTAAAGATTGTAATGAATGTTATTTTAATTATTCCGCATGAATGAATGAATGTTTGTAAAGGTTAGATAACCTGGAAGATTTCTTTTATTTAAGTTTAATCCTGTATGGGCAGGTTTTCTTTTATTATTCCATTCTATTATGATTGGGTAGTTAGAAATGAATGTTTTGATTACGTGAACACCAAATCTTGAGGTAATGAAGTACCGGGATTTGGGGGGTGTCACAATAAGAAGTCTCCAAACAACCTATATTTATAGTCATATGTACTCTCCTAATTTACTTTGTAAAGGATAATAAATAACTTGAAGAATTTGGTTAGATTAAAACACTCTAACAAAAATATGATATGAAGGTTAACGTACCAACACGAACATAATAAAACTTTATACTCCATAAGGAAGATAAAAAATTCACAAAGAGAATATAAGATAATAATCTTAATTAATCAAAATGTTTCATGGAAGTAAATCCTAGAAAGCATATTTATAATACGACTGAATGACACTTCTGTCCTTTCAAGTTACCACTCAATCTGAAATTCGTCCCTAAAGTTTATTTTTCATCATTTAAGTCCTTAAAGTAATATTTTTTTGGCATTTTTGTTCCTTTTACTTGATTTAACCCAATCCGACCCATTTTAACCAAAATTTGACCCAACCTAACTCAATTTGACCCGTCCCTAAACTTTACTAATTTTATGAAAAAAAATAAAAAATTTCTAATATTTCTTCCTTAAAATAATAATTAATTTTAAAAATATTAAATATTTTATATATTTTAAAATAAAATATTATTTTTAAAAAAATGCTAAAATAATTTTTTTTTTAAAAATAATGCTTAAATAATTATTATTTTTAAAATAACATTAAAAAATTTATTATTTTTAAAATAATTTTAAAACTTTGTAGGTTTTTTAAATTTTTAATTAGTGAAATTAGGGTCGGGTCAAAGTGGGTTGGGTTGGGTGAAAATTTGGTCAAAATGGGGTGGGTTGGGGTCAAATTGAGTAAATGGAGCGAAAACATTAAATAATGCCACTCTAAGGACTTAATTGGCTAAAAATAAACTTTAGGGACGACTTTAAAGTGAGTGGCTGATAAGTGATTTTATAACCACTTATTTAGATATCAACTAACTTAATTTATTGTTTAAACTCATTTGATTGTGTAGCTTTTCCTGCATTTGTGCTTTCTTTTGTAGTTTTCATAAATGGGAACTCTCTTGGTGTAAATGGAGCTAAGCATGATGGCATGATGATGGAAGGAGGAAATGGAGTAAGATGCAATAAATGGGAAGATGTTAGAAGCCTGCAGCAGAAGAAATCAGGAGCATCTGGTGTACGGCGCAGCTGCGCCAGTTACTCTTTTCGGATGCCCTGTAGCGCAGTTGCGCCAGTTTAAAGCATACATAGGGCGCAGCTGCGCTGGTCTGTTTTCTGCAGTTGACTTTTACTTAAGCTGGCCAATGGTATTGTTGCTTGGAAAAGGAGGCACTCGAATTAGACCCATTTATGAGTTCTATATTCAATATGTAGATGATATCTCTCCTTAGAGAGGGTGGCTCTTTTCTTCTCTTTGATTCTCGATATTATATTAGAGTAGATTTAGTAGTTATTTCTTAGATTTTATTAGATCTGAAGGTTTAAGCAATTGGGTAGTATTAAATATTCAAACTTGGAGCAAGAGAATAAAATTGCAAATTCGACTTTCTTCTCTTATCTTCTCTTTGATTCCTATTTGTATTCTTATGATGTTTATTCAAATTGTGGATGATAGGTTTAATTAAACTATGAGTTAAACTCTATTTTGGGATTGAAATGGAATATATTGCCTAGTTTATTTTGACATACTTCGTTATTAGTCTTATTGATTGTTATGAGATTGTCTATTAAGATTCATACTTATTTGCTTAGTTGATTGGCTATCGATTATTGTGATAACCCATATGAACTTGAAAGACGAAGTATGAGTTTAGATCTAATCTTAATAGCTTGTGTTTGTATGTTCTATATGGTGATGGAATGTATGATTTGTGCTTAAGATAGACATATACCGAAGCACCACTCGTAGTCATGCGAGGACTTGGGCTTAAACCCTATTTATTTCTAAATCGCATAGACATATAGTGGTTTAGGTAATGTGGGTGTTCATGTGTATTCTATCGAATGTGGATTATATGTGATACGGATATGGTACATCGAGAGATGGCCATGTTTCACTTTCGTGTTCTCGACTAATAATCTGGTATAATTAATTTGGCTTAATATGAAATGTGTTGATTTAAATGATTCAATAGGTGAAATTGTAATCTCAAGTCTTCATTACCTAGTCTCATTCTAGGGATAGTTATTATTATATAATTTCATAGTTTAAATATAAAATATCAAAGCAATTGTTTAAATAAGATTGAGTTGGCTATGGGTTAGTGCTTGGTAAGCTTTATTAGTAATTCCTCGTGGGAATGATACTCTACTTACTCTTTATTACTTGTTGACTGTGTATACTTGCATACACATATATTGATCGGGATTACGACCAACAAGGTTTTGGCGCCGTTGCCGGGGAGTTACTTTAATAATTTTTGCCAACATTAATTTCAATGAAATTAGTCTTAATTTAAACATTTTATTTTATTTTATTTTAATTCTCTTCCTATATTTCTCTCTTTTCAGGTACCATGAATGACTTTGCTTATCAATGGCCATATGCGAATATGACTTAACCAAGGGGACACAAAAATTGATGGACTCAATGTATTTTTTGCATTGTCAGCACAAATTGAAACACTTTCAAAGAAGTTGGATGATCTTGCAGCCCAACGTATTCGAAAGATCGCAGTAGTTTGTAATTAATGTGTTGGCAATCATCTGAGTCATAAATGTACTGTTAGATTTGGACCAATACAGTATGGGGGTGATTACCTCAACAACTATGCTTACCCCAATTATCATCAAGGTTGTGGGTATCACCCAGATTCTTCATGGATCTATAACTATCAAGATCAATACTGCGTCCCGTGTCCAACATATCCATCAGAATTCTCATATCCACCTCTAATGCAACAAGAAGAAAATTCAAAGTTGAAGGAATTCATGTCAAATATCATATCAGACCAAGAGGAGATGATGATGAGTCAAGAGTTATCAGGCCAAAATCTTAATAGACAGATGAAACAACTCATTAATCCCTTAATGAATGGTCCTCAATACATAAATTTCGAAACTGAAAAAGATAATTCATGACTGGAGGATTTATGGTTCAAGTTTATGTTAGGTTTGTAATATTCATGAACGCAATCAAATTGCACAAAATAAGCGGAAACGTGGAAAATTAGAGTTTTAAAATTTTACAAACCATATACCCGGATCACCCTTTATGCACAATTATTAATTAAACGAAAATATGAAGTACAAAATCACACCCTTGAAGATTCAAGCTTCCTCAGGTACAAGTTCACCTCCAATCTTTTTCGCGTTCAACTTGAATCCACCGGGTTTGGTTCCTTCCTTTGATCAACGTTAGCCACCCAAGTATTTGGCCTCTATAGGTGATCCACCAAGGAAGAAGATATATTCAAGAAGAAGGGTGTTTGGCAAAAACCTAATTTTTTTCTATCTCTCATAGAAAAGGTGTACTCTCCCAACTATTGGAATCACGTATTCTATGAAAACGTTAACAACCACCTCACCCATAATAAGACACCTCTTATTTATAGATGTGGGTAACCCTCATTAACAATTAAGGAATTGAATTTTATTTTAATTAAATAAATTCTTTTAATTAATTAGGCTCCCAATCTTATTAGAAATAATTAATTAAACTCTTTTAATTAATTAGCCTCCTAATCTTATTAGGATATATGAGAATACTTTTTTTAATTAATTCTCAGACTCCTTTAGGAATTAAACAATAATAATCGTAATAATAATAATAAGACTCCTCTTATTAATTTATATTTAATATTTCTAAAATATTAAATAATAAATATTAAGCTATTTAATTTATTCTATCACCATAGATTAAATTAAATATACTTAACTTATTATTACAATTATGTCATTAACTTCTTAAATAATTATTCTTCCTTTTATGGAGTGACCATTTAGGTTCTCCATATTAAACCGGTTGTGAATAAATCAATTAGAACAATTTTAATCTTATTTAAATAAATAAATTAAACTATTAATTTATTTAAATAAATAATATTTATTCTACAATAGGGATAAGCCTCCCTAGCGATCAACGACTTTCCAGATAATATAGATTTCAACATTAATCATAAAAGAACCTTTGAGTAAATAGTTATCGTACAATTCAATCCTTTCACCAAACAATGTCCCAATTAAATATAAGACATGGAATTACTGTCAAGTCTTATTTTATTTATTTATATGTATTTCGATCCTTAAATGCACAACTCCAAATAATGGAAATTAGAAACTCCTTTCTAATTTTATTCTGCCTTGGCCAAGGACTACTGTGTTGTCCTTTATCGAATCACATAGGATATTTCTCTTCTTTTACTAGAAGTGGTAGATTCTTTATTGATCATACATTATCTCCATGTACAACTTATTTTACCCAAGTATACCCTTTGATATACCCTATGGGTCTTAAGGAATAAGTCAAAGAATAACTCATCATACACAAGATACTATGATGATCTCAAGTCCAAGGATCACTTGTACTACTATCACTACATGAATTTCTATTGACAGGTAAGTAAAACTCCATTAGGTATTCTGTAACGACCCCAAAATAGGTCTATTCCACCCAACCCATTCTGAGTCGTCAAATACATGGTACAGAAAACAACTACAACTTTATTACAACAATTGTCGTGCAAAATACAACAACACATATGCTGTGAGTTTGGATACAAATATATACCAAATGTGACTCATGTTCCAACCGTGGACATCACCTCACAATAACACCTTACATAAAGGTATAGTCAAAAACTGTTTTAGAAATTAGAATCTTTGGGAAGTGCTCAAGGAAACCTTCGTACATGGGAGGCCACGCGTCTAGGTTATGATAGATATCATATGGCCACAGAATTATCCTTGGTTGACCCAATAGACCCCAAAGAAAAACGAAAAGATTACTATCATATTCTTCCCAATGGCGAGTCTTCATTATCTCCACTGTCTCTAATTGAGAATTATACTTCAAACAAACACCAAGATTATATAGGTAGTGCCCATAGATATACTCAGCAAGTGGATGAGCACAACCCTGTCCTATGATGACACGAGGTTGTATGTCATTAGACATCTTGTATGATAGTGACAAAACACCCTTCCAACGTTGGGTTCGCCTCACCCTATTTTCTTCACCAAATATAACTACTAAATGATGACCACCGTTCTATTCCATTGTTACCCCCGCTCGACCCAGCTACACTCTTATTACCTGAAAGGAATTGTGAAGCAAAAGGGTGAGCACAACTAGCTCAGTAAAGAATATCATGACTAAAGATAATTAAATTATCAATAGCATTCATCAATAATAAATCAGAGATTTAGAACATATGGTAAATGATAAAAATTTCAACCATAGTTGCAGCAGAACGAGCAATCCATTAGAAGAGTCAAATAGACTATAAAGTCTATTATCTTCTCCATGTTAAAAATCCACCAACAATATTTTATCCATGTAACATCACTCAACAGTACCTTTCCACAATCATATGAATAACTCATAATCATAATTGTGACTATAAATTTTTCTTCGCACCCAGGACGAAGAATATTTTCATCACCTGTCTTTACCTGAAACATCAAAGATCATGGTTATACCAAATCACAATTCCTGTTTATAATCATACTAACAAATCCATCTTTGCACTACGGGCCAAAGATATTCATCAACAAACCATCTTTGTACTACGGGCCAAAGATATTCAACAACAGTTCATCTTTGCACTACAGGCCAAAGATATTCAACAACAGTTCATCTTTGCACTACAGGCCAAAGATATTCATCAACAATTCATATTTGCACTACAGGCCAAATATATTCATATCTCAAAGAAATATATAATCATTTCAGAATTTATATAAACAATAATTATAACCATGCTGATCAATTCACCTTTGCACTTAAGCTTAAGATATTCAATTATAAATTCAATGGTCATGATCATACCAGTCACAATTGAACTTTGCACTACAGGCCAAAGAGAACCCTAGTCATGATCATACCAATAATCTACCCATCTTTACACTCCAGTGAAAGAGAATTTCAACATCAGGGTTATAAAAATGTTATATATGATGATAAAAATAATATGATCAACATATAGTTTTAATCTCAAGAGTAATATTCGTAACTCATGAATAGTAACCGTGACACAAAAGATATAAATTCTACAATAAAATTCATACCAATATTTCGGTATAATGATATTGAAAAAATAACATTACTTAAATTTATAAACAATTTATTTTAATTGTTTACACTTTACTAATTAATGCATTTAATCATCATAAAATGCCAACTCTTATAATTTCATCATCAATAACCAAAACTCTCATCAAAAATCTGCATATACCTAATATAGGATTCTCAAGCCATAAAATCCTATTTTCCAATTTTCTTTCTTCACAAAACATATTTAATTCATTTACTCATAACTAGACCATTTTCATGAAAAATACCAAATCAGTTCCAAAAATATTTCTTTTCTGGGATTTAGCATAATATAGTCCCATAGTGAACATATATTTTTCTCAGAATTTTTAAAAGTCATTTACTATTTTTCATATGGCCAAAATAGCCGAATATTTAGACATTTATCAAAAATTGTACTTTTGTCTAAAAATTCTGAAATTTACAGAGTATACTTCTATCATATACATGTACTCCCAATAAAAATTTTATCAATTTTGGAGTTAACCACAAGGAATTATAAGCGGTTACTTTTAAAATAGTCTTTTCCCGTAAAATTCATAACTCTTAATCTATACATCCAAAAATCACCATTTTTGGACACAATCAATAAAACTCATCAAAATATCATTTCAAATTTTTCCAGAATTTTTGAAGATCAGAAAAATTACGAAACTGAAAATCATAACAACCCTTAAAATCCCTTACTATCCCTTACTATCCCTTACTATCCCTTACAATCCCTTACCTCAAAAGTGCAGTATTTCTGACTGGAATGCAAAGCCGAAGGAAACTTGCACTGAATAGCAACTCTCAAAGTATCTAAATACTCACAAAATATGCTTCATAATATAGAGAGAGAAAGAGAGAAAGCTTATATTTTTTGTGTGATTTTCAATTCTAACTTAGCCCTCTATTTATAGGAAAATTTTGGTAGGTTTGACCTGCAACCTGATGGCTTTACCTGCTACTATTCCCACCCACCACATTTGAAATATAATTCAGCACATTTTTTCACCAACCACAAGTGGGGCCCACCAATTCTAGAATTTTCCACCAAAATGATAAACTCCGAAAATTCAACAATTTCTAAACCAGTCATCTCGTAAAATTCATAACAAATCATACGTTCATTTTTAACGGTTCAAAATTTGTGGACATATACTCAACTTATATATGTATAACATATCCAAAAATTACCACGATCCAACGGTCGGATTAAAAATTATAACCCCCGCAAAATATCTCAAAAATCCTAATTTTTAATACCTCCATTCCGACAAAAATACTGATAAAAACCTCAACATTAACTCCTTCATTTTTAACCACAAAAATATATCCCTCATTTATATCCACATAAAATAAATATTTTCTTATCATATGAATCAATAATTAATTATTCACAAATAATATTACAGAATCACATTTATGACAACCAGGCCGTTCCCAGGAAAGAGGGGGCTTTCTAATAAGGATTTCTCCTTACTAGCGCGCAATTAGATGACCAAACATCTCCTTAGACAGAACTTTCTAGACATTGCCAATAATGCTATCTAATAATACTATTCAAATAATATGAATTATTGATCTGATAATGGAAAATACTGTGCAGCAACAATTATTGAACAACAATAATATAAAATTTCAACGTAGCAATTATTGAATCAATAAAATAAAATATTGAACAGTAATTACTGTAACAATTATTGAGTAGTGCCTTCTTACGTAAGAATCAATAATTTCAAAAATACTATGCAATACCGTGTGCTACTGTGCAATAACGCGTATTACTGTATTTTAACCACCGGGTATTCCAACAGTGTTAACAGTAACAACTACGTCGTTATTTGTAAAAACTCAAATTTGTCGTTTTCTTCACCCGACAGTTATTCGTTATGGGGCCCACAAATAGCTGCGCCGTCGTACGAATATTCCCCGACAGAAAGAATATTCCACGACCAAACGAATATTCCCCGACAACAATGATTATTTTATAACTACTTGTGTATTTTGAAAAAAAAATCATATATCACCCTTAACTTTAATATTTATCAATTTAACCATTTACTGAATAGTAATTATAAGAAAAATTGAATACTTTTATTTCATAAAATTCGGGGTCTTACAATCTCCCCTCCTTATGAAATTTCGTCCCCAAAATTTACGTACCTGGTATTTCAAAGAGTTGAGAATACCTTCCTTTCATTTCAAATTCCATCTTCTCTGTCATCATAATTTCTCCATTGCTCATCTCCTGTATTTCAAATAACATTCTAGAATACAGCTTCAAAACAAGTGTTAATTTAACAAATTAACATATCACATAATATCCCGATATTATGACTGACCAACAAATAAGCTTAGGTAGGACACACTAGCGAAGGATTTACTCATCTCTCCCCTCCTAGTTGTATTCCCTGATCTCCGCCAAAGATCATATCCCCAAGCTCTGATACCAAATGTAACTCTGGACACCAACTTGTGTCAGCACCTTACATTGATACCTATCAGTTTGCCACCGCAGAACGGCGTCCCCTACGGAGAGTCTGGCTTCGGTGCATCCCCCATCAACAGGAAGTCACCAGCGAGAGGCTCGGGGCTCTTTACTTATAGCTCTAATACCAAATGTAACGACCCCAAAATAGGTCCATTCCACCCAACCTATTCTGAGTCGTCAAATACATGGTACAGAAAACAACTACAACTTTATTACAACAATTGTCGTGCAAAATACAACAACACATATGCTGTGAGTTTGGATACAAATATATACCAAATGTGACTCATGTTCCAACCGTGGACATCACCTCACAATAACACCTTACATAAAGGTATAGTCAAAAACTGTTTTAGAAATTAGAATCTTTGGGAAGTGCTCAAGGAAACCTTCGTACATGGGAGGCCACGCGTCTAGGTTATGATAGATATCATATGGCCACAGAATTATCCTTGGTTGACCCAATAGACCCCAAAGAAAAACGAAAAGATTACTATCATATTCTTCCCAATGGTGAGTCTTCATTATCTCCACTGTCTCTAATTGAGAATTATATTTCAAACAAACACCAGGATTATATAGGTAGTGCCCATAGATATACTCAGCAAGTGGATGAGCACAATCTTGTCCTATGATGACACGAGGTTGTATGTCATTAGACATCTTGTATGATAGTGACAAAACACCCTTCCAACGTTGGGTTCGCCTCACCCTATTTTCTTCACCAAATATAACTACTAAATGATGACCACCGTTCTATTCCCTTGTTACCCCCGCTCGACCCAGCTACACTCTTATTACCTGAAAGGAATTGTGAAGCAAAAGGGTGAGCACAACTAGCTCAGTAAAGAATATCATGACTAAAGATAATTAAATTATCAATAGCCTTCATCAATAATAAATCAGAGATTTAGAACATATGGTAAATGATAAAAATTTCAACCATAGTTGCAGCGGAACGAGCAATCCATTAGAAGAGTCAAATAGACTATAAAGTCTATTATCTTCTCCATGTTAAAAATCCACCAACAATATTTTATCCATGTAACATCACTCAACAGTTCCTTTCCACAATCATATGAATAACTCATAATCATAATTGTGACTATAAATTTTTCTTCGCACCCAGGACGAAGAATATTTTCATCACCTGTCTTTACCTGAAACATCAAAGATCATGGTTATACCAAATCACAATTCCTGTTTATAATCATACTAACAAATCCATCTTTGCACTACGGGCCAAAGATATTCATCAACAAACCATCTTTGCACTACGGGCCAAAGATATTCAACAACAGTTCATCTTTGCACTACAGGCCAAAGATATTCAACAACAGTTCATCTTTGCACTACAGGCCAAAGATATTCATCAACAATTCATATTTGCACTACAGGCCAAATATATTCATATCTCAAAGAAATATATAATCATTTCAGAATTTATATAAACAATAATTATAACCATGCTGATCAATTCACCTTTGCACTTAAGCTTAAGATATTCAATTATAAATTCAATGGTCATGATCATACCAGTCACAATTCAACTTTGCACTACAGGCCAAAGAGAACCCTAGTCATGATCATACCAATAATCTACCCATCTTTACACTCCAGTGAAAGAGAATTTCAACATCAGGGTTATAAAAATGTTATATATGATGATAAAAATAATATGATCAACATATAGTTTTAATCTCAAGAGTAATATTCGTAACTCATGAATAGTAACCGTGACACAAAAGATAGAAATTCTACAATAAAATTCATACCAATATTTCGGTATAATGATATTGAAAGAATAACATTACTTAAATTTATAAACAATTTATTTTAATTGTTTATACTTTACTAATTAATGCATTTAATCATCATAAAATGCCAACTCTTATAATTTCATCATCAATAACCAAAACCCTCATCAAAAATCTGCATATACCTCATATAGGATTCTCAAGCCATAAAATCCTATTTTCCAATTTTCTTTCTTCACAAAACATATTTAATTCATTTACTCATAACTAGACCATTTTCATGAAAAATACCAAATCAGTTCCAAAAATATTTCTTTTCTGGGATTTAGCATAATATAGTCCCATAGTGAACATATATTTTTCTCAGAATTTTTAAAAGTCATTTACTATTTTTCATATGGCCAAAATAGCCGAATATTTAGACATTTATCAAAAATTGTACTTTTGTCTAAAAATTCTGAAATTTACAGAGTATACTTCTATCATATACATGTACTCCCAATAAAAATTTCATCAATTTTGGAGTTAACCACAAGGAATTATAAGCGGTTACTTTTAAAATAGTCTTTTCCCGTAAAATTCATAACTCTTAATCTATACATCCAAAAATCACCATTTTTGGACACAATCAATAAAACTCATCAAAATATCATTTCAAATTTTTCCAGAATTTTTGAAGATCAGAAAAATTACGAAACTGAAAATCATAACAACCCTTAAAATCCCTTAATATCCCTTACTATCCCTTACTATCCCTTACTATCCCTTACAATCCCTTACCTCAAAAGTGCAGTATTTCTGACTAGAATGCAAAGCCGAAGGAAACTTGCACTGAATAGCAACTCTCAAAGTATCTAAATACTCACAAAATATGCTTCATAATATAGAGAGAGAAAGAGAGAAAGCTTATGTTTTTTGTGTGATTTTCAATTCTAACTTAGCCCTCTATTTATAGGAAAATTTTGGTAGGTTTGACCTGCAACCTGATGGCTTTACCTGCTACTATTCCCACCCACCACATTTGAAATATAATTCAGCACATTTCTTCACCAACCACAAGTGGAGCCCACCAATTCTAGAATTTTCCACCAAAATGATAAACTCCGAAAATTCAACAATTTCTAAACCAGTCATCTCGTAAAATTCATAACAAATCATACGTTCATTTTTAACGGTTCAAAATTTGTGGACATATACTCAACTTATATATGTATAACATATCCAAAAATTACCACGATCCAACGGTCGGATTAAAAATTATAACCCCCGCAAAATATCTCAAAAACCCTAATTTTTAATACCTCCATTCCGACAAAAATACTGATAAAAACATCAAGATTAACTCCTTCATTTTTAACCACAAAAATATATCCCTCATTTATATCCACATAAAATAAATATTTTCTTATCATATGAATCAATAATTAATTATTCACAAATAATATTACAGAATCACATTTATGACAACCAGGCCGTTCCCAGGAAAGAGGGGATTTTCCAATAAGGATTTCTCCTTACTAGCGCGCAATTAGATGACCAAACCTCTCCTTAGACAGAACTTTCTAGACATTGCCAATAATGCTATCTAATAATACTATTCAAATAATATGAATTATTGATCTGATAATGGAAAATACTGTGCAGCAACAATTATTGAACAACAATAATATAAAATTTCAACGTAGCAATTATTGAATCAATAAAATAAAATATTGAACAGTAATTACTGTAACAATTATTGAGTAGTGCCTTCTTACGTAAGAATCAATAATTTCAAAAATACTATGCAATACCGTGTGCTACTGTGTAATAACGCGTATTACTGTATTTTAACCACCGGGTATTCCAACAGTGTTAACAGTAACAACTACGTCGTTATTTGTAAAAACTCAAATTTGTCGTTTTCTTCACCCGACAGTTATTCGTTATGGGGCCCACAAATAGCTGCGCCGTCGTACGAATATTCCCCGACAGAAAGAATATTCCACGACCAAACGAATATTCCCCGACAACAATGATTATTTTATAACTACTTGTGTATTTTGAAAAAAAATCATATATCACACTTAACTTTAACATTTATCAATTTAACCATTTACTGAATAGTAATTATAAGAAAAATTGAATACTTTTATTTCATAAAATTCGGGGTCTTACATATTCCTTAGCGAGCCACGTTCAGTGAACTTATTCTCTAATAAGCACCTACATACTTGCTTTAGTGTCTCCACACAAATGATCATGAGATCAATCATCCTCATCCAATGAGTAAGCAACGTATGTACCAATCTATCTGGATTCACTAATCCCCAATTTAGTAATCCAACGATTGTGAACTATTTTAGTTTTAAGCTTTCTAAGAATTTAGATCTCATTAGAATGATCATCATCATTATTCTAAAAGCATTACTTAAAACTATGGGTTTATCACATATTATAAAAAAGTATCATGTAGATAATTAAAAGCCTTTAATAAATTTATACTTTTTATTAATAAATGATTAAGATTGTTACAAAGTATATGCTTTATCATCAAACATGATTGGCTTGTGTGCATACTACTTTCAATCTCCCACTTGCACTAAAGCCAATCGCCATGGTATCTTACCCTTCTTCTCTAAGTGACGATTATCCTACTGTTGGATAAGCTTTAGTTAATGGATATGTAATGTTGTTCTTGAGAGTCCACTATCTCTATAGTGATTTCCCATCTTTCAGTGATTCTTATAATCAAATGAAAGTGGCACAACACATGTTTAGATCTAAGATGAGACTTAGGAACTATTCCTAGTTCTGTAATGAACTTTTCATCCAAACAATCAACTTGCAGCTTCATTTATAACTATATACTTTGTCTTTATCACTAAACCAATAACTCTTTGCTGTTTGAAAACTTTCTAATTCACTGCACCACCGTTCAAGGTAACACTTTACCTCAAAGTGAATTTTCTGTCGTCTTGGTCTGTGTGAAAAACTTGAGTCTGTTAAGCCTTCTAGTTTTAATTCAGACCCACCATAAATTTAATCACATCCTTAGTGCCGGTTAAGTACTTTAAGATATTTTTCACTGTCTGACAGTGATCTTCTTCAGAATATGACCGATCATCATCAGGTCTCGTACATTTCATTGCATATATGATAGTTACTCATGCGATCTCTCGTTTATGAGTTTATGGGGACTATTAAGAGAGATACACTCCATGACTCATCAACATGAGAAATCTCTTGGAGTTTGCCATGCTAAACAACTTTAGCATCAAATGAATATATGTTCCTTGGGTTAAGTCGAGTATCCTCTTAAATCTATATTTATAGATTTGTATCCCCAATTTACGATACTCTTCCCAAATCATTCATTGAGGATATGTTTAGGCAACTTTATATTTACTGATTATTGCATTGATATATCATTCCTTATCCGTAGTATATCAACATATAATACTAGGAATGTTACGACGCTCCCACTGACCCTTTTGTATACACTAGGTTCATTCTTGTTTTTGATAAAATCAAACTCTTTTGATTGTCTCATCAAAACGAATGTTCAATCTTTGAGAAGCTTGCTTCAATCCATTTCTCTGAGTGTTTACAATTCGTACCTCATCGTATGTAACTGGATTATAATCTTCTATGATGTGTACCTCATCATTATCATCTATGATGAATCTATACCTCCTAGGTATCTTTGGTACTATTCCAGATTTACGATTCGGTTGTGGTACAATAGATCTATCTACAGTTCCTTTTATTTGACTTATAGTGTTTTGAGATTCTTGAACTCTTCAAGATCAATTATCCTCCCACTAGCCCCTTCAATGATAAACATCTTCATCTTATAAGGCAGTGTGTTTCGCAATAAACACATTTTGCTAAGTAGGATTATAGAACATATATCCTAAACTTACTTTAGGATGTCCCACAAATCTGTACTTGTCAAATCTTGTCTCAAGCTTATCCTTTGAAACCTTTTCACATAAGCTGGACAACCCCTTATCTTAACATACTTAAGATTAGGAATCCTCTCTGTCCATAACTTTTATGGAGTTTTGGGGCCGAATTTTGAGGTTATCTTTTTCGTAGATATACTGCCATTTCTAGGACATTATCTCAGAATGATACTGGTATGTCGGTAAAATTATTATGGACCATACCATGTCCAATAAGGTACAATTTTTCCTTTCAGATACATCAATCAATTATTGTGTATCAGGAGGCGTCCATTATAAGAAAACTATTTGAGATGATTTAAAAACTTATTACACAAGTATTTATTCATTGATCTAATCAAAGAATCTTAATACTTTGTCAATTTGTTTCACTTTTGAATTCTTTGAACCTTTCAAATAATTCACACTTGTATTTCATCAAATACACACATTCAACTCTTTGAATGATCATCTCCTTTTCTTATACTAGTTTGTTTAATTTATAAAATTATTTTCACGTTAGTTAAGTATACAAAATCCATTAAGTAATATTTCAGTTCTATACAAAATATTATTATTATAAATAGAACAACAATTATTCTTAAATATAATACCAAAGATTTCATTGTCCAATAACAAAATGGAAATAATGTTTCTAACAAGAACTGTAATACAATTACAACTTATTGACTTAATAGATTTGCCCGTAGGCATTGCTAAACTATAAGTTTTTATGGCTAATGTGGCAACCTTTGCTTCATTTTCCACACATAGGATTACTTATATTTGTTTACCTTTCTACTTCTGATTGGTCCTTTCATAAATCTATATTTATGATTACCAAATTCGGTATCCAATACCCATGTAGAAACATGACTTAAAGAAAAATTTATTTTAAATCATGAACAAAATTGTATTTGTAATCAAAACTTCACTAAGCTTCTTCTGGTTAGCCTCGGCAAAATGCTTCTTGCAGTTTCTTTTCGGTGTCCAGGCTTGTTACAGTGGAAGTAAACTCCTTTGCTATACATATCAGTTTTGTTCTTATTATCCTTTATTTTTGCCTTTCCATTTACCTTCTTTGAATCGTCTTCTTTTCAGAAGATCATTTGACCTCTACCAGTAAGACTTGGTCTTTCTTGGTTGGAAAGTGACTCTCAACATTTTTAAACATGTTAAGCAAATCAGCGAGGCTGATATCTAGCTTGTTCATATAAAAAATTCACAACAATTGTGAAAAGAGTCTGGGAGTGAGTGCAAGATCAAATATTAGCTCAACTCTTCATACATGACAAAACCCATTGTCCTAATTGTTCAATCAAATTGATCATGTTTAGGACCTTCTGCCTGTACTGTAGTGTCATCGGTCATTCTAGATCGGAAGAGCTCCTTAGATATCTGATATCTATTAGTCCTATTTTCCTCACCATCAACTACTTGACGTGCAAGAGTATCCATAGTTTTAGGCTGACGCTAAAGCTTGTTACTCATGGATACGAGCATGATGCATCGAGCCAACTGTGCATCATCTTGCCACTTTCTAAAAGTAGCAATCTCTTTCTAAGAGGAATTGTCTGCAACCATTGCAGGGATAGGCGTATTAAGGACATAAGATAGCTTTTCAGCCATGAGAACTATTTTCAAATTCCTTAACCAATCCTTTTAATACGGTCCGATTAAATTGCATCTAATATGCTTCGCAGTGATAGTAATTTAGACATTGTAAAATTCTGTAAATGAATTTGTAATTAACAACATTTTAGCATACATTCTTTTATTAATTACCAAAATAAATTAGGTCTTGTTTTAAATTGGTATCTCCCACTATTTTTGTAACATTCCATATTTTTAAATGTAAGTTATAAATATTTATTTATTTATATAAATATTTATTGGATGTGTTTATTATTGAATAAGTAATTGTTCAAATTGATTGAGTTGATTTAGTTAATTATTTATTTGCTAAATAATTAATGTGATTAGTTAATTATTTATTTATTAAATAGTTAATGAGTTATGTGGATTGAGTTATCTGATTAAGTAATTTATTTAATAAATTGTTATTTCATAAAGAGTGACAAATAACTATGTAATAAAGAGTTATTAAATTAAATTAAAGTAGTTTAATTTAGTTCTTTGCCAAACAAGGCTTAAGTATTAATCTTTAATTTTTAAATGGGTTACCAAACGAAGCCTTATGGCTTTTGAATTTCTTTTAAATTAAAATTATTAATAAAATAAAACAAATATATAAATAAAATATATTTATATTTATAAGTTATACGTTATATAAGTTATATGTTTTTGGTAACTGATAGTATTTAGTAGTATTATAATGACCACATGCGTTTCTTTTATTTACGTTGGTTTATCAGTTTTAGAGTACGCATAGTTTATCAGTTGATTTTTTTTAGTTTACGCATTTGTCTAAACCTAAGCCTAAGTAAGAAAAGGGAGAGTCTGAAAGAGAGAAACAAGAGAAAGACAAGTTTTTGAATTCTTCAACTTTTGTCAGTGATTTACAAGTGTCGTTTGAACAAACTAAAGGTATGTTCTATAAACCTTATCATATATGTTTTACAGTATATAGTCTTTGTGAAATTGTAGGTCTCAATTTTCTTAAAAATCACGGTGTATCAGAATGTTACCAAAAATCTCTTGAAAAACCATGCTTGTATAATTAGTTAGAGAATTGTGATAATATGTGTAATTTTAATTGTTATCACTAGCATTTGTATATATATATATATATATATATATATATATATATATATATATATATATATATATATAAATATGATTGTATGCTAATTACGTGTTAAAGAAAGATGAACTTGGTTTTACAGTTAAAAACATGTTTGAACGTATGTTTTGCAAAATAACAAAATTGGTATGTGATTATATAAAAATTATGAACTAATACGCGAATTGAACCTTGTATATGTTAATTGAACTATACATGTTAATTTGTTAGATGTTGGTATACTTGTATTTCAAAGGAATCAAATTTGGTTAATAACAGTGAAAATTTCATTCACTGTACTTTAGATATCAACAATGGAGTTTTGAGTTTTAAAGGTTTGGTTTTAAATGAAAACAGTGTTTTAAAATAATTTGCTCTCTGATATTGTTGTTTAGTTGTGTAAAATTCGTACACAAATGCTTCATAACTTTTATGTGTAATTTTCATGAAGTTATACATGTTATTGGATGTCATTGACTGTTAAAAAGAAATTAGACAGTAGCTGTTGTAAGACCCCAACTTTTATAAATAAAGATGAATTTTCTATAAATGTCATTTTTGAATATTATGGAGTTAATTTGATATAATGTTATAGTTGTGGGTAATATTTATAAATTTTGCAAAGTACGCAAGTTGTTATGTAATATTCGATTGGTCAGGGAATATTCGTTTTAACAGGGAATATTCGTACAACGGCACAATCATTGGTGGACCCCACAACGGAATTATTATCGGATTGAGAAAACGACAAAAATATTTTATTAAAAATAACGGCGGAAGTTTTACCATTGATACTGTTGAACTACTCGGTAGTAAAAGTACAGTAATACGTGTGGTTGCATAGTAACACACGTTATTGATTATTAATGCTTATGTGAGAAGTCACTCAGTTTGATTCAATTATTTTCAGTTAATAATATGAATTATTTAGCAATAATGACGTTTTGTTTTATTCGTATTATTAACGTAATAAAACATAAACATCTTTTTATATAAAACAAAATACTTTATTAAAGTTATTCTATAAATAGAATATATTATATTTTATTTAAAAGATTTTTCTTTAAATATGGACCGTCAGATTAAAGTAATCAATCTGGATCGTTCATGGATTAGTTACTATGCATTCTATTTTTCTATAAATAGCAGCTCATTCCTTCATTATTTCTTACGATTTCACTGAACTCTAGAGAGAGAAACTATAGAGAGAAACTATAGATAGAGAGAAAAAGACTATTCTACTACTTAACTACTTCTTTATGTCAGCTCTTCTTTAAAATAGTAGGGGTGTTATTCTTTCTTATTCATGAAGAGAACTGTTGTTATTCCATTTCTTATTATTCTGTTGGAGTAACATGTATACGCGGTCTACCCTATACTTGCTGACATTCTTCTATTATTCTGTTGGAACATCCTGTCTGTGTGTTTTACACCGGACCTGGTTCCGTCTTGTTATTATTCGGTTGGAACATCCTGTCTGTGTGTTTTACACCAGACCTTGTTCTATTATTTATTATTCTGTCGGAATATCCTGTCTGTGCGTTTACGCCGGACCTGGTTCTATTATTTATTATTCTGTCGGAATATCCTGTCTGTGCGTTTACGCCGGACCTGGTTCCATTATTTATTATTCTGTTGGAATAACCTGTCTGTGCGGTCTATCGCATGCATGGTGATTTCTTTTGTTATTCCATTCTTTATTGTACTTAGTTGGTTAAGTTTTGACTTCTATACTCCATGAAATTTGTGGAATATCCTTGATAATTACGTTTCATCCAGTATCGTTTCATGAAAATATTCTTCTAAGCATTCTTGAATTTTACTCCACAAAGCAGTATCATGTTGACAATTTAGACGTTGTTAATTCTTGGATAAATTAATTCTTGAACTTGTTTTATTGAATTCTTATATCATTGTCATCATCCTCATGTTTATAAAATGTTGAAAGTCATCTGTGGCCTGTAGTGCATAGATGGACTTTGTATGATTATGACCAGGGATTATTCGGTATAATCATGATCGTAATGTTACAAATGATATGGTAAAAGTCCTCATTGGCCCGTAGTGCATTGATAGACAGTTGTTGGCATGATCATGACCATTAATGAATACACGAATATCCTTGGCCGTAGTGCAGGGGTGATTCGATGATGTGGATTATTTTATTAAGCTGAGTCCCAGCAATCACAGTGTTGAAAAACCTTTTAAATCATAAAAGATAGTAGAGTTTATTTTCTACTTGACTCTTTTAATGGATTGCTTGTTCCGCTACAGTTAAACTTGATGTCTATTATATTTTATCAGTTTAACATTGTTAAAGGCTAATGATAATTTATTCTGCATTATCTTAGTCATAATATTTCTTACTGGGCTAGTTGAGCTCACCCTTTCTTTCACTGTTCTCTTCAGGAAATGAGAACGTAGCTGGGGCAAGTCGGGAAACGGAGTGATGGTCTGAATGATAGTATTAGTTAGTAGTCCTCACAATTCTATGTAATAGTGTGTTAATAAATGTAATGAGGACTCCTTTTGAGTGTGAATACTCTCTAGAAGATAATATTTGTATTCAAACTCACAGTTTATGTTTTGTCGTATTGTACACGACAGTTGTATTAGTAAGTTGTATTTGTATTCTGTACTATGTATCTGACGACCCAAGATGGGTGATGTATACCTAATTTTGGGGGCGTCACAGTTGGTATCAGAGCTTAGGGATATGATCCCTGGCTAAGATGTGAGAATAGAACTAGGAGGGGAGAGACGGAGAATTCCTTCGCTAGTATGACCTACCTAAGTTTATTTGCATGGTATTTAATTGGTCGGTCATAATATAAGGATAATATATGACATATCAATTAACTTTTATTTTGTGGCAGTATCTAAAAATGGCATCTGAGAATGTTGAGAATAGCAATGGAGCACAGGCGACTGTTGATTCACCACATATCAATAATCAGGATAATGTGCATTAGGAAGGTGACAATCCTCATACAAACAACAACACTGACCAGATGATGAATGATGGAATGTTCAGAAACTTTATGCAGTTCATGCAACAGCAGGCGAGAGCGGCTCCTGTCCAAAATATAGGTGAAAACACTGAAAACTCTCGGACGGTCACCGCTAAACAGTTCAAGTAGCTGGGACCACCAGAGTTTAAGGGAGAGCCAAAACCACTTATAGCAGAAACATGGATAAAGCAGATTACCAAGATATTTGATATCTTGGGATGCTCCGAGGAGCAAAAGGTTCCCTTTGTCGCCTTTATGTTGCGAGGAGAGGCAGATTACTGGTGGAAATCGATTAAGCGTACTCAGCCTGCCGCACTGAAGATGTCTTGGGAGAAGTTTCAAGAGTTGTTCAATGACAAATACTTTCCCGAAAGTGTTCGTCACATGAAGGAGGTGGATTTCATCAAATTGGAGCAGAATAATATGACCGTGTCGCAGTATGAGGCTAAATTTGCTGAGTTGTCCCGGTTTGCGTCCCACTTGATGGATAATGAAGAGCGAATGACGCGAATGTTTTTGCGCGGTTTGAAGCCTGAGATACGTCAACATCTTATTTCTCATAAACTGTGTTTGTATTCAGATGTTGTGAATAGGGCTCAGTTAGTGGAGCGCGATAACGAGTCAACGTAACCAAAAGAGAGTAGTCGACAAAATGATAATACCAGTGAGAGCAGTCATCGAAGCGGTGACAACAAGCGTGGAGGGAATCAACAAGCTAGAAATGGTAACCACTTCGGTGGTAATCAGGGCCAAAACAATAAGAATGGTCATTTCAAGAAGAGGAGATTCAACAATGATGGAAAGACGTCAGCACCAGCACCCGTTGTTAAGGAAGGAGAACGACCACCTATCATATGTTTCAAATGCGGAGGGGAGGGGCACATCAGTACAAACTGCGTGATGCCGTCTAAAGCATGTTATAATTGTGGAAGAGAATGTCATTTAGCTCGACTTTGTCGTTTACCAAAAATAAGTTCAACCAAGATGGAGACACCAAAGGCCGTCCCAGAAAAGTCAAAACTGGTAGTGCAAGGGAGAGCGTTTGTTGTGACCTCCCAGAAAGCAAGGAACCAAAATGAGGTCATTACGAGTAAGCTTATCATAAACTCTAACGAAGTCTATACTTTATTTGATACCGGTTCTACCCATTCTTTTATTTCTCCTACTTGCGCTCATCGATTAAATTTGACTCCGGAGAAATTAGACTTTGATTTATCTATTGAAACTTCATTGGGAGAAACCTTCATTACATCCACGGTTTATAAGTCTTGTTTGGTTCAAGTTGGTACCCACACATTACCTGTCGATCTGATTTCATTAAAAATACTTGCATTTGACGTGATTCTAGGGATTGATTGGTTAACTACTCATCATGCAAAAATTGATTATTTTCGTAAGGTTGTTAGCTTTCATATTCCTAATCGACCTATTATGCGAATTCAAGCAACCAAACCATTAAAATCAATCGCTGTCATCTCAAGCCATAAAGCTATTCGTTTATTGAAAAACGGATGTCAAGCTTTCTTAGCTCATGTCACGGATTTAAACAAAAATACGTCAGTTTTGAATGATATTTCTATTGTTAATAAATTTCCTGACGTATTCCCTGAAGAACTTCCTGGCCTACCCCCAGAGCGTGAAATTGAATTTTGTATCGACCTTGAACCCGGTACAAAACCCATTTCTAAAGCCCCATATCGAATGACTCCTATTGAACTTTAGGAGTTAAAGATCCAACTGCAGGAATTGTTAGACATTGGCTTTATTCGTCCTAGTACTTCTCCTTGGGGTGCTCCTGTGCTATTCGTGAAGAAGAAAGATGGAAGTATGCGACTTTGTATTGATTATCGGGAGTTGAATCATGTCACCATCAAAAATAGGTACCCATTGCCATGTATTTATGACCTGTTTGACCAGTTGCAAGGAGCACAATTCTTTTCAAAGATCGATCTTCGTTCTGGATATCATTAGCTGAAGGTTAGAACTGAGGATATTCCAAAGACGGCTTTCAGAACTCGGTACGGGCATTATGAATTCCTAGTCATGTCCTTTGGATTGACTAATGCTCCTGCTGCCTTCATGGATATGATGAACTGGGTATTCAAGGAATATTTGGATCACTTTGTGGCCGTCTTTATTGATGACATCCTTATTTATTCCAAAAGCCGTGAAGATCATGAGCAACACTTGAGGCTGGTACTCTAAAAGCTTGGTGAATACAAGCTTTATGCCAAGTTGAAGAAATGCGAGTTCTGGCTGGAGGAGGTAGCATTCCTTGGGCACGTAGTATCAAGTCGTGGAATATCGGTTGACCCAGCAAAGATTGAAGCTATTCAAAGCTGGGAGCAACCTAAATCAGTGACCGAAGTACGTAGCTTTTTGGTTTAGCTGGTTATTATCGGAGATTCGTGGAAGGATTTTCTCGAATCGCTACTCCATTAACTCAGCTGACTCGGAAAGATACAAAGTTCGGTTGGAGTGAAGAATGTGAGCAGAGTTTTCAAGAACTCAAGAGGAGACTCATTTCAGCACCTGTTCTAACAATTCCATCTGGCTCGGAGGGATTTGCCATCTACAGTGATGTTTCGAGCAAAGGGTTGGGATGCGTTCTCATGCAACATGGAAAAGTCATAGCCTATGCATCAAGACAACTCAAGAAATATGAGAGGAATTATCCTACTCATGATCTAGAGTTTGCAGCTGTTGTCTTTGCACTTAAAATTTGGAGGCATTACTTGTATGGGGAAAAGGTGGAGATCTTTACGGATCATAAAAGCCTCAAATATTTCTTCACTCAAAAGGAACTCAACATGCGACAACGACGTTAGCTTGAACTGTTGAAAGATTATGATCATAACATTCAATACCATCCTGGAAAAGCGAACGTGGTAGCTAACGCATTGAGTAGAAGATCATATACAAGTACGAGTGCGATATTGTCAACACAAAGGCCCATTTTGTGTGATTTGCAAAGGATGGAGATAGAGTTAAAGACTCCAGGGACACATGTGATGATGACGAATATACGAGTAGAACCAACTTTAATCGATAAAGGTAAAGCTGCTCAAGCTACAGACCTGAAGCTGATACGTATGAGGAAGAAAGTGCAAGAAGGTGCTATGCCGGAAGCAAGAATCGATGAAGAAGGAATACTTCGAGTCAACTCCAGACTTTGTGTTCCTAACAACCCTGATTTAAAGTATGAAATCATGATGGAGGCGCACAACACACCGTTTGTAATCCATCCTGGAAGCACCAAAATGTATCATGATCTTCGTTATACATTTTGGTGGAGCAATATGAAGAGAGAGATAGCGCTGTTTATCTCAAGGTGTTTAACTTGTCAACGAGTCAAAGCGGAGCATCAAGTACCAAAAGGTCCATTGCAACCACTTCAAATTCCAGAATGGAAGTGGGAGCACATTACCATGGATTTCGTTATCGGTCTTCCTAAGGTTTCTCAAGGTATAGATGCGATTTGGGTCATTGTTGATAGATTGACCAAGTCTGCTCATTTCTTACTGATACGAGAAACTTATACACTTGAACGTCTTGCTCGTATGTACATAAACGAGATTGTAAGACTGCATGGTATGCCAGTATCCATAATTTCGGATCGAGACCCAAGATTCACTTCACGATTTTGGGTTAGTTTACAAAAAGCTATGGGCACAGATTTACGATATAGTTCGGCATATAATCCTCAGACGGACGGACAATCAGAGAGGACTATTCAAACTCTAAAAGATTTATTAAGACTCTGTGTCCTTGACTTCAAGGGAAGTTGGGACAAGTTCTTACCATTGGTGGAGTTTTCCTACAACAACAGTTATCAAGCAAGTATTGGCATGGCTCCATTCGAAGCATTGTATGGAAGAAAATGTCGTTCTCCAGTATGCTGGGATGAGGTGGGTGAAGCAACGTTGTTGGGACCGGAGTTGGTACGTATGACTACAGAAAAGATTCAAACGATCCGACAACGTATAAAAACCTCACAAGATCGACAAAAGAGTTATGCTGATCTTCATCGAAAGGACGTGGAATTTGATGTAGGAGATCATGTGTTCTTACTGTTGCTCCATGGAAAGGAGTTACGAGATTTGGAAAGAGAGGAAAGCTCAATCCTTGATTCATCGGTCCATTTTTATTCATCGATCGAGTAGGAACTGTGGCTAAATAATTAAGGAGCTAAATAAATTAATTATTATGAGATTTTATAATAATGGAGTTTAATTTAATAAGCTAGAGAGCTTATAATGATTTTAAATAAATAATAATATTTAAATGAGAAATTATAGTTTGAAATATTAGTTGATTAAATGAAATTATAATTGTAAAAAAAAAAAAGAAGTATAATTGTTTATGTGTTAAAGTAATTTAATAGATTAATGTTTAATTGATTTATTAATTTAATAAAGGTGTGACTAATAACCTTGCTATAAAGGAGTTATTAAAATAAATAAAAAAATGGTTTAATTTAGTTTTGTCAAACAAGGTATAAGGATTAATCAATTTGTTTTAATTCAATTTACCAAACAAGGTGTAAGGATTAATGGGTTATTTTTATTATACTAGCCAAACAAGCCTTAAGGCTTTTGATTTTTAAAACTTATGTAACTGACATAACTTATGTCAGTACTTATATTATATAATTATTATAATTATATCTTATAATTTTACGTAAGATTAGAGGAGAGAGAAAGGAGAGAAAAAGAGAAAAACTCAGAGGAAGAAGAAGAAGAAAAGAAGAAAACTAAGAGAAAAATTGAGAGAATTAAGAGAATTTTACAGGTTTTGGAGAAAAAATTTGGAGAAAAAGGGATAGTGTCATCATCTTTCATAATCCAAGGTAGGAGCTCTAGTTCTTTCTTTAAAAATTTAGTTTTCTTCTTCCCAAAAAGTCTCTGTGAAAATTTTATAAAAGATAAATTGTTGTTATGTATATGGTTTGGCATGATTATTGATTATATGGTTGTTCTATGAACTTATATATGATTATAGAGAAATTAGTTCATGCATATATGTATTTTGTGGAAGAAAATATATTACAGAGTGTTCATATGACAATATGTATGAATATGGCTATTTTAAAATAGAAATTAAGGTTTTAATTATTGTTAAATGGATAAATTAATTGTTAGAATTGATAGAGTATGTAAAAACATAATTATGATGCTTTGAAATTTCTGTTTTGGTTGAATAACAAAATCACAGTGTTGATTTTTATGAAAAATATCAAAAATGGAGTTTTTGGGTTTTAAAATATGTTATTCTAGTATTTAATTTTCTAAAATTATGGTTTAAGTTGTGTTAATTTAGTATTTGTATGCTCGGTGAAGTTTATGTGTAATTTGTATTAGTTATTCATGTCAATTAGTGTTGGAATTGAAGTTATAGACAGAAAATTTAGTTGTTCGTGGTTGGTTTCTGTGAGTTTCGGTGCCCCAGCGTCAAAATTCACGCCCCAGCGCCAAATCTCGCGCCCTGGCGCCAAGGTTCGCGCCCCAGCGTCAAGAATGGGCCCGTAGCTCGCGCCCAGCGCTGAAGCTCGCGCCCCAGCGCTGATGCTCGCGCCCCAGCGCCGTAGCTCGCGCCCCAGCGCTGATGCTCGCGGCCCAGCGCCGTAGCTCGCGGCCCAGCGCCGATGCTCGCGCCCCAGCGCCACTGTTCCGCGCCCCGGCGCCGGAAAAGTGGCCTAGTTGGGCAGTTTTGGCCTCCTGTAGTAAAATGGCCATAACTTTTTCATAAGAACTCCGATTTAGGTAATTCAAGATGATTCGGAAAGAGGAAGAGTAGACCTACAACTTTTATTCTTTTTGTTTTTTAATTTGAGGTCTGTAACAGTTGTCAAAATGGCCATCTTTAGGACTGTTGTGTATTTGGAGCCAATCGGAGGGCGTCGGGATGCACGAATGCAAGTGCAACCCTTTGGGTATTAGTATAACTTAATGATAACATGTTGGACATGTATTAGGATGTTGTATTAAGTTGTTAATGTACACGTGGTGCAATGGCATGATCATTTAAGTAGTTGTAATAAAGCTAAAAAGTAATGTTCATGAAAGATGTGTTGTTGTTTAAACTTAAACTTAGTTAGTAGCTATACTAAGAGTAATAAAGGAACTCATAAAGGTAATGTTAGTGTAACTAATGTGTATTATCAATGCATATGGTATGTGTAGGACTTGGGGTGAACGTGAATAGTAATTGTTTAACCTACACGCGAGGCAAGTTCCCTAACCTTTGCTACTTTATTATTCAGCAAGGTTACTTTTCACTGTTATGTTATACTTATGCAAGTTCCCTAACCTTTGCTACTTTATTATTCAGCAAGGTTACTTTTCACTGTTATGTTATACTTATGCAAGTTCTCTAACTCTACTTTTATAATTGTACAAGTTTTCTTAACTCTAAATTAGTTATATTAGCATGCAAGTACCTTTAGTTATCATTCAAGTTATTATTGTTGTGCATGCTTGATATTAAATTCTAAAATGTAACCTTAGCTTAATGTTGTTCAAAGCAAGGTATGATAAATTATTCAATTGTTATGCTATTAGATTATTCCTAAAGCATGAACTTAGAATGAAATGATTATTTAGTATGATCGTTCAATAACATAATGTTATTATCTTGTATTCAACTAATCCTTAGTTGATGTCCGTTGAACTCCAAATTACCTTGAAAGCTTATCCTAACCAAACTTACTTTGGTGCGGACTTGTATTCTAAATACTGAGATGAACAACTCTTTTAATAGAGGTTTACGCTTAGCGTTGAAATGATTGTGCACAATACATTGTACGAAGGGTTTATCCCCCTAAGTACGTGGAGTCCTTATAGTCTTATGACTGTTAAAGTTAAAGTTGAAAGATTACTTATAACTGTGGACATGATTCGTGGTCATTAGACCCTCAGTGAATGTTATAATTTTCAGAAAGTTAATAGAATATATTGTTCAGTTCTATTGAGCCTAATATTGGCAAATGATGTAAAGTTTAAAGATTTACTTATTGTTATTTCAAGTGGGCTTTGTTTGCTCACTCTTGCTTGTAAAATTTCTTACAGCTAAGGTTGAAACTGGTGATGTACCTAGCACCAGTAAAGGGAAAGGAAAGATGAAACAATGCTGAAGACCTGTAATAGATTGAATAGTTTATTTTCAGACTTGTTTAAAGATTGTAATGAATGTTATTTTAATTATTCCGCATGAATGAATGAATGTTTGTAAATGTTAGATAACCTGGGAGATTTCTTTTATTTAAGTTTAATCTTGTATGGGCAGGTTTTCTTTTATTATTCCATTCTATTATGATTGGGTAGTTGGAAATGAATGTTTTGATTACGTGAACACCAAATCTTGAGGTAATGAAGTACCGGGATTTGGGGGGTGTCACAATAAGAAGTCTCCAAACAACCTATATTTATAGTCATATGTACTCTCCTAATTTACTTTGTAAAGGATAATAAATAACTTGAAGAATTTGGTTAGATTAAAACACTCTAACAAAAATATGATATGAAGGTTAACGTACCAACACGAACATAATAAAACTTTATACTCCATAAGGAAGATAAAAAATTCACAAAGAGAATATAAGATAATAATCTTAATTAATCAAAATGTTTCATGGAAGTAAATCCTAGAAAGCATATTTATAATACGACTGAATGACACTTCTGTCCTTTCAAGTTACCACTCAATCTGAAATTCGTCCCTAAAGTTTATTTTTCATCATTTAAGTCCTTAAAGTAATATTTTTTTGGCATTTTTGTTCCTTTTACTTGATTTAACCCAATCCGACCCATTTTAACCAAAATTTGACCCAACCTAACTCAATTTGACCCGTCCCTAAACTTTACTAATTTTATGAAAAAAAATAAAAAATTTCTAATATTTCTTCCTTAAAATAATAATTAATTTTAAAAATATTAAATATTTTATATATTTTAAAATAAAATATTATTTTTAAAAAAATGTTAAAATAATTTTTTTTTTAAAAATAATGCTTAAATAATTATTATTTTTAAAATAACATTAAAAAATTTATTATTTTTAAAATAATTTTAAAACTTTGTAGGTTTTTTAAATTTTTAATTAGTGAAATTAGGGTCGGGTCAAAGTGGGTTGGGTTGGGTGAAAATTTGGTCAAAATGGGGTGGGTTGGGGTCAAATTGAGTAAATGGAGCGAAAACATTAAATAATGCCACTCTAAGGACTTAATTGGCTAAAAATAAACTTTAGGGACGACTTTAAAAGTGAGTGGCTGATAAGTGATTTTATAACCACTTATTTAGATATCAACTAACTTAATTTATTGTTTAAACTCATTTGATTGTGTAGCTTTTCATGCATTTGTGCTTTCTTTTGTAGTTTTCATAAATGGGAACTCTCTTGGTGTAAATGGAGCTAAGCATGATGGCATGATGATGGAAGGAGGAAATGGAGTAAGATGCAATAAATGGGAAGATGTTAGAAGCCTGCAGCAGAAGAAATCAGGAGCATCTGGTGTACGGCGCAGCTGCGCCAGTTACTCTTTTCGGATGCCCTGTAGCGCAGTTGCGCCAGTTTAAAGCATACAAAGGGCGCAGCTGCGCCGGTCTGTTTTCTGCAGTTGACTTTTACTTAAGCTGGCCAATGGTATTGTTGCTTGGAAAAGGAGGCACTCGAATTAGACCCATTTATGAGTTCTATATTCAATATGTAGATGATATCTCTCCTTAGAGAGGGTGGATCTTTTCTTCTCTTTGATTCTCGATATTATATTAGAGTAGATTTAGTAGTTATTTCTTAGATTTTATTAGATCTGAAGGTTTAAGCAATTGGGTAGCATTAAATATTCAAACTTGGAGCAAGAGAATAAAATTGCAAATTCGACTTTCTTCTCTTATCTTCTCTTTGATTCCTATTTGTAATCTTATGATGTTTATTCAAATTGTGGATGATAGGTTTAATTAAACTATGAGTTAAACTCTATTTTGGGATTGAAATGGAATATATTGCCTAGTTTATTTTGACATACTTCGTTATTAGTCTTATTGATTGTTATGAGATTGTCTATTAAGATTCATACTTATTTGCTTAGTTGATTGGCTATCGATTATTGTGATAACCCATATGAACTTGAAAGACGAAGTATGAGTTTAGATCTAATCTTAATAGCTTGTGTTTGTATGTTCTATATGGTGATGGAATGTATGATTTGTGCTTAAGATAGACATATACCGAAGCACCACTCGTAGTCATGCGAGGACTTGGGCTTAAACCCTATTTATTTCTAAATCGCATAGACATATAGTGGTTTAGGTAATGTGGGTTTTCATGTGTATTCTATCGAATGTGGATTATATGTGATACGGATATGGTACATCGAGAGATGGCCATGTTTCACTTTCGTGTTCTCGACTAATAATCTGGTATAATTAATTTGGCTTAACATGAAATGTGTTGATTTAAATGATTCAATAGGTGAAATTGTAATCTCAAGTCTTCATTACCTAGTCTCATTCTAGGGATAGTTATTATTATATAATTTCATAGTTTAAATATAAAATATCAAAGCAATTGTTTAAATAAGATTGAGTTGGCTATGGGTTAGTGCTTGGTAAGCTTTATTAGTAATTCCTCGTGGGAATGATACTCTACTTACTCTTTATTACTTGTTGACTGTGTATACTTGCATACACATATATTGATCGGGATTACGACCAAAAAGGTTTTGGCGCCGTTGCCGGCGAGTTACTTTAATAATTTTTGCCAACATTAATTTCAATGAAATTAGTCTTAATTTAAACATTTTATTTTATTTTATTTTAATTCTCTTCCTATATTTCTCTCTTTTCAGGTACCATGAATGACTTTGCTTATCAATGGCCATATGCGAATATGACTTAACCAAGGGGACACAAAAATTGATGGACTCAATGCATTTTTTGCATTGTCAGCACAAATTGAAACACTTTCAAAGAAGTTGGATGATCTTGCAGCCCAACGTATTCGAAAGATCGCAGTAGTTTGTAATTAATGTGTTGGCAATCATCTGAGTCATAAATGTACTGTTAGATTTGGACCAATACAGTATGGGGGTGATTACCTCAACAACTATGCTTACCCCAATTATCATCAAGGTTGTGGGTATCACCCAGATTCTTCATGGATCTATAACTATCAAGATCAATACTGCGTCCCGTGTCCAACATATCCATCAGAATTCTCATATCCGCCTCTAATACAACAAGAAGAAAATTCAAAGTTGAAGGAATTCATGTCAAATATCATATCAGACCAAGAGGAGATGATGATGAGTCAAGAGTTATCAGGCCAAAATCTTAATAGACAGATGAAACAACTCATTAATCCCTTAATGAATGGTCCTCAATACATAAATTTCGAAACTGAAAAAGATAATTCATGACTGGAGGATTTATGGTTCAAGTTTATGTTAGGTTTGTAATATTCATGAACGCACTCAAATTGCACAAAATAAGCATAAACGTGGAAAATTAGAGTTTTAAAATTTTACAAACCATATACCCGGATCACCCTTTATGCACAATTATTAATTAAACGAAAATATGAAGTACAAAATCACACCCTTGAAGATTCAAGCTTCCTCAGGTACAAGTTCACCTCCAATCTTTTTCGCGTTCAACTTGAATCCACCGGGTTTGGTTCCTTCCTTTGATCAACGTTAGCCACCCAAGTATTTGGCCTCTATAGGTGATCCACCAAGGAAGAAGATATATTCAAGAAGAATGGTGTTTGGCAAAAACCTAATTTTTTTCTATCTCTCATAGAAAAGGTGTACTCTCCCAACTATTGGAATCACGTATTCTATGAAAACGTTAACAACCACCTCACCCATAATAAGACACCTCTTATTTATAGATGTGGGTAACCCTCATTAACAATTAAGGAATTGAATTTTATTTTAATTAAATAAATCCTTTTAATTAATTAGGCTCCCAATCTTATTAGAAATAATTAATTAAACTCTTTTAATTAATTAGCCTCCTAATCTTATTAGGATATATGAGAGTACTTTTTTTTAATTAATTCTCAGACTCCTTTAGGAATTAAACAATAATAATCGTAATAATAATAATAAGACTCCTCTTATTAATTTATATTTAATATTTCTAAAATATTAAATAATAAATATTAAGCTATTTAATTTATTCTATCACCATAGATTAAATTAAATATAATTAACTTATTATTACAATTATGTCATTAACTTCTTAAATAATTATTCTTCCTTTTATGGAGTGACCATTTAGGTTCTCCATATTAAACCGGTTGTGAATAAATCAATTAGAACAATTTTAATCTTATTTAAATAAATAAATTAAACTATTAATTTATTTAAATAAATAATATTTATTCTACAATAGGGATAAGCCTCCCTAGCGATCAACGACTTTCCAGATAATATAGATTTCAACATTAATCATAAAAGAACCTTTGAGTAAATAGTTATCGTCAATTCAATCCTTTCACCAAACAATATCCCAATTAAATATAAGACATGGAATTACTGTCAAGTCTTATTTTATTTATTTATATGTATTTCGATCCTTAAATGCACAACTCCAAATAATGGAAATTAGAAACTCCTTTCTAATTTTATTCTGCCTTGGCCAAGGACTACTGTGTTGTCCTTTATCGAATCACATAGGATATTTCTCTTCTTTTACTAGAAGTGGTAGATTCTTTATTGATCATACATTATCTCCATGTACAACTTATTTTACCCAAGTATACCCTTTGATATACCCTATGGGTCTTAAGGAATAAGTCAAAGAATAACTCATCATACACAAGATACTATGATGATCTCAAGTCCAAGGATCACTTGTACTACTATCACTACATGAATTTCTATTGACAGGTAAGTAAAACTCCATTAGGTATTCCTTAGCGAGCCACGTTCAGTGAACTTATTCTCTAATAAGCACCTACATACTTGCTTTAGTGTCTCCACACAAATGATCATGAGATCAATCATCCTCATCCAATGAGTAAGCAACGTATGTACCAATCTATCTGGATTCACTAATCCCCAATTTAGTAATCCAACGATTGGGAACTATTTTAGTTTTAAGCTTTCTAAGAATTTAGATCTCATTAGAATGATCATCATCATTATTCTAAAAGCATTGCTTAAAACTATGAGTTTATCACATATTATAAAAAAGCATCATGTAGATAATTAAAAGCCTTTAATAAATTAATACTTTTTATTAATAAATGATTAAGATTGTTACAAAGTATATGCTTTATCATCAAACATGATTGGCTTGTGTGCATACTACTTTCAATCTCCCACTTGCACTAAAGCCAATCGCCATGGTATCTTACCCTTCTTCTCTAAGTGACGATTATCCTACTGTTGGATAAGCTTTAGTTAATGGATATGTAATGTTGTTCTTGAGAGTCCACTATTTCTATAGTGATTTCCCATCTTTCAGTGATTCTTATAATCAAATGAAAGTGCCACAACACTTGTTTAGATCTAAGATGAGACTTAGGAACTATTCCTAGTTCTGTAATGAACTTTTCATCCAAACAATCAACTTGCAGCTTCATTTATAACTATATACTTTGTCTTTATCACTAAACCAATAACTCTTTGCTGTTTGAAAACTTTCTAATTCAATGCACCACCGTTCAAGGTAACACTTTACCTCAAAGTGAATTTTCTGTCGTCTTAGTCTGTGTGAAAAACTTGAGTCTGTTAAGCCTTCTAGTTTTAATTCAGACCCACCATAAATTTAATCACATCCTTAGTGCCGGTTAAGTACTTTAAGATATTTTTCACTGTCTGACAGTGATCTTCTTCAGAATATGACCGATCATCATCAGGTCTCGTACATTTCATTGCATATATGATAGTTACTCATGCGATCTCTCGTTTATGAGTTTATGGGGACTATTAAGAGAGATACACTCCATGGCTCATCAACATGAGAAATCTCTTGGAGTTTACCATGCTAAACAACTTTAGCATCAAATGAATATACGTTCCTTGGGTTAGGTCGAGTATCCTCTTAAATCTATATTTATAGATTTGTATCCCCAATTTACGATACTCTTCCCAAATCATTCATGGAGGATATGTTTAGGCAACTTTATATTTACTGATTATAGCATTGATATGTCATTCCTTATCCGTAGTATATCAACATATAATACTAGGAATGTTACGATGCTCCCACTGACCCTTTTGTATACACTAGGTTCATTCTTGTTTTTGATAAAATCAAACTCTTTTGATTGTCTCATCAAAACGAATGTTCAATCTTTGAGAAGCTTGCTTCAATCCATTTCTCTGAGTGTTTACAACTCGTACCTCATCGTATGTAACTGGATTATAATCTTCTATGATGTGTACCTCATCATTATCATCTATGATGAATCTATACCTCCTAGGTATCTTCGGTACTATTCCAGATTTACGATTCGGTTGTGGTACAATAGATCTATCTACAGTTTCCTTTTATTTGACTTATAGTGTTTTGCGATTCTTGAACTCTTCAAGATCAATTATCCTCCCACTAGCCCCTTCAATGATAAACATCTTTATCTTAGAAGACAGTGTGTTTCGCAATAAACACCTTTTGCTAAGTAGGATTATAGAACATATATCCTAAACTTACTTTAGGATGTCCCACAAATCTGTACTTGTCAAATCTTGTCCCAAGCTTATCCTTTGAAACCTTTTCACATAAGCTGGACAACCCCTTATCTTAACATACTTAAGATTAGGAATCCTCTCTGTCCATAACTTTTATGGAGTTTTGGGGCCGAATTTTGAGGTTACCTTTTTCGTAGATATACTGTCATTTCTAGGACATTATCTCAGAAGGATACTGGTATGTCGGTAAAATTATTATGGACCGTACCATGTCAGATACATCAATCAATTATTGTGTATCAGGAGGCGTCCATTATAAGAAAACTATTTGAGATGATTTAGAAACTTATTACACAAGTATTTATTCCTTGATCTAATCAAAGAATCTTAATACTTTGTCAATTTGTTTCACTTTTGAATTCTTTGAACCTTTCAAATAATTCACACTTGTATTTCATCAAATACACACATTCAACTCTTTGAATGATCATCTCCTTTTCTTATACTAGTTTGTTTAATTTATAAAATTATTTTCACGTTAGTTAAGTATACAAAATCCATTAAGTAATATTTCAGTTCTATACAAAATATTATTATTATAAATAGAACAACAATTATTCTTAAATATAATACCAAAAATTTTATTGTCCAATAACAAAATGGAAATAATGTTTCTAACAAGAACTGTAATACAATAACAACTTATTGACTTAATAGATTTGCCCATAGGCATTGCTAAACTATAAGTTTTTATGGCTAATGTGGCAACCTTTGCTTCATTTTCCACACATAGGATTACTTATATTTGTTTACCTTTCTACTTCTGATTGGTCCTTTCATAAATCTATATTTATGATTACCAAATTCGGTATCCAATACCCATGTAGAAACATGACTTAAAGAAAAATTTATTTTAAATCATGAACAAAATTGTATTTGTAATCAAAACTTCACTAAGCTTCTTCTGGTTAGCCTCGGCAAAATGCTTCTTGCAGTTTCGTTTCGGTGTCTAGGCTTGTTACAGTGGAAGTAAACTCCTTTGCTATCCATATCAGTTTTGTTCTTATTATCCTTTATTTTTGCCTTTCCATTTACCTTCTTTGAATCGTCTTCTTTTCAGAAGATCCTTTGACCCCTACCAGTAAGACTTGGTCTTTCTTGGTTGGAAAGTGACTCTCAACATTTTTAAACATGTTAAGCAAATCAGCGAGGCTGATATCTAGCTTGTTCATATAAAAAATTCACAACAATTGTGAAAAGAGTCTGGGAGTGAGTGCAAGATCAAATATTGGCTCAACTCTTCATACATGACAAAACCCATTGTCCTAATTGTTCAATCAAATTGATCATGTTTAGGACCTTCTGCCTGTACTGTAGTGTCATCGGTCATTCTAGATCGGAAGAGCTCCTTAGATATCTGATATCTATTAGTCTTATTTTCCTCACCATCAACTACTTGACGTGCAAGAGTATCCATAGTTTTAGGCTGACGCTAAAGCTTGTTACTCATGGATACGAGCATGATGCATTGAGCCAACTGTGCATCATCTTGCCACTTTCTAAAAGTAGCAATCTCTTGCTAAGAGGAACTGTCTGCAACCATTGCAAGGATAGGCGTATTAAGGACATAAGATAGCTTTTCAGCCATGAGAACTATTCTCAAATTCCTTAACCAATCCTTTTAATACGATCCGATTAAATTGCATCTAATATGCTTCGCAGTGATAGTAATTTAGACATTGTAAAATTCTGTAAATAAATTTGTAATTAACAACATTTTAGCATACATTCTTTTATTAATTACCAAAATAAATTAGGTCTTGTTTTAAATTGGTATCTCCCACTATTTTTGTAACATTCCATATTTTTAAATGTAAGTTATAAATATTTATTTATTTATATAAATATTTATTGGATGTGTTTATTATTGAATAAGTAATTGTTCAAATTGATTGAGTTGATTTAGTTAATTATTTATTTGCTAAATAATTAATGTGATTAGTTAATTATTTATTTATTAAATAGTTAATGAGTTATGTGGATTGAGTTATCTGATTAAGTAATTTATTTAATAAATTATTATTTCATAAAGAGTGACAAATAACTATGTAATAAAGAGTTATTAAATTAAATTAAAGTAGTTTAATTTAGTTCTTTGCCAAACAAGGCTTAAGTATTAATCATTAATTTTTAAATGGGTTACCAAACGAAGCCTTATGGCTTTTGAATTTCTTTTGAATTAAAATTATTAATAAAATAAAACAAATATATAAATAAAATATATTTATATTTATAAGTTATACGTTATATAAGTTATATGTTTTTGGTAACTGATAGTATTTCGTAGTATTATAATGACCACATGTGTTTCTTTTATTTACGTTGGTTTATCAGTTTTAGAGTACGCATAGTTTATCAGTTGATTTTTTTTAGTTTACGCATTTGTCTAAACCTAAGCCTAAGTAAGAAAAGGGAGAGTCTGAAAGAGAGAAACAAGAGAAAGATAGGTCATTGGATTCTTCAACTTTTGTCAATGATTTACAAGTGTCGTTTGAACAAACTAAAGGTATGTTCTATAAACCTTATCATATATGTTTTACAGTATATAGTCTCTGTGAAATTGTAGGTCTCAATTTTCTTAAAAATCACGGTGTATCAGAATGTTACCAAAAATCTCTTGAAAAACCATGCTTGTATAATTAGTTAGAGAATTGTGATAATATGTGTAATTTTAATTGTTATCACTAGCATTTGTATATATATATATATATATATATATATATATATATATATATATATATATATATATATGATTGTATGCTAATTACGTGTTAAAGAAAGATGAACTTGGTTTTACAGTTAAAAACATGTTTGAACGTATGTTTTGCAAAATAACAAAATTGGTATGTGATTATATAAAAATTGTGAACTAATACGCGAATTGAACCTTGTATATGTTAATTGAACTATACATGTTAATTTGTTAGATGTTGGTATACTTGTATTTCAAAGGAATCAAATTTGGTTAATAACAGTGAAAATTTCATTCACTGTACTTTAGATATCAACAATGGAGTTTTGAGTTTTAAAGGTTTGGTTTTAAATGAAAACAGTGTTTTAAAATAATTAGTTCTCTGATATTGTTGTTTAGTTGTGTAAAATTCGTACACAAATGCTTCATAACTTTTATGTGTAATTTTCATGAAGTTATACATGTTATTGGATGTCATTGACTGTTAAAAAGAAATTAGACAGTAGCTGTTGTAAGACCCCAACTTTTATAAATAAAGATGAATTTTCTATAAATGTCATTTTTGAATATTATGGAGTTAATTTGATATAATGTTATAGTTGTGGGTAATATTTATAAATTTTGTAAAGTACGCAAGTTGTTATGTAATATTCGATTGGTCAGGGAATATTCATTTTAACAGGGAATATTCGTACAACGGCACAATCATTGGTGGACCCCACAACGGAATTATTGTCGGATTGAGAAAACGACAAAAATATTTTATTAAAAATAACGACGGAAGTTTTACCATTGATACTGTTGAACTACTCGGTAGTAAAAGTACAGTAATACGTGTGGTTGCATAGTAGCACACGTTATTGATTATTAATGCTTATGTGAGAAGTCACTCAGTTTGATTCAATTATTGTCAGTTAATAATATGAATTATTTAGCAATAATGACGTTTTGTTTTATTCGTATTATTAACGTAATAAAACATAAACATCTTTTTATATAAAACAAAATACTTTATTAAAGTTATTCTATAAATAGAATATATTATATTTTATTTAAAAGATTTTTCTTTAAATATGGACCGTCAGATTAAAGTAATCAATCTGGATCGTTCATGGATTAGTTACTATGCATTCTATTTTTCTATAAATAGCAGCTCATTCCTTCATTATTTCTTACGATTTCACTGAACTCTAGAGAGAGAAACTATAGAGAGAAACTATAGATAGAGAGAAAAAGAGTATTCTACTACTTAACTACTTCCTTATGTCAGCTCTTCTTTAAAATAGTAGGGGGTGTTATTCTTTCTTATTTATGAAGAGAACTGTAGTTATTCCATTTCTTATTATTCTGTTGGAGTAACCTGTATACGCGGTCTACCCTATACTTGCTGACATTCTTCTATTATTCTGTTTGAACATCATGTCTGTGTGTTTTACACCGGACCTGGTTCCGTCTTGTTATTATTCGGTTGGAACATCCTGTCTGTGTGTTTTACACCAGACCTTGTTCCATTATTTATTATTCTGTCGTAATATCCTGTCTGTGCGTTTACGCCGGACCTGGTTCTATTATTTATTATTCTGTCGGAATATCCTGTCTGTGCGTTTACGCCGGACCTGGCTCCATTATTTATTATTCTGTTCGAATAACCTGTCTGTGCGGTCTATCGCATGCATGGTGATTTCTTTTATTATTTCATTCTTTATTGTACTTAGTTGGTTAAGTTTTGACTTCTATACTCCATGAAATTTGTGGAATATCCTTGATAATTGTGTTTCATCCAGTATCTTTTCATGAAAATATTCTTCTAAGCATTCTTGAATTTTACTCCACAAAGCAGTATCATGTTGACAATTTAGACGTTGTTAATTCTTGGATAAATTAATTCTTGAACTTGTTTTATTGAATTCTTATATCATTGTCATCATCCTCATGTTTATAAAATGTTGAAAGTCATCTGTGGCCTGTAGTGCATAGATGGACTTGGTATGATTATGACCAGGGATTATTCGGTATAATCATGACCGTAATGTTACAAATGATGTGGTAAAAGTCCTCATTGGCCCGTAGTGCATTGATGGACAGTTGTTGGCATGATCATGACCATTAATGAATACACGAATATCCTTGGCCGTAGTGCAGGGGTGATTCGATGATGTGGATTATTTTATTAAGCTGAGTCCCAGCGATCACAGTGTTGAAAAACCTTTTAAATCATAAAGGATAGTAGAGTTTATTTTCTACTTGACTCTTTTAATGGATTGCTTGTTCCGCTACAGTTAAACTTGATGTCTATTATATTTTATCAGTTTAACATTGTTGAAGGCTAATGATAATTTATTCTGCATTATCTTAGTCATAATATTTCTTACTGGGCTAGTTGAGCTCACCCTTTCTTTCACTGTTCTCTTCAGGAAATGAGAACGTAGCTGGGGCAAGTCGGGAAACGGAGTGATGGTCTGAATGATAGTATTAGTTAGTAGTCCTCACAATTCTATGTAATAGTGTGTTAATAAATGTAATGAGGACTCCTTTTGAGTATGAATACTCTCTAGAAGATAATATTTGTATTCAAACTCACAGTTTATGTTTTGTCGTATTGTACACGACAGTTGTATTAGTAAGTTGTATTTGTATTCTGTACTATGTATCTGACGACCCAAGATGGGTGATGTATACCTAATTTTGGGGGCGTCACAGTTGGTATCAGAGCTTAGGGATATGATCCCTGGCTAAAATGTGAGAATAGAACTAGGAGGGGAGAGACGGGAAATTCCTTCGCTAGTATGACCTACCTAAGTTTATTTGCATGGTATTTAATTGGTCGGTCATAATATAAGGATAATATATGACATATCAATTAACTTTTATTTTGTGGCAGTATCTAAAAATGGCATCTGAGAATGTTGAGAATAGCAATGGAGCACAGGCGACTGTTGATTCACCACATATCAATAATCAGGATAATGTGCATCAGGAAGGTGACAATCCTCATGCAAACAACAACACTGACCAGATGATGAATGATGGAATGTTCAGAAACTTTATGCAGTTCATGCAACAGCAGGCGAGAGCGGCTCCTGTCCAAAATATAGGTGAAAACACTGAAAACTCTCGGACGGTCACCGCTAAACAGTTCAAGGAGCTGGGACCACCAGAGTTTAAGGGAGAGCCAAAACCACTTATAGCAGAAACATGGATAAAGCAGATTACCAAGATATTTGATGTCTTGGGATGCTCCGAGGAGCAAAAGGTTCCCTTTGCCGCCTTTATGTTGCGAGGAGAGGCAGATTACTGGTGGAAATCGATTAAGCGTACTCAACCTGCCGCACTGAAGATGTCTTGGGAGAAGTTTCAAGAGTTGTTCAATGACAAATACTTTCCCGAAAGTGTTCGTCACATGAAGGAGGTGGATTTCATCAAATTGGAGCAGAATAATATGACCGTGTCGCAGTATGAGGCTAAATTTGCTGAGTTGTCCCGGTTTGCGTCCCACTTGGTGGATAATGAAGAGCGAATGACGCGAATGTTTTTGCGCGGTTTGAAACCTGAGATACGTCAACATCTTATTTCTCATAAACTGTGTTTGTATTCAGATGTTGTGAATAGGGCTCAGTTAGTGGAGCGCGATAACGAGTCAACGCAACCAAAAGAGAGTAGTCGGCAAAATGATAATACCAGTGAGAGCAGTCATCGAAGCGGTGACAACAAGCGTGGAGGGAATCAACAGGCCAGAAATGGTAACCACTTCGGTGGTAATCAGGGCCAAAACAATAAGAATGGTCATTTCAAGAAGAGGAGATTCAACAATGATGGAAAGACGTCAGCACCAGCACCTGTTGTTAAGGAAGGAGAACGACCACCTATCATATGTTTCAAATGCGGAGGGGAGGGGCACATCAGTCCAAACTGCGCGATGCCGTCTAAAGCATGTTATAATTGTGGAAGAGAATGTCATTTAGCTCGATTTTGTCGTTTACCAAAAATAAGTTCAACCAAGATGGAGACACCAAAGGCCATCCCAGAAAAGTCAAAACCGGTAGTGCAAGGGAGAGCGTTTGTTGTGACCTCCCAGAAAGCAAGGAACCAAAATGAGGTCATTACAGGTACGCTTATCATAAACTCTAACGAAGTCTATACTTTATTTGATACCGGTTCTACCCATTCTTTTATTTCTCCTACTTGCGCTCATCGATTAAATTTGACTCCGGAGAAATTAGACTTTGATTTATCTGTTGAAACTCCATTGGGAGAAACCTTCATTACATCCACGGTTTATAAGTCTTGTTTGGTTCAAGTTGGTACCCACACATTACCTGTCGATCTGATTTCATTAAAAATACTTGCATTTGACGTGATTCTAGGGATTGATTGGTTAACTACTCATCATGCAAAAATTGATTATTTTCGTAAGGTTGTTAGCTTTCATATTCCTAATCGACCTATTATGCGAATTCAAGCAACCAAACCATTAAAATCAATCGCTGTCATCTCAAGCCATAAAGCTATTCGTTTATTAAAAAATGGATGTCAAGCTTTCTTAGCTCATGTCACGGATCTAAACAAAAATACGTCAGTTTTGAATGATATTTCTATTGTTAATAAATTTCCTGACGTATTCCCTGAAGAACTTCCTGGCCTACCCCCAGAGCGTGAAATTGAATTTTGTATCGACCTTGAACCCGGTACAAAACCCATTTCCAAAGCCCCATATCGAATGGCTCCTATTGAACTTCAGGAGTTAAAGATCCAACTGCAGGAATTGTTAGACATTGGCTTTATTCGTCCTAGTACTTCTCCTTGGGGTGCTCCTGTGCTATTCGTGAAGAAGAAAGATGGAAGTATGCGACTTTGTATTGATTATCGGGAGTTGAATCATGTCACCATCAAAAACAGGTACCCATTGCCACGTATTGATGACCTGTTTGACCAGTTGCAAGGAGCACAATTCTTTTCAAAGATCGATCTTCGTTCTGGATATCATCAGCTGAAGGTTAGAACTGAGGATATTCCAAAGACGGCTTTCAGAACTCGGTACGGGCATTATGAATTCCTAGTCATGTCCTTTGGATTGACTAATGCTCCTGCTGCCTTCATGGATATGATGAACTAGGTATTCAAGGAATATTTGGATCACTTTGTGGTCGTCTTTATTGATGACATCCTTATTTATTCCAAAAGCCGTGAAGATCATGAGCAACACTTGAGGCTGGTACTCTAAAAGCTTCGTGAATACAAGCTTTATGCCAAGTTGAAGAAATGCGAGTTCTGGCTGGAGGAGGTAGCATTCCTTGGGCACGTAGTATCAAGTCGTGGAATATCGGTTGACCCAGCAAAGATTGAAGCTATTCAAAGCTGGGAGCAACCTAAATCAGTGACCGAAGTACGTAGCTTTTTGGTTTAGCTGGTTATTATCGGAGATTCGTGGAAGGATTTTCTCGAATCGCTACTCCATTAACTCAGCTGACTCGGAAAGATACAAAGTTCGGTTGGAGCGAAGAATGTGAGCAGAGTTTTCAAGAACTCAAGAGGAGACTCATTTCAGCACCTGTTCTAACAATACCATCTGGCTCGGAGGGATTTGTCATCTACAGTGATGCTTCGAGCAAAGGGTTGGGATGCGTTCTCATGCAACATGGAAAAGTCATAGCCTATGCATCAAGACAACTCAAGAAATATGAGAGGAATTATCCTACTCATGATCTAGAGTTGGCAGCTGTTGTCTTTGCACTTAAAATTTGGAGGCATTACTTGTATGGGGAAAAGGTGGAGATCTTTACGGATCATAAAAGCCTCAAATATTTCTTCACTCAAAAGGAACTCAACATGCGACAACGACGTTGGCTTGAACTGTTGAAAGATTATGATCATACCATTCAATACCATCCTGGAAAAGCGAACGTGGTAGCTGACGCATTGAGTAGAAGATCATATGCAAGTACGAGTGCGATATTGTCAACACAAAGGCCCATTTTGTGTGATTTGCAAAGGATGGAGATAGAGTTAAAGACTCCAGGGACCCATGTGATGATGACGAATATACGAGTAGAACCAACTTTAATCGATAAAGTTAAAGCTGCTCAAGCTACAGACCTGGAGCTGATACGTATGAGGAAGAAAGTGCAAGAAGGTGCTATGCCGGAAGCAAGAATCGATGAAGAAGGAATACTTCGAGTCAACTCCAGACTTTGTGTTCCTAACAACCCTGATTTAAAGTATGAAATCATGATGGAGGCGCACAACACACCGTTTGCAATCCATCCTGGAAGTACCAAAATGTATCATGATCTTCGTCATACATTTTGGTGGAGCAATATGAAGAGAGAGATAGCGCTGTTTATCTCAAGGTGTTTAACTTGTCAACGAGTCAAAGCGGAGCATCAAGTACCAAAAGGTCCATTGCAACCACTTGAAATTCCAGAATGGAAGTGGGAGCACATTACCATGGATTTCGTTACCGGTCTTCCTAAGGTTTCTCAAGGTATAGATGCGATTTGGGTCATTGTTGATAGATTGACCAAGTCTGCTCATTTCTTACCGATACGAGAAACTTATACACTTGAACGTCTTGCTCGTATGTACATAAACGAGATTGTAATACTGCATGGTATGCCAGTATCCATAGTTTCGGATCGAGACCCAAGATTCACTTCACGATTTTGGGTTAGTTTACAAAAAGCTATGGGCACAGATTTACGATTTAGTTCGGCATATCATCCTCAGACGGACGGACAATCAGAGAGGACTATTCAAACTCTAAAAGATTTATTAAGACTCTGTGTCCTTGACTTCAAGGGAAGTTGGGACAAGTTCTTACCATTGGTGGAGTTTTCCTACAACAACAGTTATCAAGCAAGTATTGGCATGGCTCCATTCGAAGCATTGTATGGAAGAAAATGTCGTTCTCCAGTATGCTGGGATGAGGTGGGTGAAGCAACGTTGTTGGGACCGGAGTTGGTACGTATGACTACAGAAAAGATTCAAACGATCCGACAACGTATAAAAACCTCACAAGATCGACAAAAGAGTTATGCTGATCTTCATCGAAAGGACGTGGAATTTGATGTAGGAGATCATGTGTTCTTACTGTTGCTCCATGGAAAGGAGTTACGAGATTTGGAAAGAGAGGAAAGCTCAATCCTCGATTCATCGGTCCATTTTTAATCCTCGATCGAGTAGGAACTGTGGCTTATAGACTCGCTTTACCGCCAAGTATGTCTCGTGTTCATAACGTTTTTCATATATCCATGTTACATAAATATGTGGAAGACCCGAACCACATTATTGAGTTAGAACCGGACGAAATAGCGGATGATTTGACGTATGAAGAAGTTCCTATTCAAATCTTGGATAAGAAGGAACATATTCTACGCTCCAAGGTTATACCTCAAGTCAAAGTTTTGTGGAGAAACCACGATGTTGAGGAAATGACTTGGGAGTTAGAATCTGAAATGAAATCAAGGTATCCTTACCTCTTCGACATACCAGGTACGTACCCTAATTTCGAGGGCAAAATTTCATAAGAAGGGGAGGTTGTAAGACCCCAACTTTTATAAATAAAGATGAATTTTCTATAAATATTATTTTTGAATATTATGGAGTTAATTTGATATAATGTTATAGTTGTGGATAATATTTATAAATTTTACAAAGTACGCAAGTTGTTATATAATATTCGATTGGTCGGGGAATATTCGTTTTAATAGGAAATATTCATACAACGGCACAATCATTGGTGGACCCCACAACGGAATTATTGTCGAATTGAGAAAACGACAAAAATATTTTATTAAAAATAACGACAGAAGTTTTACCATTGATACTGTTAAACTACTCGGTAGTAAAAGTACAATAATACGTGTGGTTACATAGTAACACACGGTATTGATTATTAATACTTATGTGAGAAGTCACTCAGTTTGATTCAATTATTGTCAGTTAATAATATGAATTATTTAGCGATAATGACGTTTTGTTTTATTCGTATTGTTAACGTAATAAAACAGAAATATCTTTTTATATAAAACAAAATACATTATTAAAGTTAATCTATAAATAGAATATATTATATTTTATTTAAAAGATTTTTCTTTAAATATGGACCGTCAGATTAAAGTAATCAATCTGGACCGTTCATGGATTAGTTACTATGCATTCTATTTTTCTATAAATAGCAGCTCATTCCTTCATTATTTCTTACGATTTCACTGAACTCGAGAGAGAGAAACTATAGAGAGAGAGAAGAAGAGTATTCTACTACTTAACTACTTTCTTATTTCAGCACTTCTTTAAAACGGTAAGGGGTGTTATTCTTTCTTATTCATGAAGAGAACTGTTGTTATTCCATTTCTTATTATTCTGTTGGAATAACCTGTATACGCGGTCTACCCTATACTTGGTGACATTCTTCTATTATTCTGTTGGAACATCCTGTCTGTGTGTTTTACACCGAACCTGGTTCTATCTTGTTATTATTCGGTTAGAACATCCTGTCTGTGTGTTTTACACCGAACCTGGTTCCATTATTTATTATTCTGTCGGAATATCTTGTCTGTGCGTTTACGCCGGACCTGGTTCCATTATTTATTATTCTGTCGGAATATCCTGTCTGTGCGTTTACGCCGGACCTGGTTCCATTATTTATTATTCTATTGGAATAACCTGTCTGTGCGATCTATCGCATGCATGGTGATTTCTTTTGTTATTCCATTCTTTATTGTACTCAATTGGTTAAGTTTTGACTTCTATACTCCATGAAATTTGTGGAATATCCTTGATAATTGCGTTTCATCCAGTATCTTTTCATGAAAATATTCTTCTAAGCATTCTTGAATTTTACTCCACAAAGCAGTATCATGTTGACAATTTGGACGTTGTTAATTCTTGGATAAATTAATTCTTGAACTTGTTTTATTGAATTCTTATATCATTGTTATCATCCTCATGTTTATAAAATGTTGAAAGTCATCTGTGGCCTGTAGTGCATAGATGGACTTAGTATGATTATGACCAGGGATTATTCGGTATAATCATGACCGTAATGTCACAAATGATGTGGTAAAAGTCCTCATTGGCCCGTAGTGCATTGATGGGCAGTTGTTGACATGATCATGACCATTAATGAATACACGAATATCTTTGGCCGTAGTGCAGGGGTGATTCGATAATGTGGATTATTTTATTAAGCTGAGTCCCAGCGATCACAGTGTTGAAAAACCTTTTAAATCATAAAAGATAGTAGAGTTTATTTTTTACTTGACTCTTTTAATGGATTGCTTGTTCCGCTACAGTTAAACTTGATGTCCATTATATTTTATCAGTTTAACATTGTTGAAGGCTAATGATAATTTATTCTGCATTATCTTAGTCATAATATTTGTTACTGGACTAGTTGAGCTCACCCTTTCTTTCACTGTTCTCTTCAGGAAATGAGAACGTAGCTGGGGCAAGTCGGGGAACGGAGTGATGGTCTGAATGATAGTATTAGTTAGTAGTCCTCATAATTCTATGTAATAGTGTGTTAATAAATGTAATGAGGACTCCTTTTGAGTATGAATACTCTCTAGAAGATAATATTTGTATTCAAACTCACAGTTTATGTTTTGTCGTATTGTACACGACAGTTGTATTAGTAAGTTGTATTTGTATTTTGTACTATGTATCTGACGACCCAAGATGGGTGATGTATACCTAATTTTGGGGGCGTCACAGCTTTGCTCTGTCTTTCTGGGTTGGTTCTATGAGTTTCGGTGCTCTAGCGTCAAAACACACGCCCCAGCGTCAAAATTCATGCTCTAGCGCCAAATTTCGCGCCCCAACGCCAAAGTTCACACCCCAGCGCCAAAAATGGGCCAAATTTCGTGCCCCGACGCCGGAAAAGTGTCCGAGTTGGGCAGTTTTGACCTCCTGTAGTAAAACGGCCATAACTTTTTCATATGAACTCCGATTGAGGTAATTCAAGATGATTCGGAAGGAAGACGAGTAGACCTACAACTTTTATGCTTTAAGTGTTTTAATTTGAGGTATGTAACAGTAGTCAAAATGGCCATCTTTAGGACTGTTGTGTATTTGGAGCCAATCGGAGGGCGTCGGGATGCACGAATGCAAGTGCACCCTTTGGGTATTAGTATAACTTAATGATAACATATTGGACATGTATTAGGATGTTGTATTAAGTTGTTAATGTACATGTGGTGCAATCACATGATCATTTAAGTAGTTGTAATAAAGCTAAAAAGTAATGTTCATGAAAGATGTGATGTTGTTTAAACTTAAACTTAGTTAGTAGCTATACTAAGAGTAATAAAGGAACTCATAAAGGTAATGTTAGTGTAACTAATGTGTATTGTCAATACATATGGTATGTGTAGGACTTGGGGTGAATGTGAATAGTAATTGTTTAACCTACGCACGAGGCAAGTTCCCTAACCTTTGCTACTTTATTATTCAACAAGGTTACTTTTCACTGTTATGTTATACTTATGCAAGTTCTCTAACTCTACTTTTATAATTGTGCAAGTTTTCTTAACTCTAAACTTGTTATATTAGCATACAAGTACCTTTAGTTTATCGTTCAAGTTATTATTTGTTGTGCATGCTTGATATTAAATTCTAAGATGTAACCTTAGCTTAATGTTGTTCAAAGCAAGGTATGATAAATTATTTAATTGTTATGCTATTAGATTATTCCTAAAGCATGAACTTAGAACGAAATGTTTATTCAGTATGATCATTCAATAACATAGTATTATTATCTTGTATTCAACTAATCCTTAGTTGATGTCCGTTGAACTCCAAATTACCTTGAAGTGTATCCAAACCAAACTATCTTTGGGGCGGACTTGTACTCAAAATACTGAGATGAACAACCCTATTTATAGGGGTTGCTTAGTTTTGTACTTTGCGCTGAAATGTTTGTATACAATAAATGTATGAAGGGTTGATCCCCCTAAGTACCTTAAAGTCATTATGATCGTATTACCGTAAAAGTTTAAGTTGAAAGATTACTTATAACTGTGGACAAGGTTCGTGGTCATTAGACCCTCAGTGAATGTTTAAAGTATTAATAGAACTTATTGTTCAGTTCTATTGAGCCCCTGAATGGGCAAGGAATGTTTAAGATGTTAATAGAACTTATTATTCAGTTCTATTGAGCCCCTGAATGGGCAGAGAATGTAAAAGTTATTCATTATTATTTCAAGTGAGCCTTGTTTGTTCACTCTTGCCTGTAAAATCCTTACAGCTACAGATGGAAAGGGTGACGTACCTAGCACCAGTAAAAGAAAGGGAAAGACGAACAAGTACTGAAGACTTGTAATAGTTTTGATAGTTTTATTATCAGACATCGGTTTAAAGAATGTAATGAAGTTTATTTAAATTTTCCGCATAAATGATTGTATGTAAAGGTTAGATAACCTGGGAGATATTATTTTATGTAATTCCTGTATGGGCAGGTTTATTAACCAATTTTATTTTTGATTGGGTAGTTATAAATGAATGTTTTGATTTTGTGAACACCAACTCTTGAGGTAATGAAGTACCGAGATTTAGGGGTGTCACAATTTTTATCAAACTATATTACCCTCAATCTATATAGTTCGACAATATCTAATTAAAGATATGCTAGTAAGAATAAGGATCTCATTTCAAATGTATATAGCATTGTGTGTGCACAACAAACTATATATAAATAAATAGGTAGACTACTCTTGTCAATTACATCAACTATGTAACTCCTTGTATTTTGCCTCTTAAATCATAATGGTCAAGTGTGTGCACATCCGAACTAAAATAATTTAAGTTAAGTCAAACCCAACATTTTCATATAAGTGAAGAGAAAACTACAGCCCTTGTGTGTGCACAATAAAACAGTAATGTTCAATTCCTTATAAACATCATATGTAATAAAAACAATATCTTAAATATTTAATACTTGCCTTGTGTGTGCACAACAAACTCATATTAAATATTCAATACTCTATTGTTTCTATCATGCTAGAAGGCGACGTTCGATATTCCAAATATCTTTGAACGTTACAACTTAATATAAAATATTTGAGGGGTTTGTTATTAATTTGTCTCACCTTGTTTAGCGCGCATGCACATATATATATATAAAATACGCGTCATATTAATTAACATGTGAAGCATGTTTGCATAATATAAAATATATATAGATTAAGCATGCACATAGAATACTATATTCTACCTGGATTGATTATGGACTTTTATTCTAGTTTGGTTCACTAGAGCCACCAAGTGAACAAAAAGGTCAAAACCTAGGAATGCAAGAATTAATATTTAAATATAACTATTACATTTAAACCCGGGCTCCATTATAAACGGGTCTTCAAGCGCTCCTTGATCCTTGATCTCCGATTCTTCAAAATTAATTCTAACTATTCCTATTACAAAACTATTTAAAATAAATAGAAACCTTGATCAGCAGTCAAGGGGAAGTACATAGGAGGGAGTTAGAATTTACATTAAGAAAAAATTAGAGAAGACGAGGTACGCAGACCCCATTTAATAAAATCCATACATTCATGCATCCAACTAAAATAAAATCTAATCACATTGGTCAATAGTCCATAATCAATCTCATTTATTATCATATACATCACCATATGCATCAATAAATAACATTCATCTCATGAATAATAAACATTCAATATATATATTGATATCATTCAATGGGCAGAATTAGTTAGCATAAAATCTAATTTTGAATCAAAATAAACTCCTTTATTTTAATTCAAATTTATATCAAAATAAACCTCTTTATTTTAATTTATCCAATTTTGAATAAAATAAACTATTTTATTTTAATCAAAATCTTTAAGCAAAATAAATTCCTTTATTTTAATTAATTATGGAATCTAATTCCAAGATAAAAAAAACTCCTTTATTTAAGGAAATATGGATTTTCTTTCCTATTCACAAATAAACTCCTTTATTTTGAATAATATGAAATCTTATTCCATATCCAAATAAACTCCTTTATTTAAGGAAATTAGGATTCTTTTTCCTATTCACAAATAAACTCATTTATTTTGAATAATATGAAATCTTATTTCATATCTAAATAAACTCCTTTATTTAAAAAAATATAGAATTCAATTTCAACTCCAATTAGTTATCATGGAATCCAATTCCAACTATAATTAGTTAGTATGAAATCCAATTTTAAAATTAAAATAAACTTTTATTTTAAGATTAAAATAAACTTTTTATTTTAATTATAGAGTAATTAAGAATATTATATATATACGTGAATCACATGTACAGAAGTATTCTATATATAACTAATTTATATATATAAATATCAAATCATGCTACATGATTCTTAAGTATTATATATATAACGAATTTATATATATATATATATATATATATATATATATATATATATATATAATAAAGAAATCATGCTACAGGATCCTTAATTTATGATTCAGGATCACATCCATCCTTATTATCCGTTATCCATGATTACTTGAAACGTGAATCAGCAGCCCTTGAAAACAAATGAAAATCAGTTCACATGTTTTTCGGAATTGTAACCTTTTTTTTTAAATAAATTTCATACATCAAAATTATGCCCAATTAAATTATTCTAAACACATATCAATATACATACCAAATTAAAACAATTAATAATTCGCATAATGGTTTGGCTATGATGCCACTGTTAGGTTTGTAATATTCATGAACGCAATCAAATTGCACAAAATAAGAGGAAACGTGGAAAATCAGAGTTTTAAAATTTTACAAACCATATACCCGAATCACCCTTTATGCACAATTATTAATTAAACGAAAATATGAAGTATAAAATCATACCCTTGAAGATTCAAGCTTCCTCAGGTACAAGTTCACCTCCAATCTTTTTCGCGTTCATCTTGAATCCACCGGGTTTTGTTCCTTCCTTTGATCAACGTTAGCCACCTAAGTGTTTAGCCTCTAGAGGTGATCCACCAAGGAAGAAGAAATATTCAAGAAGAATGGTGTTTGGCAAAAACCTAATTTTTTTCTATCTCTCATAGAAAATGTGTACTCTTCCAACTATTGGAATCATGTATTCTATGAAAACGTTAACAACCACCACACCCATAATAAGACTCCTCTTATTTATAGATGTGGGCAACCCTCCTTAACAATTAACGAATTATGTTTTATTTTAATTAATTAAATCCTTTAATTAATTAGGCTTCCAATCTTATTAGAAATAATTAATTAAACTCTTTTAATTAATTAGCCTCCTAATGTTATTAGGATATATGAGAGTACTTTTATTAATTAATTCCCAAACTCCTTTAGGAATTAAATAATAATAATAGTAATAATAATAATAATAAGACTCCTCTTATTAATTTATATTTAATATTTCTAAAATATTAATTAATAAATATTAAGCTATTTAATTTATTCTATCACCATAGATTAAATTAAATATACTTAACTTATTATTACAATTATGTCATTAACTTCTTAAATAATTATTCTTCTTTTTATTGTGTGACCCTTTAGGTTCTCCATATATAAACCGGTTGTGAATAAATCAATTAGAACAATTCTAATCTTATTTAAATAAATAAATTAAACTATTAATTTATTTAAATAAATAATATTTATTCTACAATAGGTATAATCCTCCCTAGCGATCAACGACTTTCCAGATAATACAGATTTTAACATTAATCATAAAAGAACATTTGAGTAAATAGTTACCGTACAATTCAATCCTTCCACCATATAATGTCCTAATTAAATATAAGACATGGAATTACTTTCAAGTCTTATTTTATTTAATTATATGTATTTCAATCCTTAAATGCACAACTTCAAATAATGCAAATTTGAAACTCCTTTCTAATTTCATTATGTCTTGGCCAAGGACTACTGTGTTGTCATTTATCGAATCACATAGGACATTTCTCTTCTTTTACTAGAAGTGGTAGATTCTTTATTTATCATACATTATCTCCATATACAACTTATTATACCCAAGCATACCCTTTGATATACCCTAAGGGTCTTAAGGAATAAGTCAAAGTATAACTCATCATACACAAGATACTATGATGATCTCAAGTCCAAGGATCACTTATACTACTATCACAACAGAAATTCCTATTGACAGGCAAGTAAAACTCCATTAGGTATTCCTTAGCGAGCCACGTTCAGTAAACTTATTCTCTAATAAACACCTACATACTTGCTTTAGTGTCTCCACACAAATGATCATGAGATCAATCAATCTCATTCAATGAGCAAGCAACGTATGTACCAATCTATTCGGATTCACTAATCCCTAATTTAGTAATCCAACGATTGGGAACTATTTTAGTTTTAAGTTTTCTAAGAATTTAGATCCCATTAGAATGATCATCATCATTATTCTAAAAGCATTTCTTAAAACTATGGGTTTATCACATATTATAATACAGCATCATATAGATAATTAAAAGCATTTAATAAATTAATACTTTTTATTAATAAATGAATAAGATTGTTACAAAGTATATGCTTTATCGTCAAACATGATTGGCTTGTGTGCATACTACTTTCAGTTTATAGCATCAACTGATGAGAAGATGATTGAGCATGAGATGTCAATTCGAAATCTTCAGAATCAAATGGATCGAATGTTCGAAGCCTTGAACAATTGTCCTCAAAATAATTGGTTCTATGACATGGATGATGAAACTGAAGGAGAGCCAGAAGTGTACATGCCACTAGATGAACTGAAAGAAGTGGACATTGAGGAGACAATTGGGGATATTGAAAATCAAGAATATGAGCTGACTTTTATAATACCCCAAGTGCCTTCTCAGCCAGAGTTAAAAAATCTAGTGAATTTTGCACACCCATGTCCCTTTGGTAGTCACATCCAAGGCAAAGATCTTTATGATAATGAGGCGTTTTACAAACCATGATGGGCTGAGGAAGAGAAAATAGAAGAAGAAAAGCCCGTTGTATTTTTCATGCCTCAATGCAAAAATCTATTCACAAATACAATGAAAGAAACACCTAGCTTTGCAATGGAAATGGGGACATCATATACAATAAATATGATAGGTGGCTTCAATTTGAAGACTCTCATGAAGGGGAACCTCCTAATGCCCACTGCAGTTCTAATGGATGGAGGGTTCCTAGCTTATTGTAGAGTAATCAGATAGCGGTGTCAAGAAAATAGTCCAGCTAACAGACTATAAACCGAGCACTCGATGGGAGGCACCCCATTAAATCTCTCTCTCCCTATTTGTTTAATTCTGCATTACCTACGTTCTATCACTTTCCTTACTCTTTGTTTAGTTCTTACTACTTTGATTAATAAGTTCATTATTAATATAGTTAATTAAATTTTGGTAGCAAGTGTATGTTAGGATGAAATAAGGTTTTATAGTTCATTTTAATCCTTTCTAGGAATAATAAATTGGGCAACAGTGTGAATAGTACAAACACCAGGTCACAACATTGCAGAATAAAAAAATTGGAAACAGGTAATAAGAACCGGGCTCAGGACAGCGCAGCTGCGCCCATGCATAGGCTAAAACTGGCGTAACTACGCCTTATAATTGAGCAGATTATGATACAGTGCATTTGTGCCCCCGGCCCCCCTCCAAGTCAAAACTGGCGCAATTGTGCCTTAGCCTAAAGTCAGTTTTTAAAAATCGATAAGAAGCCGGATCAGCATACCACTAATATTACATTAAAACTCTCAACTCTCAAAAAATTGAACTCCATACAAACTCCCCTACTAATGCTCCTCTCCTGAATCCAATCTAAGATCCTTTAACCTTCAGATTCCATCCCATTATCACACACACTCTCTCTCCACCATAAACCTTAGTTTCTTCATTCCTTAAGCAAGTCCCAAATTATTAACAACAGTGAATGAGATTTTGGTTTTGCACACAATCTATTCCATCTAAGCTCAAAGAGAGTTTAGGGTTCCTCTTATCAGTACATTCATCATTTACCTTGCTCAAATCATGGCACCCAAAAGAATTCAAACCCCATCTCTATCGTCTAGAAGTGGACATTAGGGAAAAGGCAGTAGCAAAGACATTTTGGACACTTCTAGGTTTATGAACCTCTCTACCCAACACTATTATCTGGATGTCTTAGTAGGCAAAGCGTTCGTACTAGAGAGGGGTTTCAAGCTTGAAATGGAAGATGGAAAATTGAAAGAGCAAATTTTGGCACATGGATGGGCTCTAGTGGTAGCCAAGCCAGTGGCTTACCCAATATCAATATTGAGAGAATTCTATGTCAATGCTCGCGAAACACAGAATGACATCTCATATGTGCGAGGGAAGCAAGTACAGTACACTAAGCAAGAAATTAATGAAATTTTTCATGTTGACCCACCGCCATCTGGTGCTTCAAATTGGGCAACATCGTAGAGGTTCAAAACTGATTTGGATAAGTTGGTGAAGGAGCTGTGCAAACCGGGCACGAAATGGACCACCAAAGCTGGCATAAATAGAAAAGTGCATTTCCCACAGACCTCACTGAGTCGATATGCAAAGGCTTGGTATAACTTCATTTGCGCTAGTATTCTCCCTATCAGTCATCATGTCGATTTCACGACTAGTAGAGACTATAACTTCATCATGTCGATTGCTAACCGGTTAAATTTATAAGGATTTTTGAACTGATACTGATGTAACAGGTTAGCACTCTATAGTAACCATCATGATGTGTTTAGTTTAAATTTTCACATACTTGTCTTCTAGTAGAAATTCTGTGTTTTATTGAAAGAGTGTCAATAACCAAGTGGTAATAGCTAGGACTATAAAAAGCTTAAGTTTTGGGAAATTCAGTGCATATGCATGCTATTTTTATTCTAGTTAAAAAATGAATAAACACCGTGGCTAGTCTTGTTGGTTGAAAGCTCGCTAAGAGGTCACACTATATGATAAATAGGTTTTATACCTACTTATCCGGTATCTATTACTTGAATTAGTTGCTTAAACCTACGTTTCGTAGTTAATTTGCATGCATTGTGTGTGCATTTCGTACATGTTATGTTATTTTATAGGCTATGACACAACATTGGCATGTAGAAGCAAACAAAAGCAACTCAGACAACTTTTGGACTAAAATATGCAAGCAAATGCAAGAAGGGAAGATTTTAGGGCTTTTAACACCAAGTTGGATGCATGTTCTTGGCTTCGAATTTGGATTGTATTGTAGATCTACTTCTTAGCTTTTTGGAACATCTTGAATCATCCCGATCGGAGTTCAGATACGAGAGTTATGGCCATTTTATCAACAAAAATCAAAGCTCAAAGTTATCTTGCTTTCAATTTACATAGCATCTACTTCAAGCCCGATTTTGATCTTGATCTAGCCAGAATCTATCAATTCTTAAAGACTTAAAGTTGTAGATCTCGTCGATATCTTAGATTTGATAGGTGGCAGGCCTCGTAACTCCCAACGGATCAAAGGTTATGTCTATTTTACCAAAGGACGTCGCAACAGAAAATAGAGCAGTACGGGGCACGTCAGAAATGGTGCGGGGCACGCTGGGCCAGCATATTTTCTTCTATAGTAGCGCGGTGCTCGCCCAAATTGGCCTAGGAACAGTGCTGGGCGCGCCGGTCAGCGAGGGGGGGGAGTTAATTTGGGTGTTATGTTGTCCAATTTGAGCTAGAATAGAATTCTTAGTTGTCTAAATTGCTAGGGTGTCCTTTAGAACTATAAATACTTGATTTTAACTTGGATTAGGAGACTAGTTTTGAAGACTCCATTAAATCCCTCTTGGGATAGATTTCTATTAACTCTTTCTTTACTTTCTTTCTTAGGTTAGGAACCCTAGATTAGACTAGAACTGATGACTGAAGCTATTGATCATCATTGGAGAATCAAATTAGAAGCAAGAGAATACAGATTTGTTTATCCCAATTCTAATTTATTTTCTTATCTATTTGTATCTTTTAATGTTTAATCAATTGTGGATGATGGATTCTAGTTCCGTTAGCAATTAAACTATGTTTTTAGATTACTATGGATCTTATTGTGTAGTTTACTTTGATATGCTTATTTGTTAGTCTTATTAGCTATATTTGGTTTGTCTGTTATGGTTTGCTCTTAATTGCTTAATTGTCTAGCTAACAATTACTGTGATAATCCATATGAAATTGAGAGACAGATTATGGGTTTAGATATGATCATAATAGCATGTATTCATGTGTTCTGCGTGGAGTTGGAATTCATGATTTGTGCTTAGAATAGAGATATACCGAAGTATTGCATGTAGTCTAATAAGAACTTGAACTTAATCCCTTTTTAATTATAATTCATATAGAGATATAGCGGGTTAGTTAATTAGGATGTTCAAATTGATTCTATCATCCGTGGATTTGATTTGATATGAGTATGGTTCATTGAGAGATGACCATATTTTACTTTCGTGTTCTTGATTAACAGTCCAGTATAATTGATTTGGCTTAACATGAAGTGTATTGATTTAAATAAAACAATAGGTGAAATTGTAATCTCAAGTCTTCAATATCTTGATTCATTCTAGGGATAGTTAGTAATAGTTTATTTAATTATTTTAAATTATTAAATTATTTGTTTAAATAAGATTTAATTGGTCATAGGTTAGTAATTTGTAATATTTTTAAATAATTCTCTGTGGGAACGATACTCAACTTATCACTTTATTACTTGTTGACCATGTATACTTGCGTGTTGTGAGTAATTAGATTTTACCCAACACTATATAGCCTAATGGAATGAGACATTGCACAGCCATGGGAAAAATATAAAAATACGATAACCGCGAGAAAGTGTGAAAATCGCCCTCATGAGTAAATAAAGGCATAAATCCCCTGTTAACTATTAACTTAAGTGATGCATGGTCTTGGTTAGAGCTTATCTGATTTACTACTTTTCTTGAGTTGAAACTATTTTTTTCCTAAGAAGCATAGTATGTGAAGAATTTGTTCAATAGCATGTTTAATGGTTGTTTCACACTCACACACTACATCAGTGCTGACAGATTTGGATTTGCAAAGTGACATGCTTTATGATCTATTCTTGGGTAGCTTTTCTATTTGATTACCTTATAGTTTTTCTGAGGCATTTCATTTGAATTTCATTTCTAGTTGATAATTGGATTTGATTTCATGATAGTGTAGGTTGCATATATGGTAGTTATTGCAATGCATTTTTGTTTGGTTTTGTTTTGGTTGCTTGAGGGCAAGCAACGGTTTAAATTTGGGGGTATTTGATAAGTTGTTTTATAACCACTTATTTAGATATCAACTAACTTAAATTGTTGTTTAAACTCATTTGATTGTGTAGCATTTCATGCGTTTGTGCTTTCTTTTGTAGTTTTCATAATTGGGAACTCTCTTGGTGTAAATGGAGCTAAGCATGATGGCATGATGATGGAAGGAGGAAATGGAGTAAGAAGCAATGAATGGGAAGATGTTAGAAGCCTGCAGCAGAAGAAATCAGGAGCAGCTGGTGTACGACGCAGCTGCGCCCAATTTACTCTTAGTTGTAGCGTAGCTACTCTAGTTACTCTTCCCGGATGCCCTACAACGTAGCTGCACCAGTTTAAAGCATACATGGGGCTCAGCTGCGCTGGTCTATTTTCTGCAGTTGACTTTTACTTAAGCTAGCCAATAGTATTATTGCTTGGAAACGGAGGCACTCGAATTAGACCCATATATGAGATCTATATTCATTATGTAGAGGATATCTCTCCTTATAGAGGGTGGCTCTTTTCTTCTCTTTGATTCTCACTATTAGATTAGAGTAGATTTAGTAGTTATTTCCCAGATTTGATTAGATCTGAAGGTTGAAGCAATTGGATAGCATTAAAGATTCAAACTTGGAGCAAAAGAACAGAATTGCAAATTTAACTTTTTATTCTTATCTTCTCTTTGATTCCTATTTGTATTCTTATGATGTTTATTCAAATTGTGAATGATGGATTTAATTCAACTATTAGTTAAACTCTATTTTGGGATTACAATGGAATCTATTGCCTAGTTTATTTTGACATATTTCGTTGTTAGTCTTAATGATTGTTATGAGATTGTCTATTAAGATTCATACTTATTTACTTAGTTGATTGACCATCGATTACTGTGATAACCCATATAAACTTGAAAGACGAAGTATGGGTTTAGATCTGATCTTAATAGCTTGTGTTTGTATCTTTTACATGGTGATGGAATGTATGATTCGTGCTTAGGATAGACATATACCGAAGCACAACTCGTAGTCAAGCGAGGACTTGGGCTTAAACCCTATTTATTTGTAAATCGTATAGACATATAATGGTTTAAGTAATGTGGGTGTTTCATGTGTATTCTATCGATTGTGGATTATATATGATTTGGGTATGGTACATCTAGAGATGGTCATGTTTCACTTTTGTGTTCTCGACTATCAATCCAGTATAATTAATTTGGCTTAACAGAAAGTGTGTTGATTTAAATGATTCAATAGGTGAAATTATAATCTCAACTCTTCATTACCTAGTCTCATTCTAGAGGTAGTTAGTATTATTTAATTTCATAGTTTAAATATAAAATATCAAAGTAATCGTTTAAATAAGATTGAGTTGGTTATAGGTTAGTGCTCGGTAAGCTTTATTAGTAATTCCTTGTGGGAACGATACTCTACTTACTCTTTATTACTTGTTGACCATCTATACTAGCATGCATATATTGATCGGGATTACGACCAACAGTGACAACTTGGTGAGATAGAAGTGCCATTCAACCTTTATAATACTAAACTACTTTCATATGATTGGGAAAAGAAAATAATTGAAACCTTGTGCTAAATAAAATTATCAAAATTAAAGCCCAAAACATAAATGGACCAAACTTAAATTAAACTGCTTAATTTTTTTAACTAATAAATAAAAATAAATTAAGTCTCCAAACATGCTAAAATATAAGGAAAATTGAATCTTCATTGTTATTTTCCACTATAATAATTGTAATGATCGAACGATATTTGTAAATGAGATTTATATTAAATTATTTAATAAAATTAGATTTTATTGATAATTTGTGTTTAATATGACTTATGATTGTTATATGATCGCGCTACGAGTTATATGCATATTTTTGAGTGTTTAAAGGGTAAATGTGGAAAATATATTTTTTGCGAGAAAAGATGTAAAAACATTTTTCACGCTAGAAACACAAACTTAGTTTTTTTAATGTACGAATTACGATATAGTGTTTCTTCGGAAAATGGGGATTGATAGCAAAATCGGATTTTTGAAAATCGAAAGTTAATTTTTCAACTAACCGAGCGAGTTACGAAAATGTAACAGAAAAAGTTAGAAAACCTAACTGAATAAGAAAATATCTAACTAGAATTAGTTAGGCTAACTAAGCATAAGAATTCTAAGCCTTGGCTAAGAAATTTTAAATTAGCTAGGGTTGATCCAAGGTTTGAGCCTAGGGTTGAGCCTAGGGTTTAAGAAGGCTTGGCTAGGTTTTCGCCAAGGGAAAAACTAAGGGTTGAGGATGACTTGACTTAAGGTTGAGCCATGACTCAAGCCTTAGGGTTAATCCATAAGACTTAGAGCCAAAGCAAGGAAAAACAATTTTTATCTCATGTGGGATATACACAAAGGTGAGTCACCTTATCTAAAGCAAGATAAGAGGTAAGATGGGCCAATGACGGTGAATGTTTTATTAAGTAATTTTTGCCATTAAGTGGATATTAAGTGCCTTGAGTTAGTTTTAATTGTGGTTTGATTTGTTAGTTTTGTATATAGCGTTATCATGCAATCAAATTACATAAAATGTGTGGAAGCGCGATAAAGCAGAATTTAAAATTTACAAACCATATACCTGGATCATCCTTTATGTGCAATTATTAATTAGATGACAAGAGATTGAGATTAGATTTATAACCTTATAGAAACTAGCGTCTTCAGGTACGAGTTTACCTCCAATTCCTTTTCACTTTCAACTAAAATCCACCGGGTATGATTCCTTCCTTTCATCAACGTTAGCCACCTAAGTGTTTGGCCTCTAGAGGTGATCCACCAAGGAAGAACAAGTATTCAAGAAGATAGGTGTTTGACAAAATCCTAATTCTCTCTCTATAGAATATGTGTACTCTCCCAACTCTTGAAATTGTCATTCACCCCAAATCAAAATATGAATCCTCTTATTATAGATGTAGGTAACCCTCCAAAATAATTTAAGAATAGGGTTTTGATTTAATTAATTAAACCTCTTTAATTAATTAGGCTCCTAATCTAATTAGGAATAATTAATTAAACTATTTTATTTAATTAACCTCTTAATCCTATTAGGAATTTTTTAGAGTACTTATATTAATTAATTCCCAAACTCCTTTATGAATGAAATAATAATAATAATAATAATAATAATAATAATAAATTTATATTTGATATTTTCAAAATAATAAATAATAAATTTTAAGCTATGTAATTTATTTTATCACCAAAGATTAAATTAAATACACTTAACTTATTATTACGATTATGCCATTTACTTCTTAAATAAATATTTTTTCTTTTATGGTGTGACCTTTTAGGTTCTCCATATTAAACCGGATGTGAATAAATTCATTAGAACAATACTAATCATATTTAAATAAATAAATTAATTTATTAATTTATTTAAATAAAAAACATTTATTCTATAATAAGGATAAACCTCCTTAGCGATCAACGACTTTTCAGATAATATAGATTTCAACATTAATCTTAAAAGAATATTTTAGTAAATAGTTACCGTATAATTCAATCATTCCAACATATAATGTCCCAATTAAATATAAGACATGGACTTTGTAACGACCCCAAAATTCATATAATTCAACTATCGACTTCGGTCGTTAATAATACGTCTAACTTCTGATTTTTATAACATTATTCGATGTTAAACTTAATAAAATGCGAAAAAATTTAAAGTTTTTTTTATCTTCTTACTTTAATTCCCTAAATCAAAACCTTTATCATTTATACATCTCTGAATCTAGTTATTTTATGATTCGTTTCATCAAAGTTGTTATATAAAATCTTACATTTGAACATGATAACCTTTACATTGGGTAGCTCAAACTTTACAACTTAATATGAAGTTTCACATCATAAATTATCAAATACATTTCTCAAAACCTTTGTCTTTAACTACATTTGAACCATACTTAGTTTATTACTCACTTTATCAGAGTTAATAAATAAAACTTACATCCAGGTTCAATACCCTTTATACATCGGACAAAATTTAAACTTTATAACTCAATATCTATTAAACATCATACATTATCAAGTACATCATCTAGAACATTAAACATGGTTCAAATAATAACAACTCAGCCAAAGTATATAAATATTCATGCATTACATCTGATTCATATCTTTCAAGTAGCACTTAGCGTTACCATGAATCCTTAACCTGCAAAAGTGGTTATTTGCAAGGTTGAGCTCAACAGCTCAACAAATCTAACAGTTTTCATGCATCACGTAGTACATAATAACATGCTTAACATATATCTCATAATCATTGAACTAACATAACATACATGTTACAGTTAACATTACAAGTATAAAGATTAAGTTCCTTACTCAATCAGCATTCTTTATTTAATCAACGTAGTCATAAATTGACTTTAACGTTTCATACTTTCAACATATATAACACATCATGCTCTTTATAATAAAGATTTGAAACAGTTTATCATCAAGTTCACATAGCAAATAGGAACTGAAAGACTTGCCTTGATCGTTGTTTACCAATAATAGCTTAACATCTTATAGCTATCTGTACTTCACGTGCTCTAGACAATTATATAATCATGCACATCAACTATTAGTCACATAGCAATGCATAGTAGTTGTAATGTAAACTTTACTCTACATCTCATAACCGTTCCTATTAATCAATACACAATCTTTAATTTGATTGGGTTAACTTTCGACTTATCTGTCACTATATTTCTTCTTAGTCATACTTGAAGTTTATTCAAGTGTTTAAATCTTGTTAGGACTCATTATTGGTTTTATATTAACCTCATTCCATATCTTATATTGTTCACTTCAATTGAATTGAAACACTTTTTGCATTCATTAACACTTGTCACGGCGTTTCGACGTTCATTCGTCACACGCCAGATTCGTCTCTCTTGTGTATGCTTAGTATGCTTATACAACTTATCTAATACATTATTTATTAATGTTAAGCACCATTATATTTTCTAACATTTATGTTTTATAGCTTTGAACAATATCTTTTATCAGAAGCACTACACTTGCATACGTGTATGCCCGATGCCCTCCGATTGCCTTCGAACACACATCAGTCCCCAAGATGGGCATTTTGACCCCTGTTCTTGACCTCAAATTGAAATACTTTAAAAATAAAAGTTGTAGATCTACTCGTTATCTTTCCAAATCATCCTGAATCGCCTCAATCAGAGTTTGTATGAAAACTTTATGGCCGTTTTACTGTCAGAGGTCAAAATAGTCCCGCCTGACTACTATTCCGAAGCAGCTGCACCCCAAATAGCTTTGGGGGCAGCACAGCTGTGCCCAATAGCAGAATGCTACGCGATTTTTTCCCAATTTGGCTATTTTTGTGAATTTTCTAACCCTTTCCTCCTTCTAATCTTCTTAACTCAAGCTATACACATCCAAATTAGTTCATTTTTGATTCTATGGATTCGTAATTCATATAACTACAACATATCAGAAAATCAACATCTTCCAAGAACATTAACAACTATTCTAATGTGTCAATTTCTAATTTCATGTTAAATTTTCATATTTTTAACATGTTTAGCATAATCATTCATCATGGATTCGATTCCTAACCAAATCAATCCGTATAACCTTCATTGTTTTCATTTTTCAATGTATTAAAAACATCTACTATAAATTTGCAGATTACTAAATGATTTCTTAGCCAATTTTAGCCTCAAAGTAGACCAAAGCATACACATTACCATCAAAACCCAAATTCTTCTTCTTTAACATAAATACATGAATTTGACTACTTAAAACCCAATTATTGATGACATAGAATGAATTATGCATATTTAAGAACATATATAATACAACTTTTTGACAAATCCTCTTCCAAAATTCAATTATAGAGAAAAACTCAAGAAACCAAAACTAGAGTTTTAGGGCTAGGTTATTACCACTTAATTTCTACTTGGAATCGCTAGATGATAGGAATTGCTTGCTTAATCCTCTACTTCTCCATTGAATTCCCATACTTCCTCTCAAAGACTCATAAAGAACTCTCACCCTCTCTCAATTTACCCTAACTCTACCTTATGAAAATAATGAGCGTAACCCCAACTGATGAATACGTGACTTGTCAGTTACACACACAAAGTCTCAGCAGTTAAAACCCACGGTCGACGTCGGGATTTTTATTTGTCCCTTTTCTATTCTTGTCTTCTGGTGTTCTCATGTTAGGTAAGATTTGTCTGAAAAACAAGTTGTGAAAAGGTCCGACATGTATATGTCGACGATTGGACTGTAAGAGTTGCCAGTTGGTATTTTTAAATAGCTGTACCAACTCAACCGAGCAAAGGTTTGCACATTAACCTAGAGATGTGACACAATTTGACTGGTCTGTGAAACTGAGATTTGTTAGGGTCCGGGGGCTTGATTATGCTGAGGGAAGGTGTTAGGCACCCCCTGACATTCGTATTACCACGGTGACTGCCACTTTTCAATTAAATTGTTATCTAAAGGTGTGTGTTTATGGGTCAATGTGCAATTATCTGGAAGTAGTTCTATGCCTCGTTTGCACCTATATACAAAGGGTTTGAATTTTGTATAAAACTTCAATTTTAACAAGATATAGCAATGATGTTTTGTAAAAGAGGTTTTTCAAACCCTTATACTCATTAGTAATTGAGGCCTTTGATACTTCCATTTTATTGTGTGTTCGGCTTGGTTGCTTTTATTTTCGAGATGCAAAGCATCTTCGAGAAAATAAGATACATAGCAGTGCTTTACTCCTTGTAGGCATGAGAGTCGTATAAGGAAATTCAAACAGCGTGAATAATTTACATGCCATGTACATCTAAAAATGTCCATCACAGGAACCGAATCTAGATTCAAGAGACTGAATCTGTGATCACATGATTCTTATGCTAACATGATGTAGCAGTTTGTATGAAAGTTGTAAATAGTTATATGTATATATAAGCTATAAATATATATATAGGAACGATCAACCGCCACGAAGTAAACTCTAGGCGGGACGGAAAAGTAAATGTATAAAAGATATAAATAAATATATATATATATATATAGAAATGATTAACCGCTACGAAGTAAACTCCAGACGGGACGTAAAAGTAAATATATAAAAGCTGTAAATATATATATAAAGACGATCAACCGCCACGAAGTAAACTCCAGGCGGGACTGAATGTAAATATATATATATATATATATATATATATATATATATATATATATATAAACTGTTATATATATATATATATATATACAAGAGAAATAAAAAGCCACGGTTCGAAGTCCAGGCATACACACGTAACACGACTCTCAACGTGAATGACTGTGTGTGTCAAAAGTGGAGAAAATGCTTTAAGTAATGTAAGAAGGCTTATAGTGGACTGCCAAAGAATGCTTCAATAGCTTTAAATTGATGAACACTCGGTTCCCACCGATAAAAAGTAGCCAAATATAAGCTCATAAATGTTTGAAATGAGAAAATACTCAATTTATAGTGTGCAAAGAGCAAATTGGACTGGGCTTCCTCGCCTTTTTCTTCTTACAAATGGCCACTCAAGCCCTCTATTTATAGAAGGGGGAGCCACAGGTGTACATGCGGTTGCCCGAGGTGCCTCGGGCTCCGTGGGTCCAGCCGTCTCAAAGCATGTGCACTCGTGCAACGTGTTGTCCGCTCGAACCTTCAAAACTTCAATTCGGGCATCCGATCGAGGTGTTTAAGACCTTTTACGGTATGTTACTATCAAGAGATACACAAGGACATGGGATACGAGGTTGTACGAAGTCAAGAAGATGGGTCCATGCCTAGATCTTCAGGCTTCAAATTCTATCTGATATGATGTCTTGTGTATTAGTCACTCGGGATTTGTAACAACCTAATATTTTCTATATAAATAAATAAGAAATTTTGCGTATAAATTTTTTTTTTTATTAAGGATGAAGATTTGTACAAGATAATGTGTATGTGTATTTATGTGGTAAATAAAAATATATTTATTACATAAATATTTACAAATAAATTTATTTTAGAATTATTGATTATTATAAAGTACATTCTTATAATAATTAATTTATGGTAGAAATATTTTTATTAATTATTTTTCAAGAAAATATAATCATATATTATTTAAATAATATATGGAGTGATTTTTAGAATAATTATAATAATTACTTTATTATATGAATTTTAGTACAAATTAATAAGTTAATTATTTTACCTTAATTATTAAGGGTAAATATGAAGAATAAATCAGATATAGACTCCAAACCCTATTTTTGAATTATTGTCAAGGTATGAGAATAATAATATAATATTAATTATATTTTGATTTTTCAGTGCTATGAATATGTACTGTATTTCTGTATTGATAATGGTAGGTCAATTACGGTGTATTATGACCAAACCCTAGTAATAATGATAAACCCTAATTTGAGATCCAAATTAGAGTGCAAGATTATTTTATAAGTGTGTTATATAATTTATGTCATGTATTAAATGTATTAATTAGGTGAACCCTAATTATAATCTAAAAACCCTAAATAATTTTTAGACATAAGGAACCCTAATTTGAAATTTAAATTAGAGTTCAAGATTAGTAGTAATTGTGATAAGATGATTAATTATCAAGTATTAAGATTATAATTGTTAAACCCTAAATTTTTTTTAAAGCCTAATTTGATAATTAGAAAACCCTAATTATATTTTAGTAACTCTAATTACCAAAAGTGTAAACCCTAATTGCTAAATTAGCAAGGTTAATGATAATTATATGATCTAAACCCTAATGTTACTATATAAGGCAATTAGATAATTAATCATAATTAGAAAACTCTAATTTCAAAATTTTAGAAACTAAAATTTAGTTAATTTTTATTTGATTTTATTTATTTTTTTGTGCAAACTCTAATTGCTAAATCTTATTATTATTTTGTGCTAAATCTTAGGGTTAAACCCTAAGGGTTAAACCCTAAGGGTTTACCAAGTTCCAATTATGCTATTAAATGAAAAATACAAATGACCATTTTGCCCCTAGTGTATTATTTTGGCTAACATGTAGGTTTTGACAATAGGTTGAGTGGGTGAACCACTTCAACCACCCCATGTGCTCAAAATAACAGCAACAAGCATCATACATCAGTCATTCCATGCATCTAGCTTGCTTATATATAGATTGGAAAGAGAAATAATTCATTTGTTACTTACATTTTGCCCAACTCTCAAACTAAGCTCTCTCTCTCTCTCTCTAACCTCCAAAATATACAAGTATATCGGTCCTAAATCAAAGCCCCACGATCAGCTATAACAAATCAGAAGTCAGAAATCAAGAATCGTTCATAGAAGGTATAAACCCTAGCCATGATTTCTATCCAACGATCTGTTGTTAGATGTTAGATTTTTTGTGTTAAACATATTAAATCTAGTGTATAATGAGGATATGGGTTGATAGATGTTAGATCCATAACATCTAGAGGCTCAGATTTGAAGATTTAAAGAATCTGGAAAAATATTTTTTTTGATGTCTGACAACGAATGTTAGACCTTATATCTCTATGATTTTTAATGTGTTTTGTATTTTGAAAGTTGGTAGTTGTAGTCTAATATGTGCTCTTGGATCTGGGCTTGAAATCAGACTTAGATCTGTGTTATATTGCTTGATATTGTTAGTCAAAGGTCGTTGACCGACCATGACCAGACTATTTCTGGGTAACCCAGAAATGGGCTTTCAGTGTCTGACAAGTTTTTGTTGGTCTTGGATCTGTAAGTGTGTTGTTGTTTTAATTCTGTTTTTGTAACTAAGTTGTAGTTGGGTATGTGTACTATGGATCCATGCTTTAATATCACTAAATAATCCAGTGGATTAAACACAGTGGCTGGTCAAACTAGCTGAGTCGAGCATGATCTATGTTTTCTGGGTAACCTAGAAAACATATGAACATTTCGACTGACATGGTTTGACCAGATCATAACGGTTGATTAAATTGATGTTATTTGTATTTTATGTAATAGATCTACTCTCTTGCATGCTAGCTACAATCTAAGACTCTTAAATCACTAAAATATTGCACGGATTTCAAGTTGTGGAAGCCCAAAAGTGTATGCTCGAACTGTTCTTCATTTCTGGATAACCCAGAAATGAAGAACAGCCTCTGACAACACTTTTGGAGGCTCAGATCTCCTTGGTTATAGGTGTTATGATTATTTTTGTTGTTGTATCTTGTATACGTACACTAGTACTACAGGATCTAGTTCATAGTTAGTCCTGAAACACTTTGTGTGATGAAAGATTTGTGGTCAAACATACCAACTCGGTTACTGACTTGATTCTGGGTTTTGCTTGAAGAACACCAAGAACACCTATAACGACGGTTCCGTCGCTATAGGTGGTCTTTCGCGACAGATATTATTTATTTTTCCGGAAATTATTAAATAAATAGAAAAAAATAGTTTTTAATTATTAAAAATACAAAATAAATTAATAAAAATTATTTAAAATTCCAAAAATTAGTTTTTAATTATTTTTATTATATTTCATAAATATTTAATATTTTTGAAATATTAAAAGTATTAAATTTATTTAATTATAATATTTAATAAATTATTTAAAAACGATTTTAATATTGAAAAAATCATTAAAAATTATATTATGATATAAGAAGATATTTTAAGTTATTTTTAATGACTTTTAATATTTTGTGATAAATTTTATTAATAAATTGATATTAATGGTAATTAATTTATTTACTAAATGAATTAAATAAATTAATTAAAAATGATGTTATTATATTAAAAATCATTTTAAATGAAAATAAGGTATTTAAAAATATTTTAAGTTATAAAATATAACTTTTAATATTTAAAGATAAATTTCATTAATTAATTATTATTAATGATATTAAAGTTATTTAATAATTTAGTTTAAGAAATGATTTTAATATTATAAAAATCATTTTAAATGAAAATAAGGTGTTTAAAGATATTTTAAGTTATAAAACATAACTTTTAATATTTAAAGAATAATTTCATTAATAATTAAATATTAATGATTATTAAGTTATTATTAATAATATTAAATTTATTTAATAATTATATTAAATAAATAGTTTAAAAATGGTTTTATTAAGTTAAAAATCATTTAAAAGGGATAGAAATGAATTAAAAATATTTTAAGTTATGAATAATGACTTTTAATATTTTGATAAATAGAACATTAATACCTTAATATTAATGGTAATTATTTAGAAATGATTTTAAATGTTTTAAAAATCATTTAAGGGTAATATTAATACTTTAAAAATATTTTGAGTTATTATAAATAACTTTAATATTTTGAAAATAGTTTCATTAATAGTTTAATACTAATTAAATATTAATGATAATAGAATTGATTAGTATTTAAATCATTTAAATATGATTCCAATGTTTAAAAATTTATGATAAATCATAATAAATGTTTTAAAATTATATTAAGTCATTTAAAAATAATATGACTGATATTAAGTTACAGTACAGAGTCTTAGACTCGATTATTACCCGATAAAGTTGTCGGTACACCGACATATTTCAGAAATTGATCTGGACTTAGATAATGTGATTATATAAGTGATTATTTGTGATTCAATGGTTGTTAAATCTATGTGCCAATGTGATTAGGGTATGTGCTGACTGCAATAAGCAGTGTTATGTGTTATAGTATGTTGTTCTAATGGAACGAACGATCTTATTACTGATAGGTCGGGAGATAAGTGATAAATCTAAATTACAAACTGTAAGCAGCGCTTCAGGCAAGTATCTTACATTTGCATTTTCTTTATGCAATGGATATGAGTAAGAATATTTAAGAATGATATTATTACTATACAGATTATTAACCTTATATTATATACGCTTATTGCTTATCAACATGTTAGTATATGGTAATTCAGATATATATATTCTGTTCAGTAATTTCTGTAAATGGTTAAACAAGTGTCCCCACTTGGATAATCATTGTATTTAATCACATGTTGATATACCTTTATCAATTACCCGTATATATATATGTTGCATTATAGATTATTGTTGAACAAGATAAAACTTTTGACTTAGAACCCAGACAAGTATGAACATCCCTACACGGGAAAACATTTATGCGCCCAAGGCAGAACAGAGTGCACGATTATATCGTTCTTGTAATATAGTATTGATCAATGCAGGGCATAACGGGCTGATTACCCCCCGTGCCCGTATGTTATGTCGGTTTACAGATGAATTTTTGTTTAACCTTTTCGAAAATGAAAACAATGATCATGGCGTCATCATAACCCCAGTTATAGTTATTATGTAGTTTTAAAAAAATTTGAAAGAGAGTTATTATGTTATTATTATCGGTTCAGAATACTTCACAACTATTGACTTATTGTAGAAGAATAGTACAAAGAAAACATTTAAATTCTTTCAGCTTATATAATTGTTATTACTTGCTGGGCACTCAAATGCTCATCCTTGCTTAATTTAAATGTTTTCAGCTAAGTGTGAACGATCAGAGAGCTCTGCTAAGAACAAGGAAAAGGGAAAGGTTGCTGAATGAATGAACGTTATCTTATGTAATAGTTTAATATTATTAAGACAAGTATGACATATATTATATATCATAGTTGTAATGAATGTTTAAAGGTTACGTACTTGGGATTCAGACTCTGATGATATGTAAATTAAGTTGACTTTTATATTATTGTTATTAGTATTAGTAGTATTTCGCTCATAGAAATGGTATCGTGAAGAACCGAGTTCGGCTTTCAAGTACCCGGATTTGGGGTCCTCACAGGTTGGTATCAGAGCTTAAGGGTTAAAAACTGTGACGCCCCCAAAATAGGTCAAATCCACAACCCATTCTGAGTCGCCAAAATACATGGTACAAAAATAACTACAACTTTATTAAAACAATTGTCGTGCAAAATACGACAACACTTAAACTGTATGTTTAAATACAAATATTGTCATCTAGACAATATCCACACTCAAATAAGTCCTCATTACAATTATTAATACGCTATTTTATAGAATAGTGAGGACTACTAGAACCACTTGTAGAACCATCATTCCACACCCCGACTAGTACTCGCTACATTCTCGCCTCCTGAGAAGAAAAATGGAACAACAAGGAAAAGGGTGAGCTCAACTAGCCCAGTAAAGAACATTATGACTAAGATAATACAGAACAAATTATCGTTAGTCTTCAACAGGGAAAAATTTAATAGAATACAATAGACAACAAGTTTTAAATCAATATTCGCAGCGGAAATAATAATCATTAGAAGAGTAGTTTAGTAGAGAATGAAATCTACTATCTTCTATATATGAATTTAAAAGTTCATCGTCTATCTTTTATCCCTGTAACATCAATCAATATATATCTGGAATCAATCATTCATCTTTGCACTATAGGCCAAAGATATTCATCAGTTGGTCATGTTCATCTAAACACCTGTTCATCTTTGCACTACGGGCCAAAGATATTCATCAAAAATCATTCATCTTTGCACTACAAGCCAAAGATATTCAGTAAAATCATCATTTAGGACTGAGGATGATGAAAAATATTTTAAAGAAAACGAATCCAGTGAAACAAAAGAATAAATATTAAGGATTCGTATTTCAGCTATTCCATGTCCAAAAATACCTCATAAATAATCATAGTGGAGTAAAATTCAAGAATGATCAAAATATGGATACAATCAAAGCTAGTATCCAGAATAGATATTTTGGACGAAAAAAAGAAAATTTCATTTTTTCAGTGAATAGTGTCGTATTCGTGAATAGTGTTGTATACGTGAATAGTGCAGTATACGTGAATAGTAACTCCGACACTAAAAGATAGAAATTTTACAAAAAAACATCATCATGTTTCGTGAATAGTACTCATGAATAGTAACTCGTGAATAGTAACTCATGAATAATAACTCGTGAATAGTAACTCATGAATAGTAACTCATGAATAGTAACCCCGACATGAAAAAGTTCCAAATTTGATAAAATCTCCAACCAATATTTCGGCATAATAATATTGAAGAAATAATATCATTTTTGAATAAAATAACATCCCTTACCTCGTAAAGACAGTACTTCTAGTTGAACACCGGATATAGGCTATGACTTGAACTTGCACCGTATAGCAACACTCAAAGTATTAAAAGACTCACAAGAATACGCTCAATATATCGAGAGAGAAAGAGAGAGAAGTTTTCAGTTTCTAGTGTGATTTTCAATTCTAACCTAAGCATCATATTTATAGGAAAATGCTTAGAACACCAAAGCAGAAAATTGAATATAATAATATTTATATTTACAAAATTGTCAAGCCCACCTCTTGAAATCTGATTTCAGCTCATTGCACATGTTTAATGCTACCCACCAAGCAAAAAAAATGATTTTGTAAATAAGAATAATTAAAACTTTCAAAAACCAATTATTTTGGAACTTCAGAACTTCAATAATTCATAATAAATAGCCCTTTCATCAGAAAATTTGAATCTCGCTTTTTTTTATAGGAAATTCAATTCTCTACAACTTTGCAGAAGAAAGTTTTTCTAAATTCCAAACAGAAATTGACCGAAATCCATAAACGGACGATTTTACAGGCTATAATCAAATTTCAGTCAATTATTAGGGTCCACCGACACACAAAACATGTGTTAATCATTTAATGCCACAAAATACTCTTCCTCCTCATATACTCATATATCCCACATTCATTGTAAAAATATCACAATTAATATATTATTAAAATAATATATTTAAAAGAATTATTTTATCAGAAAAAGATAAAATATTAATTTTCAACAATTGTCACATTTAAAAATTTTCTCCATCTATATCCACATAAAATCAATATTTTTCTCATCATATAAATTAATAATTAATTATTCACAAATAATATTACAAAATCACAGTATTGGCAACCAGGCAGTTTCTAGGAAAGAGGGGGCTTTCCAATAAGGATCTCTCCTTACTGGCACGCAATTAGATGACCAAACCTCTCCTTAGACAGAACTTTCTAGACATTGCCAGTAATGTTATCTAATAATATTATTCAGATAATATGAATTATTGCTCCGATAATAGAAAATATTGTGTAGTGACAATTATTAAAACAACAGTAATATAAAATATCAACGCAGCAATTATTGAATCAATAAAATAAATTACTGAACAGTAATTACTGTAACAATTATTGAGTAATGCCTTCTTACGTAAAAATCAATAATTGGTGCAATACCGTGTGCTACTGTGCAACAACGCGTATTACTGTGTTTTAACCACCGGGTATTCCAACAGTATTAACGGTAACAACTACGCCGTTATTTATAAACAACTTATTTTTGTTGTTTTTTTCATCCAATCACTTTTCCGTTATGGGGCCCACAAAAGACTACGTCGTCGTACGAATATTCCCCGACAGGAAGAATATTCCACGACCAAATGAATATTCTCCGACAACAATGAATATTTTATAACCACCTACTTATTTGAAATATTTGCGCATTTTACCCACAACTAACCACATTAATCAAATTAACCCTTACTATTTCAAAATAATAAATAAAGAAAATTCAATTTTATTTATAATAAGTTGGGGTCTTACAACCTCCTCTCCTTATGAAATTTCGTCCTCGAAATTGACGTACGTACCTGGTGTTTTGAAAAGATGAGGATACCTCGCTTTCATTTCCGTTTCCAACTCTCGGGTCATTTCCTCAATAGCATGGTTTCTCCACAAAACTTTAACTTGTGGTATGACCTTCGTGCTTAGGACATGCTCCTTCCTATCCAAGATCTTGATAGGTACCTTTTCGTACGTTAAGTCTTCGGCTATCTCGTCTGGTTCTAACTCAATAACGTGGTTTGGGTCATTCACATATTTACGTAGCACAGATATATGAAAAACATTATGAACACGAGACATACTTGGAGGTAACGCGAGTCTATAGGCCATATTTCCTACTCGATCAAGAATCTGAAATGGACCAATAAATCGTGGATTAATCTTTCCTCTCTTTCCAAATCTTGTAACTCCTTTCCATGGAGCCACACACAACAATACATTATCCCCAATGTCAAATTTCACGTCCTTTCGATGAAGATCCGCATAACTCTTTTGCCGATCCTGTGCCGTTTGTATACGTTGTCGAATTGTTTGGATCATCTCTGTAGTCATTCGTACCAACTCTGGTCCTAACAACGTTGCTTTTCTCACCTCATCCCAACATACTAGAGAGCGACATTTTCGTCCATACAATGCTTCAAATGGAGCCACACCTATTCTTGCCTGATAACTGTTATTGTAGAAGAATTCCACTAATGGTTGGTACTTATCCCAACTCCCTTTGAAATCTAGGACACAAAGTCTTAATAGATCTTCAAGAGTTTGAATAGTCCTCTCTGATTGTCCGTCCGTTTGAGGATGGTATGCCGAACTAAATCGTAAATCCATGCCCATAGCTTTTTGCAAGATAACCCAAAATTTTGAAGTGAATCTTGGGTCACAATCTGAAACTATGGATACTGGCATGCCATGCAATCTCACAATCTCATTCACGTACATACTAGCAAGACGTTCAAGGGAATAAGTCTCCCGCATCGGTAAGAAATGAGCAGACTTGGTTAATCTATCAACAATAACCCAAATAGCATTTATGCCTTGAGAAACCGTGGGAATACCCGTAACGAAATCCATGGTAATGTGTTTCCACTTCTATTTCGGAATCTCAAGTGGTTGCAATGGACCCTTTGGCACTTGATGCTCCGCCTTTACACGTTGACAAGTTAAACACCTCGAAATAAACTTTGCAATCTCTCTCTTCATATTGTTCCACCAAAATGTATGTCGAAGATCACGATATATTTTGGTACTTCCAAGATGGATTGCAAATGGTGTATTGTGTGCCTCTATCATGATCTTGTACTTCAAATCAGAATCATTAGGAACACAAAGTCTGGAGTGGAGTCGAAGTATTCCTTTTTCATCGATTCTCGCTTCCGGAATAGCACCTTCTTGTACTTTCTTCTTCATACGCATCAGCTCCGGGTATGTGGCTTGAGCAACTTTAACTTTATCGATTAAAGTTGATTCTACGCGTATACTTGAAATCATCGCACTCGTTCCTGCATATGATCTTCTACTCAATGCGTTAGCTATCACGTTTACTTTTCTAGGATTGTATTGGATGGTATGATCGAAATCTTTCAACAGCTCGAGCCAACGTCGGTGTCGCATGTTGAATTCTTGGAAGCTCTTCTCACATTCCTCGGTCCATTTGAAGTTTGTGTCTTTTTGATTCAGCTGAGTTAATGGAGTAGCGATTCGAGAAAATATTTCCACGAATCTCCGATAATAACTAGCTAAGCATAGAAAGCTACGTATTTCGATTATAGACTTAGGTTGCTCTCAACTGTGACTCATATCCCAATCTTGGATAGCACGTCACAATGACACCTATCAGTTTACTACCGCACGAATATGGCATCCCCTACGGAGAGTCTGGCTTCGATGCATTCCATAAAGGAAGTCACTAGATAGAGGCTCGGTTATCAACTTCTATAGTTGGGTTTTTAACTCCTGAAGTTCAATAGGAGCCATTCGATATGAGATTTTAGAAGTGATTTTTGTACCAGATTCAAAGATGATACAAAATTCAATATCACGCGTAGGCCAAGAAATTCTTCAGGAAATACGTCAGGGATTTACTAACAATAGAAATATCATTCAAATCTGACGTATTTTTGTTCAAGTCCATAACATAGCTATGAAAGCTTAACATCCATTTTTCAATAAACGAATGACTTTACGACTTGATATGAAAGATTTTGACTTCAATGGTTTGGTTGCCTGAATTCGAATAACAGGTTGCTTAGGAATATGAAAACTAACAACCTTACAAAAGCAATCAATTTGGCATGATGAGTAGTTAACCAATCGATCCCTAAAATCACATCAAAAGCAAGTATCTTTAAAGAGATAAGGTCAACAGGTAATGTGATGGTGCCAACTTGGATCAAACAAGATTTATAAACAGTGGATGTAACGAAAGTTTCTCCTAACGGAGTTTCAACAGATAAGTCAAAGTCTAATTTTTTCCGAAGTCAAGTTTAAACGTTGAGTATACGTAGGAGAGATAAATGAATGGGTAGAACCGGTATCTAATAAGGTATAGACTTCGCAAAAATTTATAATTAACTAACCCGTGCTAACTTCGTTCGGGTTCCTCGCATTCTGACCAGTCACGAAAAACGTTCATCCAGGAACCGTTGACTTTGACTTTTCTGGAACAACTTTTTGAGTCACCGCCCCCGTTGGACTTGGTTTCGCTACAGTGCAATCTCGAGCGATATGTCATTCCTTTCCACAGTTATAACATACCTTAAACTGTTGTGGGCAGTTTGGGCTGATATGCCCTTCTTTTCCGCACTTATAGCATATGACTGGTGGTCGTTCTCCTCCCTTGGAACCCGTTGCTGCTGGTGCTGACGTCTTCGTATTGTCATTGTTGAATCTCCTCTTTTTAAAATCTCCTCCAAACTCGCTTCTTCTATTTTCATGGCCACGATTACCACCAGAGTGGTTGCCGTTCTTGTCTGTATTTTTCTTTCTCCGCTGGTTATCATTGTTATGATGACTGCTGTCACCGATATGATCCTGGTTGTGGTCCCTCGATTGACCGTACTCGTTATCTCGCTCTAATAATTGAGCCCTGTTGACAACATCTGAATAGAGAGAAAATTTATGAGAAATGAGATATTGACGTATGTCGGGTTTCAAACCTCTCAGAAACATCCGCGTCATACGTTCCTCATTCTCCACCAAATGAGGTGCAAACCTGGACAACTCTGCAAACTTCGCCTCGTACTGAGACACCGTCATGTTATTCTGCTCCAGTCTAATAAACTCTACCTCCTTCATATGGCGAATACTTTCAGGAAAGTATTTTTTGTTGAAAAGTTTCTGAAACGTTTCCCAAGACATGCTGAGTGCGGCAGGCTGGGTCCATTTCACAGACTCCCACCAGTAGTCTGCCTCGCCACGGAACATAAAGGTGGCGAATGGAACCTTCTGTTCCTCCGTGCATCCCAAGACATCGAATATCTTAGTAATTTGCTTAAGCCATGTTTCCGCCATGATCGGATCCGGCTTTCCCCAGAATTCTGGTGGTCCCAACTCCTTGAACTGCTTGGCCGTAACAAACCGTGAATTGCTATCATTTCCTCCTGTATTTTGAACACGAGTCTCCTTTGTCTGATTTTGTATGAACTGTAAAAAGCATCTAAACATCCCATCGTTCATCATCTGCTCATTGGTGTTGTTCACAGGAGGAACATTGCCAGCCTGTTACACGTTCTCCTCGTTGGTGATTACAGGCGTCTCCACAATTTCATTTACTCCACTGTTAACATTCTCAGTCGACATTCTCAAATACTGCCATAAAACAAGGGTTAATTTAACAAATTAACATATCACATAATAGCCCTATATTATGACCGACCAATAAATAAGCTTAGGTAGGACACACTAGCGAAGGATTTACTCGTCTCTCCCCTCCTAGTTCTATTCCCCGATCTCTGCCAGAGATCATATCCCTAAGCTCTGATACCAATTGTGACACCCCCAAAATAGGTCAAATCTACAACCCATTCTGAGTCGCAAAAATACATGGTACAGAAACAACTATAACTATATTAAAACAATTGTCGTGCAAAATACGACAACACTTAAACTGTGAGTTTAAACACAAATATCGTCATCTAGACAATATCCATACTAAAATAAGTCCTCATTACAATTATTAATACACTATTTTACAGAATAATGAGGACTACTAGAACCACTTCTAGAACCATCATTCTACACCCCGACTAGTACTCGCTACATTCTCGCCTCTTGAGAAGAAAAATGGAACAACAAGGAAAAGGGTGAGCTCAACTAGCCCAGTAAAGAACATTATGACTAAGATAATACAGAACAAATTATCGTTAGTCTTCAACAGGGAAAAATTTAATAGAATACAATAGACAACAAGTTTTAAATCAATATTCGCAGCGGAAATAATAATCATTAGAAGAGTAGTTTAGTAGAGAATGAAATCTACTATCTTCTATATATGAATTTAAAAGTTCATCGTCTATCTTTTATCCCTGTAACATCAATCAATATATATCTGGAATCAATCATTCATCTTTGCACTATAGGCCAAAGATATTCATCAGTTGGTCATGTTCATCTCAACACCTGTTCATCTTTGCACTACGGACCAAAGATATTCATCAGAAATCATTTATCTTTGCACTACAGGCTAAAGATATTCATTAATATCATCATTTAGGACTGAGGATGATGAAAAATATTTTAAAGAAAACGAATCCAGTGAAGCAAAAGAACAAATATTAGGGATTCGTATTACAGTTTATCCATGTCCAAAAATACCTTATAAACAATCATAGTGGAGTAAAATTCAAGAATGATCAAAATATGGATATAATCAAAGCTAGTATCCATAATAGATATTTTGGACAAAAAGAAAAAAATTTCATTTTTCGGTGAATAGTTACTCGTGAATAGTAACTCATGAATAGTAACCCCGACATGAAAAGTTTTAAATTTGATAAAAATTTCCAACCAATATAATGATATTGAAGAAATAATATCATTTTTGAATAAAATAACATCCCTTATCTCGTAAAGACAGTACTTCTAGTTGAAACACCGGATATAGGCTATGACTTGAACTTGCGCCGTATAGCAACACTCAAAGTATTAAAATACTCACAAGAATACGCTCACTAATATAGAGAGAGAAAGAGAGAGAAATCTTGTGTTCCTGGTGTGATTTTCAATTCTAACCTAAGCGCCCTATTTATAGGAAAATGCTTAGAACACCAAAGCAGAAAATTTAATAAAATATTAATATATATATTAAATTTTCCTACGCCAACCGTTGTAGATCTGAATTTCAGCCATTTTCAACAGCCAACCAAAACAATAAAAACGTTTTTCTAACTATAAATATTTTAAACTTCCAAAAATCAATTATTTTGGAACATCGGAACTTCAATAATTCATAATAAATAGCTCTTTTATCAGAAAATTTGAATCTCGCGAGTTTTTATAGGAAATTTAATTCTCTACAACTTTACAGAAGAAAGTTTTTCTAAATTCTAAACAGAAATTGACCGAAATCCATAAACGGACGATTTTACATTCTATAATAAATTTTCGGTCAAGAATTGTGTCCACCAACACACAAAACATGTGTTAAACATTTAATCCAACAAAAATACTCTTCATCCTCATTTATTCATATATCCCACATTTATTATAAAAATATCACAATTAATATATTATTAAAATAATATATTTAAATGAATTATTTTATCAAAAAAAGATAAAATATTAATTTTTAACAATTGTAACATTTAAAAATTTTCTCCATCTATATCCACATAAAATTAATATTTTTCTCATCATATAAATTAATAATTAATTATTCACAAATAATATTACAGAATCACAGTATTGGCAACCAGGCAGTTCCCAGGAAAGAGGGGGCTTTCCAATAAGGATCTCTCCTTACTGGCGCGCAATTAGATGACCAAACCTCTCCTTAGACAGAACTTTCTAAACATTGCCAATAATGTTATCTAATAATATTATTCAGATAATATGAATTATTGCTCCGATAATATAAAATATTGTGTAGTGACAATTATTAAAACAATAGTAATATAAAATATCAACGCAGCAATTATTGAATCAATAAAATAAAATACTGAACAATAATTACTGTAACCATTATTGAGTAATGCCTTCTTACGTAAAAATCAATAATTGGTGCAATACCGTGTGCTACTGTGCAACAATGCGTATTACTGTATTTTAACCACCGGGTATTCCAACAGTATTAATGGTAACAACTACGCCGTTATTTATAAACAACTTGTTTTTGTCGTTTTCTTCATCCAATCACTTTTCCGTTATGGGGCCCACAAAAGACTGCGATGTCGTACGAATATTCCCCGACAGGAAGAATATTCCACGACCAAATGAATATTCCCCGACAACAATAAATATTTTATAAATACCTGCTTATTTGAAATATTTGTGCATTTTACCCACAACTAACCACATTAATCAAATTAACCCTTACTATTTCAAAATAATAAATAAAGAAAATTCAATTTTATTTATAATAAGTTGGGGTCTTACATCTTCCTTCTATTTATTTAATCTCTGTGAATAAGGAACCGGAGGGTGAACTAGTGGTATTTTATTCATGGGCTTCTCAACTGATCGAACTTTATTCTCCTCTTCCTGCTGTTGTCCAGAACCTTCATTGTTTTCTTTGTTCTCATACAAATTTTCTGCCTCGCGCGGCCGCGCGTTTTCCCCTTGTAAACATAGCGCGAGCACGCCTGGTTGATTTCCTGCAACCTGTTTCCCAGACCTGAGTGTGATCGCCTGACATTGTTCCTTCCCTTCTCTTCTTGGATTTGCCTCTGTTGTACTTGGCAATGAACCCTGGGGTCTGTTGTTGAGTATGCTAGCCATCTGACCCATTTGAGTTTCCAGATTTTTAATAGCCACTTCTTGGCTTTTAATCATCACCTCTGTATTTGCCATGTACTTCATCATCATCTCCTCCATTTCTGATTTCTTTTCTTACTGAGGTGCAGATGGAGTATGATGTTGTTGCTGAGAAAATCCAGGTGGATAAAGTGTTCTTGGTGCAAACTATTACTGAGCTTACTGTGACTGAAATTAGTTATTTGGTAGAAACTGACTTTGTTAATTTCCTTGGTTATTTGACCAACTGAAGTTTGGATGGTTGCGGTTGTTGGCACTGTATGTGTTCTAAAATTGACCTTGAACCTTCCTATAGTTGCTCACATATTGTACAGATTCCGAACTGATAGCACATTGGTCCGTTGAATGTGACCCTGCACATATCTCACACACAAATGTAACTGTCTTCGCCTTAGTGTCGGTCAATGAGTCAATCTTCTTCGCCATAGATGCCATCTGTGTTGACAATTGAGTGATAGCATCCACTTCTAGCAAACCTACAACTTTAGGCTGCGGCATTCTAGCTGATGGATTTTGAAAATCATTAGCTACCATTGTCTCTATGAGATTATATGCCTCTTCATAGCTCTTCGCCCACAGAGCTCCTCCTGCAGCTGCATCTATAATCGGTCTTGACTGCCATCCCAATCCATTATAAATTGTATTGATAACCATCCAATCTGGCATGCCATGGTGTGGACACTTCCTTAGCATCTCTTTGTATCTCGCCCAGGCTTCATATAATGATTCACCCTGTTGCTGCTCAAACTAGGAAATTGTTATCCTCAACTTTGCAGTCTTAGCCATTGGAAAGAATTTGGCTAAGAATTTATGTGCTAGGTCCTCCCATGTGATGATAGATCCCGGAGGTAACGAGTGAAGCCAACTTCTAGCTTTATCTCGCAGTGAAAATGGAAACAACATTAGTCTGATAGCATGCTCTGTCATCCCGTTGTATCTGAAAGTATCACATATTTCGATGAAACTCAACAGGGTTTCATTACGATCATCTAAAGCAACACCCCCAAACTCTACCAAATTCTGCACCATTTGAATAGGTTCCGGCTTTATCTCAAAGGTGTTAGCTGCTATCGCTAGTCTGACTATAGTTGACTGCGGTCCATTAATATTCGGCATCGAATAATCTCTTAAAGCCCTATGCTCTTCTCTTTGCTCGTCTCTTTGTTCTGTGGCTGCCATATTAGATGTTGTGGTCTCTAACTCTGCTTGTATACTTCTATGTGCTCTTGATTTCCAACCCCTACCGTTAATGTTATCCTGTAACGGTGTTAACTCGGGATTGGAGGATCGAGTTCGCATATACTATATAAAAATGCCTGCAGCAAAAACAAAAATAGAAATGAGATAAGATTATATTTGTCTAAGTCATACAATATAGCGTAAAACTGATGATAATAATAATAAAATTAAATGTCAAGGACTCTAACTCATGCAAGCATACATGGGTCAACAAGTAGTACAGAGTAAGAAAGTATCGATCCACGGAGAAAGGTTTCAAGATTAAATTATTATGCATCAACTGTATCACTGTTCATATATTCTTAATGGAATGCTATAATTTTGAATGAATCTAAACTCACTTAACGAATAAAAGAATAATAATAGAATAATAAATCAAATATGGAAATAATGGGATTCTAACTTCAATTCATATTACATCTAAATAATACCATCATGCAAGATTATACATGTATCATGGAAAATTAGCCAAGAGCACGAAAACTAGACATGACCATTTTTCAATGCATTATGTCCTACTTACATAACCTCTACGTGCAATAGAAATCATGTAATCATCAATAAAACCAAAACCACTATATTTCTATGTGACTTTGCAGCAATATTAAATTGAAGCGTAAGCTCTTATATAACTACACACGGTAAAACAATATATTTCTATCTGGTTCACGAAATATAACGCTAAACAATTCAGCCTCATAAACCCATGCTATCATGATTACAATCATACTCACATATCATTTTTCAATTCCATATGAGTACATAAAATGAATGGCGATCAAACATTCATGCAATCCAATCAATCCTAATAGAAATTCCATGACAATTACATAATCAAGCAATCAGGGCATTATTATTAAACTACATATCAATCTCCGTTAGAATCCCATAATAGAATTTAGTTCATCTCTGAACCAAAAGCCATTATGGGATTATAGCAACACATGAAAAATAAATAAGACAATTGAGAGAGAAAGTAGAATCAATCAAACCCAATTGCAGATTATAATCCAAAAGTGCTGTTCAAATCTCTAATATTATCCAACAAAATAAAAGTAGTTCTTATTCAATGAATCAATCCAAAAGAAGATGAAGAAAATATTCAATGTATGCTCAACCCTCTATTGAATTGCGTTCAACGCCTGGAACCCTAGTTCTCTAATATGAAAAATTGATAAAAAAAATAGCTCTTTTTCGCGTCTGGTACCAACCAAGGTAGTTTATATCCATCCAAACACTTCAAATTTCAAAATTAAAATAAAGTCAAAACAACAGCTGCAGATGACGTGCGCGGCCGCACGAGACTCTAGTTCAAAACAGGCGCGGACGCGCGATTTCTAGCACATTTAGTCACGCTGCTTCTGTGTCCTGCCTTCTTATGTTCTGCTGCTGTTTCCTATGTTCCACTGCTTGATCCTTGTTCTTCCACCATTGCTCAGTTCCGTATCTCCACTCGTTCCTCGTGTCTTGTCTTCATTAGTATCGTGCCACCTACCACTACCGAACTGTGCCTTTTCCTGTAATTTCATACCATCGGAGTTCTCATTACATGCAATGCAAATTAACACAAAATGCAACTAAAAATATACTAAAATGTACTTGAGATGAGCATAGTTCGCGTGAATTGATATCCAATAAGTAGTTATAAAACCTACTTATCAACACCTTATTTCAGTTTAATTTACTATCCCAGTTTATTAATCAAGAACAAATATGTAGAACTAGTCACCTCTCGATGTACTAATACCGTATTAACTCAAATCCACAAATTAGATAGAATCAAGTTAAACACCTTAATCAACTAACTCACTATATCTCTATGTGAATTACAATTAAAGAAGTTTTAAGTTCAAGTTCTTTATCTGATTACATGCGATGTCAAGCATATCTCTACCCTAACATTCATTAAGATCCTGCTCATTCACAAAATTCAAGAACACATGCTATATTAACTAAGTCTAGACTCGTATTTCATCTCTCGAGTTCATACAAGTCCACATAAAATTCGTGATCAAGCAATTCATAAATTCAAGCATAAATCAATATATATAAACTGAGAAATAACTTATTAAACTGAAAATCAAAGTTACATAATCATTGTTCCACTCAAATATCTATTATAAGCCTAATAAAGAGTTTAGTTCATAACTAATGAATTAAATACTGAATAAACAAAAGAAACCATCATCCTGATTACACAAATTAAAATTAAAGGAGAATAGTAATACACCACCCTTCTCGCCCTTCAAATTTGCAATCTTTGTGAAATTACTTCTCTTCTTCGTTCCTCCAAGCTCTTGCTTTCAATTCTCGCTCTCTATAATGTTTATTTTCCAAATATCCAATAATTAATTCATTTCAGCTCCACACCACCAATTCTAATCCATCTCCAACTTATCACATAGGATTTCTAATTGAAATCAAACTCCCAATCAAACACAACAAGTCTTTAGTCAAAGAATCCCAACTACATGAAATAACCTCCTTGTCAACTCCTAATATAAGCATATTACGTAAAGAAGTTGTATCTCCCAACACCACTTAGCTTCCAGCAGTTAAAAGTCAACAAGCTCCTAACCCGTACCGGCGCACCCCGTGCCGGGTTTAAATCTAAGACAGCGCGGCCCATGCCGCTTGATCAGTAGTTGCTCACGCCACAGCGTGCCCCGCGCCAGTTTGTTCAGCAGCACGGTGCGCCCCGCGCCGGTCCTACAAAATGTATAAATTTTGCTCGAAATTTCTTCCAATGCTAGCATTTTGATGTGCTCACTGGATATCCTACAACAAGAACAAAACCCATCAAAAGCAACATGAAATAATGAAAAAACTAACAAAATAACAAGCTAAATAAAGATAAATCGTAGGTTAAAAACCTACTCATCATATATCAATGTAAATTATTCTATTATTTTTGTTGTTGATGATTTTAGTATGATATTAGAATTAGCACGTGATAAACCAAATTCGAGATATGAGTGCCTGAATTTGGGGGCATCACAATGCCCCGTTTGCACCTATATACAAACGGTTTGAATTTTGTATAAAAGTTCAATTTTAACGAGATATGGTAGTGATGTTTTGTAAAAAAGGATTTTCAAACCATTGTGCTCAATAGTAATTGAGGTCTTTGATACTTCCATTTTATTAGTGTCCGGGTTGATTGCTTTTATTTTCGAGATGCGAAGCATCTTGAAAATAAGATACATAGCAGTGTCGAACTTCTTGTGGGCATAGGAGCCATCTAAGGAAATCCAAACACCGTGAATAATTTACAAACTGGCCGCAACTGAAAATGTCCATCACGGAAACCAAATCTTGATTCAAGAACTGATTCTGTGATCACGTGATTCCTAGAATAGCATGATAAAGCAACATATACAAAAGCTAGAAAATAAACTAGATTTGAGTAAATCTGAGGTTTCCAACATCAACAGTTCCAGTTTAGTCACCATTAACCGATTAAAGTGAGGAATAACCAAATTTAGGCAAATCTAGCCCACAGGATGATAAAACAGTTATATATATATATATATATATATATATATATATATATATATATATATATATATTGTGAGAGCCCCGAATCCAGGTCCCAAATCACCTCGGATCCGGTTCGATCATTCTATACAACTATTACTATTTACGGAAGATATAAACATAAATTTTTATACAATACATATACTCACTATTCCCCAAGGTCGAGTAACCTTAACTTAATACATATTTCATAACTTTTCTAACATATAACATTATTAACTTACAATACTTATACAATTTAGCTGCACACATATCCTAACGCTGGAACTGTCTTTAACCTTTTCTTATTCGCCTTAATCTGCACTGTTTCATCATGATATAGCAAGCGTGAGCATAAGGATTGCCCAGCAAGTTTAAATTCAACAATATAACGATATATCATGATTGAAGAGTTTGAATACTAAGCTGGCTATAATTCAACAATATAATTGTGAACTAGCAGGAACAAGTTTATGACTGAACAAGTATTATACATGAACAAATATATCTGAAACCAACTGGTAATGAAGGTGATCAGCCTTTCATACCTGACTAATACATGCAATATGTATAGAGTACAAATTATACATGCCAATCAGCAATGATTAACCATAAGCATATCCGAATGAAACACTCTTAGTAGAGTTAAGTAAAACAAACTTGCCTGAACTGTTGATTACCGCAATTGTAATTTATAACGCTTTATCTGAAGACCTAATATTAGTAATATAGATCTCCAATATTAGAATAATATCATCACAATATAATACTATATATATATATATAGAATAACCTAAACACATAACACATAACCCTATCAGTCTACAACACACAAAGGACTCGGTATCAAGTCAAACTATTGAAGTCTGAGTTGAACCCGACACAAAACTATCATCCCGATGGTCTAGTCAGACTTTTATCGAGTCTAAATTCAATTAAACTCTGACTTAACAGTTAACAATTAACTCGGATAATTTTAATATTAGTTAAAATATTTTTCTAAGTCTCATAATAATTTTCACATAATTATTACCATTTATCATGAATTTTTCAATCATTAAACTCGTATTTAAATGAATTAAATACCACATAATTCTTTTATCATTAGTATTTATTTATTATCAAATATTAATAAAATACATGTCATAATATTATAATATATTTATAATATCACAAAGTATTTTTAATACCTTAAAATTATATTTATATGATTTTTTAAACACTTAAATCCATTATCTAATAATTGTTTTTAATATTAAAATATTAATATTTTCATGACTAAATATCAAAAGTTATATATTATAACTTAAAATATTTTTCTAACACTTAAATCATTTTTATATGATTTTTAAAGCATTAAATCCATTTTTTCTTAATTTATTTAATATATTCATTAAATAAAATAATTACCATTAATAATAATTTATTAATGAATTTCATCACAAAATATTAAAAGTCACTTAAAATATTTTCTAATACCATAATATAATTTTTCATGATTTTTTATGAATTAAAACCATTTTTAAATAATTTATTTAATATTATAATTAAATAAATTAAATACCATTTATATTCCAAAAATATTAAATATTTATGAAATATACTCAAAATAATTAAAAACTATTTTTCAGAATTTAAAATAATTTTTCAGAATTTATTTTGTATTTTTAATAATTAAAAACTATTTTTTTTCTATTTTTAATTAATTTCTGGAAAATAGAAAATAAAACTGTCACTAAAGGGCCCTATAGTGACAGAACTGTCGCTATAGGTGTTCTTGAGTGTTCTTGATGTCTGCCTAGAAACTCATGTCAGACACCGAGTATGCTAGTTTGACCGGCGATAATTCTCTGTCTATCATGATTCTGGGCCATGTTAAACATTGATCGTGTAGGGTTTATGTAATACTACGCGAATCAATCATCAACTATGTCATACAACATCACACTTGGTATATCTGGGCCTCCAAAATATCTGACAACTCTGTTCTTCATTTTTTGGGTTTTCCAGAAAATGAAGAACAGTCGAGGGTACAAGTTTTCGATCCTCATAACGTGAATCCTGTAATTTGTTTTGGTGAACCATTGGTTCAATACTGTAGATCACATGTCAGGGTACCATAATATCACACTTAATCAATCTAACTACAACACATGTGATAGATCAGTGCAAGTCATACCATGTCAGAAACTTCGGCTGATGAAGATCTGGGTTACCCAGAATCTTCATCCAGCGTTAAGTTCAACGCTTGTTTGACCGGCTATAACCTCGTTTCTGTTATGAATCTGTGGGTTCTAGATGCATCAATATGAAGCCTACATGTCAGTCTACAAAACTATTATAACAACATGGCCAGATCGCTTCACATAAAGAAGATTAGAGACATCAAATAACTTGTCAGAACGGTTCTGGGTTTCTGGGCTGCCCAGAAACCCGTTTTCGTGAACGGTCAACGTAGTTTGACTGACCATTTCTCGCAATCTACATGTGATATGAGCTTTATTAAAGGCTCAGATAAAAGACCATACTACAAGGAACAAATATATAACATCAAACACCACAAAACATTAACATAGAACGATCTATAGGGCCTGACATTCGACTGTCAGGTCACTTTTTAAACTCTTTTCTAGATTTTCTAAAATGCTTGATTCGTGCATCTAAGTGTTACAGATCCATGATCTATCAACCCAGATCACTTATAGACACCCTATTACACAACTTTAACAAACCAATTCTAACATCTAACAACAAATCATAAGATTTTAAAAATTAGGATTCTTGCCACTTTTTGAGCTTTGATTTCTGATTCTGACTTGTGATCTGATCTAGGCTTGCTATGAAATGAACATGGCTTTAGTTTCTCACTCTTTCTCACTCTAACTTCCGAATTTCTAGAGAGAGAGAGTCTTGGTGAAAAATGAAAATGAAAGTAGTCATTTCTCTCTCTTTAATCTTATAAATTGATACAAATGCAATGTATTGACTGAGCTAGCTGCTGGATTTGTTGGACAATAAGTCATAAGCTAGGGCTAGGGTAGTTCACCAACTCAAGTAGAGCAACTCTTGCAAGTTATGTTCAATAATACAACAAAGGGCACTTTAGTCATTTTGTAATTAATTTTAATGGCATTTTGGATATTGTCCCAAACCCTTAGGGTTTAGGGTTTGGTTAGGTTTTAGGGTTTGAGAATAATTAGGGTTTGCAATTTAATTTATAAAATTTCCAATTTAGGTTATCAAAAAAAAATTAATATTTCTAAAATATAATTAGAATTTTCTAATTATATTCAAATTTCATAATCACAAATTAAATCTTGCTAATTAGGATTAATAATACCTAATTGAAATTGTTAATTACGCAATTAGGGTCAAAATGGTCATTAGGGTTTATAAACCACTAATTAGGGTTTCTAATAGAAAAAATAATTTTTCTTAAAATAGAAATTAGATTTTCGTAATTAGATTAGGGCTTTCTAATTACCATAACTTGAAATTAGGATTAAGGTTTCCTAATTAACATTAGATTACTAAATTAACACTTAGGTTTTCCTAATTATAAAATTAGGGTTTCTAACCCATAAATTAGGATTTAACAAATTTTAGGGTTTGCTAACTAATTAAGTGTTACCCTAATTAATATTATAATTAGTTACACCTACGCCATTAGGTTCCCGATTTAGGGTTTCAAGCATCGAATTAGAATTTCGGATTCCCGGAACTGAAATTAGGGTTTCTAGAACCGGTTTCTAGGGTTTCTTGTTAAACGCTAGGGTTTTCTAACCGAACGTTGACGTTCTTAAAATATACTTAGGGTTTATTACAGATATCGTTTATCTGGTCAACCCTTGACCCTTAACCACATACTGTACATATATACACAGAACATAATCACGTTTTCCTTAATCCTGAATAATTTACCTAAATCCTTCACAGAATTTTGAAATCCTCAAAATTCTATCTTAAAAATATCAAACGCATACACTTATTTTCTGTCTAGGTTCTAATTTTGAACCTTAATTCAATTAATAAAAATTTTAAAAAATTTAAAATTCTCGGATTGTCACACACACACACACACGCACACACACACACACACACACACACACACACACACACATATATATATATATATATATATATATATATATATATATATATATATATATATATATGTGTGTGTGTGTGTGTGTGTGTGGATAGAAGTGAGAAAAAGCTTAAAAATTTGAGATGTCTTACAGTGTGTTGGGTAAAATCTATATATGCTCACACGTAAGTGTACATGGTCAACAAGTAATATAATGATAAGTAGAGTATCGTTCCCATAGAGACTAGTAGGAAATTAATCCTAACAATTACCTGCTTTATATTAATCAAAATTTTATTAAACTATCCAATTCAGTGATTATAATTATTAATAACTAAAAACATAAAACTACTAAGCAATCAACAAACTCAAAAGATGTAATTTCAAGCAAATGACGGAGAATTAGGCTTACGACTTCACTTTAAGTATCAATATGATTATTACATCCTATTCCAGTTTAATGCAATATCCTATTTTATTATTCAAGAACACTCAAGTAGAACTAGCCACCTCTCGATGCACTAATACCATATTAACTTAAATCCACAAATTAGATAGAATTAAGCTAAACACCTTAATCAACTAATTCACTATATCTCTATGTGAATTACAATCAAAGAAGGTTTAAATTCAAGTTCTCTACCTGATTAAATGCGATGTTAAGCATATCTCTACCCTAACATACATCAAGATTCCATTCACTCACAAAATTCAAGAACACATGCTATAATGACTAAGTCTAAATTCGTATATCATCTCTCGAGTCCATACAATTCCACACAATATTGGTGATCAAGTAATTCATAGATTCAAACACAAATCACTATAGATAAACTGAAAGATAGATTATTAAACTGAAATTCAAAACCACATAATCATCGTTCAACCATAAGATCCGTTATAAGCCCAATAAATAAATTAATTTATAACGAATGAAATAAAAACTTAAATTATCAAAGTCATCATCATTCGAATTACAAGTATTGAATTAAAGAAAATAATGAATCCAGAACCACCTTTCTCCTTTAGTCCAATATGCAATTATCGTGAATTTTTCTTCAAATCTTCCATCTAATGCTCTTCGTTCAAAATCCTTCTTCAAATTGCTAATTGATTCTATGATTCATTGTCTGAAGTTGTATATCTTGTTAATCACCAGCCCATGTGATAAGTAGGTTTTATACATACTTATCCGGTATCTGTTACTTGAATTAGTTTCTTATACTCAAGTTTCTTAGTTACTTTTCATGCATTTCGTGTTCATTTTGTAGATCTTATGCTTGGGAACGGTGTGAGCGATTATTGGTATAAAAATGTAAGGAAAAGCAAACCGAACATCGTTTGGGCTTCATGTTCATTTCATATTTTTGGCTTGAAACTTGGATTATGTTGTAGAGCATCTTCTTAGCTTTCCGGAACATCATGAATCATTCCAATCGGAGTTCGGATGCAAGAGTTATTACATTTGTACCAACGGACGTTAAACTTCAATGTTTTAGTTGGCCATTTGCAGAGCTGTCACTTCCACCCCAATTTCAACCTTTATTCGTCCATTATTTCTCAATTATCAAAAAATGGAAGTTGTAGAGCTCGTCGATAGCTTCGATTTGATAGGTGGCAGGTTCCGTAAGTCTTCCCGGATCAAAAGTTATGGTCGTTTTACCAGAGGACACTGCAGTAGAAAACAAGCAGCGCGGGCGTGCGAATTCCTGCGCGGCCGCGTGAGTCCCTCGACAAAAATTATGTGTTTTGCTACTTTACCGCGGGCGCGCCAAACTCCAGGCCATTTCCAGCGCGGCCGCGCCACTTCTGATGTTGACCAAAGTTGACTTTTCACTAAACAGTGTAATTGAAGCGTAACTGAGAGGGTGGTTCAATTAGGGCTGATAAATAAGACGTATTATAAGTATGTAAAGGGGATTCCACCCCTTGGGGGATCACATAGCTATTGTTGCTTTCTCTCTTTAATTTCAATAAGTAGAATAGAGTAGATTAGATTAGAACCCTAGATTAGATTAGAGTTGAAGATTGAAGCAATTGGAGAGCATAGGAAATTGAAAATTGGAGCAAGAGAGATTAGATTTGCATTCCCAATTCCCTAACTTCTCTTTACTTCTATCTTTATTTCTCAATGTATACTCAATTGTGGATTGTGTATTTTGATTCTATGATGAACTAAACTCTATTTTGAGATTGCAATGGAATCTATTGCCTAGTTTATTTTGACATACTTCATTGTTAGCCTTATTGATTGCTATAAGATTGTCTATTAAGATTCATGCTTATTTGCTTAGTTGATTGGCCATCAATTACTGTGATAACCCATATGAACTTGAAAGACGGAGTATGGGTTTAGATTTGATCTTAATAGATTGTGTTTGTATGTTCTACATGGTGATGGAATATATGATTCGTGCTTAGGATAGACACATACCAAGGCATCGCTCGTAGTCAATTGAGAATTTGGGCTAAAACCATAATTACTTGTAAATCACATAGACATATAGTGGTTTAGGTAATGTGGGTGTTCCTGTGTATTCTATCAATTATGGATTATATGTGATATGGGTATGGTACATTGAGATATGGTTGTACTTTACTTTCGTGTTCTCGACTATCAATCTAGTGCAAGTAATTTGGCTTAACATGGAGGGCATTGATTTAAATGATTCAATAGATGATATTGTGATCTCAGGTTTTCATTATCTAGTCTCACTCTAGGAATAGTTAGGTTTATTTAATTTCATAGTTTACTTATAAAAGATCAAATCATTTGTTTAAATAAGACTGAAGCGGTTACGGGTTAGTGCTTAGTGAAATTTATTAGTTAATTCTCCGTGGAAACGATACTTTACTTACTCGTTACTACTTGTTGCCCGTGTATACTTGCATGCATATATTGATCGGTAAAACGACCAACAAGTTTTTGGCGCCGCTGACGGAGAATTAGCTTAATAAAATGTTGCCAACATTAATTTTAATCAAATTGGTCTTAATTTAAACATTTTTTTGTTTTAATTATCTTCTTATATTTCTCTCTTTTTAGGTACCATAGATGACTTTGCTTATCAATGATCTTATGCAAATATTACTCAACCAAGGAACACAAGCACTGAGGGACTCAATGTATTTTCTACATTGTCAACACAAATTGTAACACTTTCGGAGAGGTTGGATATTCTTGCAGCCCAACACACTCGAGATATAGCAGTTACATGTGAATATTGTGCTGACGAGCATCCAAGTTATCAGTGCAACATCAGTGTTGGACAAGTACAGTTTGGGGGTGATTACCTCAATAACTATGTTTATCCCAGTTATCTTTAAGGTTGGGGGTATCACCCAGATTATGAATGGAATTTTAACTATCAAGACCAAGACTGCGTTCCAAGTCCAACATATCCATCAGATTTCTCATATCCACCTCCAATGCAACAAGAAGAAAATTCAAGGTTGAAGGAATTCATGTCAAAAAGCATAGCAGACCATGAAGAGATGATGATGAGTCAGGAGTTATCAAGCCAAAATCTTAACAGACAGATGGAACAACTCCTTAACTCCTCAATGAATGGTCCACAATACATGGATTTCGAAACTGAACAAGATAATTCAAGATTGGAGGATTTGTGGTTCAAATTTGTAGCATCAACTGAGGAGAAGATGATTGAACAAGAAAGGTCAATTCAAAATCTTCAGAATCAGATGGATCAAATGTTCGAAGCCTTGAACAATCGCCCTCCAAACAATTGGTGCTATGACATGGATGATGAAACTGATGGGGAGCCAGAAGTGTACATGCACTTAATGAACTTAAAGGAGTGGACATTGAGGAGACAACTAAGGGTATGGAAAATGAAGAACATAAGCTGACTTGTATAATACCCCAAGTGCCTTCTCAGTTAGAAGTGAAAAAATCAGTGACCTTTGCACACCCATGTCCTCTTGGTAGTCATATCCAAAGTAATAATTTCTACGATTATGAGGCCTCTTACAAACAATGGTGGACTGAGGAAGAGATAATAGAAGAAGAAAATCTCGTTGTATCTTTCATGCCTCAGTGCAAAAATCTATTCACAAATACAACGGACGAAGCACCTAGCTATGCAATAGAACTGGGGGTTTCATTTACAGAAAATATGCTAGGTTGTTTCAACTCATAGACTCACAAGATGGGGAACCTACCAAAGCACATAGCGGTTCTAATGGATGGAGGGTTCCTAGCTTTTCGTAGAGGAATTGGATAACGGTTAAGAACAGAGTCCAGCTAACGGACTATAAATCGAGCGCTCGATGGGAGGCACCCCATCCAATCTTTCTCCCTCCTTGTTTAATTCTTATTTACATTTCCATTTACTTCTTTTGCTATGTTTAATTCTTCATGTTTTCCATATTTCGTAGATGTTTGATAGTTGTAAGTCTTAATAATAGTTTAATTGTTTCTCCTCTCAGGTTCAATCCAATTGCTATAAACATTCATGATCAAACAGAAGTCAAAAAATGAAGCTGCCAAGGTACAGGGTAGCGCGGCCGCGCCCAACTATAAGCCAAACATAGCTCGGTCGTGCCATATCTCAGTCATAGAAAATAAACACTGCTCAATTTTTAGAATTTCTGACTCAAGCATTCAGACAGTTAGAAGCCAACACTCAATTTCCAACTATAAAATATCTCAAACTTATCCATCGCCTGATATACCATCGGATCATGAGGAGGCGAACGGAGATGACATTGCCACTTAGGGGAGTATTCTTGCACTTTTAATTACAATGAGGGCATTGTTCGTTTTAAGTTTGGGGGTATTGAGTTTAGTCAGTAGTTTAGAGCATGTAGTGTAATTGCAGCATATAGAGTAATTTCATGTTACATATAGTTAATTGCATGTTAGTAGTTATTAGTTTAATTTTGTAGTAATTTTTTTTTCTTCTTTTTGTTTGCTTAATATTTGTTTTGTTGCATAACATTGCATAATCCTAGGTTTTTAGTTAGTTGAATTCTAATTTGGCCAATGATGACATAGAACATTGATAGATTTTTGAATTTAGTGGATGACATGAGCTTAGTTATAATGTTATACATGATTTAATCCATGCTTATTATTTAGATGCTATCGGTTAGCACATAGGTGTTCATATTTGCTTGTTGGTTAAGATTAGCTTGTTTGCCTGCTGAGAGGAAAACGTTGTTTTAAAGACAGAATTATATAGGAAGTGAGTAATGACTATGAAAACACTAAAACTCAAGCTTTGGGAACGCATGTGTATACTTGCTATTAAAAAAATAGAAAAAGAGAAAAATATGAAAAATTACCGTGGCTAGTCTTGTTCCGAGGCATTTGTTACTTGAGCAAGTACGCCCGAGGGGATTGTCTTTACACCTAGCGCCCTAAGGTCTTTTATGGTCTGGGAGTCGTTGGTCGAAAGCTCGCTAAGGGGTAGCACTATTAGCCTAATGGAATGAGGCATTGCACAGTCATGAAAAAAGAAAAGAAATCAATAAACACCCGCGGGAAAGTGCCAAAATCGCCCTCATGAGTAAAAATAAAGCAGAATAAACCCTTTGATGAACCTTAGCTTGTACTGATGTGTTGGAGTAGTTGTTGTTTCTTTTATATGCATAGTTCTTGATTTGAACCTCAGTTTTCTTTCTTAAGCAGTATAGCATGTGAAATCTTCACCTTTGTCAAGCTTATTTGTGAACACAATACACACACACACAACATCTTTATAGCAGGTTAGGATTATCTGATTGTACGTCATTATGCCTGTAGCTTAGTTTGGTGCTTTGTTCTTGGATCTTGATATTTCTCTGAGGCATATCTTATTGGAATTCTTAACATGACTAAAAATTTGGGGATTCATTGTCATAGTAGTGTAGCTTGCATAGCATGTAGATTGCATGATGTTGTGATGCTTGGGGACAAGCAACGGTTTATGTTTGGGGGTATTTGATAAGTATGTTTTATACTTACTTATCCGGTATATGTTACTTGAATTAGTTGTTTATACTCATGTTTCTTAGTTACTTTTCATGCATTTCGTATTCATTTTGTAGATCTTATGCTTGGGAACGGTGTGAGCGACTATTGGTATGAAAACGCAAGGAAAAGCAATCCAGACATCGTTTGGGATTTATGCTCATTTGATGTTCCTAGCTTGAAACTTGGATTATGTTGTAGAGCATCTTCTAAGCTTTCCGGAACATCTTAAATCATTCCAATCGGAGTTCGGATGCAAGAGTTATGACATTTGTACCAACGGACGTTAAACTTCAATGTTTTGGTTGGCTATTTATAGAGCTGTCACTTCCAACCAAATTTCAGCCTTCATCCGTCCATTATTTCTCAATTATCAAAGAATGGAAGTTGTAGAGCTCGTCGATAGCTTCGATTTGATAGGTGACAGGCTCCGTAACTCTCCCCGAATCAAAAGTTATGGCCGTTTTACCAGAGGACATAGCAGTAGAAAACAAGCAGCGCGGGCGCGCGAATTCTTGCGCGGCCGCACAAGTCCCTGGACAAAAATTATGCATTTTGCTACTTTAGCGCGGGCATGCCCAACTCCAGTCCATTTCCAGCGCGGCCGCGCCACTTCTAATGTTGACCAGAGTTGACTTTTCACTAAACAGTGCAATTGAAGCGTAACTGAGAGGGGGGGTTCAATTAGGACTTATAAATAAGACGTATTATCAGTATGTAAAGGGGATTCCACCCCTTGGGGGATCACGTAGCTATTGTTTCTTTCTCTCTTTAATTTCAATAAGTAGAATATAGTAGATTAGATTAGAACCCTAGATTAGATTAGAGTTGAAGATTGAAGCAATTAGAGAGCATAGGAAATTCAAAATTGGAGCAAGAGAGATCAAATTTGCATTCCCAATTCCCTAACTTCTCTTTATTTCTCCATGAATACTTGTGGATTGTGGATTTTGATTCTATGATGAACTAAACTCTATTTTGAGATTGCAATGGAATCTATTGCCTAGTTTATTTAGACATACTTCATTGTTAGCCTTATTGATTGCTATAAGATTGTCTATTAAGATTCATGCTTATTTGCTTAGTTGATTGGCCATCAATTACTGTGATAACCCATATGAACTTGAAAGACGGAGTATGGGTTTAGATTTGATCTTAATAGATTGTGTTTGTATGTTCTACATGGTGATGGAATATATGATTCGTGCTTAGGATAGACACATACCAAGGCATCGCTCGTAGTCAATTGAGAATTTGGGCTAAAACCATAATTACTTGTAAATCACATAGACATATAGTGGTTTAGGTAATGTGGGTGTTCATGTGTATTCTATCAATTATGGATTATATGTGATATGGGTATGGTACATTGAAATATGGCTGTACTTTACTTTCGTGTTCTCGACTATCAATCTAGTGCAAGTAATTTGGCTTAACATGGAGGGCATTGATTTAAATGATTCAATAGATGATATTGTGATCCCAGGTCTTCATTATCTAGTCACACTCTAGCAATAGTTAGGTTTATTTAATTTCATAGTTTACTTATAAAAGATCAAATCATTTGTTTAAATAAGACTGAAGCGGTTACGGGTTAGTGCTTGGTGAACTTTATTAGTTAATTTTCTGTGGGAACGATACTTTACTTACTCTTTATTACTTGTTAACCGTGTATACTTGCACGCATATATTGATCGGTAAAACGACCAACACCATGACATGTATTCTGACTATAATTTAAAGCCCAATTAAGTTCCTAACCAAGCCAACCTCTAATCTCCATGCCTCTGCAATATTACAATTGGAACAGACCTCTAGCTTTCCCGTAACCCCTCCCCAGCGGGGTTTTTTCTTCCTCAATAGCCTGCCCTGACGAGCGTAGCTTCTATTTTCGATTAGGTACCCCCGCCCCGGCAGGGTTTTTAGCTCTACAAAGTCTGCCCCAGCGGGGGTTTATTCTGCAGTTGGTCCAATTTTAGCTCTTTTTGTTGCCCACTTTAGCCATAAAACCACCGTTTAAATCAAAATGATATGCTACCACACCTAAACATAAAACAACACTAAACAAGTAAAAAGAAACATAATTATAACGAGTTAACACAGTTTAATCTCGAATTAGAGGTTGATTCGTAGGTATAAAATCCACTCATCAAACTCCCCCAAACTTAAATATGTGCTAGTCCTCGAGCACAAAACAACACAAAAGTGCTATGCAATGCAATGCAATAGAATGTAATGCAACTACTCTACGTGCCTACGAATCCAACAGTCATGATTGAAACAAGTTTGTTCTACCGGCCTCGGAGAAACTAAGCAAACATGACAATACTCCCTATCAAAACCAATCAATAATTTCTATCAATCATCAAATCTTAAACTGTAATCACTGGTATATTGTGTGTGTGCTTAACACCCATGCTAACTGATGTAAATTCAATTTTAATACATAACAAGTCACTTAGAAGGCATCATACAGTGTAAACTCAAGACTTTCAAAAATAGACACGATCCAACTAAAATCAAACAATTACTAATATTAAGGGTCCAAACAGGATACTTATTCTTTATTTATCATTACAGGGGCTTTTTGCTCTTCTTTCCCATTTTATTTTTTTATTTTATACACATGGCTATGCAATGTCTTATTCCCTTAGGCTTTTCAGTGCTACCTTTACGAGCTTTCGACCAACGATTCGCAGACCATTAAGACCTTAGGGTGCTAGGGTAAAGACAATCCCCTCGGGCTTACTTACTCAAGTAAAAAAGGCCACAAAACTAGACAAGCATGTCACGGTGTTTATTCTTTTTTTTTCTTTTTTTTATAAAGCTTATATACCCCACTTTTTTCCCCAAACTTAGGTTCTTGCCTAATTTTTCACTTTCACTGCCTATCCTTGTCAATCTTTCATTCAAACTACCATTATCATGTAGAAGTCCTTTATGTATCAATTTGAACTAAATTAATCCACATAGGTGTTATTACTCTGTTAACCTTATTATACCAATTTCAAAAAGGCAGAAGATCCAATTCAAAACAAAAAATTACGTCAAAGTTCTAATAATTGGTACTGTACTTGTCTCCTCAATCTCAATCTCATCATTGGCCATAATAAACTGTAATATATCAAACAGCTGAACTCATGCGAACTAACACAATACTTAACTAAATTTCGCCATTTAAATAAACATAACATAATTAAAAACTACTAAAAACTATTTACAAACTACTATGCAACTGTTACCCTACATGCATGCAAACATATAATGAACCTAAACTAACATGAAACTAACATATGCAAATCTAACTAATAAAATTAAATATGCAAACATAAACATATAAATTAAACTAACTCCCCCAAACTAGACAATTACAGTGTTCTCATTGTAAAGATAAAGCAATAAGTGTAAGAGGACATCCCTTTAATGTCTATGCTAGAGGTGGTGGTTGCTGTTGCTCTTCATTATCAGAATCGGATGGAGGAAATCTTGGCATTAGGGTTGGTTGTTGGTATGGAAACTGTGCAGCGGGATTGAAACTTTGAAGCGTCGCATTCAAGGAGGCGAAAGACATGTTCATGGCCTCGAACATGTGGTCCTGTCTGGTTACGAGCCTCCTTATTTTCCTGTTGGCAGCCGTGTTGTACCCATCCACTTGTCTCTGTAAGCTCTGAAAGTGAGGGCTAAACATATCATTATTGGACTGCGACATCTCCTCCGTCGCGTGATCACCCGTAATCTCATCCCCCTGGAACTAGTCGTAGTCAAAGGTGTCCTCAGCATCAGCTTCATCCTCCGAGGCTGGTGGAAATATGAACCCGGCTCCTCTTGGGTGCGACTCGCCCCCAGGTCAAACTGAATATCGTGCAATCATCCTCGTGTCCAAATTCTAAAGCGGCATCTGGGTGGTTTCATCGCCAAACCATCTAACTCCCGCATGCCTACACAGCCCACATATGTGAGATGGGTGTGGCAAGCCGCCTGAAAATGGCCCTCGTAGGCATCTTCGGATAGAAAAACTTATGATAGCGCTTACGTTGATGAGAAAATCTTTAACGATGGCATATAAGAGAAGTATTTTCTCCTTGGTCACCTCTGTCATATGTATGGACGGGAATAACTTGGCGCACATGAACGCATACCATATCTTACCGTACCGGCTGAGATCCTTATTGTGGAAGATGGGGCCCCCTCTTCGCCCCTTGACCCATGTGGTGCTCAGCTTCGTTATTTCAGTCAAAATAGCCTCATAGTCAGGATTATGTTCACGGAAGTAGGCATACTGGCACTCTTTAGTGACTCGTAATTGGTAGTACGTGTTGATGGCATCAACACTGAAAGGAACCTGATTGCCTCTCAAAAATGTTGTGAATGGGTCCTTATCCTCCGTATTGGCATTGAATTCCTTCACTATATTAACAATTGCAGGCTCCGACCCTATAGTGAACCTATTCCATCCTTTTTCATTGATTTGTTGCATCATTTCTCCGTCGACGTGTTCAGGTGCCAAGTCGCGCTCCGGGGTTAGTGGCTTTGTCACTAGGTAGTCATAGCGGTCGGCGACGGTGGCACTTATGAATTTTCTCCTATCAAAAACCCGGGATAGTGGACCCAGAACTTTCGCCTCGCTGACGTTTTGAAGCCGGTTTTGGTGCCATGGTACTTGATTGGATGAATTCTACCCCAAAATCTCCCAAACTTCTCTCAAATAAATCGTCAAACACTTGGCGTGCACAACTCATAATTCTCCCAAACTTAGTAATTGGACTACTAATTTGGTTATGTAGGATGAGAAATTATAAGAACTAACCTTTTACTCTTAGTGTATGGACAAGTTGGTTGAACTCCTCTCTCCTTTTGCTATCAAAAATTGCACTATAGGAACCCTAACTTTGAAACACTGAGATTGTATGAACATAGGTGAAGTTATGGTGTATTTAGGTTTTAATTTATAGAGAGGAGGTAGTGTAAGTGTGTAGTGGGTTAATGTAGTGGGGAAGTGGGGATTACGTGAGGTAATGGGTGGCAACTGATGAAATCGTGGGTTTTGGGGGTGTAGGAGTGGATATCCTTTATGCTTCAAGGGAAAAGAAGTGGAGAAGATGGGTTACTTTTTACAACTACCGAATTTTGTCTGTTCAAATCTCGTACCCCCGCCCTAGAGGGGGGTTATGAACTGTAGAGGCCCACCCCAGCGGGGGGGGGGGTGTTCTGTTATTGCTTCAAGATCCCCACCCCTGCGGGGTTATGCTGTGCAAAATGTTCGCCCTAGTGGGCATGTCTACTGTTATTGGGTCACGACCCCTGCCCCGACGGGGGTGTAATTCTTTGTAAAAATCATGCCCCAGTGGGGGGTCACTCTGTAATTGCACTTTATTTGTCCACTTCTTTGCTTGTAACACTTATCCATGTTCTTTTTAAGTACTTGAAATACCATAAAATGATAATCTTAAGATAACAACATAGAAATTTGAACATTGAAGGTTGAATTCACTTAAATTACTGACTCATTATCTACCTAATACATAAAAATAAACCTACTCAATTCTAAAGTAATACTCTAAACTACAAATTAATTGCATGCTTAAAAATACAAAAAATAAAGGCAAAATTAGGTTGCCTCCCAATTAGCGCTTGATTTTAAGTCTTTCAGTCTGACTACTCCCTGTTCATGGCACGCCGGCGAGTGTGATTGCGATGACATCATAGTTAGAGTTGCCCCCCCCAATAATACTTCAGCTGATGACCGTTGACTTTAAATTTCACCAATGGATTCCTACTGTATAGCTCCACTGTGCCATGTGGGAAAACTCTATTGATTGTGAATGGCCCCGACCATTTGGATTTAAGTTTTCCTGGGAACAATCGCAGTCGTGCATTAAACAGTAATACTGATTGTCCCTGTTCAAAATTTTTTTGTAAGATTTTCTGGTTGTGTCATTTCTTGACCTTTTCTTTATACAACTTCGAGTTCTCATATGATTGTACTCGAAATTCATCAAGTTCATTCAAATGAAGTAACCTCTTTTCTCCCACCGCTGTTTGATCAAAGTTGAGTTTCTGAATTGCCCAATAGGCTTTATGTTGTAGCTCCACAGGTAGGTGACATGTTTTTCCATAGACCAATTGATATGGAGACATCCCAATTAGCGTTTTGTATGCTATCTGATATGCCCATAGTGCGACGTCTAATTTTAGAGACCAGTCTTTTCTGTTCGAGTTGACTACCTTCTCTAAAATTTTCTTCACCTCCCTGTTGGAGACCTCGGCTTGCCCACTCGTTTGGGGATGATATGTTGTTGCAACTCTATGATTGGCCCCGTATTTTGCCAAGAGAGCTGTGAACAATCTGTTGCAGAAGTGACTACCCTCATCACTTATAATATCTCTTGGCGTGCCAAATCTAGTAAAAATATTCTTATGCAAGAACTTGAGAACCACTTTGGCATCATTTGTGGGGAGTGTTACGGCTTTAACCCATTTTCACACATAATCAACCACTAGCTTGATGTACAGGTTGTTGAAAGATGAAGGAAATGGTCCCATGAAATCTATTCACCATACATCAAAAATTTCCACTTCCATGATAGTCTGTAGTGGCATCTCATTCCGCTTTGAAATGTTACCCACCCTTTGACATCTGTTGCAAGTTTTCACAAACTGGTGGGCATCCTTGAACACCATAGGCCAATAAAATCCTTACTAAAGCACCTTAGATGATGTCTGCTCACTACCATAATGTCCCCCATATGCAGACGAATGACACTCGTGTAATATATTCTTTACTTCATTGTATGTCACACACCTTCGAATCATATTGTCGGCGCACTGTTTGAATAAATATGGCTCATCCCACATGTATCACTTGACGTCATGTAGGAAATTCTTTTTGTGATGGCTTGTCAAGTCAGGGGAAGGGTATTTCTCATCAAATAGTTACCAAAATCTGCATAGCACGAAAATTCTAAATTGACTCCAAATATTTGTTCATTCGGGAACGATTCATTGATCACACACTTATTCGCTTCATCTTTATCTGGATTTTCCAGCCTCGATAGATGGTCTGCTACTTATTTTTTGTCCCCTTCATATCCTTTATTTCTAAATTGAATTCTTGAAGGAGAAGGATCCATCTGATAATTCTAGGCTTAGCATCCTTCTTCGAAATTATGTAGCAAATTGCCGAGTGATCTGTGTAAACCACCACCTTTGTTCGAATCAAATATGCCCTATATTTGTCAAAGGCATATACTACTGCAAGTAACTTTTTCTCTGTAGTTGTGTAATTCAATTGTGCATCCGTAAGAGTTTTACTTGCATAGTATATGGTGTGGAAGTTCTTCTCTCGACGTTGACCCAAAACAGCCCCTACTGCATAGTCGCTTGCATCGCACATTAATTCAAATGGCATAGTCCAATCCGATGCGACGATCACTGGAACTGTAGTCAACTTTTTCTTTAATTGTTCAAAAGCTGACTTGCAATCTTCATCAAACTTGTAAACTGAATCTTTCTCTAAGAGACTGAACCTTCGGTAGAATCCCGCATGTCCCAGAAAACTGCGGATTCCCTTGACTGTAGTTAGTGGTGGTAGATTTTCAATTGTTTCCAACTTTTCTCTATCCACCTCTACTCCTTTAGCAGAAACCTTGTGGCCATGAATTATCCATTCTTCGACCATAAAGTGGCACTTCTCCCAGCTGAGCACCAAATTTGTCTCTACGCATCGCTTTAAAACCATGACCAAGTTCTCTAAATAGACCTCAAAATTATCTGCAAACACATAGAAGTCGTCCATGAAGACTTCTGCATTCTTCTCCACCATGTCCTAGAAGATGGAAATCATACACCGTTGGAAGGTTGTAGGTGCATTACACAAGCCAAAATACATTTTCCTGAATGCAAATGTGTCATATGGGCACATGAAAGTGGTTTTCTCTTGATCTTCAGTAGCAATGACTATTTGATTATACCCCAAATAACCATCCAATAAGCAGTAAAATTCGTGCCCCACCAACCTGTCCAACATCTGATCGATAAAAGGTAGACGAAAGTGGTCTTTGTGGTTTGCCTTATTCAGCTTCCTGTAGTCCATGCAAACCCTCAAACCGGTCACTGTCCTTGTCAGAATTAATTCATTATCATCATTCTATACTACGGTCATTCCTCCCATTTTTGGCACACATTGAATAGGACTGACCCAAGCACTGTCTGAAATTGGGTAGATGATTACCGCATCTAACCACTTCAGAATCTCTTTCTTCACCACTTCTTTCATGATCGGGTTTAGCCGTCTCTGTTGTTCCACTGTTGGCTTCGTATCCTCTTCCTTAAGAATTTTGTGCATGCGTAAGGATGGACTGATTCCTTTGATATATGAAATTGTCCATCCAATAGATGATTTGTATTTTCTAAGTACTCTCAGCAACTTACTTTCCTGCAATTCGTTAAGAACAGAAGCAATAATAACAGGTAAAGTATTAGAATTGCCTAAATATGCATACCTGAGGTGTTTAGGAAGTGGCTTAAGCTCAAGTGTAGGTGGCTCCTCCAATGAAGGTTTCATCCTTGCCGTGCCTTTCTCTTCTATGTGTAATGGCTCAAATGGTGCTTTGAATCTACTAACTCGTGGCAAAGAATCAAGCATATGCAAATAATCTATAAATTCTGGATCGTCCGAATCTTCATCTCCCAATAGTGTTGATTCTAATGGATCATTCACTAAGCTCTTAACATGTCTTCATTAACTATCTGATCAATGACATCCACCCAAAAATACTCTTCTTCATCCGTAGGGAACTTCATGTCTTTGAATACGTTGAACATGACTTCCTGATCTTGAACCGTCATGGTTAATTCTCCTTTTTGCACATCGATGAGAGTCCTAGCCGTAGCTAAAAACGATCTCCCTATGATAATTGGGATATTTTTATCTTCCTCAAAATCCAGAATTATGAAGTCCGTTGGAAATATGAATTTGTCCACTTTGACCAAAATATCCTCCACAATGCCTCTTGGGTACGTGACTTACATATCTGCCAACTGTTAAGATATATTGGTCGGTTTTGGAGATGGTAAACCCAAGTTGGTGTATACAAATAACGGCATGAGGTTCATACTTGCCCCTAAATCACATAAACACTTTTGGAATTCCATGCTCCAAATAGTGCACGAAATTGTGAAACTCCCTGGATCTTTCAACTTTGGCGGTAACTTTCGCTGTAGAAGTTCATTGCACTCCTCCGTCAATGCCACAGTTTCAAAATCCTCTAATTTCTTTTTTCTTGACAAAATACCCTTCATGAATTTGGCATAACTAGGCATCTGCTCTAGGGCTTCTGCGAATGGAATATTTATTTGAAGTTTCTTAAAACTTCTAAAAATTTTGCAAATTATTTATCTAATTTCTGTTTTTGGACTCTCTGCTAAAACGGTGGTGGAGGATACACAACTGGCTTGTCATCTGACTTTGTTTGTTCAATTTGCCTTTTCTCACCCTGTTTCTCTTCAACCACTTTGTTTTCATCAACTTTGTCATCCTTTTTAACTGAATCTTCTGCAAGTTTCCCATCTAGCTATTTTCCACTCCTGAAAGTGATTGCCTGACACTGCTCGTGATTTCCCTTCAGATTCTTTTCTGTGTCACTTGGTAGAGTCCCTTGCGACCTATTATTCAATGTAAAAGCCAGATGTCCCATCTGATTCTCTAAGTTCTTGATGGTTATTGCTTGTGATTTCATAATCGCCTCGTTGCTCATTATATATTTCAATAACAACTCTTCTAAATCTATTTTTCTATCTTGATGTTGAGCTGTTTGTTGATGCTAATTCTTAAACCCCGGGCGATAAGAAGGTCGTGGAGCCTACCGATTTTGATTGTTGCTCCATGACAAATTGGGATGATTTGTATTCCCCAAGTTATAGGCATTTTGATACGAATTATGCAGAATACTAGATTAGCTTCCCACAAACTGAACTGATGATGGGTTGATGGCACACTACTCCGTAGGATGTTCCCCCTCACATAGCTCACAAACATATACCACTTGCTATGGTTGCGCACCCGTCAGAGTATCCATTTTCTTTGATAAGGAAGCAATCTATGCTGCCAACGCGGTTTCCCCGTCAACCTCTAAAACCCCAACTACCTTAGGTTGTGTCATCCTCGATGTCGGCCACTGGTAGTTATTAGTTGCCATAGTTTCAACTAACTCGTATTCCTCCTCATAACTCTTGGGCATTTTTTGAGCAATTCCTTGTACCTCTCCCATGCCTCATATAATGATTCCCAAGCTGCTGTTCAAACATGGTAATCTCGTTTCTCATTTTTGCAGTCTTTGTTGCTGGGATAAATTTAGCCAGGAACTTCTAAGCAAGGTCTTCCCATGTAGTTATTGATCCCGACGGTAGAGAATATAACCAGTTCTTTGCCTTTTCTCACAGAGTGAATGGGAACAAGCGAAGTCTGACTAGTTTGACCGACACCCCATTGTATCTGAAAGCGTCACATATCTCCAAAAAGCTGACCAAATGTTCATTTGGATCATCATTTGCAAGTCCCCTAAACTGAACTGAGTTTTGGATCATCTGAATAGTCCCAGGCTTGATTTCAAATGTATTTGCAGTAATCAATGGCCTGGTGATACTCGATTGAAGCTCAATCACCTTAGGTGTAGTAAAATATCTCAGCGCTTTCTGGTCTTCAGCAACCATTATTTCCTATTTTTCAGAATTCTCAAAGTCTTCCCTTGTGTCTTTAATCCACTTACTTAACCTTTGAAACTGTTTCTCAATATCGTCCTAATAAGTAAGTAAATCTGGGTTTTTGGTCTGAGTTTGCATAAACTGACTTCAAGAACCTGAAATAGAAAGAACAAAACAAAAGAAAAGTGTTTAAATAAAACTAGACAAATTAAACTGATACTGCAAAATATTAAATCTATACTAGTCCCCGATAACGGCGCCAAAAACTTGCTAGGTAAAATCTATATACGCTCACATGCAAGTGTACGTGGTCAACAAGTAATATAATAATAAGTATAGAATCATTCCCACAGAGACTAATATGAAATTAATCCTAATAATTACCAGCTTTATATTAATTCAAATTTTATTAAACTATCCAATTCAGTGATTATAATTATTAATAACTAAAAACATAAAACTACTAACCAATTAACAAACTCAAAAGATGTAATTTCAAGTAAATGATGGAGAATTAGGCTTAAGACTTCACATTAAGTATCACTCTGATTATTACACCATATTGAAGTTTAATGCACTATTGTGACAACCCGAGAATTTAGATATTTATTAAAACCTTAAAAGATTGAATTAAAAGTTAAACAATAAACCTAGACAGAAAATAAGTGTACGGATTTGGCATTTGTAAAGGATTTTTATGGATTTAAAAATTTTTGTGGAGAATTATTCAGGATTAAGTTTATAAGTGTATATGTTCTGTGTATATGGTTGTATATGTGAACAGTATGTGAATAAGGGTCAAGGGTTGACCAGATAAAATATAACAGTGACAACCCCTAAAGTTATATTAAGAACAACGACGTTCAGTTAGAAAACCCGAACGACTGATAAGAAACCCTAATACCGGCTCTTGAAACCTTAATTTCAGTTCTGGAAATTTGAAACCCTAATTCAGAATATTAAAACCCTAATTTGGGAATTCAAATGCTAAGTATAAGGTTTATGTGTAATTAATTACTTAATTATGGGAATATCTAATAAATTAGTTAGAAAATCCTAATTTCAAATTTTAAAACCCTAATTGTTCAGTTTGAAACCCTAATGTACAACTATTGACCTAATTGCTAAATTAGCAATTTTAATTAGGAAATATTAATCCTAATTAGCAAGCTTAAATTATGATTAGGAAATCTTAGTATAATTAGATAATCCTAATAATTATTTAGAAATAGTAATTTTCTATTTTGAAAACCTAAATTGGAAATCCTAGAAAATTAATTTTTAAGAACCTTAGGTTTTAAACCTAAGGGTTAAACCCTAAGGGTTTGCACAAGTTACCAATTTGCCATTAAAATTAAATGTCAAATGACCATAGTGCCCATTTTGCATTTTTTATTAGTTAGTGTGTGAATCTCGCCCTTCTTGTGGTTGTTCAAAAACCCTAACTCTAGCATGTGCCTTATATCTAACATCTCAGCCATCTTGCCCCATATCATCAACCTTATACATTGAATCAAAAATAAAAGTCAAAAAGTAAGAAAGCTTTCTTACTTTACTTAGCAAACTATCCAATACCTTCTCTCTCTATAATTTTCGAGATGGGGAGTGAAAATGAGTGGGAAGATAAGCTAATATCACCATTTAGCTTTTCAAATAACAGATCAACAAGATCAGATTCAAAGATCTAAGCCTAGAATGTATAAACTCTAAATCATGTGATCTTATGTTATTTGTTATGATTTGTTGTTTTGAGTTGTGTATAAGGATGTCATTTAGTGATCTGGGTTGTTATAACTTGGATCCATAACATCTAGATGAACGAATTTAAAGATTTCACAAATCTGGAAAAGTTGAAAAATAATGTTTGACAGCCTAATGTCAGGGCCTCTAGATTCTTCTTTGTTAGGTGTTATGTGTGTTTTATGTTATGGATCTGTTATTTTCTATGTAGGCTTTGATCTAGAACTTGAATCCAGATTAGATCATGTTTAGATTTCATGTTATAAGCAGTCAAACCTAGTTGACCGTTCACGAAATCGGTTTTTGGGCAGCCCAGATTTGCCCAGAAAAGTCTGACAGTGTGTTTGCAGGCCTTTGATCTTGCTTCCCTTTGATAGTTAGGTCATTTTGTTGATTGGATCTTATAGAATGACATGTAGGCTATACATATAAGCCTTTACTTTACCAAAACCATTAACATAAACGAATTTAATCATGGTCAAAGCACTAGTACAAAGTAGTAAATAGACAACACTTAAACCACAACGTTTTTATAAAAAAACGTTTTGGTATTTTTTTCACAACGTTTTTTTAACAAAACGTTATAAATACATATGAAAAAATGCTATCTATTTAAAAGGATATTTTTTTGTTTTAAATATATAACGTTTTTTTTACAAAACGTTATCTATATCAAAAACACGGAGCTTAAAATAATTTACGCGGAAGTGAAAACTTAAAATAAAAAACTGTGGACAGTTCTTTCTCTCTAAAATGTTTTCATATTCCATCTTACACTTCTCTCTTTCTCTACTCCTAAACAATCACACAAAAACTAGGGTTTATTAACCCGATTAACTTTCTCTCTCCTGTTCAAATGGCCAAAACCAGAGGGGGTCGTACATTAAGTATCGGTCGTCAACTAGTTCAAAGGGAAGAAGGATCGATAGTGGCTCCCAAGCCTAACCGTCGTTCGAATCGGCTTCGCCAGAGATTGGGTACCGATATTGGGGTTTCTTCTCAGAGCATGAAACATAGAGGGAAAACATCAAAGGGTAAAACCCTTATCTCTATGAGTATACATGAATCAAATCCTTCGATTCCTAAATCCTTTCTTAATGGTCTTCTGGTGGCTGCTAAAAAGTTTATTTTGGGCCCTCCATAGGTCCGGAAGCTGCTGGATGAAGATCGGTCAATTGTTCACGCAAAGGATGTGCCCCCAAGCCATCGACATTCAGGCGTCCGTCATATGGAGCGTTGCTGCCGGCACGACTGCCCTCTGGCTCGTTCAGGTGCCTCAATTTTTCATCGCTCCGATCTCTCTAATGAATCTTGATCTGCCAATATTATATATTTTGTCCTATTTTTTATTTTAAAAAATTTTCTATCAGTTCGGCTTTGATATCATTTATGGTATTGGGATTTTTCAGTTATTGTTTGATTTGTAGAGGCAGAATTAGATGTATGCAATTTGCAGATCTTAACTTTAACTTGTTATGGTCTTTTATGTCTCTCATCTTGGTTAATATAGATCGAGTAATCCTTATATGGAGTTTGGGATAAGACATTGAATTTGATTAAGTTTTTTTGAAGTCAATAAATTTGGTTTTGAGATATCGGTTGTAATGCAAACCATTTGACACAAAACCTGCTAGCATGATAGGCTCCTGCTAGCGTGGGGGAGGATGTGCAATGCTTTTGGGCAATGTTGTGGTCTCAGTGCTGTTTTGGGGTTTTGCTTGGGGCAGTGTTGTGGTCTCAGTGGTTTACTCAATCATGAGAGTAATCTTGATATTATGCTTCTTGCAGCGAAGGCACTTACCCATTTGTGTGATGTGATCCCCTCGTCCCGTGTTGTTGTTGTGCACTACGGTGCATTTTCATGTTTTGTTGCTAGAATTGTCACAATTGAGTAGATGAATTTGGCTGAATAGGTGAGCAAGTTATAACTTACTAATATAGAATGAAAATTACTTAAAAACCTGCAATTAGTATTTCACTAGAACTTCAAATTGCTATGTAAATTGACCATTTGGTTTATCGTATATTGACAATTACTAATGCTTGCTTGAAGTTTTAAATTGTGATATTGAATTGTGATTTTTTGATGCTTATGGTAATGGGTACTGTCTCTGCAAGGTTTGAAGAAGATAGCTCAAGAACACCCAACTGCTTGCTTACGGGCTGGTGCACTAATGGCAGTGCTGTCATTTCTTGACTTATTCTCAACAGGAGTCCAGGTAAATCATTAGTACAATTTATACAGTGTTATGGATGTTATGAATATTCTTACTAGGGCCTTCGCATACTCAAACAATAAAATTTTATTCTTCAGCGCGTTGCATTATCCACTGCTGCAAAAATGTGCAAAAAGCTGCCTTCAGATGCTGCTGATTTTGTGATGGAAGTTGTTCCTTTACTTACAAACCTTCTTCATTATCATGATGCCAAGGTGAAACCATCATTCTTTGTTATCTCAATCTGCTATGAAAAACATTTCACAATTTAGGACATTAAGTCAAGTTAATAAGTCATTTTCATTTCTGTGTGCTTCTTCTTCTTCTTCTTCTTTTTTCTTTTTGGGTATTTTAGGTTCTAGAGCATGCTTCTGTTTGCTTTACTAGGATTGCCGAAGCTTTTGCATCAACTCCTGATAAGTTGGATGAACTATGCAATCATGGATTGGTTACGCAAGCAGCAACACTAAGAAGGAGAAGCTTGATAAGAGGGCACTTCTTCTTGGAGATAATAAAGGGCAGTTTTAAATTCTGCACAAAAATTTTACTTTAACATCTTCAATTTCTAATGTATTAATCCTAGTAGGGACACCATAAGGGGACAAAAGGGAATATTATATATATATATATATGTTCAAGAGTACACTATTTGTTTTTCGTGTCTCGTCAAGGGTTTATGTTCTTTAAATGCAATTTGTTGGGCGCATCCTACTAAATTTCAAATTCTTTATATACACAGAAAGATGTTTTTTATGCACCTAATACAGTCTGTTGGAAGTGTGTGTTTGTGCGAGTCTCTTGAACCAGCTCTAAATTTTGGGTCCGGCACATGCCTGCTCTTGGGTTATGCAATGGGGCCTGCTCATGCCTTCTCATGCCTGCTCATTCCTGCTGCTAGTTTACTTGCTGCTGCATGTGGTATGCTCTGAAGTCTGCTGCACGTGGTTGGCCTGCTGCTGTTGTATGTTGGCCTGCTGATGCTGTTGTTGCTCCTAGTTTTCTTATTATGGCTGAAAAGCTTTTTTGATACAATTGCTCGTTTGATGCTTCGGCTGCAGCTATGTGCCTGTGCAGTTGTCTTGGAGTTCCTGCAGTTGGGCTTCTCTTGTGTGCAATTGTAGCTAAACAACATCCCTTCGGAGTGAGTCCACTATCTTAGTCTATGTCATTTGCAGTTAAGACATAACAGACTCTTCACATCTTTAGCAGTAGTAATGAAACATAATATTGCTATCTATCTTCTTCAATAACAATATTTAATTTACCCAAGTTAGAGCTTGCTTTTGCAATGAGGAATTCATATTCTAAAATGTACTTGTTTGTGACTATAGGATCATCTTCAGTAATTTTTTTCTGTCTTGGCTTAAATTGTACTTCTCCCATAATTGTATCATCTTAGTTTAACATCACATGGATTATAGGTTACCCTTCTCTGTTTGGGTCCTGGAGATTCATCTCAAAATGCATCAACAGCTACAGTTGGCATAATTAAGGCTACAACTGTGAATTTAAGAAGTTGGACATCCTTGTAATTATTGGAGGTATCTATCTATCTGACTTTCCTCATACTCCTCTATTCTCTTCCTCTATCGTCCTCCTCCTCTCTAACAGGAAACTTGGGTATGTTTTCTTTATCATAAGTTTTGTTTATTTTGGCTAACTTTATATGTTGTCGCACTCAAATATCATGTCGCTATTGCTATGGACATTCTCATTCGAAACAGTGACAAAGTCAGGTTACTATTGTAGATGTCAGATGTGATGTGAAGGTTACTCTGGAAATACACAATCTGCGGGAGGAGAATCCAGAGAAGTTCTATAATCAGGTCATTGATTTATACTAGACTCGTGTATTTGACTTTCAAATAAATCTTTTAGGAGGGTGGCGAATCATGTGCATCCATATGTTCATGTTTATGTTTGTTTTCTTTTTCTGTCCTCATTTCGGTTTATGTACTTGTGCTGTTGCGGGATGGACAGAAGATATTATCATTATTCATTAGAACCGTGTTTATACAGAATTGAGGAGCATATGAGCTCAATGTCATGGTAAAGTCAAGGCTTTATAACAATACATATGGGCATGTGCATGCAAAAGCATCATTTCTTAACATATAGTTAAGAAATGGTTCGAATGACATGTTACTTGAAGAAATAGCTTGCTGCAAGATTCTTTTGCAGGAGTTGCATTTCCATGTCAAATTATTCACTTGAGTTGTATATTTTGTCCTGCATAATTTGAGAAATCAGCTAGTTTCCAATCTGATTGAAATTATTCTCTTGTGATGTTACATTTCTTGGGTAGTTGGATGTATAGGCTCATGTTATCTTCTGACTACTGCAGTGAATTTTGACTGTGAACAAGATGGACAGGTGTTTCCTGGAGCTGCAGGTTGACGGTGAGGAGGCTTACCAAACATTTCAAAGAGTTATTTAAAATGCAAATGCCATCATGGCAACTTACGAGGACCCCTCCTCGGTGATGTTCAGGTTTACCCAGAGAAAGGTACTGTTGGTTTTTGTGTCACCTGTTGTGCGTGTTACGGTTCAGTGTAAGGTTTCCTCTGACCTTCCCAAACTTGAACGATTGGCCAAATCTGATCCCATGGTTGTTTGTACCATTGGTATAGAACACTGACAAACATGTTTGATGTAGAAAGATCAGAGATGATGACCCATGTGATATACCTAGATGTTACAGGTGCTGTTAAGCAAACTGGAGATGAATCGTTCAGGTGCCATTATTGCTCTTTGTTCTTTTGTCTTTGTGATATGATTCCATGCCGTCAAAAGCCCAAATTGTTAAGGCGGATGAAGTACCATATTTTTACATTTCATTGATATATTTATATATTCCCCTTGTTTGTGTTGCAGCGAGTTCATGAAAACTGCAAAAAGGCTGACAATTCTAATGGATTCAAGCATCACTATTATTGGAAGGTAAACTAAATCTTTTGTTTAACATTATTTATTGATAATTAAATATTAAGATATAATTTGAAACCTTATGACCTAACTTTTGATTTTCGAATAATAGCATATTTAGAAACCTCTTTAGTGTTTTGACCATTAGGCTATAATTTGGTGGTGCAAAATTGTCTGCATGAATAAAGATTGTTTTTTGTTCAAGCAAGCTACTGTGAATAAAATTATGAACTTTGTATCTTTATTTCCCCTTGGTCAGGAAATGGAATACAGGTATGCGAAATGCTGATCATGGTCTAGATTCTTCGAACCAAACAAGCCCCTTGAGCATATTTGGTTAGTTACAACTATGAGCTATGTAAGCATGGGATTAGATTGGTATATTTTTGGTTATATTGAAAAGTGAATTTGAGATGTATATATGGATAGTTTGATATATATTTTGTGAATGTAGTAATTTGAAAATATAAACGAATGATATTATTAGGATGTATTTTGAATGGTTTATACATTTTGGCATTAAATTGAAATGATAATTTAGATCTTTTAGCTATATATCATGGCATTAGTAGATTGCAAGTGCACTGGTAATATAGGTGAACCATAACTTTTTTTTCTTTTTTTTTTCAAGTCAATCTACAACATTTTAAAAATGTTGTATATTTGTATAAATAAATGACACATTCTAAACAATTGTTATATGCATGTATTACAACATTTTTAACTCACACTACAACGTTTTAAAACCGTTATATTAATTTGTCTAAATAGACGATACATTATAAACGTTGTGTAAATGTGCCTAAACGTTGTCTGATATATTAAACTACAACATTTTTAGCCAGAAAACGTTGTGGAATCATACCTTTTACAACGTTTTCAAGCATCTGCTAATTTATGAAAAATAAATCTATAACGTTTTTTTCTTAAAAAATGTTGTATAATGTGCCTAACTACAACGTTTTAAAAACGTTGTGTAAGGGTGTCAAATAGATGACACCCTTAACCACGGTGTTTTTCTGATTGAAATCACAACGTTTTTCCCGCGTTATCTATTTACTATTTTGTAGTATTGAAGTAAAGTAGGCTTGACGAAACTGTCTTTTGAAGGTTTTTGAAAAACCTAGATCTTCAAGGAGCAGTTTCTGACCACTACTTTAACCGGTTAAGATCTCTTAGATGTGTTGGTATTATGATGTTCTAATATTATAGAATTATACCCTGACATCACTACTACATATTTAAACCTTCATATCACGCAAAGTAGATCTGGAGTGCATGTTATAAGGATCGAAAGTAGGACCCTTTAACTGTTCTTCATTTCTAGAAAACCAAGAAATGAACAGTCTCTGACAACATGTTTGGTGCCTTATATCTTCTTGATATGATGCATTCTAGCCATGAAACTTGTTTGGAGTTATAGTATTACATAAATACTATAACATGAACTTCATTACCAGCTCAGAAACTTAGGGATCAAAGAATTACAACCGATCAAAGTAGACACCCGATAAACTGACACGAAGATCTGAGTTTTTGCTCAAGAACGCGAAGAACACCTATAGCGACGGTTCTATCGCTATAGGGCCCTTTTACGACAGTTTATTTTTCAAAAATTATTATTTTATTAAATAATTAGAGAAAATTAGTTTTTAATTATTAAAAATACAAAATAAATTACTAAAAATTATTTTTAATTCTAAAAATGAGTTTTTAATAATTTTGAGTATATTTCATAAATATTTAATATTTTTGGAGTATTAAAGGTATTTAATTTATTTAATTATAATATTAAATAAATTACTTAAAAATAATTTTAATACTTGAAAAAAAATCATGAAAAATTATAATAATGTGTAAGAAAATATTTTAAGTTATTTTTAATGACTTTTGATATTTTATGATGAATTTCATTAATAAATTAATATTAATGGTATTTAATTTATTTAATAATTATATTAAATGAATTATGAAAAAATAGAATTAATGATTTAAAAATTATATAAAAATAATTTAAAGGTTATAAAAATATTTTAAGTTATAAAATATAACTTTTGATATTTTGTCATGAAAAACATTAATATTTAATATTAATATCAATTATCAGATAATGGATTTAAAGGCTTAAAATGATTTTAAGGTATTAAAAAATATTTTGTGATATTATAAATATATTATAATATTATGGTATGATTTTCATTAATATTTAATATTAAATAAGTATTAACGATAAGGGCATAATGTGGTATTTAATTCATATAAATATGATATTAATGATTGAAAAAGTATGATAAATGGTAATAATTATCTGAAAATTATTACGAGCTTATGAAAAATATTTTGACTGATAATAAATTATATAAGATATTTGTGAACTAGTTTAAACTGAGTCTTAGCGAAATTAGGCTCGAGAATTATTCGACTAGGACGTTGGGATGTCAGGATTGTGTCGGATTCAACTCAAACTGCAATAGTCTAACTTGATACTAGGTTTTATGTGTTGTATAGACTGATAGTGTTATGTGTTATTTGTTTAGGTTATTCTATGATAATATATAATAGTATTATACTGTGATGATATTATTCTAATTTGTAGATCAATATTATTTGTAATAGGTCTTCAGGCAAAGCTAGATAAATTGTGTAACGATAATCAACGGATCAAGTAAGTTTTCTTGAACTATTCTTTTAACTTGTGGTTAATCATTGTTGATTACCTTGTCTATGAATTGTTGAATCATACTCTATACATATTGCATGTATTCATCAGGTATGAAAGGCTGATCACCTTCATTACCATTCGGTCCAGATATAATTGATATGTTCATGTTCAATGCTCGTTCAGCTATGAAAGTTTACTCATGCTAGTTCTCAATTATATTGTAGAATTGTAGCCAACTTATTATTCAATTCTTTCAATCATGACAAATCCTTATTTTATTGAACTTAAACTTGCTTGGTAAACTTATTGCTCACCCTTGCTATATCATGATAAACATTGCAGATCAAATACAAGTCCATTTTGGAATTATTATGTGCAGCTAGAATTGTAATTGTATTGTATGATAATAACATTATATGTTAGATAGTATATAAATTATGTATAAGTTAAGGTTACTCGACCTTGGGGTTATTGTGTAAATGTATTGTATAAATAATTTATGTTTATATCTTCCGCAATAGTTATAGAATGATTGTACCAGATCTGCGGTGATTTGGGACCCAAATTTGGGACCCTTGCAGTTGGTATCAAAGCTGTAGGATATGAACCTTAGGTAGGGTTACCTAAGACTAATAAACGCTGTGAATAAGATAAGGTCTAACTCAAATAGAGTTAGTTTGTCGGTAAGATTCAAAGACAAATCTTGACGAGTTATGAAGATACAGAGTTCTCTAACTCTGATAATAAAGGTGAATAGTAGTGATGAATAGATCGAGTCTAAAAGACTAAAAGTACAGTAATATGAGATTATAAAATAAAACGATCATAGTATTGAAATGAATCATAATTTATACGATGAGATCACCCCATGATCTGATAAGGTGATAGCAGGGAGAAGAATCAATCTAATGATTGAAAAGTTTGCAGCAAGATTGTTGTGTGTCAGTTGTACTATGAATTGGTACAGATTCAGGAAAGGATTATGAATACAGATTAAATTAAATTCGTATTGAGAAGGGAGGTAGGATTAGGTGGGGATTTCAATTGAGGACTCATGTCAGCAGCTGAGTTGTATGATTCCTTGTTATGGGCGGGGAATTGTACTTGGTGTAAAAACCACTTAGTTTCTGGTATTGATAATCATTGAAATATCTGTGTCGCGTTATTTGCTATATACCTGTTGAGAATGTGATTCTTTTCTCAGGTGTATAACAGATAGGTAGGGTATAGGTAGAGAATATAAGGTTAAATACGAGTTCTTAAAACTCACACTTATGGTAAGTTTGTGACTCATAATTATACGAAATGTTTATGAACCCCTCAGCGAATGGACGCCAAAGGTTTGACTAGGATAAGTTCTTAAACTCATATGATTGTAGCAAGTTCCTGAACTCATAAGTGTGGTAAGTTTGACGAAATGAGTAGAACTAGGTGTGAATGGAATATTGAGGATAATATGAATAGATAGCAATATTAGGCAATGAATTATTAGTGGAGACATAGGTTTTCCAAATCTGCTAGCTATGCTAGACTTCGAAATTTTTGACATCAAGTTGAATACGCACTATGTGCCTTTTTGAAATGAATTTTTATTCTCAACTTCTAGTGACCATTGTGTATATGTGGACTTCGAGCCACCGACACATCATTACCTATTGAGATGATAAAACTGAATTGCAATGGTTTTTAAACGGTTTAAAGAATAATCTATGCTACTTATTTCAGCTAGACAATAATGAATTGAAACATCAAAATATAATTTTATTTATCACTTATGTACCATGTGACCTGGTGCAGAGATGATAAAAAGTTGACGGAGTTGTAAATACCAGAATACTTAGTGTTGAATTTGATCTAAAATCGTTGTTCCACTATTGTATGATGTGTTATGACAAAGTCACTCGATGACGACACCCTCAAACGGGCTGTTAATACAGTACGACATCATGACATCATTTCCAAACTAATTTTAAAATTTTAATTTGCCAACGGGATTTGGCTATACCTAAATATTTCGATTGAATTGAATTATTGGTATGAGTCTATGTTATTTGATTCGGCTAGACCAACGTTTATAAAATTCTAAGCGTTCTTTGAAAACTTTCTCGAACTAATTTGTTTTGTTGCAGATTTCGATAAAGACTGAGGTAAAAAATTTTGTGCGCCTAAGGCGGATAAGAGGAACGGGGAAAAATTGTTCCGACCAGTAGTACTTGGCCAGTACAGGGCATACCAGGCTAATCACCCTCTGTGTCTATAAGTTATGACGATTTGCGGATGAATTTCCATAAAACCATTTCAAAAATGAAAGTTCGTAGTCTATATGACTCGTCAGCATGATTTGAATAATTTAACTATTGTGAGAGATGTTTTGGGTAGCATGTGATCCTATGTATGAAAGATATAAGGTGTAAGGTAATTTTTAGGGACGAAATTTTTAGATGAAGGGGTGAATGTAACAACCTGAGAATTTGGATATTTATTAAAATCTTAAAAGATTCAATTAAATGTTAAATAATAATCCTAGACAGAAAATAAGTGTACGGATTTGACATTTTTGAAGGATTTTTATGGATTTAAAATTTTTTGTGGAGATTTAGTCAGGATTAAGTTTATAAGTGTATATATTTTGTGTATATGGTTGTGTATGTATACAGTATGTGACTAAGGGTCAAGGGTTGACCAGATAAAATATATCAGTGACAAACCCTAAAGTTATATTAAGAACAGCGACGTTTAGTTAGAAAACCCGAACGACTGATAAGAAATCCTAATACCGGCTCTTGAAACCCTAATTTCAGTTTCGGGAATTCAAAATATTAAAACTATAATTTGGGAATTCAAATGCTAAGTATAAGGTTTATGTGTAATTAATTACTTAATTAGGGGAAAATCTAACAAAATAGTTAGAAAATCCTAATTTCAAAATTTGAAACCCTAATTATTCTGTTAGAAACCCTAATGTACAACTATTGACCTAATTGCTAAATTAGCAAGTTTAATTAGGAAATATTAATCCTGATTAGCAAGCTTGAATTATGATTAGGAAATCTTAGTATAATTAGAGAATCCTAATTATAATTTAGAAATAATAATTTTCTATTTTGAAAACCTAAATTGGAAATCCTAAAAAATTAATTTTTAAGAATCTTAGGTTTTAACCCTAAGGGTCAAACCCTAAGAGTTTGTACAAGTTACCAATTTGCCATTAAAATTCAATGTCAAATGACCATAGTGCCCTTTTTGCATTTTTTTATTAGTTAGTGTGTGAATCTTGCCCTACTTGTGGTTGTTCACCAACCCTAATTCTAGCATGTGCCTTATATCTAACATCTTAGCCATCTTGCCCCCTATCATCAACCTTACACATTGAATCAAAAATAAAAGTCAAAAAGTAAGAAAACTTTCTTACTTTACTAACTATCCAAGACCTTCTCTCTCAATAATTTTCGAGATGGGGAGTGAGAATGAGTGGGAAGATAAGCTAATATCACCATTTAGCTTTTCAAATAACAGATCAACAAAATCAGATTAAAAGATCTAAGCCTAGAAGGTATAAACTCTAAATCATGTGATCTTATGTTATTTGTTATTATTTGTTGTTTTGAGTTGTGTATAAGGATGTCATTTAGTGATCTGGGTTGTTATAACTTGGATCCATAACATCTAGATGCACGAATTTAAAGATTTCACAAATCTGGAAAAGTTGGAAGATAAGGCCTGACAGCCTAATGATAGGGCCTCTAGATTCTTCTGTGTTAGGTGTTATGTGTGTTTTATGTTATGGATCTGTTCTTTGCTATGTATGCTTTGATCTGGAACTTGAATCCAGGTTAGATCATGTTTATATTTCATGTTATAAACAGTCAAACCTAGTTGACCGTTCACGAAATCGGTTTCTGGGCAGCCCAGATTTGCCTAGAAAAGTCTGACAATGTGTTTGCAGGCCTTTGATCTTACTTCCCTTTGATAGTTAGGTCATTTTGTTCATTGGATCTTGTAGACTGACATGTAGGCTATACATATAAGCCTTTACATTACCAAAATCATTAATAGAAACGAATTTAATCATGGTCAAAGTAGGGTTGACGAAACTGCCTTCTGAGGGTTTCTGGAAAACCCTGATCTTCAAGGAGCAGTTTCTGACCACTTCTTTGACCGGTCAAGATCTGTTAGATGTGTTGTTATTATGATGATCTAATATTATTGAATTATAACCTGACATTACATATTTGAACCTTCATATCACTCAAAACATATCTGGAGTGCATGTTATAAGGATCCAAAGTAAGACCCTTTAACTGTTCTTCATTTCTAGAAAACCCATAAATGAAGAACAGTCTCTGACAACATGTTTGATGCCTTATATTTTCTTGATATGATGCATTCTAGCCATGAAATTTGTTTAGGGTTATAGTATTACATAAATACTGTAACATGAACTTCATTACCAGCCCAGAAACTTAGGGATCAAAGAATTACAACCGGTCAAAGTAGGCACCCGGTAAACTGACATGAAGATCTGGGTTTTTTCTTAAGAACGCGAAGAACACCTATAGCGACGGTTCTGTCGCTATAGAGCCCTTTTGCGACAGTTTATTTTCTAAAAATTATTATTTTATTAAATAAGTAGAGAAAATTAGTTTTTAATTATTAAAAATACAAAATAAATTACTAAAAATTATTTTAAATTCTAAAAATGAGTTTTTAATAATTTTGAGTATACTTCATAAATATTTAATATTTTTGGAATATTAAAGGTATTTAATTTATTTAATTATAATATTAAATAAATTACTTAAAATGATTTTAATGCTTGAAAAAAATCATGAAAAATTATTATAATGTGTAAGAAAATATTTTAAGTTATTTTTAATGACTTTTGATAATTTGTGATGAATTTTATTAATAAATTAATATTAATGGTATTTAATTTATTTAATAATTATATTAAATGAATTATGAAAAAATAGAATTAATGATTTAAAAATTATATAAAAATAATTTAAAGGTTATAAAAATATTTTAAGTTATAAAATATAACTTTTGATATTTTGTCATGAAAAATATTAATATTTAATATTAATATCAATTATCGGATGATAGATTTAAAGGCTTAAAAATCATATAAATATGATTTTAAGGTATTAAAAAATACTTTGTGATATTATAAATATATTATAATATTATGGTATAATTTTCATTAATATTTAATATTAAATAAGTATTAATGATAAGGGAATAATGTGATATTTAATTCATATAAATATGATATTAATGATTGAAAAAGTATGATAAATGGTAATAATTATCTAAAAATTATTACGAGCTTATGAAAAATATTTTGACTGATAATAAATTATCTAAGATATTTGTGAACTAGTTTAAACTGAGTCTTAGCAAAATTAGCCTCGAGAATAGTCCGACTAGGACGTCGGGATGTCAGGATTGTGCCAGATTCAACTCAAATTGCAATAGTCTGACTTGATACTAGGTTTTATATGCTGTATAGACTGATAGGGTTATGTGTTATGTGTTTAGGTTATTCTATGATAATATATAATAGTATTATATACTGTGATGATATTATTCTAATTTGTAGATCAATATTATTTATAATAGGTCTTCAGGCAAAGCTAGAAAAATTGCATAACGATAATCAACATATCAGGTAAGTTTTCTTAAACTATTCTTTTAACTTGTGGATAATCATTGTTGATTACCATGTCTATGAATTGTTGAATTGTACTCTGTGCATATTGCATGTATTCATCAGGTATGAAAGGTTGATCACCTTCATTACCATTTGGTCCGGATATAATTGATATGTTCATGTTCAATGCTCATTCAGCTATTTGCTCATGCTAGTTCTCAATTATATTGTACAATTGTAGCCAGTTTATTAATCAATTCTTTCAATCTTGATATATCCTTAATTTATTGAACTTAAACTTGCTGGACAAACTTATTGCTCACCCTTATTATATCATGATAAACATTGCAGATTAAGACGAATACGTCGAATACAAGGAAAGGTCAAATACAAGTCCAGCTTTGGTGTAATAAGTTGTACATGGTGATAATAAATGATCAACAAAGAATCTACTGCTTCTAGTAAAAGAAAAGAATGTCCTATGTTATTCGATAAATGACAACCCAGTAGTTGTGACACCCCCAAATCCAGGTACTCTAACTTCCCTCAGATTTGGTGTTCACTCAACAAAATAATTAACATCTAACTACCCATAATAATTATAACAATTAAATTAAAATAGAAATCCTCCCAATATAGGGTTACAATCAACTTAAACGAATAAATCCCATGTTATCTAACCTTAATACATTAAATGCAAAAATATCATAAACAAATGAGTCTTAAACATCACATCATAAGTCTTAATATAATAGTTCTCAAATAATAATAACAAGTCCTCATCAGTTGTTTGCTTTGCCTTTACCCTTACTTGTGGTTAGCTCATCAACTCTTTCAATCTTAGTTATAATGTTATTATGCAAGAGTGAGCAACAAATGCCCACAAGTTTAACAATAGAATAATAATAACATGTGAATAAACAACGGATACTGAACCAAAAGAAGTCTCGGCTTTCGAATCAAGATTAGAATAGGAATCAAAAGTACATCTGAGGGTCACAAGACCATAAACTATGTCCCAGGTAATCAAGTTTTTCTACTTTAAACCTTTAACAGTCCTAAGACTATATGGACCTAACTTCTCATACTTAGGGACATCAACCCTATGTACCATGTATGTGCACAACATCTTAACGCTATCGCGTAATATAATTTGTAAGACCCCAACTTATTAATGAATAAAATCAAATTTCGTCTAATTATTATTGTGAATAATAAGGTGTTAATTTGTTATAATATTTTGGTTATGGGTGAAATGTGTAAATTTTGCAAAATAAACAAGTGGTTATAAAATATTTATTATTGTCGGGAAATATTCGTTTGGTCATGGAATATTCTTTCTGTCGGGGAATATTCGTACGACAGCGCAGCCATTTGTGGGCCCCATAACAGAATAACTGTCGGATGAAGAAAACAACAAAATTGAGTTTTTATAAATAACGGCGTAGTTGTTACCGTTAACACTGTTGGAATACCTGGTGGATAAAATACAGTAATACGCGTGGTTGCACAGTAGCACACGATTTTGCACAGTATTTTTGAATTATTGATCCTTACGTAAGAAGGCACTACTCAATAATTGTTACAGTAGTTACTGTTCAATATTTTATTTTATTGATTCAATAATTGATACGTTGATATTTTATATTATTGTTGTTTCGATAATTGTTGCTGCACAGTATTTCCCATTAATAGATCAATACTTCATATTATTTGAATAATATTATTGGATAACATTATTGGCAATGTCTTGAAAGTTTTGTCTAAGGTGAGGTTTGGTCACCTAATTACGCGTCAATAAGGAGAAATCCTTATTAGAAAGCCCCCTCTTTTCTGGGAACGGCCTGGTTGTCATAATTGTGATTCTGTAATATTATTTGTGAATAATTAATTATTGATTTATATGATAAGGAAATATTTATTTGATATGGATATAAATGATGGATTTATTTATGTGGTTATTATTGAAGGAATTAATTTTGAGGTGTTTTATCAGTATTTCTGTCGGAATGGAGGTATTAAAAATCAAATCATTATTTTTCATATATATTGCGTGAGTTATAATTTTTAATCCGACCGTTGGATCGTTGTGATTTTTGGATATGTTATACATATATAAGTTGAGTATATGTCCACAAATTTTGAACCGTTAAAAATGAACATATGATTTGTTACGAATTTTAAGAGGTGACTGATTCGGAAATTAGGTTTATAAATGATTTTGTTAGAAAGTTCTAAAATTTAGTGGGCCCCACTTGTGGTTGGTGAAGAAATGTGCTGAATTTTATTTCAAATGTGGTGGATGGCAATAGTAGCAAGTAAAGCCATCAGGTTGCAGTCAAGTTTGCTTCGGCGTGCTAATATTTTCCTATAAATAGAGGGCTAAGTTAGAATTAAAAATCACACCATAATTCATAAGTTTTCTCTCTTTCTCCCTCTATATTCTCGAGCGTATTTTGTGAGTATTTTGATACTTTGAGAGTTGCTATTTAGTGTAAGTTTCTGTCAGTACTATATCCGAAATTCAGTCAGAAGTACGGTTATTCTGAGGTAAGGGATGTTATTTTCTTCTTAAAATGATATTTTCTTCAATATTATTATGTCAAAATATTGGTATGAACTTTTTATCAAATTTGAAACATTTCATGTCGGGGTTACTATTCATGAGTTACTATTCACGAGTTACTATTCATGAGTACTATTCACGAAGCATGGTGATTTTTCAATGGAGCACAGGAGACCATTGAGTCACCACAGATCAATACTCAGGATAATGTGCATCAGGAAGGCAACAATCCTTTGGTGAACAACGGCACCGACCAAATGACGAACGACGGTACGTTTAAGAGCTTTTTAGAATTCATGCAACACCAAACGAGAGAGACTCCTGTTCTTAATGCAGGTGGAAACACTGGCAACCCACGGTTGGTCACCGCTAAGCAGTTCAAGGAGCTAGGACCACCGGAGTTTTTGGGAAAGCAAGAACCACTTAAGGCAGAAACTTGGATAAAGCAGATCACTAAGATATTTGATGTCTTGGAATGCTCAGAGGAGCAAAAGGTTCCATTCGCCACCTTTATGTTGCGTGAAGAAGTAGATCATTGGTGGGAATCTGTAAAACGTACCCAGCTTGATACACTCAAGATGTCTTGGGAGAAGTTCCAGGAATTGTTCAACGACAAGTACTTTCCCGAAAGTATTCGTCACATGAAGGAAGTGGAATTCATCAAGCTGGAGCAAAAAAATATGGCCGTGTCGCAGTACGAAGCTAAGTTTGTCGAGTTGTCCCGATTTTCGTCCCACTTAGTCGATAACGAGGAGAGAATGACGCATATGTTTCTTAGAGGTTTGAAACCCTAGATACGTTAACACCTAATTTCTCACAAACTGTGTTTGTGTTCAGATGTTGTAAATATGGCTCAGTTATTGGAGCGCGATAACGAGTTAACCCAACCAAGAGAAAGCAGCCAGCAAAATGATAATACCAATGGTAGCAGTCATCGAAGCGGTGACAACAATCATGGAGGAAATTATCATGCCAAGAATGGTAACCACTTCGGTGGTAATCATGGCCAAGATAATAGAAGTGGAAATTTTAAGAAGAAGAGGTTCAATAATGATGGAAAGACAGCAACACCAGCACCCGTTTCAAAAGAAGAAGAACGACCACCGGTCATATGTTTCAAATGCAGACAGGAGGGACACATCCATCCAAACTGTATGCAGCAACCTAAAGTTTGTTTCAATTACGGAAGAGAAGGTCACCTAGCTCGATTTTGTCCTGTAGTGAAGTCAAGTTCAGCAGGGATAGTGATGCCAAAGGATGTCCCAAACAAGTCAAAATCGGTAGTTTAAGTAAGAGCGTTTGTCGAGGAACCCGAACGAAGTTATCACGGGTAAGTTAATCATAAACTCTTGTGAAATTTATACCTTATTCAATACCGGTTATACATATTCTTTTATTTCTCCTACTTGCGCTAAACGTTTAAATTTGACCCCAGTATAAAACTCATTTCTAAAACCCTTAAAATATTTCTTTACCTAAAACAAACGTATTATGCGCTGAAGACGTTGGCTCGAGCTGTTGAAGATTAAGATTATACCATTTAATACCATCGTGGAAAAAGTGAACATGGTAGCTGACGCGTTGAGCAGAAGATCGTATGCATTTACGAGTGTGAATATACGAACCTACGTGAAGATAACAAATATACGATTAGAACCGACTTTAAATCGATAAAGTTAAAGTTGCTCAAGCTACAGACTCAGAGCTGATGAATGTGAAAAAGAATATTCAAGAGGGCGTTATTCTAGGAGCAAGAGTCGATGAAGAGAGGAAATCTCAACCCTCGATTTTATTGGTCTATTTGAATCCTCGATCGAGTAGGAACTGGGACCTATAGACTCATTTTAAACGCCAAGTATGTCGCGTGTTCATAACATTTATTTTGTATCGATGTTACGTAAATATATGGATGATCCGAACCACATTATTGATTAAGAATCGGATGAGATAGCGGAAGATTTAACGTATAAGGAGATACCTCAAGAGTTAGAATCTAAAATGAAGTCAAGGTATCCCCATCTGTTCGGCATATCAGGTACATACGTAAATTTTGGGGACAAAATTTTATAAGGAGGGGAGGTTGTAAGACCCCAACTTATTAATGAATAAAATCAAATTTCCTCTAATTATTATTGTGAATAATAAGGTGTTAATTTGATATAATATTTTGGTTACGGGTGAAATATGTAAATTTTGCAAAATAAACAAGTGGATATAAAATATTCATTGTTGTCGAGGAATATTCGTTTGGTCGTGAAATATTATTTCTGCCGGGAAATATTCGTACGACGGCGCAGCCATTTGTGGGCCCCATAACAGAATAACTGTCGGATGAAGAAAACGATAAAATTGAGTTTTTATAAATAACGGCGTAGTTCTTACCGTTAACACTGTTGGAATACCTGGTGGATAAAATACAGTAATACGCGTGGTTGCACAGTAACACACGATTTTGCACAGTATTTTTGAATTATTGATCCTTACGTAAGAAGGCACTACTCAATAATTGTTACAGTAGTTACTGTTCAATATTTTATTTTATTGATTCAATAATTGATACGTTGATATTTTATATTATTGTTGTTTCAATAATTGTTGCTGCACAGTATTTCCCATTAATAGATCAATACTTCATATTATTTGAATAATATTATTGGATAGCATTATTGGCAATGTCTTGAAAGTTTTGTCTAAGGAGAGGTTTGGTCACCTAATTACGCGTCAATAAGGAGAAATCCTTATTAGAAAGCACCCTCTTTCCTGGGAACGGCCTGGTTGTCATAATTGTGATTCTGTAATATTATTTGTGAATAATTAATTATTGATTTATATGATAAGGAAATATTTATTTGATGTGGATATAAATGATGGATTTATTTATGTGGTTATTATTGAAGGAATTAATGTTGAGGTGTTTTATCAGTATTTCTGTCGGAATGGAGGTATTAAAAATCAAATCAGTATTTTTTAGATATATTGCGTGAGTTATAATTTTTAATCCGACCGTTTGATCGTTGTTATTTTTAGATATGTTATACATATATAAGTTGAGTATATGTCCACAAATTTTGAACCGTTAAAAATGAACATATGATTTGTTATGAATTTTAAGAGGTAACTGATTCGAAAATTAGGTTTATAAATGATTTTGGTGAAAAATTCTAGAATTGAGTGGGCCCCACTTGTGGTTGGTGAAGAAATATACTGAATTTTATTTCAAATATGGTGGATGGCAATAGTAGCAGGTAAAACTATCAGGTTGCAGGTCAAGTCTGCTTCTGCGTGCTAACATTTTCCTATAAATAGAGGGCTAAGTTAGAATTAAAAATCACACCAGAATTCATAAGTTTTCTCTCTTTCTCTCTCTATATTCTCGAGCGTATTTTGTGAGTATTTTGATACTTTGACAGTTGCTATTCAGTGCAAGTTTCAGTCAGCACTATATCCAAAATTCAATCAGAAGTACAGTTATTCTGAGGTCAGGGATGTTATTTTCTTCTTAAAATGATATTTTCTTCAATATCATTATGTCGAAATATTGGTATGAACTTTTTATCAAATTTGAAACATTTCATGTCGGGGTTACTATTCATGAGTTACTATTCACGAGTTACTATTCATGAGTACTATTCACGAAGCATGGTGATTTTTCTTGTGGAATTTCTATCTTTTGGTGTCGGAGTTACTATTCACATATACGGCACTATTCACGTATATGGCACTATTCACCGAAAAATGAAATTTTCTTCTTTTTATCCAAGGTGTCTATTATGGTTACTATCTTTGATTGTATCCATGTTTTGATCTATATTTTAAATTCTGCTTCACAATTAGTTATTATGAAGTATTTTTGAACTTGGATAAACTATAATACGAATCCCTAATATTTGATATTTTATCTCACTGGATTCATTTTTTTTAAGATATTTTTCATCATCCTCAGTCCTAAATTATGATATTACTGAATATCTTTGGCCTGTAATGCAAAGATGAATGATTAACTGATGAATATCTTTGGACTGTAGTGCAAAGATGAATGATTAACTTATGAATATCTTTGTCCTGTAGTGCAAAGACGAATGATTAACTGATGAATATCTTTGGCCTGTAGTACAAAGATGAATGATTACCTGATGAATATCTTTGGTCCGTAGTGCAAAGATGAACAGGTGTTGAGATGAACATGACCAACTGGTGATACAAATGAATATCTTTGGCCTGTAGTGCAAAGATGAATATTTGATTCAAGATGTATATTGATTGATGTTACAGGGATAAAATATTGATGATGAACTTTTAAATCTTAGAAGATAGTAGAATTCTTTCTCTACTTGACTCTTCTAATGGATTGCTTATTCCGCTGCAGTTGTTGTATTATATTTTATCAGATTTTTCCCTGTTGAAGACTAATGATAATTTGTTGTACATTATCTTAGTCATAATATTTCTTACTGGACTAGTTGAGCTCACCCTTTCTTTCACTGTTCTCTTCAGGAAATGAGAATATAGCTGGGACTAGTCAGGGAATGGATTGACATTCCAGATGGTTGCATTAGTAGTCCTCATTATTCTGTGAAATGGTGTATCAATAATTATAATGAGGACCCCTTTTGAGTTTTTATACTGTCTATTAGACGATATTTGTATTTAAACTCACAATATATATGTTGTCATATTTTACACGACAATTGTATTACTGAAGTTGTATTTGTTTCTGTACCATGTATTTGGCGACCCAGAATGGGTTGGGTGGAATGAACCTATTTTGGGGGCGTCACATAATCCATTGTAGTAGGGTTGTTCATCTCAGCTTTGACATTAGAGTTCGCACTAAAGGAAGTTTGGTTTGAATTGATCTCAAGGGTAATTTAGAGTTCAATAATCATCAACTAAGGATTAGGTGAATCAATAAGGATTCTCTATCTATTCAAGGTTTCAAAGAATTATTGAAATCAACAGTCGAATAAAAGATTGAGTCTCATCTCTATACAATTGAATGAACATTTTGTAACAAAAGTACTACTTCAAAAGAGTTAGAACATTTCATTTGGAATCAAGAACTTGGATGTATTGTTTTAAACGGTTCGAAATAAGAATACGAAGCTTGCTCAACAATAATAATGTTTAAGAACTTGCTCAATATAAGAGTAGGGTTTAGAAACTTGCCTCGTGCGTAAGCTAAACAATTACTACTCACGTTCACCACAAGTCTTACACACATACCATATGTATTCACAACATTCATTAGTTACATTAATATTAACTTTATAAGTTCAGTTCCCACTTTCAGTATAACTTGTTAGCTTAGTTTAAGTTTTGCTCACTACTATAAATCACACATTACACGACTGAGGTTTTCGAATCCCTAAGTTTAAACAACATCATATTTTCTCATAGACATCACGTTTAGTTCTTATACATTTATCAAATTATCATGCAATTTCACTATATGGACATTAATAACCTGGTATACACCTTATTATATGTCCAACACATTATCATGTTCTTTAGCCTAGGTTAAACAAATCATACAATGGACTGTACATAACAAAACCAAAACAATCCAATTTTGCTACCCATCGACTTCCAAAGTCTTAACTTCTGAAATCATGACGCTATCCAGAGCCGAACTTCGACCGAAGCCGAACTCTAACCCCGAAGACACAGTCGTGACGCCATCCGAAGTCAGATTCTAACCAAAGCTGAACCCTAACCCCGAAGGCGCATACATGATGTCATCCGAAGTCAAATTCTGACCAAAAGCCGAACTCTGACTCTGAAGACACATGACGCCATCCAAAGTTGAACTTCAACCGAAGCCAAACTCTGACTTCGAAGACACATGACGCCATCCGAAGTCGAACTTTGACCAAAGCCGAACTATAACTTCGAAGACATATGACACGACTACTTAGTATCCAATTCTGCAGTTCGCGAATGAACACAACAGAAAACTAAATTAGGCCAAAACTTCGTATAAGCAACGAATATAATATTACCCATGTATTCGGAACTTAACAAAAACATTTAATGACATTCTTAGCATGCTTCTAACAACTTAAATCACATAAACAACTAAATTTGAACTCATAATTTTTATGTTCTTGCCATTTTTCAAAGTTTCATCAAATTTCATGAAATCACAAATTACAGATTCGTTATAACACTAAATTAGTCCGTTTAAGTTTCGTTCTTTTCCTTTTTACATGTATAAACATAATCAGTCATCAATTCACCGATTAATATGCAATTGAAGCATGAATTTTCATACTTTAAGCCATATTCATTTGTACTTACTCTATAAACTATAAAATTCCAATTTAAACATAATTATATGGATTTGATTACTCTAAAACACATTTAAATCATATATAATTGAACTATACATGTTAATAAACACATACAACATCATATATTCAACAATTCACCATAATATTCAGTTGTAGAGAGTTAAAAATTTGATTTTCATGAAAACTTTTAAGAACATAAATTAAAAGTTGAGATCAAGTGATTACCCTTGATTTTTCTACTTAGATTGCTAGAATGTGAAAGAAAGCTTCTTTAATTCTCCAACTTCTTCTTCAATCTCAAAGATTCTCAAATTTTCACTTTTCTCTCTCTATATTCTCCAACTGATATGATATAATGAAGTCTGATGATAATATATATTACGTATACATATAACTGATGGGATCATGGGCAGCAATTAAGCGCAACAGGGAATTAACTGCTCCCATGTTCCTTAGGTCATGTCTGGCTAGCACCAAATTATCTCCTTTCTCATTATTTTAATTAATTCATTTATTATCTAGTTTATTTGTCACACTTTAATTAATCAAATAATATTATTTAAATTTAATTAAATAAAAGGTAATATTACCCATTAAATCACATCATCACATAATTAAAATATTTATTTATCAATAAATCTCTAATTAATTATTCTAATTAATTAGGACAACATTAAAGTTATTTAACAACTCATTTAATTTTATTATCCAAATTAAATTTACACTTTGAACTATAAAATTATTCCTCATTAATTTAATTAATGTGACACACTTAGTTAAATTAATCAATCACAATTCCATAAAATATTTATTTAACTCAATAAATAAATCTATAAAATATTTATTTAATTCAATAAATATTTAAAATTATTTATAAAAGTCTCGTTCATCACATCTTTCCCCTCTTAAAGGATTTTGCCCTAGAATCACAATTCAATTAATTCATCCTTTACATTATTCTCCCCTTACAAAGATTCTGACCCCATAATCGCTATAAACTAATTAAGTAAATTAATGAGGATAATTTTTCATCATTTGTTCTTCGAGTTCCCATGTTACTTCTTCGGCGTCGTGGTTCCTCCAGATTACCTTAGCAGAAGGTATTACTTTATTTCTGAGCACTTGTTCTTTCCTCTCAATTACCTGAACATGCACTTCTTCATAAGATAAATCTTTCTAAAATTGTAGGGGTTCATATTCTATAACATGTTTGTAATCAGGATTATACGGTCGTGACACAAAAATATGGATGATATTATGGACATGTTCTAAGACCAAAAGTAAGGCTACCTCATATGCGACTTAATCTCCAATTCTCCTCAATATTTTAAAGGGTCCAATAAACCTCGGACTCAATTTTCCCTTCTTACAAAATCGAATCTTTACTTTTCAAGGAGACACTTTCAAGAAGACATGTTTATATTGTCCTCTCGCTCTGACCATCTGTTTGATGATGGTATGCCGTACTCATTCTCTATTGTGTTCCCATGCATTCCTGTAGTTGCTTCTAGAAGTTTGATGTGAAACGTGGATCTCGATCCGAGACTATAGACAGTGGAACACCGAGTCTTGAAACAATTTCCTTCACATACAATTTTGCTAACTGATCCAAGTTAAATCTGATCTTGATCGGTAAGAAATACGCTGATTTCGTCAGCCGATCTATAATAACCCAAACTGCATCAAAACCTTTCTGAGTCGTTGGAAGATCTACCACAAAATCCATCATAATATGTTTCCACTTCCATTCTGGGATTTCTAATGGTTGTAACAATCCACTTGGTCTCTGATGTTCTACTTTAACTTTTAGACATGTTAAACACTTGGCCACACAATCGACAACGTCTCTCTTCATATTCGGCCACTAAAAATACTATCGGAGATCTTGGTACATCTTCGTACTCCCCGGGTGAATCGAATACCGAGAATTATGAGCCTCACTCAAAATTACCTTCTTTACCTCTGATACTTGTCGAACCCAAATTCTTTTCTCGAATCTCAATATCCCTTCGTTGTTAATTTTGAATTTCCCTTCCTCTCCTTCAAATATTCCTTTCCTGATTTTCTCACATTCCCCCTCTTTGAATTATGCTTCCTTAACCTTATCCACCAAAGTTGGACCAGTTTCCATTTGAAATAGTTTTTCATTCGACTCCTTAGGATATTTAACCTCCAGCTCTAGTTTTACCATTGCTGAAATTAGCTCCTCCTAGGCGGTTAACATGAATAATTTCTCTCGACCTTTTCTACTTAAGGCATCAATAACGACATTCTCTTTACCCCGGATCGTATAAAATCTAACAGTCATAATCTTTTATTAACTCCAACCATCTCCTCTGATGCATGTTCAAATCCTTCTGTGTGAAAATATATTTCAAACTCTTATGGTCTGTATATATTTCACACTTCTCCCCGTAGAGATAGTGTTTCCAGATCTTCAAAGAAAACACCACTGTAGCCAGTTCTAAATCATGGGTCGGATATCCCTTCGCATAATCCTTCAGTTGTCGTGACACATATGCAATGACCTAGTCGTTTTGCATAAGCACACAACCTAGTATTTTATGCGATGTATCACTATACACCACAAAATATCTCATGTTATCAGGGAGAACTTAATCTCTTCTTCAGCTCTTGGAAAATTTCTTTTCACTTTTTCGTCCAGATGAACTTCGCCGATTTCCTAGTCAAATTCATCAGCGGAGTCGCGATTTTGGAAAAATCTTCGATAAATCTTCTGTAATTACCTGTGAGTCCTAGAAAACTCCTTACTTTTGATGGTGTCTTCGGCTGATCCCAATTCATCACGGCTTCAACTTTCGATGGATCTACCAAAATTTCGTCCTTGTCAATCACATGCCCAAGAAATTGCACCCGCTCGATCCATAATTCACATTTTAAAAACTTGGTATACAATTTCTCTCTTCTTGATGCCTCCAATGTAACCTTCAAATGTTCCACATGCTCCAACTTGGTCTTAGAATACACCAAAATATTTGTGACGCCCCCAAATTAAAGTACTAGAAACTCGAACTCGGTGCTTCACGATACTATTTCTATGAGCGCAATAATACTAAAAATAATAACAATAATATAGATACCAAACTTAATTTATATATCAGAGTATAAATCCCAGGTATGCGACCTTTAATCATTCACTATATGATAATTAATAGATATTATTGTCTTAATGAAGTCTAACTATTACATAAAATACCATAAATCTTATTATGTTTTCTTTCCTTTTCCTTTGTTTCTGCATGAACCTTCAGGTTGATCACGATTGGCTGAAAACATTTAAATTAAGCAAGAATGATCATTTAGGTGTCCAACAAGTAATAGCAACAATAAATATTAGCTGAAAGGATTAAATATTTTCTTTGAATGACACTTCTACAACGAATCAACAGTTGTGAAGTAAGCTGAACCAATAATAACAACATATCCATTCTATATCAAATTTTTAAAACTATGTACTGACTATAACTAGAGATCAGTTGACAGACTATGAACATTATTTTCTAATTTTGAAAAGGTTAAACAGAACTTTATCTGCAAACCATCATAACTTACAAGCACGGGGGGTGATCAGCCCGTTATGCCCTGTATAGATGAATACTACATGCAAGAGTGATATTATCATTCATCTTATCCGCCTTTGGCGCACAAAAGTTTTCCCATGTACGGGATGTTCATACTTAGTCGGGAATCCAAACTAAAATAATTTGATTGGATAATAATAAAGTTCTATCTTGTTCAATAATATTTTTAAGTTTTTGTTTAGCCGTATCAAATAGCTTAGACGACTTTTAAGTCAACTTATACATACTGGAAACTAACTAGTATGTATCAAATATGTGATTAAATACAATGATTATCCAAGTGAGGACACTTTTCTAACAATATTTAGAAATTAACGAACAGAATAAATATCTGCATTATACAACAATACTGTGTTGATAAACAATGATCGAATAATTTAAGAACTTGTTTAAATACAAATGTTTGGATATATAATCAATAACAATAGAGTTAATAAACTGACATAACTATAATATAGTTCTGAAACTTTCTTATTCATGTCCATTGCATCACATAGTAATGCATTTGTTGGATTGGAATAATATATCGTATCACATAGTAATGCTATTTACAGTCAGCACATAACCTAGTCATATTGTCACATATGTTTAGTAGTTATTTGATCATAAACAATTACGTATCTAGTCAAATTATCTAAGTCCAGATCAAATTTTAAAATATTTTGGTGTACCGACGGCTTTAAAGGGTAATTATCGAGTCTAAAATTCTATTCTGTAGTTCAATATTCATTTAGATATTTTAAATATCAGTCGTATTATTTTTCAGTGGCTTAGAATAATTTTTAAATAATTATTATAATTTATCATGATTTTTCCAAACACTGGAATCATTTTTAAATAATTTAAATATTAAATAATTCTATTATCATTAATATTTAATAAATATTAAATTATTAATGAAACCATTGCCAAAATATTAAAGTTATTTATAATAACTCAAAATATTTTTAAAACATTTTTATTACCTTTAAATGATTTTTAAATATTTAAAAGTCATTTTAAATAATTATCATTAATATTTAAATATTAATGTATTATTTATCAAAATATTAAAAGTCATTAATTATAACTTAAAATATTTTTAAATCATTTATATCCTTTTTAAATGATTTTTAAATTAATAAAACTACTTTTAAACTATTTATTTAATATAATTATTAAATAACTCTAATATCATTTAATATTAAATTAATAATGAAATTTACCTTTAAATATTAAAAGTTATATTTTATAACTTAAAATATTTTTAAACTATTTATTTTCACTTAAAATGATTTTTATAATATTAAAATCATTTTTAATTAATTTATTTAATATAATTATTAAATAAATCTAATATCATTAATATTAAATAATTAATGAACTTTGTCTTAAAATATTAAAAGTTATATTTTATAACTTAAAACATTATTAAATACCTTTTTATCATTTAAAATGATTTTTAATGTAATAGATTCATTTTTAATTAATTTATTTAATGTATTTATTAAATAAATGAAATATAAATATTATTTAAATAAATACTAATATTTATGGAAAATATGTCAAATTATTAAAAATTAATTTTTATAACATAAAATAATTTTTAAAACTATTTTTGGAATTTTTAATAATTAATTTTTATTTTTAAATGTTTTTTAAAAAATAAATTAAATAAAAATATTAAATCTGTCGCTATAGCCTTTAGTGACAGAAAGCGTCGCCTTAGGTGTTCTTGAGAAACCCAGAACATTCAAAGTTAGTTTCGAGCTAGCTAGTTTGACCATGAATAATTTACTGTGTATGATGTTTTTGGGTTATCTATTGATCAATTATTGTAGTAGTAATGTAATACTACAAGTTCAAAAAAAATTTTGGTTCATAACATAACATCGTTGCAAGATCTAGATGCTTAAACTTTCTATCAGACGTGTTCATCATGTTTCTGGGCTGCCTAGAAACTTATGTCATGGTCGGTCAACGCTATTCATGGCCTTCAATCTAACAATCTGATCATGGTACAGGTGTTCTAGACGTCGGGCTGTGTAGAGAAACTAACATAGAACATGATTCAATAACCTAGAACGCCTAGAAATCAACAAGGTAATAGATCTAAGCCATAGAACTAGCTGTCAGAGTTGTTCTTCGTTTTATGGGTTACCTAGAAATGAAGAACAGTTCATGAGGTCTACTTTGGGCTTCCATTACTTGTTGTACACATGATGTTTTAGTGATCTAATGGTCTCAGGTTGTAGACCACATGCAAGTGAACAGATCTATTACAAAACATCAATAAAACAACAACAAATCAAGTAGATAGGGTTTGGTCAAACCATGTCAGAGATAATATTCATACGTTTTCTAGGTTACTCAGAAAACAGAAATCATGTTCTCCTACCTAGTTTGACCAACCACTGCATTCAGCCTATATGATGATTAAGTGATATTAAGGCCTGAATATAAAGTTCATCTACCAGACTATAACTTGGATACAACAAACATAACAAATCATCAAACATATGCAATATCTGAGTCCATACATTTCTTGTCAGGCGTTTCTGGGTAACAGTCTGGGTTACCCAGATCAGTTTGGTCATGGCTGGTCAACGACCTTTGACCACCAATAACTTGTAATCAACAGATCTAACTCTGAATCAAGTTCTAGAGTAAAGGTCTTACAACATACTACAAATACCAACATTTAAACAAACAAAAACAAAAACCGACTGAGATCTATGGGACTTGACATTTGGTTGTCAGACTATATTTCTTAGTTTTCCAGATTTAGAAAAATATCAAATTCGTGCATTTAAATGTTATGGATCTATTATGTGCCAACCTAGATCACTTATATATATCACAAACAACATATTCTAATACTCAAACTTAACTTTTAACACAACATCAAAGATCAGATTTTAAGTTTAGGGTTTAAACCTTACTTCGCTAAATCTTGAATCTGGGCTTCTTGATCTGTTATGGTGATAGTGGAGCTTGGTTTGGGAACTGATATACTAATATATTTCGTAGGTTAGAGAGAGAGGGTCTTGGATGAGTGTTGTGATCTAATGGCTAAATATGAGCACTTTTCTCTCTCCTATTCTATATATATACTATGTAGATGCAATGTATTTGGCTAGGAAGTGACTAATTTGCTGAAGATTTGAGCATGATATAATATCTAAAGTTGGTGACTTGCCAAGATATGGCAAGGTTTGCAAGCAACAAATCCAAGAATGTGACAAAAAGGGTATTTTGGTCAATAGCCTTGTCATTTTAATGGTATTCTTGTCAATAGTACTTGAATCTAGGGTTTAATCAATAGATTTTTAACATTAAGGTTTTCCAAATAATTATTAGGGTTTGAAAAATTAAGTTTAAAGTTTAATAAAATTTTAATTAGAACACACTAATTAAAATTAGGGTTTTTAATAGAAAATTAGGGTTTTAAATAATTAGGGTTTCTTAATATCAATTAGGATTTTTCCTAATTAATAAAAATTCTATTATACACAACATAATTCATATAACACAATTACTATACATTCTTGAATCTCTCATTTGAGTTTCAAAATAGGGTTAAACAAATTAATATTAGTGTTTATTACTGTAATATTAAGTTTTCTACTGTTACACCATAATTGACCAATCATTATCAATACGTACGTACAGTACATGTTTATAGTACTGAAATATAATTAATATTATATTACTATTCTCTTTCCTTATTCCAAATCCAGAATTAGGATTTGGATTCCATATCTAATATATCTTTCATATATACCATTATTACTTAAGTTAAAATAATTAACTTATTTAATCTGAAATAAATTCACATAATAAAATAATTATTATAATAATTCTAATAATCATTCCATATATTATTAAATAATATAATAATCATATTTTCATAGAAAATAAATAATAAAATTCATTTCTACTATAAAATTAATTATTATAAAAATATACTTTATAATGATCAATAATTCTAAAATATAATTATTTGTAATTAATCATGTAATAAATATATTTTTATTTATCACATAAATACATATACTTTGTCTTATACATATTCCCACCTTTAAAATAAATAAAAAAAATTATTCGCAAAATTTCTTATTTAATTATATAAAAATTTCGGGTTAATACATTCACCCTCCCTTATAAAGATTCTATCCCTGGAATTACCGTTTTAAAACTTATACATACAAGGGTACATAGTATACACAATCATTGCAAGTAGATCTCTATCAAATTTGATCGAACTGATCTTTAATTATTCAGCATAAAACTTGCCTATCTGATTATATGAAATTTTAATTTCTAAAAGAACTCAAATTCCTCCTTCAATTTTTTTTTGTAAAATAATTTACTATATATAAGGAAATCATATATATATGAAAATAAAAGTTATACGAATAATACATGAAGTTCTATCACTAGCTACCACGGTATCTTGAACGGTCATGTTGAATACTCTTGCGGTTGACTTTGTTGGTTGAAGTTGGCCCTGTGATTGCCAGAGTCCCGTTGCCTTTCCCCGTGGTTACACTCCCTACCTCCATTCTCCTTTTCGGACAATCTTTCACCTTATGCTCCATTGACCCACACATAAAACATCCACTGTTCATCCTTGGATTGGGGCAGTTGGGAGAGATATGGCCCTCCTGCCCGCACTTGTAACACACAAATTTACCTTTCAGACAGTCACCAGAATGGTTCTTTCCATAATTCCTACACTGCACAGCCTATTTTTTAACACTTTCCTGTTTCACCTGAACATTTTTTCCTGTTTCACCTGAAGATTCCTAAAATTGCTCCCTTTTCTCTTTTCACTCCCACTTCTACTATTAGTTTTCACATTCACAGCTCGTACGACCTTGCCTTTGTTCTCCTTCTCCTTGTTATAGAGGCTCATGGCCTCATTCCCCTCCTCAGCTATAATAGCTTTTTCCATGAATGCTGCAAAAGTGTTTATCTGCAACACAGTCACCTTGTTGTAGAGCCATGGTTTTAATCCCAGCTCAAACCTTCTCGCCTTCCTAGCCTCCGTATCAACTTGATGCGGAGCGAACCTAGCCAACTCATTAAACTTTGCGGCATATTCCGCAACTGTCATGTTTTCCTGCTTTAACTCTAGAAATTTCACCTCCATCCTCGCTTGCATACTAGCTGATAGATAGTTTTCGAAAAATAATATCTTAAACCTAGCCCATGTGACTACACCTTCTCCTGCCCTAGCTTGATTTGCCTCCCACCAAAAGTTAGCCTCCCATTTCATCATATAGGTGGAAAAATAGGTCTTTTACCCCTCATCTACCCTAGCAATTATGAACGCCTTCTCTATCTCTTTAACCCATTTCTGGGCTTCTATAGGGTCAGCTGTTCCCCTGAATTCTGGCGGTCCGACCTCTTTGAAGTCCTTGAATTTTGCCAAGCGATTATCTGGTTGGTTCTCTACGGCTGGTATTCCCTGTTGCATGGCTTGAGCTACCATGTTCGCGAAGTTCTACATCGGGTCTGGTTGTTGTCCCCCAGCGTTGTTGACAAATTCTTCTGCCCTTTGATTTCGAGTTCGACGTCTCGGCGGCATTATCTGATTAAATAAAATCATAAATTTAACTTACATTCTAAACTTTATTATATAAGTTTAATATATCAAACTTATTTCATTACTCAAACATAGATTCATACTCATTCAATGATTTCAAAATACTTTACATAGCATAGCACATACTGTTATCCCTTTGTGACAACAAAAGTCAGGATTTACTGATACAACTTATACAAAAGTTGAAAATATTACATTACACATGCACATTATCAAACATACATAATTAACTATTAATCCTAATTATTTCCTACACCTTTTTCTTGATTCTGGACAACCTTTAGCCTGATGACCTCCCAACCCATAAATAAAGCATGCATTTGCTTAAAGTCGGGACAATGAGGAGAGATATGTCCCTCATGGCCGCAAATATAACATATCTTTTTCCCTTGGTTCTTATTAGATTTTCCTAAGTCGTGGTCTTTCATCTTTCTTTTCCCTTTATTGCTTGGAGCTGCACACGACATGTTGCTTTTGGCTCCCATTAGATCAATTTGGATTTTAAGCTTATCTTGTTCTTCCATTGTTTCTATTAACGCCTACCGTAATTGACTATTTAGCAGCTTTTCTATTTTCCACAGCTTTTCTAGAGAAGAAACCTTGTCCTTCAGATTCTGCACTTCCGTTGATGCTTGATCAGCTCCAACTTCGGTGTCCGAATCACAATCTATTAGGTCACCATTTCCAGAGCTAGTACTATGTTTTCCAAAATAACCACCTCATCCGAGTTATTTTTATTGTGAGCCTCTATTTCAGCTATTGACTTTGATATTAGCTCGGGTGTATGGATTTAATCCTTCTTCATGTTATAAGCATATAATAAGCCTTTTCCACATGACATCTACACACATAAATTATTTTGATTAGAATATAATATATACACACAACAAATAATAATTTATATAAGTTATCTTTTATTTTGTTTGACGACGAATTTATCCAATTCATCTCCTTTTTAAACTCTATGTGAGTTATTTGTATTTTCAATGTTTTCCTCTGTTCTAAGGTTATAGCCTAAGGTCTATCCCACCTAAGGTTTCTAACCCTAAGCTCTGATACCAACTTGTGATGTCCCCAAATTCAGGTACTTGAAACCCGAACTCGGTGCTTCACGATACCATTTCTATGAGCGGAATAATACTAATAATAATAACAATAATATAGATACCAAACTTAATTTACATATCAGAGTATAAATCACAGGTATGCGACCTTTAAACATTCACTACATGATAGTTATTTGATATTATTGTCTTAATGAAGTCTAACTATTACATTAAATACCATAAATCTTATTCTGTTTGCTTTCTTTTTCCTTTGTTTCTGTATGAACCTTCAAGTTGATCACAATTGGCTGAAAATATTTAAATTAAGCAAGAATGAGCATTTGTGTGCCCAACAAGTAATAGCAACAATAAATATTAGCTGAAAGAATTAAATATTTTCTATGAATGACACTTCTATAACAAATCAACAGTTGTGAAGTAAGCTGAACCAATAATAACAACATATCAATTCTATATCAAAATTTTGAAACGACGTACTAACTATAACTGGAGATTAGTTGACAGACTATGAACATTATTTTCTATTTTCGAAAAAGTTAAACAAAACTTCATCTGCAAACCGTCATAACTTATAGGCACGGGGGGTGATCAGCCCGTTATCCCCTATATTGATCAATACTACATACAAGAACAATATTATCATTCATCTTTTCCGCCTTCAGCGCACAAAAGTTTTCCCATGTACGGGATGTTCATACTTAGTCGGGAATCTGAACCAAAATAATTTGATTGGATAATAATAAAGTTCTATCTTGTTCAATAATATTTTTAAGTTTGAGTCTAGCCGTATCAAATAGCTTAGACGACTTTTAAGTCAAGTTATACATACTAGAAACTAACTAGTATACATCAAACATGTGATTAAATACAATGATTATCCAAGTGAGAACACTTTTCTAACAATATTTAGAAATTAACAAACAGAATAAATATATGGATTATACAATAATACTGTGTTGATAAACAATGATCGAATAATTTAAGAACTTGTATGAATACAAATGTTTGGATATATAATCAATAACAATAGAGTTAATAAACTGGCATAACTATAATATAGTTCTGAAACTTTCTTACTCATGTCCATTGCATAAATTAAATGCAAAGGTATGATACTTGCCTGAGCTGCTGCTTACAATAACGCAACTTAGTTTTATCTTTTATATCAAAACCTATCATTAATAAGATCATTTGTTCGATTAGAATAATATATCATATTAAATAATACTTCTATTTGCAGTCAACACATAACCTAATCACATTGTCACATATGTTTAGCAGTTATTTGATCATAAATAATTACATATCTAGTCAAGTTATCTAAGTCCAGATCAATTTTTGAAATATTTCGATGTACCGACGGCTTTAGCGGGTAATTATCGAGTCTAAAACTATATTTTGTAGTTCAATATTCATTCAGATATTTTAAATATCAGTCGTATTATTTTTCAGTAGCTTATAATAATTTTTAAATAATTATTATAATTTATCATGATTTTTCCAAACACTAAAATCGTTTTTAAATGATTTAAATATTAAATATTTCTATTATCATTAATATTTAATTAATATTAAATTATGAATGAAACCATTGCCAAAATATTAAAATTATTTATAATAACTCAAAATATTTTTAAAACATTTGTATTACCTTTAAATGATTTTTAAAATATTTAAAAGTCATTTTAAATAATTACCATTAATATTTAAATATTAATTTATTATTTATCAAAATATTAAAAGTCATTAATTATAACTTAAAATATTTTTAAATCATTTATATCCTTTTTAAATGATTTTTAAATTAATAAAACTATTTTTAAACTATTTATTTAATAAAATTATTAAATAACTCTAATATCATTTAATATTAAATTATTAATAAAATTTACCTTTAAATATTAAAAGTTATATTTTATAACTTAAAATATTTTTAAACCATTTATTTTCATTTAAAATGATTTTTATAATATTAAAATCATTTTTAATTAATTTATTTAATATAATTTTATAATAAATCTAATATCATTAATATTAAATAATTATTGAACTTTGTCTTAAAATATTAAAAGTTATATTTTATAACTTAAAATATTATTATATACCTTTTTATCATTTAAAATGATTTTTAATATAATAAAATCATTTTTAATTAATTTATTTTATGCATTTATTAAATAAATTAAATATCAATATTATTTAAATAAATACTAATATTTATGAAAAATATGTCAAATTATTAAAAGTTAATTTTTATAACTTAAAATAATTTTTAAAACTATTTTTGGAATTTTTAATAATTAATTTCTATTTTTAAATAAATTTTGAAAAATAAAATAAATAAAAATATTAAATCTGTCGCTATAGCCTTTAGCGACAGAAAGCGTCGCCTTAGGTATTCTTGAGAAACCCAGAACATTCAATGTTAGTTTCAAGCTAGATAGTTTGACCATGAATAATTTACTGTGTATGATGTTTTTGGGCTATCTATTGATCAATTATTGTAGTAGTAATGTAATACTACAAGTTCAAAAAACTTTCTGGTTCATAACATAACATTGTTGCAAGATCTAGAGGCTTAAACTTTCTGTCAGACGTGTTCATCATGTTTCTGGGCTGCCTAGAAACTTAAGTAATGGTCGCTCAACGCTATTCATGGCCTTCAATCTAACAATATGATCATGGTACCGGTGTTCTAGACATCGGACTGTGTAGAGAAACTAACATAGAACATGATTCAGTCACCTAGAACGCCTAGAAATCAACAAGGTAACAGATCTAAGCCATAGAACTAGCTGTCAGAGATGTTCTTCATTTTCTGGGTTACCCAAAAATGAAGAAAAGTTCGTGAGGTCTACTTTGGGCTTCCACTACTTGTTGTACACGTGATGTTTTAGTGATCTAATGGTCTCAAGTTGTAGACCACATGCAGGTGAACAGATCTATTACAAAACATCAATAAAACAACAACAAATCAAGTAGATAGGGTCCGGTCAAACCATATCAGAGATAACATTCATACGTTTTCTAGGTTACTCAGAAAACAGAAATCATGTTCTACTACCTACTTTGACCAGGCACTGCATTCAGCCTATATGATGATTAAGTGATATTATGGCCTGAATATAAAGTTCATCTACTAGACTATAACTTAGATATAACAAACATAACGAATCATCAAACATATGCAATATCCGAGTCCATACATTTCTTGTCAAGCGTTTGTGGGTAACAGTCTGGGTTACCTAGATCAGTTTGGTCATGGCTGGTCAACGGCCTTTGACCACCAATAACTTGTAATCTACAACAGATCTGACTCTGAATCCAGTTCTAGAGTAAAGTTCTTACAACATACTACAAATACCAACCTTTAAACAAACAAAAACATAAACAAACTGAGATCTATGGGACCTGACATTTGGTTGTCAGACCATATTTATCAGTTTTTCAGATTTTGAAAAACATCAAATTCATGCATTTAAATGTTATGGATCTATTATGTGCCAACCTAGATCACTTATATATATATATATATATATCACAAACAACATATTCTAACACTCAAACTTAACTTTTAACACAACATCAAATATCATATTTTAAGTTTAGGGTTAAAACCTTACTTTGCTAAATCTTGAATCTGGGCTTCTTGATCTGTTATGGTGATAGTGGGGCTTGGTTTGAGAACTGATATACTACTATATTTCTTAGGTTAGAGAGAGAGGATTTTGGATGAGTGTTGTGATCAAATGGCCAAATATGAGCACTTTTCTCTCTCCTATTCTATATATACTATGTAGATGCAATGTATTTGGCTGGGAAATGGCTGATTTACTGAAGATTTGAGCATGATATAATATCTAGAGTTGGTGACTTGCCAAGATATGGCAAGGTTTGCAAGTAACAAATCCAAGAATGTGACAAAAAGGGTATTTTGGTCAATAGCCCTGTCATTTTAATGGTATTCTTGTCCATGGTACTTGAATCTAGGGTTTAATCAATAGATTTTAAACCTTAAGGTTTTCCAAATAATTTTTAGGGTTTGAAAAATTAAGTTTAAAGTTTAATAAAGTTTTAATTAGAACACACTAATTAAAATTAGGGGTTTTAATATAAAATTAGGGTTTTAAATAATTAGGGTTTCTTAATATCAATTAGGATTTTTCTTAATTAACAAAAATTATATAATACGCAACATAATTCATATAACACAATTACTATACATTCTTGAATCTCCCATTTGAATTTCAAAATAGGGTTAAACAAATTAATATTAGGGTTTATTACCGTAATATTAGGTTTTCTACTGTTACTCCATAATTGACCAACCATTATCAATACGTACATACAATACATATTTATAGTACTGAAATATAATTAATATTATATTATTATTCTCTTTCCTTATTCCAAATCCAGAATTAGGGTTTGGATTCCATATTTGATATATCTTTCATATATACCATTATTACTTAAGTTAAAATAATTAACTTAATTAATCTGAAATAAATTCACATAATAAAATAATTATTATAATAATTCTAATAATCATTCCATATATTATTAAATAATATAATAATCATATTTTCATAGTAAATAAATAATAAAATTATTTCTACTATAAAATTAATTATTATAAAAATATACTTTATAATGATCAATAATTCTAAAATATAATTATTTGTAATTAATCATGTAATAAATATATTTTTATTTATCATATAAATACATATGCTTTGTCTTATACATATTCCCACCTTTAAAAAATAAAATAAAATTTATACGCACAATTTCTTATTTAATTATATAAAAATATCAGGTTATTACAATATTTTCTGTTTAAGATTTACGCTCATTTGACTATTACTCAATTCTTGAGTATTTAAGACTTAACTTAAGCATTTCAATATTATCACTTAACACATAACAACTTGAATAAACATTGATATTTTATTCATTAATAACTTTCAAAACATAGAAAGATAGCATCACTGCTATTGACGTCAACTATCCCTAGTTAAAGAATTTTCAGGATTAAACCATCATATTAAATTGCTTATATTCACACAGGAATTTACATTATTAACTATCATAGATATTCACATAACTCATACTGTTCCTATCACAGCCTACTAAGACGTCGAACATGTGATAACTCGGGATTTCAAATAATTCAAATTTTACGAATTTTTTATTATTATTTAATATTGATATTAACTATCAATAGTGTGATGAGTATCTGTGATACGAGTCTTAAAGAAGTGGTTAATTTGTGTATTGACTGAGAAATACGAGTAGAGTTATGCTTAACAAAGAATAGAAACAATAATTCGTTGCCTGACAAGCTAATGTCACAGTCCATAGATCCTTCTCTGTTTTTAATTTGTGTTGTTTTAAGTTTTAGACTTGAAGTTTGACATGAGGACTGTGATCTGGAAGTGGAATCATAGCTATTCCATGTTCAGATTACGAGTTATTGTTGGTCAAACTCAGTTGACCGAGCATGACCAAGAGTTTCTGGGTAACCAAGAAACTCATTTTCAGTGCCTGACAAGATTTTGCTAGCCCGAGATCTGTCACGTGTTATGTTGTTTGATGATGTTGTTGTTATATCTAGTTTGTAGCCTGTTAGATGAACTTTAGATCCATGCCTTTATATCACTCAAACAGTCAACAGATAGGATGTAGAGGATGGTCAAAGTAGGCCATCTGGTCACAACTATTATTTTCTGGAATTTCCAGAAAATGTAAGAACAAACCTTCTGACAAGGTTTGACCGGACTGAATCTGGAAATTGTGATGTACTTGGAGTGATATGTTGTTATATATATGTTGTATGACATGAGAACTACAAATTTGGCCCATGAGAACACTGATTTGATGACCAGAACACCATATAAATCGAACCTCAAAATGGACCCTCGAAGCTGGCGGGGTTTCTGGGTTACCCAGAAAACCCAGGAAGCTCTGACTGTTAGTTTGGAGGGCCAGATCTTTATGGTGTGTTGATGTATGACCTATATTGTTGTTGATACTTGTAGTGCTACATAAACACTACAAGATCAAGGTTCTAGAAAGCCAAGAAACGCATTGCACAGAGAATTAAAAGTGGTCAAACATGACCCCTTAAGCACTGACTGTTAGTGTTCTTGAGCCCAAGAACACCAACAGTGACAGAAAGTGTCGCTATAGGCTACAGCGACAATTTTAAATAATTTTATTTTCTGAATTTCCAGAAAATGCTTAAAAATAGTAAATAATTTCTGAAAATTACAAAAATAGTTTTAAAAATTATTTTCAGCTATGAAAAATAACTTTTGATAATTTGGGATATTTTTCAATAATATTTATATTTATTTGAATATTAATGGTATTTAATTAATTTATTTAGTATAATAAATAAATTAGAGAAAAATAATTTTAATATTATAAAAATCATTTTAAATAAGAATAAAGTATTAAAAAATATTTTGAGTTATAAAATGTAACTTTTAATATTTTTGGAGTAATTTTATTAATAATTTAATATTAATGATATTAGATTTATTTAATTATTATATTAAATAAATGATGAAAAATGGTTTTATTTATTTAAAAATTATTTAAAAATGAGAAAAGTAATTTGAAAATATTTTAAGTTATAATTAATGATTTTTAATAATTTTATGAGAAATTCATTAATATTTAAATATTAATGGTAATGGTTTAAAAATAATTTTAACTATTTTAAAAATCATTTAAGGAGAATATTGGTGATTTAAAAATATTTTAAGTTACTATAAATAACTTAAATATTTTGACAAGTATGTCATTAATATTTTAATATTATTAAATATTAATGGTGATGGGATTATTTAGTATTTAAATCATTTAAAAATGCTTTCAGTGTTTGAAAAATTATTATAAATTATAATAATTGTGTTAAAATTATTACATACTTCCAAAAAATATTATAAACGATATTTGATTTATATAAAATATTATTGAAGCTTTGAGACCAAGTTTAATTGATAATAACTGTGTTAATTATTGGATAGGGTGACTAGGACACCGAGAACAGACTGAAGTCCAACTAGACCGGACTAGTTAGACTTGATGAGTGTTTCTATAGGTTATAAACACTGATGTGACTATGTGGTAATGTGTCTAGGAGAAATATTGCTTGTAAATTACAGTATTGTGTGATGTGAATTATTATGCTAATTGTGAGACCGATATTGTGATTGTAGGTCTTTCAAATGCAGATAAGTATTTTGTGTAGCAGTAATCAATGCGGAAGGCAAGTTTCCTTAACTCAACCTTGAGTTATATCTTTTCAAATATTATGGTGGTTAATTATTATTGATTAGACCACGTTTGAGAATTATTGTTGATTATTCGTAGTTAGTGCATGTTTATTAATTCAAATTGAATTAGTGATTCTGAGAATATACTTGGAGAATAACTGTTGTTGGATACTTACATCCGTAGAAGCTATTATTTATAGTATAGATAATTCCTGTCTATTATCGAATTGTGTTGAGAAATGTGTTAGCTAATTATTCTGGCTAGACAAACATTTGTTAGAACTTGATATGTTCGAGAAGAGAATTCAATTATTATTGACAGATCGATGCCAATTATTTTGGCTAGATCGAGAAAGTGATTAGATATTGAAATCATTGTAATTCGTTTTTGTGATTCGAATTCTGGTTATAAGACTGAGAAGAACAACCTTTTATATAAAAAGAACCTTTTGGTCATATATTCGGCCGTTAGGCGCGTGTAAGTATTATGTATAATACAGGGTACAAGGAGTTGGCCACTCTAAGTACTTGTTGAGGCGTATAATTTAATCTATATGGTTATCTGATACACCTGGGTATATCAAAGTCAAATCTTTGATAGTTACTCGAGAAGAGAAGTTCAAGATCCAATGGATCGCTTAGCATAAAACTAGAAAACATTCCACTTTGTTATTGCGTAGAATTAATTCTTGATTATTCAATAGAATATTGTAGAAATTTTGAAAGCATTGTACTATTTTATTATCAGATTATTGGTTTGCATCATATGCGAGAAGACTTATTATTGATTAACGATTTGTTCATCTATTTCAAAGTTCTCCGAACTTTGGTGTCATTCTATCGAATAGATAGTCTGTTATTCTTGATTATTATACATTCATTGTATGTCTTAACTTGCGGGGTAAATTTGTTGCTCACCCTTGCTAAGTATAATATTTCAGCTAGGAACGAAGAGGTCGTAGGGGCAAAGAATAACAAAGACAAAGGCATTTTGCTGGAATAATTATGTTGAACAATATTATTATGTTGCTTTGTAAACCCTTTTTGTATATTTAAGGGGTATATTTGTAAAGTTATGGTTAGATAACCTGGGACAATGTATTAACAATATCAGTTAATGAAGCATGTATTTCTATTCATAAATAAATGGGTAGTTAGATGTTATTTATATTATGGATCCTGAGAACCAAACTCGGGGGGTCAGGTAACCCGGATTTGGGGGCATCACATGTTGGTATCAAAGCTGTAGGTTATAAACCTTAAGTGGGGTGGGGAAAACCCTAGGATTATAACCATAAGCGAGATAGAGAAAACTTATTTAGGGTTCTAAGTGAGGGATTGACAAAGCGCATCAATAGAAAGATGTGTGGACACATCGTGTGTATTAAGTTTGTACTAGTGAAGTACTAATCAAGTTGTTTGAACTGACAATAGGATGTCAGGAGAAGATGAAATGAGTACAGAATTGCTAGCGGCTGTTGCACTAGTGCTAGTAGCCGAGGTGCCAGCACAAAGCGAGTCAGTTGAGGAGGTTGGAAAAGATGAACCCATGGTGAATCTAGGAGTGACCATGATGATTATCCGGAGATGTATTTGAACGAAGATAAGGAGGCATATTTTGAAGAAGTTAAGGTGGAGTTAGAGAATAAGACTAAAGTTGGAGAGAAAGATCAAGTATCTGCAAAAGTTCAAGAACTCCGGAGTAAAGTATTTCTCTTGGAGGAGTTATGGAAGACGAAAGAGCGTTATGCGAGATGACCGAAGAACGAAACGAGTTGAAGGCGCATGTGGATAGAATGAAGACTGAAGGTGGTGGATCGTCTTAGGGAATAATCAAGAAGCAGAAGGGAAGCAATAAAAGAAAGAGGGACAACAAAAGTGATAATAACTAAGGGAACTCAAACCCGAAGAAGAAGCAAGTCTGTGGCAAGTGTGGAAAGACTCACTTGGGAGAGTGTATGATGTGGAAGAACGTGTGTTTCAACTGTAAATAGGAAGGACATATTTTTATACATTGTCCTAAGCCAACTATGAGAAAGTGTTTTTCATGTGGAAGAATGGGTCACGGATTTAACAAGTGTCCCAGTAAGAAGAAGACTGGTGAAGGGAGTGGACGGTAGACAAATTAGATATAAGCGGTAGTATCTTTTCGTAGTAGGATGTTATATTAAATGTTGTAATTTCAAGAACGATGTGTGAGCATATGTAAATATATATATGTTTGTATGAATGTAATCTTTATTTTTAATATATGAATATAAGATTAAGTTGTGAGTTCTTAAAACTCATACTTATGGTAAGTTCGTGACTCATAATTATATGAAATGTTTTTGAACCCCTCAGCGAATGGACGCCAAAGGACTGACTAGGATAAGTTCGTAAACTCATAAAATTGTGGCAAGTTCCTGAACTCATAAGTGTGGTAAGCGTGACGAATTGGGAATAGCTATGTGTGAATAAATAATTGGAACTTTTTGTGTAAAGTTGGAGAATTGCAACTGCGACAACCCGAGAATTTTGAATATTTTTAAAATTTTTATTAATTGATTTAAGGTTCAAAATTAGAACCTAGACAGAAAATAAGTGTATGCATTTGATATTTTTGAGAAGAAATTTTGAGGATTTCAAAATTCTGTGAAGGATTTAAGTGAATTATTCAGGATTAAGAAAAACGTGATTATGTTATGTGTATATGTGTACAGTATGTGGTTGAGGGTTAATGGTTGACCAGATAATCGATATCTGTAACAAACCCTATGTATATATTAAGAACGTCAACGTTCGGTTAGAAAACCCTAGCGTTTAACAAGAAACCCTAAAATTGGTTCTGAAATCCTAATTTCGGTTCTAGGAATTTGAAACCCTAATTCGGAAGTTGGAAACCCTAAATTGGGAACTTAATGGCGAAAGTGTAAATAATTATAAGATTAATTAAGGTTAATCTTAACAAAGTGGTTAGAAAACCCTAATTTCAAAATTTAAAACCCTAATTTCTGGTTTAGGAACCTAATTTATAATTAGGGAAATCCTAATGGTTAATTAAATAGTTTTAAAGTTAATTAGGAAATATTAATCCTAATTTTCAAGTTATTAGTAATTAGAAAACCTTAATCTAATTACGAAATCTAATTTCTAAATTTGAAAAAAAAAATTCTATTAGAAACCCTAATTAGTGGTTTATAAACCCTAATGACCATTTTGACCCTAATTGCTAAATTAACAATTTTAATTAGGAAATGCTAATCTTAATTAGCAAGATTTAAGTAATGATTAAGAAATTTTAATATAATTAGAAAATTCTAATAATAATTTAGAAATATTAATTTTCTATTTTGAAAACTTAATTTGGAAATTCTAGATTTTATTTTTTTTCTAAACCCTAAAAATTTTCCAAATCCTAAACCCTAAAGGTTTTCATACCCTAAACCCTAACCCAAATCCTAAATCCTAAGGGTTTGGCCAATGTCCAAAATGCCATTAAAATTAAATGAGAAATGACTATAATACCCTTTGGTGCATTATTTGAGCTAACTTGTAAGAGTTGTCCTAGGGAAGTTGGTGAGCAAACCCTAGCCTAGCCATGTGCCTTAACTCCACAGAAATCAGCCAACACAGCAGCCATTTCATTGCAACAATAATTTATATAGATTTAAAAAGAGAAAACCACACACTTTCATTTTCATTTTTCTCCCTAGACATTCTCTCTCTTCATTTTCGAGATCTAGAGTGAGAGAGAAAGAAAGGATGAAGCATGATCAGCTCATAGCAACTTAAGAACAGAATCAAAAAGTCAGAATCAAGAGATCAAAGCTCAAGAGGTATGAACCCTAAATTTTAAAATCTTTTGATTTGATGTTAAATGTTGTTAAGGATGGGTTAAATATGTGTTAGGGGTGTCTTTTAATGATCTGGGTTGTTGGATCATGGATCCATAACATCTAGAGGCACGAAAATCAATTTTTCAAAACTAACCAAGAACCCTAATTTTAAGGTCTGACAGTCAAATGTCAGGGCCTGTAAATCCTTCTCTGTTTTTGAGTTTTGTGATTTTGTGTTATACATATGTTCTATGACATGTAGACAATGATTTGAAACTGGAAACACGTCTAGATCATGAATATATTGAGAGATGCGAGCGGTCAAACCTCGTTGACCGTTCACAGAAACTAATTTTTGGGCAGCCCAAAAATCTCAGTAACCTCTGACAAGGTTTTGCAGGCGATAGATCTTGGTATGTGTTAATGTTTCGTCCAGGTTATTGTGTTGCCATCGTAGAATGGTATAGGGACTACACGATCGTTACTTTAAATTACACATATCATGATCAGGATCGAAATTAATCGCGGTCAAATATGCGTTGACCAACTGCCTTGGACAAATTCTGGAAAACCCAGAAATCGTTGAAGAACAGTTTTTGACCCCTTGTTTGACCAGCTCAGATCTTGTGTATCGGATGTTGTTATATTGTTATGATGTTATGAGGTTGTACTCTGACATCAAGACTATAATTTTGAACTTTTATATTACACAATCGAAACCCAGAATGAAAGTTATAATGACCCAAAGTAGGTACCTCGATTCTGCTTGAGTTTCTGGGCAGCCCAGAAACTCAAGAACAATGTAGTCAGACTTTTCTGCAGCCTAGATCTTGCGTTTAAGTAATGTTTTGGCCATGAACTCAGTTTCGAGTTTTAATATTACATGAATACTACATCATTAAAACTTTAGGAGCCTAAAAAAATAATTTGATCATAGATTTATTCTTGGTTAAACAAGCCACCCGATAACTGGCGATGAAGCTTAAGAACACTCAAGAACAGCCTCAAGAACACCAACAGTGACGGATTTGTCGCCTATTGACCTTTTAGCGACAATTTAATTAAGAAATTAATTATTAATTTCTGAAAATGATTTATTTTAATAAATAAATTAAATTAAATGGTTTTTAATTATTAAAAATACATAATAAATTATGAAAAATTATTTTAAAGTCTGAAAAATAGTTTTTAATTATTTTCAGTATATTTCATAAATATTTAATATTTTTGAAATATAAATGGTATTTAATTTATTTAATTGTAATATTAAATAAATTATTTAAAAATGATTTTAATACATGAAAAATCATGAAAAATTATATTATGGTATTAGAAAATATTTTAAGTTATTTTTAATGACTTTTGATATTTTGTGATGAAATTCATTAATAAATTAATATTAATGACAATTAGTTTATTTAATTAACATATTAAATAAATAATGGAAAAATATAATTAATGATTTATAAATCATATAAAAATGATTTAAGTGTTATAAAAATATTTTAAGTTATAAAATATAACTTTTGATATTTTGTCATGAAAATATTAATATTTTAATATTAACAACGATTATCGGATAATGAATTTAACTATTTAAAAATCATGTAAATATGATTTTAAGGTATTAAAAATACTCTGTGATATTATAAATATATTATAATATTATGTCATGTATTTCATTAATATTTGACAATAAATAAATATTTACGATAATAGAATATTGTGGTATTTAATTCAATTAAATACGAGTTTATTGATTGAAAAATCTTGATAAATGATAATAATTATGTGAAAATTATTATGAGACTTAGAAAAATATTTTAACTGATATTAAAATTATTTAAGTTAATTGCTAAGTGTTTAGGCAGAGTTTAATTGAACTTAAACTCATCAATTGTCCGACTAGACCGTCGGGATGTCAGATTTGTGCCGGGTTCAACTCAGACTGTAATAGTTTGACTTGATACCGAGTCTTATGTGTGTTATAGACTGATAGGAATATGTGTTATGTGTTTAGGTTATTCTATGTATATATATAATAGTATTATATTGTGATGATATTATTCTAATATTGAAGATCTATATTACTAATATTAGGTCTTCGGACAAAGCGATATAAATTGCGTAGCGGTAATCAACGGTTCATGCAAGTATATTTTTACTTAACTCTACTAAGAGTTGTTTCATTCGGATAAGCTTATGGTTAATCATTGCTTGTTGCCATGAATTGTACTCTGTACATATTGCATGTATAAGTCAGGTATGAAAGGCTGATCACCTTCATTACCAGTTGGCCCATATATTTTTGTTCATGTATAATACTTGTTCAGTCATAAATTTGTTCCTGCTAGTTCACAATTATATTGTTTAATTATAGCCAGCTTATTATTCAAACTCTTTCAATCATGATATATCGTTATATTATTGAATTTAAACTTGATGGGCAACTTTTATGCTCACCCTTGATATATCATGATAAATCATTGCAGATTAAGGCGAATCAGTCGGATACAAGGAAAGGCTAAAGACAGTTACATCGTAAAGTTAATATGTGATATTAGATTGTAATAGTATTGTATAATATTAATGTTATTGTAAGTTAAATAAGTTATGATTTGTGTACTAAGTTAAGGTTGCTCGACCTTGGGGAAAAGTATGTAAGTTTAATGTATAAAAAATTTATGTTTATATCTTCCGCAAATAGTAATAGTTGTATAGAATGGTCGAACCGGATCCACGGTGATTTGGGACCTCGGATTCGGGGCCTGTCACAACAACTTCTTATGTAAAGTTGTGTGGGTAAATCCTAATATTTATTTAAAAGGGATAGTAATATGTGTGAAGTACTAAATGTACTATGTGCTATTTGAATAAATATGCGATTATATGAGAACATTGTGTTAAATTCTTATTGTGTCGTTAATAAGAATTTGTGTAGAGAAAGAGAATTAATGTAAGATTTTTTTTTATTTAAATCAAATAATGTCGCCTAGATGACAGAATCGAAATCAGATAGAAGAGCAGTTAGTGAATAATGAAGGAGGTCAACCAGACCCGATGCAAAACTTTATGGATATGTTAGCCCAAGCTATGGGAGATAGAGCTCTAGCAGCAAGAGCGAGAAATCAGTCAGCTAATAGATTGGCGAATTTTAAGGACTTTAAAGCATTAGGACAGCCAGAATTCAAGGGAACCACGGATCCTATTGAAGCCCAAACTTGGGTGAAAGAAATGGAGAAAACATTCATTATTGCGAGAGTAGCGGAAGAGCAAAAGACAGCTTTTGCAACATACTTGATGGAGAGAGAAGCCAATTACTGGTGGGAGACTAATCAGGCGAGAGCTGGTACAGCTGTGGTGACTTGGACAAGATTCAAGGAGTTGTTCTTTGAGAACTACTTTTTGCCGAGTATGCAAAGCTCGAATGGAGGTTAAGTTTTTAGAATTGAAGCAGGAGAACATGTCGATATCAGAATACGACACTAAATTCAACGAGTTAGCGAGATATGCACTTCATCAGGTAGACACGGAGGTGAGAAAAGCCTGAAGATTTGAGAATGGACTGAAGCCAGGGATATTCAACAAGGTAGCGGTATTGCAGATCAATACATTTGCGGCTTTAATGGAAAAAATGATAATTGCTGAAGAAGGAAGCGAAGCATCATCTCGATTTCATCAAGATAAGAAGAATAAGACAAATGACGGAGGAAGCAGTGGTGGTAGTAATCCGAATAAGAGAAAGTAGAGTGAGAATACCCTGTCGGGTAATAAGATAGAAGAGAATAGGAAGGGAGTTGATCCATGTGCGAGTTGTGGGAAGAATCATTCCGGAGTCTATTTAAAGAGGAAGGGAGTTTGTTATAACTGTGGACAAGAGGGACACATGTCGGCCAATTGCCCCAGTCCGAAGAAGATACAAGGTTGTTTTGCATATGGATCGACAAATCATCTGGTTCAGAACTGTCTGAAGAGGAATGTGGAGAAGGGAAGTGTCAACAAGGGGCCCGGTAGCGGAACCTTGGTGATTCGAGGACTTGCACAGCCAGGAAGAGCAATAGGCCGTACATTTAACATGACAGTGCAAGATGTAGTGGCTACTCAAGAAGTGGCGACATGTAACGATTTCGTTTTGAAATTAAATTACGCGAGAAATATGAGTTAGATATTACAGTGAATTGTTTTCCTTTATAGATCCAAGTCACATGTTATAATATGAGACACAAATTAATATTGTGTTGATAAGAATGAATTGATGATACACCTTTAAAAGATTGTAGAGAATAAGAAAGCGGTGATTCCGAGGACGGAATCCTTATAAGGAGAGGAGAATGTGATAACCCGGGATTTCGAATAATTCAAATTTTATGAATAAATTTTTTTTATTTAATATTGATATTGACTATCAATATTTTGCTGAGTATTTGTGATACGAGTCTTAAAGATGTGGTCAATTTGTGTATTGACTGAGAAATATGAGTAAAGTTGTGCTTAACAGAGAATTGAAAGCTTAATTCGTTGCCTGACAATCTAATGTAAGAGTCCATAGATCCTTCTCTGTTTTTGATTTGTGTTGTTTTAAGTTTTAGACTTGAAGTTTGACATGAGGACTGTGATCTGGAAGTGGAATCATAGCTATTCCATGTCCAGATTACGAGTTATTGTTGTTAAACTCAGTTGACAGAGCATGACCAAGAGTTTCTGGGTAACCCAGACCCTCATTTTCAGTCCCTGACATAATTTTGATAGACCGAGATCTGTCACATGTTATGTTGTTTGATGATGTTGTTATATCTAGTTTGTAGCCTGTTAGATGGACTTTAGATTCATGCCTTTATATCACTCAAATAGTCAACAGATCAGATGGTCAAAGTAGGCCATCTGGTCACAATTGCTGTTTTCTGGAATTTCCAAAAAATGTAAGAACAAACCTTCTGACAAGGTTTGACCGGACTGAATATGGAAATTGTTATGTACTTGGACTGATATGTTGTTATATATATGTTATATGACATGAGAACTACAAATTTGGTCCACGAGACCACATATTTGATGACCAGAAAGCCATATTAATCGAACCTCAAAATGCACCCTCGAAGCTGGCTGGGTTTCTTGGTTACCCAAAACACCCAAGAAGCTCTGATAGTTAGTTTTAGAAAGCCCAGAAACGCATTGTACATAGAATTAAAAGTGGTCAAACATGACCCTTTGAGCACTGATTGTCAGTGTTCTTAAGCTCAAGAACACCAACAACGATAAAAAGTGTCGCTATAGACTATAACGACGGTTTTAAATAATTTTATTTTTTGAATTTCCAGAAAATGCTTAAAAATAGTAAATAATTTCTAAAAATTACAAAAACTATTTTAAAAATTATTTTAAGATATGAAAAATAACTTTTGATAATTTGGGATATTTTTCATTAATATTTATATTTATTTGAATATTAATGGTATTTAATTTATTTATTTAGTGTAATAAATAAATTAGAGAAAAATGATTTTAATATTATAAAAATCATTTTAAATAAGAATAAAGTATTAAAAAATATTTTGAGTTAACTTTTAATATTTTTGGAGTAATTTTATTAATAATTTAATATTAATGATATTAGATTTATTTAATTATTATATTAAATAAATGATGGAAAAATGGTTTTATTTATTTAAAAATCATTTAAAAGTGAGAAAAGTAATTTAAAAATATTTTAAGTTATAATTAATGATTTTTAATATTTTTGTGATAAATTATTAATATTTAAATATTAATGGTAATGGTTTAAAAATAATTTTAACTATTTTAAAAATCATTTAAGGAGAATATTGGTGATTTAAAAATATTTTAAGTTATTATAAATAACTTTAATATTTTGACACATATGTCATTAATATTTTAATATTATTAAATATTAATGATGATGGGATTATTTAGTATTTAAATCTTTTAAAAATGCTTTCAGTGTTTGAAAAATTATTATAAATTATAATAATTGTTTGAAAATTATTAAAAACTTTCAAAAAATATTATAAACGATATTTGACTCATCTAAAATAATATTGAAGCTTTGAGACCAAGTTTAATTGACAATAAGTGTGTTAATTGTCGGATAGGGAGACTAGGACACCGAGAACAGACTGAAGTCTAACTAGACCGAACTAGTTAAACTTGATTAGTGTTTATATATGTTATAAACACTGATGTGACTATGTGATAATGTGTCTAGGAGAAATATTAATTGTAAATTACAGTATTGTGTGATGTGAATTATTGTGCTAATTGTGAGACTGATATTTTGATTATAGGTCTTTCAAACGCAGATAAGTATTTTGTGTAGCAGTAATCAACACAGAAGGCAAGTTTCCTTAACTCAACCTATAGTTATATCTTTTTAAATATTATGGTGGTTAATTATTATTGATTAGACCACGTCTGAGAATTATTGTTGATTATTCGCAATTAGTGCATGTTTATTAATTCAAATTGAATTAGTGATTCTGAGAATATACTTGGAGAATAACTATTGTTGAATGCTTACATCCGTAGAAGCTATTATTAATAGTACAAATAATTCCTGTCTATTATCGAATTGTTAGAACTTGATAGGTTCGAGAAGAGAATTCAATTATTATTGACAGATTGATGACAATTATTTCGGCTAGATCGAGAAAGTGATTAGATATTGAAATCATTGTAATTCATTGTTATGATTCGAATTCTGGTTATAACACTGAGAAGAATAACCTTTTATATAAAGGGAACCTTTTAGTCTTATAGTCGGTCGTTGCGCGTGTGTAAGTATTATGCATAATATAGGGTACAAGGAGTTGGCCGCTCTAAGTACTTGTTGAGGGGAATAATTTAATCTATATGGTTATCTGATACACATGGGTATACCAAAGTCAAATCTTTGATAGTTTCTCGAGATAAGAAATTCAAGATCCAATGGATCGCTCAGCATAAATCTGAAAAACATTTCACTTTGTTATTGTGTTAAATTGATTCTTGATTATTCAATAGAATATCGTAGAAACTTTGAAAGCGTTGTACTATTTCATTATCAGATTATTGGTTTGCATAACATGCGAGAAGAGTTGTTAGTGATTAACGATTTATTCAGCTATTTCAAAGTTCTCTGAACTTTGGTGTCATTCTATCGAATAGATAGTCTGTTATTCTTGATTATTATACATTTATTGTATGTCTTAACTTGCGGGGTAAATTTGTTGTTCACCCTTGCTAAATAAAATATTTCAGCTAGGAACGAAGAGGCCGGAGTGGCAAAGAAGAATAAAGGGAAAGACATTTTGCTAGAATAATTATGTTAAACAATATTATTATGTTGTTTTGTAAACTTTTTTTGTATATCTAAGGGGTATGTTTGTAAAGTTATGGTTAGATAACCTGGGACAATGTATTAAATATATCAGTTAATGAAGTGTGTATTTCTATTCATAAATAAATGGGTAGTTAGATGTTATTTATATTGTAGATCGTGAGCACCAAATTCGGAGGTCAGGTAACTCGAATTTGGAGGCGTCACAGAACAGCCTCTATGCGTTCTTCTTCTATGATACAGAACATCGTCCTACGATCCAGTATGTACCAAGGTAAGTCCTCGAAACTAGACCTTATAGTACATAACTTGGTCCTGAGCTTTCTTCATCGCAGTGTGGAATGCACAATCCATCTCCCTCATCTTGGCCTTCTTTTCCTGCACTTTTTCCTCGGCTACATCTGCACGCTAGGAAGCCTCCTCATAAGCATCTTCAGCCCTTGCTCTCTTAGCAGATTCTTCTTTTAGATCATCCTTCAGCTTCGCAACCTTTGCCATCAGCTGCTCATTGTCACCCTCTAAGTGAACTAATTTCCACTCCACATTTCCAAGATGTACATCAAGACCTCAGATTTCCTCATTTTTCTGACCTATAGTGGTTTGACTTTCATTTGCCAGCTTCTCCAACTCTCTGACTCTATCCTGAAGCTCAATGTTATGGTCATATACCTCGTCATACATCTGAGCTGCAATAAAGTTATGTGGGAACTCATCTTTCTCCTCTTCTTCCTCAGGGTCCTCCCATGGATTAGTCTCAGTCTCATGCCCTTGACCAACAATAGTGATCAACAGAGATGGCTCTCTCTATACCAACTGCTCCCGGACAACATGAATGTATCGGGGCTCCTCCTCTCTAGGCACATAGGGTTCCTCCTCCCCAGCTCGACTAGATCCTCCAACGTCCGACATCTTAACAACATAGTTTTTAAGTTTTTGTTACTAATCGATACTCGCGAGTACATAAGTTTATCACATAAGCACATAATGTCTTTTATTACCTTCAATGAGTTAAGGAATTCATTTGTTAGAACTTGATAAGAGTTTATCACCACTATATTCTCAATCTCCTATAAGGCTACTACCTAAAGTTTTTCCCCCACCTAAGGTTCATAACCTACAGCTTTGATACCAACATGTGACACCCCCAAATCCAGGTACTCTAACTTCCCTCAGATTTGGTGTTCACTCAACAAAATAATTAACATCTAACTACCAATAATAATGATAACAATAAAATTGAAATAGAAATCCTCCCAATATAGGGTTACAATCAACTTAAATAAATAAATCACAGGTTATCTAACCTTAATACATCTAATGTGGAAACATCATAAACAAATGAGTCTTAAAAATCACATCATAAGTCTTAACATAATAGTTCTTAAATAATAATAACAAGTCTTCATTACTTGTTTGCTTTACCTTTGCCCTTACTTGTGGATGATTCATCAACTCTTTCAATCTTAGATGCAATGTTATTATGCAAGAGTGAGTAACAATTGCCCATAGGTTTAACAATAGAATAATAATAACGTGCAAATAAACAATGGATACTGAACCAAAAGAAGTCTCGGCTTTCGAATCAAGATTACAACAGGAATAAAAAGTACATCTGAGGATCACAAGACCATGAACTATGTCCCAAGTTATCAAGTATTTCTACTTTAAACCTTTAACAGTCGTAAGACTATATGGACCTAACTTCTCGTACTTTGCGGGATCAGTCCTATGCACCATGTATGTGCACAACATCTTAACTCTATCGCGTAATATAATCCTCTGTAGCAGGGTTGTTCATCTCAGCTTTGACATTAGAGTTCGCACTAAAGGAAGTTTTGTTTGGATTGATCTGAAGGGTAATTTAGAGTTCAATAATAATCAACTAAGGATTAGTTGAATCAATAAGGATTTTGTATCTTTTCAAGGTTTCAAAGAATTATTGAAATCAACAGTCGAATCAAAGATTGAGTCTCATATCTATACAATTGAATGAACATTATGTAAGAAAAGTAATACTTCAAAAGAGTTAGAACATTTCATTTGGAATCATGAACTAGGATGATTATGCTTTAAATAGTTCAAAATAAGAATACAAAGCTTGCTCAACAATAATTATGTTTAAATATTTTCTCAAAATAAGAGTAGGGTTCAGAAACTTTTCTCGTGCGTATGCTAAATGATTACAACTCACGTTCACCACAAGTCCTACACACATACCATATGTATTCACAACATTCATTAGTTGCATTAATATTAACTTTATAAGTTCAGTTCCCATTTTTAGTATAACTTGTTAGCTTAGTTTAAATTTTTCTCACTACCATAAATCAGACATTACAAGACCGAGGTCTTCGAATCCCTAAGTTTAAACAACATCATATTTTCTCATAGACATCATGTCTACTTCTTATACATGTATCAAAATATCATGCAATTTCACTATATGGACATTAATAACCTAGTATACACCTTAATATATGTCCAACACATTATCATGTTCTTTAGATTAGGTTAAACTAATCATACAATGGACTGTACATAACAAAACCAAAACTATCCAGTTCTGCTACCCATCGACTTTCGAAGTCTTAACTTCGAAAATCATGATGTTATCTGGAGCTGAACTTTGAGCCGAAATCTGACCCAGAAGATACAGTCGAGACGCCATCCAAAGTCGAATTCTGACCGAAGCCGAACCCTGACCCCGAAGGCACATACATGATGTCATCCAAAGTCGAATCCGACCGAAGCCGAACTCTGACTCCGAAGACACATGACGCCATCTGAAGTCGAACTTGGACCGAAGCCGAACTCTAACATCGAAGACACATGACGCCATCCAAAGTCGAACTTTGACTTTGAAGACATATGACACGACTACCCAGTATCCAATTCTGCATTTCGCGAATGAACACAACAGAAAACCAAATTAGGCCAAAACTTCACATAAACAATGAATTCAATATTACCCATGTGTTCTAAACTTAACAGAAACATTTAATGACATTCTTAACATGCTTTTAACAATTTTAATCACATAAACAATTGAATTTGAACTCATAATTTTCATGTTCTTGCCATTTTTTAAAGTTTCGTCAAATTTCATGAAATCACAAATTACAAATTTGTTATAACACCAAATCAGTTTGTTTAAGTTTCCTTCTTTTCGTTTTTACATGTATAAACATAATCAGTTATCAATTCACCGATTAATATGCAATTGAAGCATGAATTTTCGTACTTTAAGCCATATTCATTTGTTCTTACTTTGTAAACTATAAAATTCTAATTTAAACATAATTACATTGATTTGATTATTCTAAAACACATATAAATCATATATATTTGAACTATATATGTTAATAAATATATACAACATCATATATTCAACAATTGACCATAATATTCACTTGTAGAGAGTTAAAATTTTGATTTTCATGAAAACTTTTAAGAAAATAAATTAAAAATTGAGATCGAGTGATTACCGTTAATTTCTCTACTTAGATTGCTAGAATGTGAAAGAAAGCTTCTTTAATTATCTAACATCTTCTTCAATCTCAAAGATTCTCAAATTTTCTCTCTTTTCTCTCCATATTCTCCAACTGATATGATATAATGAAGAATGATGATAATATATATTACGTATTCAAATAACTGATGGGATCATGGGCAGCAGTTAAGCGCAACAGGGAATTAACTGCTCCCATGTTCCGTAGGTCATGTTTGGCTAGCACCAAATTATCTCATTTCTCATTATTTTAATTAATTCATTTATTATCTAGTTTATTTGTCACACTTTAATTAATCAAATAATATTTTTTAAATTTAATTAAATAAAAGGCAATATTACCCATTAAATTACATCAGCGCATAATTAAAAATTTTATTTATCAATAAATCTCTAATTAATTAAGACAACATTAAAATCATTTAACAACTCATTTAATTTAATTATCCAAATTAAATTTACACTTTGAGCAATAAAATTATTCCTCATTAATTAAATTAATGTGACACACTTAATTAAAATAATCTACCACAATTCCATCAAATATTTATTTAACTCGATAAGTAAATCAACAAAATATTTATTTAAGTCAATAAATATTTAAAATTAATTACAAAAGTCTCGTACGTCACAGTAGTCCTTGGCCAAGGCAGAATAAAATTAAAAATGAGTTTCTAATTTGTATTATTTGGAGTTGTACATTTAAGAATCAAAATGCATATAACTAAATAAAATAGTACTTGACAGTAAGTCTGTGATAACCTGAATTTTTAGAAATTATTTAAATAAGAATTTAATAAATAAAATTCTTATTATAAGATATTTTGAGTATGTGTATATACGTGTTATATATTATGAAATATGTGATTTGGTGTGAAGAAAATTATATATTCATGTATTGGGAAAAAGAGGTTTAATAGTTAATTAAACTATAGAAGAAATTAAATGTAATTATTATGAAAAAGAAATTAACAGAGTAATATTAGTTAATTTAATTAAGTTAAAATTATATTATGATAAAATATAATTTAATTATTACTGTGACGATGGAAATTATTACGAATTAAGTTTCATAAATAATGTGAGTGATTCACTTAATTAAAATAGTGAAATAATGCGAATATATTTGTTTTAATAAATGGGAGAATAATATATATTACACATAAATGTAATATATTAATGTAGTAAGATTGTTAGTTTCGTAAATAGTTAAAAATATTTATGGGATTAAATAAATATTTTAATTGGAATATTTATGGAATTAAATAAATATTCAATGGAGATTAGGATGGAAATATTCTAATTTAATTAAATAATTAAATTAGAAAGGTAATGATTTGTTAAATTAAATTGGAGTTATATTTGTTAAATAATTTAATTTAATATGATTTAATTAAATTAGATGTGACATTTGTAAACTATAGTGAATAATTAAAATAAATTAAGAAGGGTTATATAGTGTACTAGTCAAACAAGGTCCTATGACCCTTGGTGGGTTTTAACTGCTGAGACTTTGTGTGTGAAACTGACAAGTCACGTATTCATCAGTTATAGTTACGCTCATTATTTGCATAAGGCAAAAGTCAGGGAAAATTGAGAGAGGGTGAGAGTTCTCTATGAGTCTTTGAAAGGAAGTATGAGAATTCAAAGGAGAAGAAGAGGATTAAGCAAGCAATTCCTATCATCTAGCAATTCCATGTAGAAATTAAGAGGTAATAACCTAGCCCTAAAACTCTAGTTTTGGTCTTTTGACCTTTTCTCTATATTTGAATCTTGGAGGAGGATTTGTCAAGAAGTTGTATTATATATGTTCTTAGATATGTATAATTCGTTCTATGTCATCTATAATTGGTTTTTAACTAGTCAAATTCATGTATTTATGTTAAAGAAGAGGAATTTGGGTTTTGATGGTAATGTGTATGTTTTGGTCTACTTTGAGGCTAAAATTGGCTAAGAAATCATTTAGTAATCTGCAAATTTATTGTAGATGTTGTTAATACGTTGAAAAATGAAAACAACGAAGATTAATGGATTGATTTGGTTAAGAATCGAATCTGCGATGAATGATTACGGTAAACATGTTAAAAACATGAAAATTTAACATAAACTTTGAAATTGAGACATTAGAATGGTTGTTAATGTTCTTGGAAGATGTTAATTTTTCTGGTATGTTGTAGTTTTATGAATTACAAATCCATAGAATCGAAAATGGACTAATTTGGATGTGTATAGCTTGAGTTATGAAGATTAGAAGGAGGAAAGGGTCAGAAAATTTGTAAAAACAACAAAACTAGGAATAAATCGCGTAGCATTCTACTATTGGGCGTAGTTGCGCTACCCCCAAGGCTATTTGGGGCGCAGCTGCGCCAGGATAGTAGTCAGGCAAGACTATTTTGACCTTCGGTAGTAAAACGGTCATAACGTTTTTATACGAACTCCGATTGAGGTGATTCAGGATGATTCAGAAATATAACGAGTAGACCTACAACTTTCATTCTTTAAGTATTTCAATTTGAGATCGGGATAAAGGGTCAAAATGGCCATCTTAGGGACTGATGTGTATTCGGAGTCAATCAGAGGGCGTCGGGCATGTACGTATGCAAGTGTAGTGCTTCTGACGATAAAAGATATTGTTCTAAGCTATAAAACATAAATATTTGAAAATATAATGATGCTTAACATTAATAAATGATGTATTAGATAAGTTGTATAAGCATACACAAGAGAGACGAATCGGGCGTGTGACGAATGAACGTCGAAACGCTGTGACAAGTGTTAATGAATGTAAAAAGTGTTTCAATTCAATTAAAGTGAACATTATAAGATTTGGAATGAGGTTAATATAAAATCAATAAGGAGTCATAGTAAGACTTAAACATTTGAATAAACTTCGAGTATGACTAAGAAGAAATATAGTGACAGATAAGTCAAAAGTTAACACAATCAAATTAAACATTGTGTATTGATTAATATGAAGGGTTATGAGATGTGGAGTAAAGTTTACATTACAACTACTATGCATTTCTGTGTGACTAATAGTTGATGTGCATGATTATATAATTGTGTAGGGCACGTGAAGTGCAGATAGCTATAAGCTATTAAACTGTTATTCGTAAACAACGATTAAGGCAAGTCTTTCGGTTCCTATTTGCTATGTGAACTTGATGATGAACTTTTTTAAATCTTTATTACAAAGAGCATGATGTGTTATATATGTTGAAAGTATGAAACGTTAAAGTTAATTTATGACTACGTTGATTGAATAAAAAATGTTGATTGAGTAAGGAACTCAATCTTTATACTTGTTATATGAATTGTAGCATGTATGCTATGTTAGTCCAATGATTATGAGATATATGTTGAGCATGTTATTATGTGCTACGTGATGCATGAAAACTGTTATATTTGTTGGGCTGTCAAGCTCAACCTTGCAAATAACCACTTTTGCAGGTTAATGATTCAAGGTAACGCTAAGTGCTACTTGAAAGACATAAATCAGATGTAATGCATGAAGATTTATATACTTTGGCTGAGTTGTTATTATTTGAACAATGCTTAATGTTTCGGATGATGTACTTGATAATGTATGATGTTTAATAAATGTTGAGTTATAAAGTTTAAATTTTGTTCGATGTATAAGGGGTATTGAACTTATATGTAAGTTTTATTTATTAACTCTGATAAAGTGAGTAATAAACTAAGTATGGTTCAAATGTAGGCAAAGATAAAGGTTTTGAGAAATGTACATGATAATTTATGATGTGAAACTTCATATTAAGTTGTAAAGTTTGAGCTACCCAATGTAAATGTTATCAGATTGAAATGTAAGATTTTATATAATAACTTTGATGAAGCGAATCATAAAATAACTTGATTTAGATATGTGTAAAGGATAAAGGTTTTGATTCAAGAAATTAAAATAAGAAGACAAAAAAAACTTTAATTTTTTTCGCATTTTATTAACTTTAACATCGAATAATGAATTAAAAATCAGAAGTTAGACGTGTTATTAATGACCGAAGTCGATAGTTGAATTATATGAATTTTGGGATTGTTATAGTTGGTATCAAAGCTATAGGTTATAACCTTAGGTAGGAGTACCTTATGTTATAACCTTAGAGAAGGAAGGTGAAGATAATGAAAGAATATATATAAGTGATAAGAAATAAATTTTGAAAATTTATAAATAAAACATTAAAATATATATAAGTAGATTCAAGGAAGAATCTTGAAGACATATACAAGACAAGAATTTGGAGTTACCTGGCTCCGGTAATAAGATGTTAAGAGTTAATGAATAGACGATGTCTACAAGATGAAGGTGACTAAATTAATAATAATAAGAAGAAGGACTCAAATAGAGTTTAATTAATGATATATTCAGAGAATGCTTATGAAACAAGGTAAGATAATATGTGTGAGTTCAAAGAAGAACCTGAAGAGTTAAAAATTGAGTTGAATAATCATAAGACAACATAATTAAATAGAAGTAATGAGAATCGTGAAACCAAAACGATCATAAAATAAGAAAAGAATTATAAGGGAGGATGATTGTAGAATAAGATCAAGATGTGATCAGATTAAGTTTTGAAATAACAGATGGTCTATAATGACTGAATGGTTATAGCTTGATGTTATAACGAGAATGTACTATGAAATAATACGAGGTAAACTAATGAGGAGTTATAAATGATGAGATACAGAAAGTTCATATCAACAAAGAGCAAGTTATGAGCAAGATAGAGTTAGTGGGATTTCAATTGAGGACTCATGTGATGACTGAGTTGTGCAAACCTTTATACGGGTGAGGGTTTTATGTTTGCACTCAGTTTATCACATTGATAATCATTGGAATGTTGGTGTCGCGCTATCAACGCATATGTGGTGAAAATGTGATTCTTTTCTCATGTGTATATTTAATTGTTAAAGACTATTAAGATTAGTAAGATTTTATTAGGATTAGGTGCGGGTTCTTAAAACTCATACTTATGGTAAGTTGGTGACTCATAATCATATGTATGTTTTTGAACCCCTAAGTATATGGACATTCTCTGATTGGTTCTTCGACTACGTATTGTTAGGACAAGTTCCTAAACTCATATTATTGTGACAAGTTCCTGAACTTCCAAAGTGTGGTAAGTTTGATGAACTGTATTGGGTATAGAAAAGGTGAAGGAAGGACTAAGAATTTTTGGTATAGTAAGCATTGATGGTGCTAAAGATTAGTAGAATGATTAAGTAACTAAGAAGTGGAGTAAGGATTTAAGATGATGGAGGAAAATTCGATATTCTAAATCTTCTAGCTATGCTAGATTTTTAAAATTTATTGACTTCGTGTTGATGTTGCACTTTTTTGTTTTTGAAAAATGTTGGAACAAATGATTGAATCAATGGGTTTTTAAAAACAGTGATATTTTCTTGTGTCTATGCTAGTTGTTTCAGCTAGACAAAAATGATTTGAAATTATCAAAACATGTTTTTGTGATCATATGCATCGTTTAATTTGGTGGGAAAATAATAATCGAGGGAGTCATCAATGCAATTAAACCTAGTGTTGGATATGATCATAGGATCATCATCCCATTATGGTATGATGTAGCATGGCTGAATCCTCAACATACCATTAAGACGATACGATATCGTGATATAAAAATGAGTTTTGGTTTTCTCTAAACTTTGAAAAGATATGCTAATAAAGATGTTTAAAAATGTTTTTAAAAAAGGGATTTTTAGTTTTCTTTAAGCTAAGAAAGGTTTGCCAATTGAGTTGGTTAAGAATGTATGTATATATATCTCGATTGATGTCCAAGTTGTTACTAGAAGTCTATGCTATTTGATTCAGCTAGACAAATATTAAAAAGTATTAATGAAATTAGAGCATTTTTTTGTGTCAAATTATGTCAAACCAAATTGTTTTGGTGCAAATTCATATGTTAAGAAGCTGAGGTGAACAACCCTATAAAAAGGGGACATGTTATCCAAGATAATGGTTCTAAAAGCAAATCATATAGTCGTTACGATGTTGAGATGTAATACGTTGTGCACGACGTAGGGGTATGATAGGCTGATCACCTAGAGTACTTGCAAAGAGTGTTTTTAGTCTGTGTAATTACTAAACATTCTGTTAGATATGGTTTTCAGTGGTGATGCACTATTAAACCTTGAGAAGAGTTCAAGGTGTTATGACCCCTCAGCATTATTTGAAATCTTTTAAATTCCTGAGTTATTCATATCGCTTCCCAATTATTGAGCAATTTTGGAAGATTCTTATTATTTTGGAAGGTAAAAGTGGAAAGGAAGATATTCCTTAGAAGGAGGTTGTAAGATCCCAACTTTTATGAATAAAGATTTAATTTTCTCGAAATATTTTTTTGAATAATAAGGTGTGGATTTGATATAATGTTAGAGTTGTGGGTAATATTTATAAATTTTATAAAGTAAGCAAGTTATCATAAAATATTCATTTGGTCAGGGAATATTCATTTTATCAGGGAATATTCATACGACGGTACAATTATTGGTGGACCCCACAACAGAATTGATATCAAAGTTAGAAAATGACAAAAATATATTTTTGTAAAAATAACGGCGAAAGTTTTACCGTTAACTGTTGAAATACCCGGTGATAAAAGTACTGTAATACGCGTTGTTGCATAGTAGCACATGGTATTGATTATTGATGCTTACGTGAGAAGTCACTCATTATATTTCAATTATTGCCACAGTAATTGCTGCATAGTATCTCACGCTATTGATTCAGTTATTGTCACAAATATTTTATATTATTAAATCAATAATTGAGACAACAAAGTTATTCATAGTATTATTTGTATTATTGACAATGTCTAGAAAGTTTTGTAGAGGAAAGGGGGTTGGTCACCTAATTGCTCGCCAATAGGGAGAAATCCTTATCAGAAAGCCCCCTCTTTCTTGGGAATGATCTGGTTGTTAATATTGCAAGTTATAATATTAATGATGAGTAATTGTTGCTCAAAATGTGTTTAGTGAAGCCAAGTGAATTGAGATAAATATAGGGGTATTTTATGAAGTATTTGTTGTAAATTTTGCTTATTATATGAACCCCCACTTACTTATTTTTCAAAATAATCGATAGAAATATATATATATATATATATATATATATATATATATATATATATAATAGAATATATTATATTTCATTGTTTGTATAGTACTGCATAGTGCTATATAGTGTTGCATAGTACTGCATAGTATTGCATAGCATAGTGCTGCATAGTAAAATCAAAAAAATTTCTTCAGATTGCGCCTGTGAAAATTTTTCTATTGTGCGTCTGTGATTTTCTAAATTCAAATAGTATCCTTCCATTCTCCTATAAATATGATGCCTAGTTTTGAATTGAAAATCACATCGGAATCAGAAAATTCTTCTTCTATAATATTGACCGTATTTCTTTAGAGTTCAAGGAAACTTTGAGCGTAGAAAATAATATAAGTTTTCTTCAAATATATCCCCGCCCTACCATTCAGAAGTACTCTCCTTTTAAGGTAAGGGGTATTATTTATTTCATATTCGCTTACGATATTATTTTTCGTATTCGTAAGGAATTTTATTTTCATTCAATATTCGTAAAAAATATTATTTTCGTTCAATATTCGTAAGGAATATTATCTTCATTCAATATTCGTAGGAATATTATTTTTGTTCAACAATTATAAGGGGTATTATTTATTTCATATTCGCTTACAATATTATTTTTCGTATTCGTAAGGAATTTTATTTTCATTCAATATTCGTAAGGAATATTATTTTCGTTAAATATTCGTAAGGAATATTATTTTAGTTAAATATTCGTAAGGAATATTATCTTTATTCAATATTCGTAGGAATATTATTTTTGTTCAATAGTTGTAAGGGGTATTATTTTTGTTCAATATTCGTAAGAAATAATATTTTTTTCCATACTCTGTAGTATGTAAGTAATATTATTTTGTTTCAGATTCTGAATTCTACACTCATTTTCTTAAGTATTGCTTCTATACTCCTTGAAACTAATAGAATATCCTTGAAATGTACGCTTCATCTAGTATCATTTCACAAGGATATTTTTCTAAACATTCTTGTTAAATTTTAATCTTTTCATGCCGGAGTACTAGTCACAAAGTACTATTCACGGGATACTATTCACCCGAAAAATTGATTTCTTTTCTGTCCAAATTATTTTTGTTACATGGATATTATTCTTGAATTTTACTTCACAAAGCAGTTATCATGTTGTCAATTTGGACATTTTTAAACTCTGGATAAATTAAAAATCTTTATTAATTATCCTTGATTTTGTTTGATTGAATTCTTATATCATTGTCATCATCCTCATGTTTATATTGTTATGAAAGTCATCTTTGGCCCGTAATGCATAGATGGACTGTTGATTGGTATGATTATGACCAAGGATTATTCGGTATAATCATGAGTTGTAATGATACAAATGATGTGGTAAAAGTCCTCATTGGCTCGTAGTGTATTGATAGACGACAGTTGTTGGCATGACCATGACCATTGGTGATAACACAAATATCCTTAGCCCGTAGTGCATGGATAATTCAAGGATGTGATACTAATGAATATCCTTAGCCCGTAGTGCATAGATAATTTAGTGATGTGGATTATTTATTGAGCTGAGTCTCACCGATAAAATTGATGATAAACTTTTTAAATCATAGAACATAGTAGATATCATGCTCTACTTAACTCTTCTAATGGATTGCTTGTTCCGCTGCAGTTAAACTTGTTGTTTATTGTATTCTATTAGTTTAACAATGTTGAAGGCTAACGATAATTTATTCTGCATTATCTTAGTCATAATATTCTTAGTGGGCTAGTTGAGCTCACCCTTTGCTTTCATTGTTCACTTTAGGAAATGAGAATATAGCTGGGACTATTCGGGAAATGGAGTAACGGTCTAGATGGTTGCTTTAGTAGTCCTTACTATTATGTGAAATAGTTGGATAATAATTGTAATGAGGACTTATTTTGAGTTTGGATATTGTCTAGGAGACAATATTTGTATTAAAACTCACAGCTTATGTTTTGTCGTATTTTGCACGCCATATAGTAGTTGTATAAATTAAGTTTGTATTTGAATTATGTACAATGTATTTGACGACTCAGAATGGGTGATGTATACCTATTTTGGGGGCGTCACAGAGATAAGCTGTAGAATGCGACATGTAATGATGAGAAAATTAAGCAAAACATAATAATTCCAAGAAATGAAAGAAATTCTAATGAGAGAAGGGATGAAGTTATCGAAGGATAATGTAAAACTTTTAAAAGAGAAAGATGTAAAGAATGCGATGATTTTAGAAAGAACTTTACAGAACGAATCTGGTTATAAAATCCAGTGAAGAATAAAGATTAACGTAAAATCTATTTTGATAAATTGAATGAACGAAAATTTGTATATTAAAATTTCGAGGACTAAATTCTTAGAAAAATGGGTGAATGTAATATCTCAAGTGTTTATGAATTGAGTATATGGCAATGATACTTAGAAAAAGATAATAAACGAGTTAAAGAACATATAATACTCAAAATATAATTGAGTTTAAGTGAAGCATATAAAATAAAGTTTGCAAGAATTTATTTAGAAAAAGGATGGAATAGGAAACATAAAATTCTTATTATTAAGGTAATGTGTTGAAGTTATTTAACAATAATATTTTTAAAAGAGATTTGATGAAAACCTGAGTAAGGTAGGGTTTAGGTGATTCCGAGGACGGAATCTGTGACACTCCCAAATCCGGGTACTCCATTCCCACAATATTTGGTGTTCATTATCCAAAACAATTTATATCCAACTACCCATAAACAAGGATAAAGACATAACATAATAAACTTAAATAATAATCTTCCCCACTAAAGGTTACATCAACTTTAAACAATCCTAAGTAATCTGTGACAACCCGAGAATTTAGAAAATTTTTAAAATTTTTATTAATTAATTTAAGGTTCGAAATTAGAACCTAGACAGAAAATTAGTGTATGCGTTTCATGTTTTTAAGATGGAATTTTGATGATTTCAAAATTCTGTGAAAAATCTAGGTGAATTATTCAGGATTAAGAAATATGAGAATATGTTCTATGGATATGTGTACAGTATGTGGTTAAGGGTCAAAGGTTGACCAGATAAACGATATCTGTAATAAGCCCTAAGTATATATTAAGAACTTCAACGTTCGGTTAGAAAACCTTAGCGTTTAATAAGAAACCCTAGAAATCGGTTCTGGAAACCCTAATTTTAGTTTCGGGAATCCGAAACCCTAATTCGGTGCATGAACCCTAAATCGGGAACTTAATGGCGTAAGTGTAAATAATTATAATATTAATTAGGGTAACGCTTAATTATTTAGCAAACCCTAATAGTTGTTAAACCCTAATTTCGGGGTTAGAAACCCTAATTTATAATTCGGGAAAAACCTAAGTGTTAATTTAGTAATCTAATGTTAATTAGGAAACCTTAATCCTAATTTTTAAGTTATAGTAATTAGAAAGTCCTAATCTAATTACGAAATCAAATTTTAAATTAGAAATTTATTTTATATTAGAAACTCTAAAATTTTGGGGTATAAACCTTAATGACCATTTTGACCCTAATTGCGTAATTAGCGATTTTAATTAGAAAATACTAATCCTAATTAGCAAGATTTAAATTATGATTAAGAAATTTTAATATAATTAGAAAATTCTAATTATAATTTAGAAATATTAATTTTCTATTTTTAAAACCTAAATTAGAAATTTTAAAAAATTAAATGTGTAAACCCTAAGGGTTTCAAACCCTAAGCACTAAATTGGCTCAAACCCTAAATCCTAACCAAACCCTAAACCCTAAAGGTTTGGCAATTGTCTAAAATGCCATTAAAATTAAAATAGAAAAGACTAAAATGCCCTTAATGCATAATTGAAGGTTTCTTGTAAATCTAGCCAAGATTGAGTTGCTCAACTACTCCATGACTCACCATTTGACTGAGATATACATACATATCAGCCAACATCTCAGCCACATTATTGCATCAAATAATTTGTAGAATAAAGTGAGAGAAAACTCACTTTACTTAGCAAACTAGCCAACCTCTTTTCTCTCTCTAAAATTCGTGACCAAGAGTGATAATGAGTGATGAGATAAGCCAATATCATTCCTTAACTTGGCCGGAACAGATTCAAGGATCAGAAATCAGAATCAAAGCTCAAAATGGTAAAGAACCCTAAATTTTAAAATCTTTTGATTTGATGTTAGTTGTTGTAATTGATTGTTTAAAGTTATATATTAGGGTGTTAATAAGTGATCTGGGTTGATAGATCATGGATCTATAACACTTAGATGCACGAATCAAGCATTTTAAGAAATCTGGGAAAAGGTTGAAAAGTGGCCTGACAGTCGAATGTTAGGCCCTCTAGATCTTTATGTGCTTGATGTTTAATGTGTTTAATGTTTTTAATCCGTTCTATGTTGTAAGGACTATGATCTAAAATAAGAAGTAAGGCCAATGACTTAGTATATTAAGAGATACAAGCGGTCAAACAGTGTTGACCAGTCACGAAATAGAGTTTCTGGGCAAACCCAGAATTCCAGAAACGCCTGAAAATATTTTGATAGCCTCTGATCTTGCGTCTGACATGTGTTTTGGCCATGTTGTTGTTTGATCTATGTAGCTTGTCATGTTCACTACATATTCAAGTCCTTAAAACAACCAGATCCATAGCATGATCAAAGTTAATCCCGGTCAAATCCTCGTTGACCACCAGCTTTTTGCGAAATCTGGGAAACCCAGATTTCTTCAAGAACAGTTCGTGAACCGTAGTTTGACCAGATATTATTTGTTAATTTTGATGTTGTTGTGATGATCGGATGGTATAAACTTGTAGTCTGACATATCTACTACATATTAAAACCTTAACATCACATGAAACCTGACCGGAACATTACATTATTCGAGTGACAAGAAGGCTACTCGGACTGCCTGGGTTCCTGAAGAACCAAGGTAACGTCTGACAAGGTTTTAGTTTGCCCAGATCTTTCTGTTTTGTGGTAGATTGGCCAGGATCTTTATTGATAGTTATAGTATTACATCTATACTATAACTATAACACTTAACCAAGTCCATAAACACATTTATCAACGATCTAGCACTGGTCAAAGTAGGCACCTTGGTGTCTGACATTCGTTTCTAGAAATCCTCAAGAACACCTATAGCGACGGTTCTGTCGCTATAGGGCCCTTTAGCGACAGTTTATTATTATTATTTTCCGGAAATTATTTAAAAATAGATAAAAATGGTATTTAATTATTAAAAATACAAAATAAATTCCGAAAAATTAGTTTAAAGTCTGAAAAATAGTTTTTAATTATTTTGAGTATATTTCATAAATATTTAATATTTTTGGAATATAAATGGTATTTAATATATTTAATTATAATATTAAATAAATTATTTAAAAATAGTTTTAATTCATGAAAAATCATGAAAAATTATATTATGGTATTAGAAAATATTTTAAGTGACTTTTAATATTTTGTGATGAAATTCATTAATAAATTATTATTAATGGTAATTAGTTTATTTAATGAATATATTAAATAAATTATGGAAAAATAGAATTAATGCTTTATAAATTATATAAAAGTGATTTATGTGTTAGAAAAATATTTTAAGTTATAAAATATAACTTTTGATATTTTGTCATGAAAATATTAATATTTTAATATTAATAGTAATTATCGGATAATAAATTTAATGGTTTAAAAATCATATAAAGGTGATTTTAAAGTATTAAAAATACTTTGTGATATTATAAATATATTATAATATTATGACATGTATTTCATTAATATTTGATAATAAATAAATATTTATGATAATAGAATTATGTGGTATTTAATTCATTTAAATACGATATTAATGATTGAAAAATCATGAAAAATGATAATAATTATGTGAAAATTATTATGAGACTTAGAAAAATATTTTGACTAATATTAAAATTATCCGAGTTAATTGTTAACTGTTAAGTCAGAGTTTAATTAGACTCCATAAAAGTCCGACTAGACCGTCGGGATGATAGTTTTGTGTCAGGTTCAACTCAGACTTCAATAGTTTGACTTGATACCGAGTTTTATGTGCTGAATAGACTGATAGGGTTATGTGCTATGTGTTTAGGTTATTCTATGTATGTCTATATATATAATAGTATTATATTGTGATAATATTATTCTAATATTGGAGATCTATATTACTAATATTAGGTTTTCGGATAAAGCGTTATATATTGCGTTGCGGTAATCAACGGATCAGGCAAGTTTATTTTTAATAACTCTAATAAGAGATGTTTCATTCGGATAAGCTTATGGTTAATCATTGCTGATTGCCATGTATAAATTGTACTCTGTACATATTGCATGTATAAGTCAGGTATGAAAGGCTGATCACCTTCATTACCAGTTGGTCAAAATATATTTGTTCATGTATAATACTTGTTCAGTCATAAACTTGTTCCTGCTAGTTCACCATTATATTGTTGAATTGTAGCCAGCTTATTATTCAAACTCTTCAATCATGATATATCGTTATATTGTTGAATTTAAACTTGCTGGGCAATCCTTATGCTCACCCTTGCTATATCATGATAAAACATTGCAGATTAAGGCGAATGCGTCGGATTCAAGAAAAGGTCAAAGACAGTTCAAGCTTTAGTATAAGTATGCGATTAGTTTTGTAATAGTGTTGTATGATAATAATGTTGTTATATGTTAGAAAAGTTATGAAATGAGTATTAAGTCAAGGTTACTCGACCTTGGGGAATAGTGAGTATATGTATTGTATAAACAATTTATGTTTATATCTTCCGCAAATAGTAATAGTTGTATAGAATGATCGAACCAGATCCGAGGTGATTTAGGACCTGGATTCGGGGCCCTCACAGTTGGTATCAGAGCTGTTGGTTATGAAGCTTAGGTAGGAATACTTGAGACTAATAACCGCAGTGATTAAGATAATTACTAACTCACATAGAGTTAGTTGGGTAGGTAAGATTCAAAGACGAATCTCGGCTAGTTATAAGATACAAGAGTTCCCTAACTCTGATAATAAAGTTGAACAGTAATGGTGAATAGATAAAGTCTAAAAGACTAATAGTGCAGTGATAGAAGATCGTAAAACAAAACGATCAAGACATAGAAATAAATCGTAACATATACGATGAGATCACTCCGTGATCTGATAAAGTGATAGCATGAATAAGAATCAATCTAATGATTGAAAAGTTTACAGCAAGATATTGTCTTTAAGTTGAAATTGTACTATGAAAACTCATAAAAGAGTTATTGATTATGAATACGGATTAAATGAATTCGTATTGGGAAGGGTGTTAAGATTAGGTGGGAATTTCAATTGAGGACTCATGTCAGCAGCTAAGTTGTATGATTCCTTGTATGGGCAGGGAATTTGTACTTGGTTTTAGTTTCACTTAGCTTCCTGATCGATATAGTGGTTAGGTTGACCAATTCTTTGTATGGGCGGGGAATTGTGCGCTTAGCTTCCTATATTGATTAGTGGCTAAGTTTGGTTTGACGACACTTAGTTTCTGATACTGATAATCATTGAAATGTTGTGTCGCGCTATTTGCTATATGCATGTTGAGAGGGTGATTCCTTTCTCGTGTGTATAAAAGATAGATAGGTCATAGGTAGAGGATATAAGGTTAAGTACGAGTTCTTAAAACTCATACTTATGTGACATACTTGACTCATAGTTATATGAAATGTTTATGAAACCCTCAGCGAACGGACGCCAAAGGTCAGACTAGGACAAGTTCTTAAACTCATATGATTGTGGCAAGTTCATGAACTCATAAGTGTGGTGTGACGAACTGTGTATAGTTGTGTGTAAACAGAATATTGAGGATAATAGGAACAGATAGATGGTTAAGCAAATGATTATTAGTGGAGACATAAGTTTTCTAAAACTCCTAGCTATGCTAAACTTCAAAATGATTGACATCAAGCTAAATACGCACTATGTGCCTTTAAAAAAAAATACGTAGACTCGTAATCATTTTTGAAACGGTTTAAAGTATAGTCTATGCTACTCATTCCAGCTAGACGCAAATGATTTGAAATATCCAAAATAACTTTTATTTATCACTCATGTACCATGTAACCTGGTGCAGAGATGATAAAAATTTGATGGAGTTATAAATACAGGAATACTTAGTGTGAATTTGATCTAAAATCGTTGTTCCACTATTGTATGATGTGTTATGACAAAGTCATATAATGACGGCATCCTCAAACGGACTGTTAATACAGTACGCCATCATGACGTCATTCTCGAAAATGTTTTCAAAAGTTTAATTTGCCAACGGGGTTTGGCTACACCTAAATAATTCGATTGAATTGAATTATTGATATGGGCCTATGCTATTCGATTCAGCTAGACTAAAGTTTATGAAAACTCTAAGTGTTCATTGAAAGAAATTTCCCGAACCAAATTGTTTTGGTGCGGAATCTTATGATAAGTCTGAGGTGAACAACCCTGAAAATGGGGATATACTAATTGGATAAAATATTCCAATTTAAGAACGCATATAGTCGTTCCGATTACTAAGGTACAATAGATTGATCATCTAAAGTACCAGCATCGGTAGTTTACCTTCTTTGTGATTGTAAACATACTGTTAACCTTTGTACGGGGTAGAATACCTTTTTCTTAATTGAAATAGGTAGCAGGTAGTAATACCTATAAACCTCAATAGTTCATGGTCTATATGATCCCTCAGTACAATTTGAAAACTTTTACTCTTGTGAGTGGTGTATTGGATAGCATGAGATGCTGGGTATGTATGGTGTATGGTGTATGATGTATGGTGTAAGGTGTAGGGTAAATTTCGGGGACGAAATTTTTAGAAGAAGGGGTGAATGTGACAACCCGAGAATTTAGAAAATTTTTAAAATTTTTATTAATTAATTTGAGGTTCGAAATTAGAACCTAGACAGAAAATTAGTGTATGCGTTTCATGTTTTTAAGATGGAATTTTGAGGATTTCAAAATTCTGTGAAAAATCTAGGTGAATTATTCAGGATTAAGAAATATGAGAATATGTTCTATGGATATGTGTACAGTATGTGGTTAAGGGTCAAAGGTTGACCAGATAAACGATATCTGTAATAAGCCCTAAGTATATATTAAGAACTTCAACGTTCGGTTAGAAAACCTTAGCGTTTAATAAGAAACCCTAGAAATCGGTTCTGGAAACCCTAATTTTAGTTTCGGGAATCCGAAACCCTAATTCGGTGCATGAACCCTAAATTGGGAACTTAATGGCGTAAGTGTAAATAATTATAATATTAATTAGGGTAACGCTTAATTATTTAGCAAACCCTAATAGTTGTTAAACCCTAATTTCGGGGTTAGAAACTCTAATTTATAATTCGGGAAAAACCTAAGTGTTAATTTAGTAATCTAATGTTAATTAGGAAACCTTAATCCTAATTTTTAAGTTATAGTAATTAGAAAGTCCTAATCTAATTACGAAATCAAATTTTAAATTAGAAATTTATTTTATATTAGAAACTCTAAAATTTTGGGGTATAAACCCTAATGACCATTTTGACCCTAATTGCGTAATTAGCGATTTTAATTAGAAAATACTAATCCTAATTAGCAAGATTTAAATTATGATTAAGAAATTTTAATATAATTAGAAAATTCTAATTATAATTTAGAAATATTAATTTTCTATTTTTAAAACCTAAATTAGAAATTTTAAAAAATTAAATGTGTAAACCCTAAGGGTTTCAAACCCTAAGCACTAAATTGGCTCAAACCCTAAATCCTAACCAAACCCTAAACCCTAAAGGTTTGGCAATTGTCTAAAATGCCATTAAAATTAAAATAGAAAAGACTAAAATGCCCTTAATGCATAATTGAAGGTTTCTTGTAAATCTAGCCAAGATTGAGTTGCTCAACTACTCCATGACTCACCATTTGACTGAGACATACATACATATCAGCCAACATCTCAGCCACATTATTGCATCAAATAATTTGTAGAATAAAGTGAGAGAAAACTCACTTTACTTAGCAAACTAGCCAACCTCTTTTCTCTCTCTAAAATTCGTGACCAAGAGTGATAATGAGTGATGAGATAAGCCAATATCATTCCTTAACTTGGCCGGAACAGATTCAAGGATCAGAAATCAGAATCAAAGCTCAAAATGGTAAAGAACCCTAAATTTTAAAATCTTTTGATTTGATGTTAGTTGTTGTAATTGATTGTTTAAAGTTATATATTAGGGTGTTAATAAGTGATCTGGGTTGATAGATCATGGATCTATAACACTTAGATGCACGAATCAAGCATTTTAAGAAATCTGGGAAAAGGTTGAAAAGTGGCCTGACAGTCGAATGTCAGGCCCTCTAGATCTTTATGTGCTTGATGTTTAATGTGTTTAATGTTTTTAATCCGTTCTATGTTGTAAGGACTATGATCTAAAATAAGAAGTAAGGCCAGAGACTTAGTATATTAAGAGATACAAGCGGTCAAACAGCGTTGACCAGCCACGAAATAGAGTTTCTGGGCAAACCCATAATTCCAGAAACGCCTGACAATATTTTGATAGCCTCCGATCTTGCGTCTGACATGTGTTTTGGCCATGTTGTTGTTTGATCTATGTAGCTTGTCATGTTCACTACATATTCATGTCCTTAAAACAACCAGATCCATAGCATGATCAAAGTTAATCCCGGTCAAATCCTCGTTGACCACCAGCTTTTTGCGAAATCTGGGAAACCCAGATTTCTTCAAGAACAGTTCGTGACCCGTAGTTTGACCAGATATTATTTGTTAATTTTGATGTTGTTGTGATGATCGGATGGTATAAACTTGTAGTCTGACATATCTACTACATATTAAAACCTTAACATCACATGAAACCTGACCGGAACATTACATTATTCGAGTGACAAGAAGGCTACTCGGACTGCCTGGGTTCCTGAAGAACCAAGGTAAAGTCTGACAAGGTTTTAGTTTGCCCAGATCTTTCTGTTTTGTGGTAGATTGGCCAGGATCTTTGTTGATAGTTATAGTATTACATCTATACTATAACTATAACACTTAACCAAGTCCATAAACACATTTATCAACGATCTAGCACTGGTCAAAGTAGACACCTTGGTGTCTGACATTCGTTTCTAGAAATCCTCAAGAACACCTATAGCGACGGTTCTGTCGCTATAGGGCCCTTTAGCGACAGTTTATTATTATTATTTTCTGGAAATTATTTAAAAATAGATAAAAATGGTTTTTAATTATTAAAAATACAAAATAAATTCCGAAAAATTAGTTTAAAGTCTGAAAAATAGTTTTTAATTATTTTGAGTATATTTCATAAATATTTAATATTTTTGGAATATAAATGGTATTTAATATATTTAATTATAATATTAAATAAATTATTTAAAAATAGTTTTAATTCATGAAAAATCATGAAAAATTATATTATGGTATTAGAAAATATTTTAAGTGACTTTTAATATTTTGTGATGAAATTCATTAATAAATTATTATTAATGGTAATTAGTTTATTTAATGAATATATTAAATAAATTATGGAAAAATAGAATTAATGCTTTATAAATTATATAAAAGTGATTTATGTGTTAGAAAAATATTTTAAGTTATAAAATATAACTTTTGATATTTTGTCATGAAAATATTAATATTTTAATATTAATAGTAATTATCGGATAATAAATTTAATGGTTTAAAAATCATATAAAGGTGATTTTAAAGTATTAAAAATACTTTGTGATATTATAAATATATTATAATATTATGACATGTATTTCATTAATATTTGATAATAAATAAATATTTATGATAATAGAATTATGTGGTATTTAATTCATTTAAATACGATATTAATGATTGAAAAATCATGAAAAATGATAATAATTATGTGAAAATTATTATGAGACTTAGAAAAATATTTTGACTAATATTAAAATTATCCGAGTTAATTGTTAACTGTTAAGTCAGAGTTTAATTGAATTTAGACTCCATAAAAGTCCGACTAGACCGTCGGGATGATAGTTTTGTGTCCGGTTCAACTCAGACTTCAATAGTTTGACTTGATACCGAGTTTTATGTGCTGAATAGACTGATAGGGTTATGTGCTATGTGTTTAGGTTATTCTGTGTATGTCTATATATATAATAGTATTATATTGTGATAATATTACTAATATTAGATTTTTGGATAAAGCGTTATATATTGCGTTGCGGTAATCAACGGATCAGGCAAGTTTATTTTTAATAACTCTAATAAGAGATGTTTCATTCGGATAAGCTTATGGTTAATCATTGCTGATTGCCATGTATAAATTGTACTCTGTACATATTGCATGTGTAAGTCAGGTATGAAAGGCTGATCACCTTCATTACCAGTTGGTCAAAATATATTTGTTCATGTATAATACTTGTTCAGTCATAAACTTGTTCCTGCTAGTTCATAATTATATTGTTGAATTGTAGCCAGCTTATTATTCAAACTCTTCAATCATGATATATCGTTATATTGTTGAATTTAAACTTGCTGGACAATCCTTATGCTCACCCTTGCTATATCATGATAAAACATTGCAGATTAAGGCGAATGCGTCAGATTCAAGAAAAGGTCAAAGACAGTTCAAGCTTTAGTATAAGTATGCGATTAGTTTTGTAATAGTGTTGTATGATAATAATGTTGTTATATGTTAGAAAAGTTATGAAATGAGTATTAAGTTAAGGTTACTCGACCTTGGGGAATAGTGAGTATATGTATTGTATAAACAATTTATGTTTATATCTTCCGCAAATAGTAATAGTTGTATAGAATGATCGAACCGGATCCGAGGTGATTTAGGATCTGGATTCGGGGCCCTCACATAATCTAACCTTAAACTATTACATAAGTCTACGAAATACATCACAAAATAACATAAGTCTTGTAACATAAATTAAGTTAGGTAAATTCAAATAAGTCTTCATTATTTGGACATCTTGCCCTTTCCTTTACTAGAAGACGGTTCATCAACTCTTTCAACTTTAGCTGCAGTGTTAATTGCAAGAATGAGAGAACAATTGCGCACTAATATAAAGGGTGATAATAGCAGTAATTTAAGAGTAAACAGTGAATACTGAATAAACAAATCCAAGATTTATATTTGAGGGTCTTAAAGACCATGAACTATGTCCTAAGGTTATTAAGTATTTCTACTTCAACCTTTAACTGTCATTAGACTATACAGACTTTTACTTTCGTACTTAGGGGGATCAACCCTTCGTACCATGTATTATGTACAAACATCTTAATGTTAACGCGTACATAATCCCCTATATTAGGGTTGTTCATCTCAGTTTGACTTTAGGATTTCCGCACAAAAGAAAGTTTAGCTTGAAACTAGCTTATCAGTGGTTCTAGTTTTTTAGAACACTCATCAATTATGGATTATTTCGAAAGTTCAACACAATAAGATAAGATTGAACAATAACAATGTACAATTGAGTAGTCAAGGTATAAACAAAGTACTACGTCCAAATGAGTTATAAAACCCAATCGGAACAATAAATGTAAACCGTTTATGCTTTGAATTATAACAACAAGAGATAGGATTATAAAACTCGCTTAATGTAAAGAATTAGAATACAAGAGCTTGCATTAACATAAACGCCATAGAATCAATAAACTTGGTTAACTATAATGCAAGGTTTAGAAACTTGCATAATAATGAATTAGAAAACCTGCTTGACAGCGACAGGTAAACATGGTTATGAAACTTGCATTCATTATAAAGAGACTGGAGTTAGGGAACTTGCCTCGTGTGTAAGCTACACAAGTATAATAAATGTTCGCCAATTACCTTACATATACCATTAGAATCATAATACCAATTAGTTATGTTAACATTAACTTCATGGGTTCACTTCTCATTTTAGTCAAGTCTATAATTTCTATCTTAAGACTTGATTATCCTACTCATACGCATACTATGAACTTGAACTCCTAGTTATATAACAGTACCCGACATGGTGATTGCATATCAACACAAATTCTTATAACATCACGTTACAAACGTTCACAACTTACTAATTCATAATCTTTAGTTTTAACATTGTGATTATAATATGTTCTTACGTCATATAACATGTTTTAAGTCCTTTTACAATTATTAAAATATGTTAAGTTAACAATCTCCAAGCTATGTTGTTAATAGGTCATTACTGGGTCAGCTAGACCATTGGCGCGGCTGTGCCATTGTTCCCTTGGAGTCTGGCGCGTCCGCGCTTGGCCCCAGAACTAGTTTTGTAGAACACGAATTTAGACTTTGTTCTAAGCCAACTATCACAAATTTCATCCACAAAATAGTAAATTAAACAAAACCAATTGATATAGAACTCATATAAACATGGTTCCTCACATATATGCTAACTTGGAACAATTAAACAACAACTACAACTAATATAAATCCTTTAAATTCCATGTTTTATACAAAAACACCATTTTTGACATCCTTCACAAAATTTAACACTGAGGTCACAATTCTACACCAATTTAACTCGTTTAAATTTCGTTCCCTTCGTTTTTTACTGAATTAACATATTTAAGGCTCAATTTACAGATTAGTTCACAAACTAACTACCAAATTTTATACTTTCACAAGCCATATCTATACATATATATAACACTATTATTGAAATCTTGTTCTTTAACCCAATTTTCACGAATTCGATAACCAAATATTACTTATATGTGATAATTAATTGATTATGCAAACCATATGCACATATATACAACAATTCAACGTAACTTTCAATTCACAGAGAATAATCACTAAGAACCCAAAACATGGAAATTAGGAGTAAAATATACATTTAATCCTTGATTGTAGGTTAACAAAATATGGTGATAAGGTTTAGCAAATCCTTCTCCTTCCTCTTGACAAACCTAGAGAATTCTCTCTCAAAATCACTGTATTTCTCTCTTCCTCTCTAAACTCTCTGTTCTTTAGCTTTTTAGGAGAAACACGCGTAAATTATAAACTAATTTCCCACGTACGTCTGGTAACAAAACCCAACACGCTGCGTCAGTTAAAATAAGCCAAAGGCCACGAGGCCTTGTTTGGCTAAACACACACTCCCCATTCTAGTTTATTTAAATAATATTTATAATATATAGTTCCATGCGTCACACTTTAATTTAGTTAATTTAAATAACTTATAATTATAATTATAATAACGATAATTTTCATTATAATTATACTTATGCTTAATAAATTATTATATGTCTAATTTTATTACCAGAACATCACTTTATTTTAATTTAATTATTTTCTTAAATATTAAACAATTCATTGAATTTAATTATTTCATTAAATTAAATTTTTAAATAATAAAATTACCATTAATCAATTTAGTTATTATACACACTTAACTAAATTATTTCACCACAATTTCACCAATTATTTATTTTTCTCAATAAATAAATTATTTAAAATATTTATTTAATTCAATAAATATTTAAATTAAGTATAAAAATTTTCGATCGTTACATCCTTCCCCTTTTAAAAGGATTCTGTCTCCAGAATCACGACTCGATAAATTTATTCGTTACATTCTTCCCTCCTTAACAAGATTCTATCCCCAGAATCGCTATACAAGATTGAGCAAATAACTGAGGATAATTTTTCATCATAACATCAAGTTTCCATGCAGCTTCTTCAGCATTGTAGTTTCTCTAGACTACCTTAACAGAAGGTATCACTTTATTCCTCAGTACTTTCTCTTTCCTGTTGATAATTTGAATAGGGACTTCTTCATATGACAAGTCGTTGTCAAACTGTAATGGATCATATTCTATAACATGTTTATAATCAGGCTTACATGGCCTCAATACCGAAATATAGAAAATGTTATGAATATGTCCTAATTCTAGAGGTAAAGCTACCTCGTACGCCACTTCACCAACTCGTCACAGCACTTCAAAAGGTCCTATAAGCCTAGGGCTCAGTTTCTCCTTTTTGCCAAACTGAGTTTTCCCTTTCCAAGGAGACACTTTCAAGAAAAAAAACTACCGACATCTAATTCCCGATTTTGTCGGTGTTGATCACCATATTTCTTCTATCTGTCCTGTGCAGCTATCAATCTTGCCCGAATCACTTTGATGATCTCGACAGTCCGTTGTACCAATTTTGGACCTAGCAACTGGCGTTCTCTAACTTCGTCCCATCATACCGTAGTTATGCATTTTCTGCCGTACAACGCTTCGTAAAACGGCATGCCAATACTCACGTGATAACTATTATTATAGACAAATTCAACCAATGGTAAATGATAATCCCAATTCCCTTTAAAATCCATAATAGATGCTCTGAGCATATCCTCCAGTGTCTGGATGGCCCTCTCACTTTGTCTGTCAGTTTGAGGATGGTACGTTGTGCTCATTCTCAACTACGTTCCCAAGTATTCTTGTAGTCATTTCCAAAAATTTGATGTGAAACGTGGATCTCTGTCTGATACAATGGACACCGGGACACCATGTCTTGTAACAATTTCCTTCACGTACAGTTTTGCCAGTCGATCTAGGTTAAATCTAATCTTGATTAGCATAAAGTCTGCTGACTTTGTCAATCGATCAACAATCACCCAAATAGCGTCGTAACCTTGCTGAGTCGTTGGAAGACCTACAACAAAATCCATTGTGATATGTTCCCATTTTCATTTCGGTATCTCCAAGGGTTGCAACAATCCACTTGGCATTTGGGGTTCAGCTTTAACCCTCTAACATGTTAAGCATTTCACCACACATTCAGCAACATCCTTTTTCATATTCGACCACCAAAAATGATGTCTGAGATCCTGGTACATTTTTGTACTTTTAGGGTGAATCGAATATTGTGAGTTATGAGCCTCACTCAAAATTTCCTCTTTAATTCCCAGTACTGGTGGAACCCAAATTCTCCCTTCAAATCGAAGTAACCCTTCCGAATCAATTTTAAATTTGTTTTCCTCACCTTTCCACACTTTTCTTCTTATCTCTTCACAGTTCTCATCTTAAAGTTGTGCATTCCTCATCGTATCTGCTAATGTTGAACTGTTTCCTGTCTGGAACAATTTTTCATCTGATTCTGTTAGATATTTAATTTCCAACTCCATCTTTACCATTTTTGATACTAGCTTTTCCTGAGCAGTCAACAAGATTAATTTTTCCCAACCCTTTCTACTTAAGGCATCAGCAACAACATTCGCCTTTCCAGGATGATAAAGAATCTCTCAATCGTAATCTTTAATCAATTCCAGCCATCTCCTCTGTCACATATTCAAATCTTTTTGTGTAAAGATATACTTCAGACTTTTATGGTCTATATATATCTCACACCTCTCTCCATACAAATAGTGTCTCCAAATCTTTAGAGCAAACACTAGTGCAGCCAATTCCAAGTCATAAGTCAGATACCGTTTCTCATAATCCTTCAGTTGACATGATGCACACACAATAACTCTGCCATTTTGCATAAGCACACAGCCTAGTCCTTTATGCGATACGTCATTATATACCAAAAAATTCTCTGTATCATTAGGCAATGACAACACAGGTGCTGAACTCAATCTCTTCTTTAATTCTCAAAAACTTTCCTCACACTTCTCCGTCCAAATAAACTTTACTGCCTTCTTAGTTAAATTCATCAACGGAGTTGCGATCTTGGAAAAGTCTTGAATAAAACGCCTATAGTAACTTGCCAATCCAAAGAAACTTCTTGCTTTCGATGGTGTCTTCGGTTGATCCAAGTTTATTACAGCTTCAACCTTCAATGGATCTACCGAAATTCCATCCATAACAATAACATGCCCAAGAAACTGTACACGTTCCAACTAAAACACACATTGTGAGAATTTAGCATATAACTTCGCTCTTCTAAATGTTTCCAACGTAACCCTTAAGTGTTCAACATGTTCCTCCTTGGTCTTAGAATACACCAGGATATCATCAATAAACACCACTACAAATTTATCTAAAAATGGTTTAAACACCCTATCATCAGATCCATGGATGTTGCAGGTGCATTGGTTAAACCAAATGACATTACTAGAAACTCGTAATGACCATATCGAGTTCTGAATGCCATTTTCGGTACATCCTCTGGCCTTACCTTCAGCTGATGATAACCACTTCTCAAGTCTATCTTTGAGAAATACCATGCTCCTTTCAGTTGATCGAACAGGTCATCGATTCTCGGTAACGGATACTTATTTTTAATCGTGATCTTATTCAATTCTCGATAGTCAATGCAAAGCTGCATCGATCCATCTTTCTTCTTAACAAACAACATCGGCGCTCCCCATGGCGATACACTCGGCTGGATATACTTCTTGTTGAGTAATTCTTGCAACTGAACCATCAGCTCTTTCATCTCTACTGGGGCCATTCTGTTTGGGGCTTTAGATATCGGGGCCGTTCCTGGCACTAAATCAATCACGAACTCAATTTCTCGATTTGGCAGAAGTCCAGTCAAATCGTCTGGAAATACATCTATAAAGTCTCTAATGATCGGTATCTCTTCCAGCTTTGCATTCTTCTTCTGTGTATGGACTATATAGGTTAAGTATCCTACATATCCTTGTCTCAGTAACTTCTTGGCTTGCATCACCGTCAGACAACTTGTTTGTCGAGGCGATTTGCTGCCATATAACGCAACCTTTGACGGAGTCACAAGGTTAACACACTTCTTTTGACAATCAATTACTGCCCCGTAATTGAATAACCAGTCCATTCTTAGTATAAAATCAAATTCCCCAAGTTTAATTGGTATCAAGTCTGCCATCATCTCGTGACCCTTTATAACCACTCTACAATTCTTATATATGATTCTAACAAGAATTACTTCCATATTCACAATCTATATGCTCAAAGGAAATTCTAATTCTTCCTAAGGCAAATCTAATTTCTGAGCAAAATTATCAAATATAAATGAACAAGTAGCACCCGAATCAAATAGCACATAATAATTAATACTATTAATCGGAATTATACCAGACACCACATCCTTTGACTGCACAACATCTTGTACAGTCATATTGAAAGTCCTCGCAGTAGGTCGGCTTGATTGCGCTGGTCTAGTGACAGTTAATGTACCACCATTGTTGTTTCCCTTTCCTCCACTTGCACTTCCAGCTGTCTTTTTAGGGCAATCATGAGCCATGTGATCCTTCGATCCGCAAGTGAAACATTCTCCCTTCTTTGGACTAAAACAGTTTATCGCGATGTGACCCTCCTGGCCACAGTTGAAGCATACCCACTTACCCTTCAGACACACCCCCGTGTGGTTCTTCCCACAAGTAGCACAAGCTTCAAACTTCTTCTTTTGTTGACTTCCATGTTGTCCTCCCATATTTGAATTTTCATTCCATTTCCTTTTCTGGTTGTTACCTCCACTATTGCTTCCACCAACCTTGTTTTCATTCTCATTCTTTTTCTTCTTCTGTTCTTGATTATATTGGTTAAGGCATCGCTTCCACCTTCCGCGATAATTGCCTTTTCTGGTACTGTCGCAAACGTATTTAGCTGAAACATCGAAACCTTACCATACAACTAGGGCTTTAACCCTTGTTTGAATCTTCTCGCCTTACGTTCATCAGTATTGACTTGGTACGGAGCAAACCTTACCAACTCATTAAACTTCGCAGCATACTCTGGCATCGAAATGGTTCCTTGCTTCAATTCTAAGAATTGAATTTCCATCTGATTCCGAGAACTCATCCGAAAATACATCTCGAAAAACATCTCTTTAAACCTATCCCACGTTATTACTCCCTGTCCCCCACGAACCTTATTCGCTTGCCACCAATAGCTAGCTTCATACTTCAACATAAACGTCACAAAAGTAGTTTTCTGATCCTCGTTGACTTTGTAAATGTCGAACACCTTCTCCATTTCCATGATCCTGGTTTGGGCTTAAATTGTCTTCATAGATCCTTGAAACTCCGGCGGTCCAACCTCTTTGAAGTCTTTGAAAGTAATAGCTTGAGCTTGTGGTTGATTCGCAAGTGCTCTAGTTAACAGAGTCACCAACTGCTGAACCGAATTACCATTGGCCTTGTTATTATTGTTAGTAGACCCCTTATAAGGTGGTTGTTGATGTGGCTGTCTTCTTCTAGGAGACATTTTATGTTTAAAATATACGCTTATTAGAGCAATATTCAATTCCTTGAATATCCTAAAGTTTAACTTTAAACATACTAAGATTAATGCTTAACACATAATATTTCAATAAACTTTGATATTTATCCATTCATAATTCTCTAGAACATCAAAAAGATAGCATCTCTGCAATCAACAACCACTTTCCTGAACTACACAAGTTTCAGGATTACATACCTATACTACCCCTTTATTTATCTCAAAATAAGGAATTTACAATTTATTTAATCACATACTTAACCACATATTTTTATTATTATTCTTCCTATCTTGGCATATTAAGGCATTGAGAGGCTTCTCTATGCTCTTCCTCTATAATACGATATGCCGTCCTACGATCCATCATGAACCACGCTAAATCTTCAAACTGAGGTAGGTAATAAAAGAATCGATCCTGGGCACTATCAATCGCAGAATGAAAGGCATGACCTATTTCATTCATCTTAGCCTTCTTCGTTTGAACCTTAGCTTCAGCACGGTCTGCACATTGAGTCACCTTTATCCAAGCGTCTTCTGCCCTCGCACACTTAGCTGACTCCTCCTTCAAGTCATCTTTTAACTTCTCCACATCAGTCTTCATTTTCTCATTCTCAGCTAACAGATCTTCTTGCTGACCCTTTGTATGAACTAGGTCCCACTCCATGTTTCCAAGTTGTGAGTCGAGTTCCTAAATCTCTGCATGCTTCTACTCTATTGTAGCTTGACGCATCTCAGCCAACTCCTTCAGCTCCTCAACATTATCCTGTAATTCTATGTTTCGATCATATAGCGCATCATACATCTCAGCTGATATAGAGTTTGGTAGAAATTCCACAGGATCTTTTTCCTCATCTTCCTTCTCTTCAGGATCAGACACATGCTCATCCTCCTGTTCTTCCTCAGTAACCAACAGAGAAGGCTCCCTCTAAATCAACTGTTCCCGCACAACGTGGACATCTCGGGGTTCCTCATCTCTAGGTATATGAGGTATCATTTCCCTAGCTAGACTGTATCCTCCAATGTTAGACATCCTGACAACAGAATACTTTTAAGTTTATTTGTTATATAACACTCTTCGATACCTGCGAGTACATAAGTTATTAACACATAGCACATAATGTCTTTTATTTCTTTATTTTATCTTCAATGAATTCCTTAATTCATTCCTTAGAACTTAATAAGAGTTTGTCACCACTATATTTTTTGTCTCCTTAAAGGTTACTTCCTAAGGCTCCCCACCTAAGGTTCATAACCTAAGGCTTTGATACAAACCTGTGACACCCCCAAATTCGAGTACTCTATTCCCACAGTATTTGCTGTTCACTATCCAAAATAATTTATATCTAACTAACCATAAACAAGGATAAAGACATAACATAAATAAATTAAACAATAATTTTCCCCACTAAAGGGTTACATCAACTTTAAACATTCTCAGGTAATCTAACCTTAAACTATTACAAAAGTCAGCGGAATACATCACAAAATAACATAAGTCTTATAACATAAATTCAGTTAAGTAAATTTAAATAAGTCTTCATCACTTGGACATATTGCCCTTTCCTTTGCTAGAAAACGGTTCATCAACTCTTTCAACTTTAGCTGCAGTGTTAATTGCAAGAGTGAGGAAACAATTTCTCACTGATATAAAGGGTGATAATAGCAATAATTTAAGGGTAAACAATGAATACCGAATAAATAAATCCAAGATATATATTTGAGGGTCTTAAAGACCATGAACTATGTCCTAAGGTTATTAAGTATTTCTACTTCAACCTTTAACAGTCATTAGACTATACAGACTTTTACTTTCGTACTTAGGGGGATCAGCCTTTCATACCATGTATTGTGCACAAACGTCTAAACGCTAACGCGTACATAATCCCCTATGTTAGGGTTATTCATCTCAGTTTGACTTTAGAATTTCTGCACTAAAGAACGTTTAGTTTGGAACTAGCTTATCAGTGGTTCTAGAATTTTAGAACACTCATCAATTATAGATTAGTTACAATGTACAATTGAGTAGTCATGGTATAAACAAAGTACTACGTCCAAAAGAGTTAGAAAACCCATTCGGGATAATGAATGTAAATCGTTTATGCTTTGAATAACAACAACAAGAGTTAGGATTGTAAAACTCGCTCAATGTAAAGAATTAGAATACAAGAGCTTGCATTAACATAAACGCGATGGAATCAATAATCTTGCTTAAATATAATGCAAGGTTTAGAAACTTGAATAATAATGAATTAGAAAACTTGCTTGACAACGACAGGTAAACATGGTTATGAAACTTACATTCATTATAAAGGGAGTGGAGTTAGGGAACTTGTCTCGTGTGTAATCTACACAAGTATAATAAATGTTTTCTAATTACCCTACATATACCATTAGAATCACAATACCAATTAGTTATGTTAACATTAACTTCATGGGTTCACTTCTCATTTTTGTCAAGTCTATAATTTCTAGCTTCAGACTTAATTATCCTACTTATACACATACCATGAATCTAAACTCCTAGTTATATAATAGTACCCAACATGGTAACTACATATCAACACAAATTCTCATAACATCACGTTACAAACTTTCACAACTTACTAATTCATAATCTTTAGTTTCAACATTGTGATTATAATATGTTATTACGTCTTATAACATGTTTTAAGTCCTTTTACAGTCATTAAAATATGTTAACATTCTCCAAGTTATGCTGTTAACAGTTCATTATTGGGTCGCTAGATCACTAGTGCGGTCGTGCCATGGTTCCCTTAGAGTCTGGCGCGCCTGCGCGGCTGTGATAACCGAGATTTCGAATAATCCAAAATTTAGGAATAATTTTTTTTATTAATATTAATATTAATTATAATTTATGTGACAAGTATCGGTGATACGTGTATTGAGAAAGTCAATTTGTGTATTGACTAATAAAATTAGAGTAGAGTTATGTTTAACAGCTTTAGAAATCCTAACCCTAATTTCTGGATAGGGATTCGGTAGAAAATATAATTAAAATAATTATTTTAATGAGTTTGTGTTTGTACCGAAGAAATTTATTGATCAATGATTGATCGAATAAGGTTTAAGAATTATAAACCGTAATAAGAGATTAGAAACCCTAATCTTAGGATTAGAAACTCGAACGTACCGTTGGAAACCCTAATCAAAAGTTGAGAAATCCTAATTTTAAATTCGAGAATCCTAAACCCTAAATTAGGAAACCCTAATCCTAATTGACAAGCCTAATGTGTGTATTAAACTTAAATATGATTAGAAAACCCTAATTATATTTTTGTTATTTTAATTTCTATTTTACAAACCCTAATTGTAATTTAGAAAATTTATTTTTCTAATTAAAACTCTAACTCGTGGGTTGTAAACCCTAATGATCATTTTGACCCTAATTGCTAAATTAAGCAATTTTAATTAGGAATATTAATCCTAATTAGCAAGATTGAATTTTTGATTAGGAAATATTAATATAATTATCGAATCCTAATTGTAATTTGGAATTATTAATTTTCTATTTTGGAAACCGAAATTTGAAAATTTTGGAAATTAAATTGCATATCTAAAGGGTCTAAACCCTAAACCCCAACCCTAAACCCTAACCCTAACCCTAACTCTAACCCTAAATCCTAAGGGTTTGTGCATTGGACAAGAATGTCATTAACTTCATTTTGCAAGTTACTAAAATACCCTTTTTACATTTTAAATTAGCCAACTTGTATAAATGGCTAAAGCTTTAGTGGTTGAACCACTACATTGACTTTGAGATACAAAATATCAACCACTCAGCTGATATTAATCAGATCCAAGCAACATCTCACTATATATATAGATTAAAGAGAGAGAAATGCATGTATTTGGCTCATTTTCTTTCTAGCTCACCACCAACTCTTCCTCTCACAAACCTCCGAAAATCCATAGTATTTCAGTCACATTATAGTCTTCTAAAACATCTAGATCAGATTTAGAAGGACAAGATCAAAGATCTAGCAAGAAGGTATAAACCCTAAATTTATTTTTGATCCATGTTGCTAAGAAAAATTCTGTGTTTATGTGTTTAAATCAGTGTTAGAAGTTGTTTTTAGTTGATCTATGATGATACATGATGAATCCATAGCATCAAATGACTTTAAAATAGTGTTTTTCAAAATCTGCCAAGAACAAAAAATGTGGTCTGACAAGCTAATGTCAGGGGCCACAGATTCTTGTTCGTTTGTTGTTTTTGTTGTTTTAAAGTTGTTACATGTAGCCTGGTATGTAGTCTTTATTCTGCAAAAGAAATCACAATCATTACATGCTTAGATTTGTAGTTATTCATGGTCAAAACCCGTTGACCGGGTATGACAATGAACTTTCTGGGTAACCCAGAAAGTGTAAGATCAGCGTCTGACAGCATTTTGAACGGCTCATATATGACATCTTTGATTTTTTTTATGGTGGTTTTTTAACGAACGTGTACCCTGACATATGTACTTTACATGTATGTCTTTAGATAGTTTATATAAGCATCAGATTGATCAGGGTATGAGGTCAAACTAGATGACCCGGACTGATTTTACGTTTCTGGGAAACCCAGAATCGATATGAACTCAGTTTTTGTCAGAGTTTGACCGGGATTAATCTAGCAGTTGTGATGTTAGTTAAATGATCTGTTGATTTCTATGTGTTCCTTGTCATGCGTACTACATGTGGGGACCAAAAAACGAGCCATTTGATAACCGGAACATAGAATAAATCGTGCCTGAAAGTGGCTTGTTGAACAACCTGGGTTTCTGGAAAATCCATAACCCACCTGACAGCAACTTTGGAGACTTGAATCTCTTTGTTGTGATGTTATTTGACCAACGTAATGGGTGGATGTTGTAGTGTTACCTTAATACTACAATATCAAAGTCTTAGATTGCACAGAAACAAATTGGGTTGAAAGTTAAATCCGGTCAAAGTTGACCTCTTACATTGCCGGCTGTCAGTGTTCTTGAGGCTCAAGAACACCAACAGCGACGCTTTCTGCCGCTAAAGACCTTCAGCGACGGTTTTAATTATTTTATTTTCTGAATATTCTGGAAATTATTTAAAAATAGAAATAAATTTTAAAAATTACCAAAAATGGTTTTAAAAATTATTTTAAATTATGAAAAATAATTTTTGACCAATTGGAATATTTTTCTTTAATATTTATAATTATTTAAATATTAAAGGTATTTAATTTATTTACTTAGTGTATTAAATAAATTAAAGAAAAATGATTTAATATTATGAAAAATTATTTTAAATAAGAATAATTTATTTAAAAATATTTTGAATTATAAAATATAATTTTCAATATTTTTGGAGAATTCTCATTAATAAATTAATATTAATGATATTAGATTTATTTAAATATGATATTAAATAAATGAATTAAAAATGATTTTATTGATTTAAAAATCATTTAAAATTGAGAAAAATGTTTTAAAAATATTTTAAGTTATAATTAGTGACTTTTAATATTTTGATAATAATTACAATAATATTTAAATATTAATGGTGATGATTTAAAAATGATTTTAATTACTTTAAAAATCATTTAAGTAGAATATTGATGATTTAAAAATATTGTAAGTTATTAATAATAACTTTAATATTTTGACAAGTATGTTATTAATATTTTTATATTATTAAATATTAATAATGATAAGATTATTTGATAATTAAATTATTTAAAAAAATGATTTAAGTGTTTGAAAAATTATTATAAATTATAATAATTGTTTATAAATTATTAAAAGTGTCCGAAAAATATTATAAACGATATTTGACTTATCTAAAATAATATTGAAGCTTAGAGACCAAGTTTAATTAACAATCAATGTGTTAATTATCGGATAGGGTGACCAGAGCACCGAGAATGGACCGAAGTCCAACCAGGCCGAACTAGTTAGACTTATTAAGTGTTTATATAGGTTATAAACACTAATGTGGCTATATGGTAATGTGCCTAGGAGAAGTTTGACTGTAAAATACAGTGTTACGTGTTATAAATGATTGTGCTAATTGTGAGACCGACATTGTTGATTATAGGTCTCACGAACGCAATTAATTATATTGTGTAGCTGTAATCAACGCGAAAGGCAAGTTTCCTAACTCAACCTTGAGTTATATTCATTCAATTATTTTAATGGTTAATTATTGATAATTATTCCATGTCTAGGGAATTTATTGTTGATTATTCACAGTTAGTGTGACGCCCCCAAAACAGGTCCATTCCACCCAACCCATTCTGAGTCGTCAAATACATGGTACAGAAAACAACTACAACTTTATTACAACAATTGTCGTGCAAAATACAACAACACATATGCTATGAGTTTGGATACAAATATATACCAAATGTGACTCATGTTCCAACCGTGGACATCACCTCACAATAACACCTTACATAAAGGTATAGTCAAAAACTGTTTTAGAAATTAGAATCTTTGGGAAGTGCTCAAGGAAACCTTCGTACATGGGAGGCCACGCGTCTAGGTTATGATAGATATCATATGGCCACAGAATTATCCTTGGTTGACCCAATAGACCCCAAAGAAAAACAAAAAGATTACTATCATATTCTTCCCAACGGTGAGTCTTCTCTTGACTTATCATTATCTCCACTGTCTCTAATTGAGAATTATACTTCAAACAAACACCAAGATTATATAGGTAGTGCCCATAGATATACTCAGCAAGTGGATGAGCACAACCCTGTCCTATGATGACACGAGATTGTATGTCATTAGACATCTTGTATGATAGTGACAAAACACCCTTCCAACGTTGGGTTCGCCTCACCCTATTTTCTTCACCAAATATAACTACTAAATGATGACCACCGTTCTATTCCATTGTTACCCCCGCTCGACCCAGCTACACTCTTATTACCTGAAAGGAATTGTGAAGCAAAAGGGTGAGCACAACTAGCTCAGTAAAGAATATCATGACTAAAGATAATTAAATTATCAATAGCCTTCATCAATAATAAATCAGAGATTTAGAACATATGGTAAATGATAAAAATTTCAACCATAGTTGCAGCGGAACGAGCAATCCATTAGAAGAGTCAAATAGACTATAAAGTCTATTATCTTCTCCATGTTAAAAATCCGTCAACAATGTTTAATCCCTGTAACATCAATCAACAATTCTGGTCCACAATCATATGAATAACTCATAATCATAACTGTAGTTCTAAATTCCTCTTCTCATCCAGGACGAAGATAATTTTCATCACCTATCTTTACCTGAAACATCAAAGATCATGGTTACACCAAATCACATTTCCTGTTCATAATCATACTAATAACTTCATCTTTGTACTACGGCCAAAGATATTCATCAACAATTCATCTTTGCACTACAGGCCAAAGATATTCATCAACAATTCATCTTTGCACTACAGGCCAAAAATATTCCTCAACAGTTCATATTTGCACTACGGCCAAATATATTCATCAATAGTTCATATTTGCACTACAGGCCAAATATATTAATATCTCAAAGAAATATATAATCATTTCAGAATTTATATAAACAATAATTATAACCATGTTAATCAATTCACCTTTGCACTTAAGCTAAAGATATTCACTTATAAATTCAATGGTCATGATCATACCAGTCAACAATTCAACTTTGCACTACTGGCCAAAGAGAACCCATAGTCATGATCATACCAATAATTTACCCATCTTTACACTCAAGCGAAAGAGAATTTCAACATCAAGGTTATAAAAATGTTATATATGATAATAAAAATAATATGATCAACATATAGATTTAATCTCAAGAGTAATATTCATAAATCAACTATAATTTGGTTAGAAAAAGAAATCAATTTTGTCGTGAATAGTAACTCGTGAATAGTAACTCATGAATAGTAACTCGTGAATAGTAACCCTGACATGAAAAAGGTAGAAATTCCACAATAATATACATACCAATATTTCGGTATAATGATATTGAAAGAATAATATTTCTTAAGCTTATAAACAATTTATTTTAAATTGTTTACACTTTACTAATTAATGCATTTAATCATCATAAAATGCCAACTCTTAAGATTTCATCATCAATAACCAAAACCCTCATCAAAAATCTGCATATACCTCCTCATATAGGATTCTCAAGCCATAAAATCCTATTTTCCAATTTTCTTACTTCACATAACATATTTAATTCATTTTCTCATAGCTAGACTATTTTTATGAAAAATACCAAATCAGTCCCAAAAATATTACTTTTCTGGGATTTAGCATAATATAGTCCCATAGTGAACATATATTTTTCTCAGAATTTTTTAAAAGTCATTTACTATTTTTCATATGGCCAAAATAGCCGAATATTTAGACATTTATCAAAAATTGTACTTTTATCTAACAATTCTAAAATTCACAGAGTATATTCCTATCATATACATGTACTCCCAATAAAATTTTTATCAATTTTAGAGTTAACCACAAGGAGTTATAAGCGGTTACTTTTAAAATAGTCTTTTCTCATAAAATTCATAACTCTTAATCTATACATCCAAAAATCACCATTTTTGGACACAATCAAGAAAACTCATCAAAATATCATTTCAAATTTTTCCAGAATTTTTGAAGGTCAGAAAAATTACGAAACTGAAAAACATAACAACCCTTAAAATCCCTTACTATCCCTTACAATCCCTTACCTCAAAAGAGCAGTACTTCTGACTGGATATCGAATATGATGCTGAAGGAAACTTGCACTGATGAATAGAAACTCACAAGTATCTAAATACTCACAAAATACACTCAATAATCTAGAGAGAGAAAGAGAGAAAACTTATGTTTCTGGTGTGATTTTCAATTCTAACTTAGCCCTCTATTTATAGAAAAATTTTGGTAGGTTTGACCTGCAACCTGATGGCTTTACCTGCTACTATTCCCACCCACCACATTTAAAATATAATTCAGCACATTTCTTCACCAACCACAAGTGGGGCCCACCAATTCTAGAATTTTCCACCAAAATGATAAACTCCGAAAATTTAACAATTTCTGAACCAGTCATCTCGTAAAATTCATAACAAATCATACGTTCATTTTTAACGGTTCAAAATTTGTGAACATATACTCAACTTATATATGTATAACATATCCAAAAATTACCACGATCCAACGGTCGGATTAAAAATTATAACCCCCGCAAAATATCTCAAAAACCCTGATTTTTAATACCTCCATTCCGACAAAAATACGGATAAAAATCTCAACATTAACTCCTTCATTTTTAACCACAAAAATATATCCCTCGTTTATATCCACATAAATAAATCCATCATTTATATCCATATAAAATAAATATTTTCTTATCATATGAATCAATAATTAATTATTCACAAATAATATTACAGAATCACATTTATGACAACCAGGCCGTTCCCAGGAAAGAGGGGGCTTTCCAATAAGGATTTCTCCTTACTGGCGCGCAATTAGATGACCAAACCTCTCCTTAGACAGAACTTTCTAGACATTGCCAATAATGCTATCTAATAATACTATTCAAATAATATAAATTATTGATCTGATAATGAGAAATACTGTGCAGCAACAATTATTAAACAACAATAATACAAAATTTCAACGTAGCAATTATTGAATCAATAAAATAAAATATTGAACAGTAATTACTGTAACAATTATTGAGTAGTGCCTTCTTACGTAAGAATCAATAATTTCAAAAATACTATGCAATACCGTGTGTTACTGTGCAATAACGCGTATTACTGTATTTTAACCATCGGGTATTCCAACAGTGTTAACGGTAACAACTACGCCGTTATTTGTAAAAACTCAAATTTGTCGTTTTCTTCATCCGACAGTTATTCGTTATGGGGGCCACAAATAGCTGCGCCGTCGTACGAATATTCCCCGACAGAAAGAATATTCCACGACCAAACGAATATTTCCCGACAACAATGATTATTTTATAACCACTTGCTTATCTTGAAAAAAAATCATATTTCACTCATAACTTTAAACTTTTATCAATTTAACCATTTACTGAATTGTAATTATATAAAAAAATTGAATACTTTTATTTCATAAAATTCGGGGTCTTACAATCTCCCCTCCTTATGAAATTTCGTCCCCGAAATTTACGTACCTGGTATTTCAAAAAGTTGAGAATACCTTGCTTTCATTTCAGATTCCACCTTTCCTGTCATCATAATTTCTTTATTGCTCATCTCCTGTATTTCAGATATCATTCTAGAATACAGCTTCAAAACAAAGGTTAATTGAACAAATTAACATATCACATAATATCCCGATATTATGTCTGACCAACAAATAAGCTTAGGTAGGACACACTAGCGAAGGATTTACTCATCTCTCCCCTCCTAGTTGTATTCCCCGATCTCCGCCAGAGATCATATCCCCAAGCTCTGATACCACCTGTGACATTGGACACCATCATGTGTCAGCACCTCACAACGGTACCTATCAGCTTGCCACCGCAGAACGGCGTCCCCTACGGAGAGTCTGGCTTCGGTGCATCCCCCATCAACAGGAAGTCACCAGCGAGAGGCTCGGGGCTCTTTACTTATAGCTCTGATACCACCTGTGACGCCCCCATAATAGGTCCATTCCACCCAACCCATTCTGAGTCGTCAAATACATGGTACAGAAAATAACTACAACTTTATTACAACAATTGTCGTGCAAAATACAACAACACATATGCTGTGAGTTTGGATACAAATATATACCAAATGTGACTCATGTTCCAACCGTGGACATCACCCACAATAACACCTTACATAAAGGTATAGTCAAAAACTGTTTTAGAAATTAGAATCTTTGGGAAGTGCTCAAGGAAACCTTCGTACATGGGAGGCCACGCGTCTAGGTTATGATAGATATCATATGGCCACAGAATTATCCTTGGTTGACCCAATAGACCCCAAAGAAAAACGAGAAGATTACTATCATATTCTTCCCAATGGTGAGTCTTCTCTTGACTTATCATTATCTCCACTGTCTCTAATTGAGAATTATACTTCAAACAAACACCAAGATTATATAGGTAGTGCCCATAGATATACTCAGCAAGTGGATGAGCACAACCCTGTCTTATGATGACACGAGGTTGTATGTCGTTAGACATCTTGTATGATAGTGGAAAACCACCCTTCCAACGTTGGGTACACCTTACCCTATTGGATTCACCAAATATAACTACTAAATGATGACCACCGTTCTATTCCATTGTTACCCCCGCTCGACCCAGCTACACTCTTATTACCTAAAAGGAATTGTGAAGCAAAAGGGTGAGCACAACTAGCTCAGTAAAGAATATCATGACTAAAGATAATTAAATTATCAATAGCCTTCATCAATAATAAATCAGAGATTTAAAACATATGGTAAATGATAAAAATTTCAACCATAGTTGCAGCGGAACGAGCAATCCATTAGAAGAGTCAAATAGACTATAAAGTCTATTATCTTCTCCATGTTAAAAATCCACCAACAATGTTTTATCCCTGTAACATCAATCAACAATTCTGGTCCACAATCATATGAATAACTCATAATCATAACTGTAGTTCTAAATTTTTCTTCTCATCCAGGACGAAGATATTTTCATCACCTGTCTTTACCTGAAACATCAAAGATCATGGTTATACCAAATCACATTTTCTGTTCATAATCATACTAATAACTTCATCTTTGCACTACGGCCAAAGATATTCATCAACAATTCATATTTGCACTACAGGCCAAATATATTCATCAACAATTCATCTTTGCACTACAGGCCAAAGATATTCATCAACAGTTCATCTTTGCACTACGGCCAAAGATATTCATCAACAGTTCATATTTGCACTACAGGCCAAATATATTAATATCTCAAAGAAATATATAATCATTTCAGAATTTATATAAACAATAATTATAACCATGTTGATCAATTCACCTTTGCACTTAAGCTAAAGATATTCAATTATAAATTCAATGGTCATGATCATACCAGTCACAATTCAACTTTGCACTACAGGCCAAAGAGAACCCTAGTCATGATCATACCAATAATCTACCCATCTTTACACTCAAGTGAAAGAGAATTTCAACATCAAGGTTATAAAAATGTTATATATGATAATAAAAACAATATGATCAACATATAGATTTAATCTCAAGAGTAATATTCATAAATCAACTATAATTTGGTTAGAAAAAGAAACCAATTTTGTCGTGAATAGTAACTCGTGAATAGTAACTCGTGAATAGTAACTCATGAATAGTAACTCGTGAATAGTAACCCGACATGAAAAAGGTAGAAATTCCACAATAAAATACATACCAATATTTCGGTATAATGATATTGAAAGAATAATATTTCTTAAGCTTATAAACAATTTATTTTAAATTGTTTACACTTTACTAATTAATGCATTTAATCATCATAAAATGCCAACTCTTAAGATTTCATCATCAATAACCAAAACCCTCATCAAAAATCTGCATATACCTCATATAGGATTCTCAAGCCATAAAATCCTATTTTCCAATTTTCTTACTTCACAAACATATTTAATTCATTTACTCATAACTAGACTATTTTCATGAAAAATACCAAATCAGTTCCAAAAATATTTCTTTTCTGGGATTTAGCATAATATAGTCCCATAGTGAACATATATTTTTCTCAGAATTTTTAAAAGTCATTTACTATTTTTCATATGGCCAAAATAGCCGAATATTTAGACATTTATCAAAAATTGTACTTTTGTCTAAAAATTCTGAAATTCACAGAGTATATTCCTATCATATACATGTACTCCCAATAAAAATTTCATCAATTTTGGAGTTAACCACAAGGAATTATAAGCGGTTACTTTTAAAATAGTCTTTTCTCATAAAATTCATAACTCTCAATCTATACATCCAAAAATCACCATTTTTGGATACAATCGAGAAAACTCATCAAAATATCATTTCAAATTTTTCCAGAATTTTTGAAGGTCAGAAAAATTACGAAACTGAAAATCATAGCAACCCTTAAAATCCCTTACTATCCCTTACAATCCCTTACCTCAAAAGAGCAGTACTTCTGACTGGATATCGAATATGATGCTGAAGGAAACTTGCACTGATGAATAGCAACTCACAAGTATCTAAATACTCACAAAATACACTCATAATATAGAGAGAGAAAGAGAGAAAGCTTATGTTTCTGGTGTGATTTTCAATTCTAACTTAGCCCTCTATTTATAGGAAAATTTTGGTAGGTTTGACCTGCAACCTGATGGCTTTACCTGCTACTATTCCCACCCACCACATTTGAAATATAATTCAGCACATTTCTTCACCAACCACAAGTGGGGCCCACCAATTCTAGAATTTTCCACCAAAATGATAAACTCCGAAAATTCAACAATTTCTGAACCAGTCATCTCGTAAAATTCATAACAAATCATACGTTCATTTTTAACGGTTCAAAATTTGTGGACATATACTCAACTTATATATGTATAACATATCCAAAAATTACCACGATCCAACGGTCGGATTAAAAATTATAACCCCCGCAAAATATCTCAAAAACCCTGATTTTTAATACCTCCATTCCGACAAAAATACGGATAAAAATCTCAACATTAACTCCTTCATTTTTAACCACAAAAATATATCCCTCTTTATATCCACATAAATAAATCCATCATTTATATCCATATAAAATAAATATTTTCTTATCATATGAATCAATAATTAATTATTCACAAATAATATTACAGAATCACATTTATGACAACCAGGCCGTTCCCAGGAAAGAGGGGGCTTTCCAATAAGGATTTCTCCTTACTGGCGCGCAATTAGATGACCAAACCTCTCCTTAGACAGAACTTTCTAGACATTGCCAATAATGCTATCTAATAATACTATTCAAATAATATGAATTATTGATCTGATAATGAGAAATACTGTGCAGCAACAATTATTAAACAACAATAATATAAAATTTCAACGTAGCAATTATTGAATCAATAAAATAAAATATTGAACAGTAATTACTGTAACAATTATTGAGTAGTGCCTTCTTACGTAAGAATCAATAATTTCAAAAATACTATGCAATACCGTGTGCTACTGTGCAATAACGCGTATTACTGTATTTTAACCACCGGGTATTCCAACAGTGTTAACGGTAACAACTACGCCGTTATTTGTAAAAACTCAAATTTGTCGTTTTCTTCATCCGACAGTTATTCGTTATGGGGCCCACAAATAGCTGCGCCGTCGTACGAATATTCCCCGACAGAAAGAATATTCCACGACCAAACGAATATTCCCCGACAACAATGATTATTTTATAACCACTTGCTTATTTTGAAAAAAAATCATATTTCACCCATAACTTTAAACTTTTATCAATTTAACCATTTACTGAATAGTAATTATAAAAAAAATTGAATACTTTTATTTCATAAAATTCGGGGTCTTACAATCTCCCCTCCTTATGAAATTTCGTCCCCGAAATTTACGTACCTGGTATTTCAAAGAGTTGAGAATACCTTGCTTTCATTTCAGATTCCATCTTCCTGTCATCATAATTTCTCCATTGCTCATCTCCTGTATTTCAGATATCATTCTAGAATACAGCTTCAAAACAAAGGTTAATTGAACAAATTAACATATCACATAATATCCCGATATTATGACTGACCAACAAATAAGCTTAGGTAGGACACACTAGCGAAGGATTTACTCATCTCTCCCCTCCTAGTTGTATTCCCCGATCTCCGCCAGAGATCATATCCCAAGCTCTGATACCACCTGTGACATTGGACACCATCATGTGTCAGCACCTCACAACGGTACCTATCAGCTTGCCACCGCAGAACGGCGTCCCCTACAGAGAGTCTGGCTTCGGTGCATCCCCCATCAACAGGAAGTCACCAGCGAGAGGCTCGGGGCTCTTTACTTATAGCTCTGATACCACCTGTGACGCCCCCAAAATAGGTCCATTCCACCCAACCCATTCTGAGTCGTCAAATACATGGTACAGAAAATAACTACAACTTTATTACAACAATTGTCGTGCAAAATACAACAACACATATGCTGTGAGTTTGGATACAAATATATACCAAATGTGACTCATGTTCCAACCGTGGACATCACCTCACAATAACACCTTACATAAAGGTATAGTCAAAAACTGTTTTAGAAATTAGAATCTTTGGGAAGTGCTCAAGGAAACCTTCGTACATGGGAGGCCACGCGTCTAGGTTATGATAGATATCATATGGCCACAGAATTATCCTTGGTTGACCCAATAGACCCCAAAGAAAAACGAGAAGATTACTATCATATTCTTCCCAATGGTGAGTCTTCTCTTGACTTATCATTATCTCCACTGTCTCTAATTGAGAATTATACTTCAAACAAACACCAAGATTATATAGGTAGTGCCCATAGATATACTCAGCAAGTGGATGAGCACAACCCTGTCTTATGATGACACGAGGTTGTATGTCGTTAGACATCTTGTATGATAGTGGCAAACCACCCTTCCAACGTTGGGTACACCTTACCCTATTGGATTCACCAAATATAACTACTAAATGATGACCACCGTTCTATTCCCTTGTTACCCCCGCTCGACCCAGCTACACTCTTATTACCTGAAAGGAATTGTGAAGCAAAAGGGTGAGCACAACTAGCTCAGTAAAGAATATCATGACTAAAGATAATTAAATTATCAATAGCCTTCATCAATAATAAATCAGAGATTTAGAACATATGGTAAATGATAAAAATTTCAACCATAGTTGCAGCGGAACGAGCAATCCATTAGAAGAGTCAAATAGACTATAAAGTCTATTATCTTCTCCATGTTAAAAATCCACAACAATATTTTATCCCTGTAACATCAATCAACAATTCTGGTCCACAATCATATGAATAACTCATAATCATAACTGTAGTTCTAAATTCCTCTTCTCATCCAGGACGAAGATAATTTTCATCACCTATCTTTACCTGAAACATCAAAGATCATGGTTATACCAAATCACATTTCCTGTTCATAATCATACTAATAACTTCATCTTTGCACTACGGCCAAAGATATTCATCAACAATTCATCTTTGCACTACAGGCCAAAGATATTCATCAACAATTCATCTTTGCACTACAGGCCAAAGATATTCATCAACAGTTCATCTTTGCACTACGGCCAAAGATATTCATCAACAGTTCATATTTGCACTACAGGCCAAATATATTAATATCTCAAAGAAATATATAATCATTTCAGAATTTATATAAACAATAATTATAACCATGTTGATCAATTCACCTTTGCACTTAAGCTAAAGATATTCAATTATAAATTCAATGGTCATGATCATACCAGTCACAATTCAACTTTGCACTACTGGCCAAAGAGAACCCTAGTCATGATCATACCAATAATTTACCCATCTTTACACTCAAGTGAAAGAGAATTTCAACATCAAGGTTATAAAAATGTTATATATGATAATAAAAACAATATGATCAACATATAGATTTAATCTCAAGAGTAATATTCATAAATCAACTATAATTTGGTTAGAAAAAGAAACCAATTTTGTCGTGAATAGTAACTCGTGAATAGTAACTCATGAATAGTAACTCGTGAATAGTAACTCATGAATAGTAACTCTGAATAGTAACCCTGACATGAAAAAGGTAGAAATTCCACAATAAATACATACCAATATTTCGGTATAATGATATTGAAAGAATAATATTTCTTAAGCTTATAAACAATTTATTTTAAATTGTTTACACTTTACTAATTAATGCATTTAATCATCATAAAATGCCAACTCTTAAGATTTCATCATCAATAACCAAAACCCTCATCAAAAATCTGCATATACCTCATATAGGATTCTCAAGCCATAAAATCCTATTTTCCAATTTTCTTACTTCACATAACATATTTAATTCATTTCTCATAACTAGACTATTTTCATGAAAAATACCAAATCAGTTCCAAAAATATTTCTTTTCTGGGATTTAGCATAATATAGTCCCATAGTGAACATATATTTTTCTCAGAATTTTTAAAAGTCATTTACTATTTTTCATATGGCCAAAATAGCCGAATATTTAGACATTTATCAAAAATTGTACTTTTGTCTAAAAATTCTAAAATTCACAGAGTATACTTCTATCATATACATGTACTCCCAATAAAAATTTCATCAATTTTGGAGTTAACCACAAGGAATTATAAGCGGTTACTTTTAAAATAGTCTTTTCTCATAAAATTCATAACTCTCAATCTATACATCCAAAAATCACCATTTTTGGACACAATCAAGAAAACTCATCAAAATATCATTTCAAATTTTTCCAAAATTTTTGAAGATTACGAAACTGAAAATCATAGCAACCCTTAAAATCCCTTACTATCCCTTACAATCCCTTACCTCAAAAGAGCAGTACTTCTGACTGGATATCGAATATGATGCTGAAGGAAACTTGCACTGATGAATAGAAACTCACAAGTATCTAAATACTCACAAAATACACTCAATAATATAGAGAGAGAAAGAGAGAAAACTTATGTTTCTGGTGTGATTTTCAATTCTAACTTAGCCCTCTATTTATAGGAAAATTTTGGTAGGTTTGACCTGCAACCTGATGGCTTTACCTGCTACTATTCCCACCCACCACATTTGAAATATAATTCAGCACATTTCTTCACCAACCACAAGTGGGGCCCACCAATTCTAGAATTTTTCACCAAAATGATAAACTCCGAAAATTTAACAATTTCTGAACCAGTCATCTCGTAAAATTCATAACAAATCATACGTTCATTTTTAACGGTTCAAAATTTGTGAACATATACTCAACTTATATATGTATAACATATCCAAAAATTACCACGATCCAACGGTCGGATTAAAAATTATAACCCCCGCAAAATATCTCAAAAATCCTGATTTTTAATACCTCCATTCCGACAAAAATACGGATAAAAATCTCAACATTAACTCCTTCATTTTTAACCACAAAAATATATCCCTCGTTTATATCCACATAAATATCCATCATATAATATAAATATTTTCTTATCATATGAATCAATAATTAATTATTCACAAATAATATTACAGAATCACATTTATGACAACCAGGCCGTTCCCAGGAAAGAGGGGGCTTTCCAATAAGGATTTCTCCTTACTGGCGCGCAATTAGATGACCAAACCTCTCCTTAGACAGAACTTTCTAGACATTGCCAATAATGCTATCTAATAATACTATTCAAATAATATAAATTATTGATCTGATAATGAGAAATACTGTGCAGCAACAATTATTAAACAACAATAATACAAAATTTCAATGTAGCAATTATTGAATCAATAAAATAAAATATTGAACAGTAATTACTGTAACAATTATTGAGTAGTGCCTTCTTACGTAAGAATCAATAATTTCAAAAATACTATGCAATACCGTGTGCTACTGTGCAATAACGCGTATTACTGTATTTTAACCATCGGGTATTCCAACAGTGTTAACGGTAACAACTACGCCGTTATTTGTAAAAACTCAAATTTGTCGTTTTCTTCATCCGACAGTTATTCGTTATGGGGCCCACAAATAGCTGCGCCGTCGTACGAATATTTCCCGACAGAAAGAATATTCCACGACCAAACGAATATTCTCCGACAACAATGATTATTTTATAACCACTTGCTTATCTTGAAAAAAAATCATATTTCACTCATAACTTTAAACTTTTATCAATTTAACCATTTACTGAATTGTAATTATAAAAAAAAATTGAATACTTTTATTTCATAAAATTCGGGGTCTTACAATCTCCCCTCCTTATGAAATTTCGTCCCCGAAATTTACGTACCTGGTATTTCAAAGAGTTGAGAATACCTTGCTTTCATTTCAGATTCCACCTTTCCTGTCATCATAATTTCTTCATTGCTCATCTCCTGTATTTCAGATATCATTCTAGAATACAGCTTCAAAACAAAGGTTAATTGAACAAATTAACATATCACATAATATCCCGATATTATGTCTGACCAACAAATAAGCTTAGGTAGGACACACTAGCGAAGGATTTACTCATCTCTCCCCTCCTAGTTGTATTCCCCGATCTCCGCCAGAGATCATATCCCCAAGCTCTGATACCACCTGTGACATTGGACACCATCATGTGTCAGCACCTCACAACGGTACCTATCAGCTTGCCACCGCAGAACGGCGTCCCCTACGGAGAGTCTGGCTTCGGTGCATCCCCCATCAACAGGAAGTCACCATCGAGAGGCTCGGGGCTCTTTACTTATAGCTCTGATACCACCTGTGACGCCCCCAAAATAGGTCCATTCCACCCAACCCATTCTGAGTCGTCAAATACATGGTACAGAAAACAACTACAACTTTATTACAACAATTGTCGTGCAAAATACAACAACACATATGCTGTAAGTTTGGATACAAATATATACCAAATGTGACTCATGTTCCAACCGTGGACATCACCTCACAATAACACCTTACATAAAGGTATAGTCAAAAACTGTTTTAGAAATTAGAATCTTTGGGAAGTGCTCAAGGAAACCTTCGTACATGGGAGGCCACGCGTCTAGGTTATGATAGATATCATATGGCCACAGAATTATCCTTGGTTGACCCAATAGACCCCAAAGAAAAACGAGAAGATTACTATCATATTCTTCCCAATGGTGAGTCTTCTCTTGACTTATCATTATCTCCACTGTCTCTAATTGAGAATTATACTTCAAACAAACACCAAGATTATATAGGTAGTGCCCATAGATATACTCAGCAAGTGGATGAGCACAACCCTGTCTTATGATGACACGAGGTTGTATGTCGTTAGACATCTTGTATGATAGTGGCAAACCACCCTTCCAACGTTGGGTACACCTTACCCTATTGGATTCACCAAATATAACTACTAAATGATGACCACCGTTCTATTCCCTTGTTACCCCCGCTCGACCCAGCTACACTCTTATTACCTGAAAGGAATTGTGAAGCAAAAGGGTGAGCACAACTAGCTCAGTAAAGAATATCATGACTAAAGATAATTAAATTATCAATAGCCTTCATCAATAATAAATCAGAGATTTAGAACATATGGTAAATGATAAAAATTTCAACCATAGTTGCAGCGGAACGAGCAATCCATTAGAAGAGTCAAATAGACTATAAAGTCTATTATCTTCTCCATGTTAAAAATCCTTCAACAATGTTTAATCCCTGTAACATCAATCAACAATTCTGGTCCACAATCATATGAATAACTCATAATCATAACTGTAGTTCTAAATTCCTCTTCTCATCCAGGACGAAGATAATTTTTATCACCTATCTTTACCTGAAACATCAAAGATCATGGTTACACCAAATCACATTTCCTGTTCATAATCATACTAATAACTTCATCTTTGTACTACGGCCAAAGATATTCATCAACAATTCATCTTTGCACTACAGGCCAAAGATATTCATCAACAATTCATCTTTGCACTACAGGCCAAAGATATTCCTCAACAGTTCATATTTGCACTACGGCCAAATATATTCATCAATAGTTCATATTTGCACTATAGGCCAAATATATTAATATCTCAAAGAAATATATAATCATTTCAGAATTTATATAAACAATAATTATAACCATGATAATCAATTCACCTTTGCACTTAAGCTAAAGATATTCACTTATAAATTCAATGGTCATGATCATACCAGTCAACAATTCAACTTTGCACTACTGGCCAAAGAGAACCCATAGTCATGATCATACCAATAATTTACCCATCTTTACACTCAAGCGAAAGAGAATTTCAACATCAAGGTTATAAAAATGTTATATATGATAATAAAAACAATATGATCAACATATAGATTTAATCTCAAGAGTAATATTCATAAATCAACTATAATTTGGTTAGAAAAAGAAACCAATTTTGTCGTGAATAGTAACTCGTGAATAGTAACTCATGAATAGTAACTCGTGAATAGTAACTCATGAATAGTAACTCGTGAATAGTAATCCTGACATGAAAAAGGTAGAAATTCCACAATAATATACATACCAATATTTCGGTATAATGATATTGAAAGAATAATATTTCTTAAGCTTATAAACAATTTATTTTAAATTATTTACACTTTACTAATTAATGCATTTAATCATCATAAAATGCCAACTCTTAAGATTTCATCATCAATAACCAAAACCCTCATCAAAAATCTGCATATACCTCCTCATATAGGATTCTCAAGCCATAAAATCCTATTTTCTAATTTTCTTACTTCACGTAACATATTTAATTCATTTTCTCATAGCTAGACTATTTTTATGAAAAATACCAAATCAGTCCCAAAAATATTACTTTTCTGGGATTTAGCATAATATAGTCCCATAGTGAACATATATTTTTCTCAGAATTTTTTAAAAGTCATTTACTATTTTTCATATGGCCAAAATTGCCGAATATTTAGACATTTATCAAAAATTGTACTTTTATCTAACAATTCTAAAATTCACAGAGTATATTCCTATCATATACATGTACTCCCAATAAAATTTTATCAATTTTGGAGTTAACCACAAGGAGTTATAAGCGGTTACTTTTAAAATAGTCTTTTCTCATAAAATTCATAACTCTTAATCTATACATCCAAAAATCACCATTTTTGGACACAATCAAGAAAACTCATCAAAATATCATTTCAAATTTTTCCAGAATATTTGAAGGTCAGAAAAATTACGAAACTGAAAAACATAACAACCCTTAAAATCCCTTACTATCCCTTACAATCCCATACCTCAAAAGAGCAGTACTTCTGACTGGATATCGAATATGATGCTGAAGGAAACTTGCACTGATGAATAGAAACTCACAGAGTATCTAAATACTCACAAAATACACTCAATAATCTAGAGAGAGAAAGAGAGAAAACTTATGTTTCTGGTGTGATTTTCAATTCTAACTTAGCCCTCTATTTATAGAAAAATTTTGGTAGGTTTGACCTGCAACCTGATGGCTTTACCTGCTACTATTCCCACCCACCACATTTGAAATATAATTCAGCACATTTCTTCACCAACCACAAGTGGGGCCCACCAATTCTAGAATTTTCCACCAAAATGATAAACTCCGAAAATTTAACAATTTCTGAACCAGTCATCTCGTAAAATTCATAACAAATCATACGTTCATTTTTAACGGTTCAAAATTTGTGGACATATACTCAACTTATATATGTATAACATATCCAAAAATTACCACGATCCAACGGTCGGATTAAAAATTATAACCCCCGCAAAATATCTCAAAAACCCTGATTTTTAATACCTCCATTCCGATAAAAATACGGATAAAAATCTCAACATTAACTCCTTCATTTTTAACCACAAAAATATATCCCTCGTTTATATCCACATAAATAAATCCATCATTTATATCTATATAAAATAAATATTTTCTTATCATATGAATCAATAATTAATTATTCACAAATAATATTACAGAATCACATTTATGACAACCAGGCCGTTCCCAGGAAAGAGGGGGCTTTCCAATAAGGATTTCTCCTTACTGGCGCGCAATTGGATGACCAAACCTCTCCTTAGACAGAACTTTCTAGACATTGCCAATAATGCTATCTAATAATACTATTCAAATAATATAAATTATTGATCTGATAATGAGAAATACTGTGCAGCAACAATTATTAAACAACAATAATATAAAATTTTAACGTAGCAATTATTGAATCAATAAAATAAAATATTGAACAGTAATTACTGTAACAATTATTGAGTAGTGCCTTCTTATGTAAGAATCAATAATTTCAAAAATACTATGCAATACCGTGTGCTACTGTGCAATAACGCGTATTACTGTATTTTAACCATCGGGTATTCCAACAGTGTTAACGGTAACAACTACGCCGTTATTTGTAAAAACTCAAATTTGTTGTTTTCTTCATCCGACAGTTATTCGTTATGGGGCCCACAAATAGCTGCGCCGTCGTACGAATATTCCCCGACAGAAAGAATATTCCACGACCAAACGAATATTTTCCGACAACAATGATTATTTTATAACCACTTACTTATCTTGAAAAAAAATCATATTTCACTCATAACTTTAAACTTTTATCAATTTAACCATTTACTGAATTGTAATTATAAAAAAAAATTGAATACTTTTATTTCATAAAATTCGGGGTCTTACAGTTAGTGCAAGATTAAAATTCAAATTGAATTACTGATTCGGAAAAATATATATTCGTAGAATTACTGTTGTTAGATATTTATATCTGTAGAAACTAATATTGACAGTACAGATAATTCCTGTTTATTGTCAAATTATATTGAGAAATGTCTTAGCTAATTATTCTGGCTAGACGAATAATTGTTAGAACTTGATAAATACGAGAAGATAAATCAATTGTTATTGATAGATCGATGCCAATTATTTCGGCTAGATCGATAAGTAGATAGAATTTGAAATCACAGTATTTCGTTGTTAAATCAAAATCTTGATTCTGAGACTGAGAAGGACAACCTTTTATATAAAGGGAACATTTTATGTCGTATATTCGACCATTGCGCGCTGTTAAGTATTATGCATAATATAGGGTACAAGGAGCTGGCCGGCTCTAAGTACTTGTAGAGGGGTATGATTTAATCTTTATGGTTATCTGATACACCTGGGTATATCAAAGTCCAATATTTGATAGTTACTCGAGAAGAGAAGTTCTAGATCTGGTGAGATCACTCAGCATAAATTTGGAAAATATTCCACTTTGTTATTGCGTAGAATTGGTTCTTGTTTATTCAATAGAATATCGTAGAAACTTTGAAAGCGTTGTACTCTTTCGTTAACAGATTATTGTGTTGTCTAGAATACGAGAAAACTTGTTATTGATTAACGAATTGTTCAGCTATTTCAAAGTTCCCCGAACTTTGGTATCATTCTATCAAAATAGATAGTCTATTATTCTGATACTTATACATTCATTGTATATCTTAACTTGCGGGGCAAATTTGTTGCTCACCCTTGCTAAATAAAAATTTTCAGCTAGGGACAAAGTTACAGAAGATGCTGTGAAGAACAAAGACAAAGACATAGTGATTAATTAGTTATTAATAACATTATTATTATGTTGTATTTGTGAACCCTTTTTGTATAACTAAAGGGTATGTTTGTAATGTTAAGGTTAGAGAACTTGGGGTAATTTATTAACTATATCAGTTAATGAAGTGTATGTTCCTACTTATAAATAAATGGGTAGTTAAATGTTATTTATATTGTGGATCGTGAACACCAAACTCGGGGGTCAAGTAACCCGAATTTGGGGGTGTCACAGCGGCAGCGCGCCTGCGCGGTAGCGCGCCCGCGCCCAAAGGCAGCGAGCCCGCGCTCGGCACCAGAACCAGTTTTGTAGAACACGAATTTAGACTATGTTCTAAGCCAACTATCATGAATTTCATCCACAAAATAGTAAATTATACATACCCAATTGATATAGAACTCATATAAACAAGGCTCCTCACATATATGCTAACTTGGAACAATTAGACAACAACTACAACTAATTTAAATCCTTTAAATTCCATGTTTTATACAAAAACACCATTTTTGACATCCTTCACAAAATTTAACACCGAGGTCACAATTCTACAATAATTTAACTCGTTTAAATTTTGTTCTCTTCGTTTCATACTGAATTAACATATTCAAGGCTCAATTTACAGATTAGTTCACAAACTAACTACCAAATTTTGTACTTTCACAAGCCATATCTATACATATATATATATATATATATATATATATATATATATATATAACATTGTTATTAAAATCTTGTTCTTCAACCCAATTTTCTCGAATTTGATAACCAAATATTACTTATATGTGATAATTAACTGATTATGCAAACCATATGCACATATATACAACAATTCAACGTAACTTTCAATTCACAAAGAATAATCACTAAGAACCCAAAACATGGAAATTAGGAGTAAAGTATACATTTAATCCTTGATTGTATGTTAACAAAATATGGTGACAAGGTTTAGCAAATCCTTCTCATTCCTCTTGACAAACCCAGAGAATTCTCTCTCAAAATCACTGTATTTCTCTGTTCCTCTCCAAACTATCTGTTCTTTAGCTTTTTAGGAGAAACACGCGTAAATTATAAACTGATTTCCCACGTATGTCAGGTAACAAAACCCAACAGGCTGCGTCAGTTAAAATAAGCCAAAGGCCTCAAGGCCTTGTTTGGCAAAACACAAACTCCCCATTCTAGTTTATTTCAATAATATTTATATTATATAGTTCCATGTGCCACACTTTAATTTAGTTAATTTAAATAACTTGCAATTATAATTATAATAACTATAATTTTTATTATAATTATACTTACACTTAATAAATTATTATATGACTAATTTAATTGTTAGGTTTGTAATATTCATGAACGCAACTCATATACCCGGATCATCCTTTATGCATAATTATTAATTAAACAAAAAGATAAAGAACAAGAATCATACCCTTGAAGATTCGAGCTTCCTCAGGTACAAGTTCACCTCCAAATCCTTTCGCTTTCAACTTGAATCCATCGGGTTTGGTTCCTTCCTTTGATCAACGTTAGTCACCCAAGTGTTTGGCCTCTAGAGGTGATCTACCAAGGAAGAAGAAAGATCCAAGAAGATGGGTATTTGGCAAAATCCTAGTTTTTCTATCTCTCATAGAAAAGGGTGTACACTCCCAACTATTGGAATTATGTCTGTTATAAAAAAGTCAACAACCACTCTACACCCATAATACGACTCTTCTTATTTATAGATGTAGGTAACCCCGCTTAACATATAAGGAATTAGATTTTATTTTAATTAATTAAACTTCTTTAATTAATTAGGCTCCCATTCTTATTAGGAGTAATTAATTAAACTCTTTTAATTAATTAGCCACCTAATCTTATTAGGATATATGAGAGAACTTTTATTAATTAATTCCCAAACTCCTTTAGGAATTAAATAATAATAATAGTAATAATAATAATAATAAGACTCCTCTTATTAGTTTATATTTAATATTTCTAAAATATTAAATAATAAATATTACGCCATTTAATTTATTCTATCACCATAGATTAAATTAAATATACTTAACTTATTAATACGATTATGCTATTAATTTCTTAAATAATTATTCTTCCTTTTATGGTGTGACCCTTTAGGTTCTCCATATTAAATCGGTTGTGAATAAATCAATTAGAACAATTCTAATCTTATTTAAATAAATAAATTAAACTATTAATTTATTTAAATAAATAATATTTATTCTACAATAGAGATAAGCCTCCCTAGCGATCAACGACTTTCCATATAATATAGATTTTAACATTAATCATAAAAGAACCTTTGAGTAAATAGTTACCATACAATTCAATCCTTCCACCATACAATGTCCCAATTAAATATAAGATATGGAATTACTGTCAAGTCTTATTTTAATTAATTATATATATTTCGACTCTTAAATGCACAACTCCAAATAATACAAATTAGAAACTCCTTTCTAATTTCATTCTGTCTTGGCCAAGGACTATTGGGTTGTCATTTATCGAATCGTATAAGACATTTTTCTTCTTTTACTAAAAGTGGTAGATTCTTTATTTATCATACATTATCTCTATGTACAATTTATTATATCCAAGCATACCCTTTGATATACCCTAAGGGTCTTAAGGAATAAGTCAAAGTATAACTCATCATACACAAGATACTATGATGATCTCAAGTCCAAGGATCACTTATACTACTATCACTTCAGGAATTCCTATTGAGAGGTAAGTAAAACTCCATTATGTATTCCTTAGCGAGCCACGTTCAGTGAACTTATTCTCTAATAAGCACCTACATACTTACTTTAGTGTCTCCCTGGACAAAAATTATTCGTTTTGCTAAATTAGCGCGGACGCACCCATCTTCAGGCCATTTCTGTGCCACTTCTGATGTTGACTAGAGTTAACTTTTCACTAAACAATGCAATTGAAGCGTAACTGAGAGGGAGGTTCAATTAGGGCTTATAAATAAGACCTATTATCAGTATGTAAAGGGGATTCCACCCATTGGGGGATCAAAGAGATATCATTACTTTCTCTCTTCAATTTTAATATTAGATTAGAGTAGATTAGAGCTCTAGAATAGCTAAGATTTGGGGATTGAAGCAATTAAAGATCCTTGAAAGTTCAGAAGTGAAACAAGAGAAGAAACTCAGATTTGCTATTCTTAATCCCTAACTCTCTTTACTTCTATTTGTATCTTTCAATGTATATTCAATTGTAGATCATGGATTCTAATTCATCTATGAGTTAAACTCTATTTTGGAATTGTAATGGATTCTAGTGCTTAGTTTAATCTAATATACTCCATTGATAACCTTATTGATTGCTATGGGATTGTCTATTAAGATTCATGCTTATGTGCTTAGTTGATTGGCCATCAATTACTGTAATAACCCATATAAACTTGAAAGACGGAGTATGGGTTTAGATTTGATCTTGATAGCTTGTGTATGTATTTTCTACATGGTGATGGAATATATAATTCTTGCTTAGGATAGACAAATACCAAGGCATCGCTTGTAGTCATTTAAGAATTTGGGCTTAAACCCTAATTATTTGTAAATCACATAGATATATAGTGGTTTAGATAATGTGGGTGTTCATGTGTATTCTATTAATTGTGGATTATATGTGATATGAGTATGGTACATTGGGATATGGCTGTACTTTACTTTCTTGTTCTCGACTAGCAATCCGGTACAATTAGTTTGGCTTAACATGAAGTGTGTGGATTTGAATGAGTCAATAGGTGAAAGTGTAATCTCAGATCTTCAATATCTAGTCTCACTCTAGGAATAGTTAGGCTAATTTAATTTCATAGTTTAAATATAAAATATCAAATCATTCATTTAAATAAGACTGAAATGGTTATGGGCTAGTGCTTGGTGAACTTTATTAGTTAATTCTCCGTGGGAACGATACTTTACTTACTCTTTATTACTTGTTGACCGTGTATACTTGCACGTATATATTAATCGGTAAAACGACCAACAAGTTTTTGGCGCTGTTGCTGGGGAATTAACTTAATAAATTTTTTCCAACATTAATTTCAATCAAATTGGTCTTAATTTAAACATTTTTTTAATTATCTTCTTGTATTTCTCTCTTTTCAGGTATCATGGGTGACTTTGCTTATCAATGGCCTTATGCAAATATGACTCAACCAAGGAACATAAGCACTGAGGGACTCAATGTATTTTCTACATTGTCAGCATAAATTGTAACACTTTCAGAGAGGTTGGATGTTCTTGCAGCCCAACGCACTCGAGAGATAGCAATTACATGTGAATATTGTGCTGGCGAGCATCCGAGTTATCAGTGCAACATCAGTGTTGGACAAGTACAGTTTGGGGGTGATTACCTCAACACCTATGTTTATCCTCGTTATCATCAAGGTTGGGGGTATCACCCAGATTAATTATGAATGGAATTATAACTATCAAGACCAAGACTGCGTTCCAAGTCCAACATATCCATCAGATTTCTCATATCCACCTCCAATGCAACAAGAAGAAAATTCAAGGTCGAAGGAATTCATGTCAAAAAGCATAGCAGACCATGAAGAGATGATGATAAGTCAGGAGTTATCAAGCCAAAATCTTAACAGACAGATGGAACAACTCATTAACTCCTTAATAAATGGTCCACAATACAGGGATTTCAAAACTGAACAAGATAATTCAAGATTGGAGGATTTGTGGTTCAAATTTGTAGCATCAACTGAGGAGAAGATGATTGAGCAAGAAAGGTCAATTCAAAATCTTCAGAATCAGATGGATCAAATGTTCGAAGCCTTAAACAATCGCCCTCCAAATAAATTGTGCTATAACATGGACGATGAAACTGATGGAGAGCCAGAAGTGTACAAGCCATTGAATGAACTTAAAGGAGTCGACATTGAGGAGACAAATGAGGGTATGGAAAATGAAGAACATGAGCTGACTTGTATAATACCCCAAGTGCCTTCTCAGTTAGAGTTAAAAAATTCAGTGACCTTTGCACACCCATGTCCCCTTCGTAGTCACATCCAAAGTAAGAATTTCTACGATTATGAGGCCTCTTACAAACCATGGTGGACTTAGGAAGAGATAATAGAAGAAGAAAATCCCATTGTATCTTTCATGCCTCAGTGTAAAAATCTATTCACAAATACAATGGACGAAGCACCTAGCTATGCAATAGAACTTGGGGCATCATGTACAGAAAATATGCTAGGTTGTTTCAATTCACAGACGCAAGATGGGGAACCTACCAATGCACATAGCGGTTCTAATGGATGGAGGGTTCCTAGCTTTTTGTAGAGGAATTGGATAGCGGTCAAGAACAAAGTCCAGCTAACGGACTATAAACCAAGCGCTAGATGGGAGGCACCCCATCCAAACTTTCGCCCTCCTTGTTTAATTCTTATTTACATTTCCATTTACTTCTTTTATGTTTAATTATTCATATTTTCCGTATTCGTAGATGTTTGATAGTTGTAAGTCTTAATAATAGTTTTATTGTTTCTCCTCTCAGGTTCAATCTAATTGTTATAAACATTCAGGATCAAACAGAAGTCAAAAACTGAAGCTGCCAAGGTACAGGGTAGCGCGGCCACACCCAACTACAAGCCAAACATAGTGCGGCCGCGCCATATCTCAGTCACAGAAAATAAACATTGCTAAATTTTTAGAATTTCTGACTTAAGCATTCGGACAGTTAGAAGCTCACACTCAATTTCCAACTATAGAATATCTCAAATTTATTCATCGCCTGATATACTATCGAATCATGAGGAGGCAAACGGAGATGAGATTGTCACTTAGGGGAGTATTCTTTCACTTTTAATTACAATGAGGGCATTGTTAATTTTAAGTTTGGGGGTATTAGGTTGTAATGAGTAGTTTTTGCATATAGTTAGTTGTATATACTTTTATTGCATGTTTAAGTTGCATAGTAGCGGTATTTTAGTATCTTTGTAGTTAAATTCTACATGATTTTTTTTTCAATTTTCTTTTCTCTTGTTTACTTAGTATGTGTTTAGTTGCATTACATAGCATATTCTCATATTTTTAGTCGGTTGAATTCCAATATGGCCATTGATGATATAGAAATTTGATAGATTTTTGAACGTGGTTGATAACTTAAGCTTAGTTATAATTTTATACATGATGTGATCTATGTTTGTTGTTTAGATGCTACCGGTTAGCACGCAAGTGTTCGTGTTTGCTTGTTGGTTAAGATTAGCTTGTTTGTCTGCTCAGAGGAAAACATTGTTTTAAAGACAAAATTGTATAGGAAGTGAGGAATGACTATGAAAACACTGAAACTCAAGCTTTGGGAACGCATGGGTATACTTGCTATAAAAAAATAGAATAAAGGGAAAAATATGAGAAATTACCCTGGCTAGTTTTGTTTCGGGGCCTTTGTTACTTGAGTAAGAACGTCCGAGGGGATTGTCTTTACACCTAGCGCCCGAAGGTCTTTTATGGTCTGGGAGTCATTGGTTGAAAGCTCGCTAAGGGATAGCACTGTTAGCCTAATGGAATGAGGCATTGCACAGTCATGGAAAAAAATCAATAAACTCTACGGAAAAGTGCGAAAATCGCCCTAATGTGTAAAAATAAAGCAGAATAAACCCATTGTTGAACCTTAGTTTGTATTGATGTGTTGGAGTAGTTGTGGTTTCATTTGTATGCATAGTTCTTGATTTGAACCTCAGTTTTCTTTCTTAAGTAGTATGGATGGTGGTATCTTCACTTTTGTCAAGCTTATCTGTGAACACAATACACACACACACAACATCTTTATAACAGGTTGAGATTGTCTGTTTGTATGGCATTATGCCTTTAGCTTAGTTTGATGCTTTCTTCTTGGATCTTGATATTTCTCTGAGGCACATCTTATTGGAATTCATATTTGGCTGGAAATCTTGGGATGCATTTGCATAGTAGCATAGCTTGCATAGCATGTAGATTGCATTATGTTGTGTTGCTTGGGGATAAGAAACGGTTTAAGTTTGGGGATATTTGATAAGTAGGTTTTATACTTACTTATCCGGTGTCTGATACTTGAATTAGTTGCTAATACTCATGTTTCTTAGTTACTTTTCATGCATTTCGTGTTCATTTTGTAGATCTTATGCTTGGGAACGGTGTGAGCAACTATTGGTATGAAAACGCAACGAAAAGTAATTCGGACATCGGTTGGGCTTCATGTTCATTTCATGTTCTTGGCTTGGAACTTGGATTATGTTGTAGAGCATCTTCTTAGCTTTCCGGAACATCTTGAATCATTCCAATCGGAGTTCAGATGCAAGAGTTATGACATTTGTCCCAACGGACGTTAAACTTCAATGTCTTGGTTAGCCATTTGCAGAGCTGTCACTTCCAACCCTATTTTAGCCTTCATTTGTCCATTATTTCTCAATTATCAAATAATGAAAGTTGTAGAGCTCGTCGATAGCTTCGATTTGATAGGTAGCAGGCTTCATAACTCTTCCTGGATCAAAAGTTATGACCGTTTTACCAGAGAACACTGCAGCAGAAAACAAGTAGCGCGGACACATGAATTCCTGCACGGCCGCGCGAGTCCCTGGACAAAAATTATGTGTGTTGCTACTTTATCGTGGGTGCGCCTAAATCCAGGCCATTTCCAGCACGATCGCACCACTTCTGATGTTGACCAGAGTTAACTTTTCACTAAACAGTGCAATTGAAGCGTAACTGAGAGGGGGGGGGGGGTTCAATTAGGCCTTGTAAATAAGACGTATTATCAGTATGTAAAGGGGATTCCACCCCTTGAGGGATCAAAGAGCTATTGTTACTTTCTCTCTTCAATTTCAATATTAGATTAGAGTAGATTAAAACCCTATAATAGCTAAGATTTGGGGATTGAAGCAATTGAAGATCCTTGAAAGTTCATAAGTGAAATAAGAGAAGAAACTCAAATTTGCTATTCTTAATCCCTAACTCTCTTTACTTCTATTTGTATCTTTCAATGTATATTCAATTGTGAATCATGGATTCTAATTCAACTATGAGTTAAACTCTATTTTGGGATTGCAATGGATTCTAGTGCTTAGTTTAATCTAATATACTCCATTGTTAACCTTATTGATTGCTATGAGATTGTCTATTAAGATTCATGCTTATTATCTTAGTTGATTGGCCATCAATTACTGTAATAACCCATATAAACTTGAAAGACGGAGTATGGGTTTAGATTTGATCTTGATAGCTTGTGTATGTATTTTCTACATGGTGATGGAATATATAATTCGTGCTTAGGATAGACAAATACCAAGGCATCGCTTGTAGTCATTTAAGAATTTGGGCTTAAACCCTAATTATTTGTAAATCACATAGATATATAGTGGTTTAGATAATGTGGGTGTTCATGTGTATTCTATTAATTGTGGATTATATGTGATATGAGTATGGTACATTGGGATATGGCTGTACTTTACTTTCTTGTTCTCGACTAGCAATCCGGTACAATTAGTTTGGCTTAACATGAAGTGTGTGGATTTGAATGAGTCAATAGGTGAAAGTGTAATCTCAGATCTTCAATATCTAGTCTCACTCTAGGAATAGTTAGGCTAATTTAATTTCATAGTTTAAATATAAAATATCAAATCATTCATTTAAATAAGACTGAAATGGTTATGGGCTAGTGCTTGGTGAACTTTATTAGTTAATTCTCCGTGGGAACGATACTTTACTTACTCTTTATTACTTGTTGACCGTGTATACTTGCACGTATATATTAATCGGTAAAACGACCAACAAGTTTTTGGCGCTGTTGCTGGGGAATTAACTTAATAAATTTTTTCCAACATTAATTTCAATCAAATTGGTCTTAATTTAAACATTTTTTTAATTATCTTCTTGTATTTCTCTCTTTTCAGGTATCATGGGTGACTTTGCTTATCAATGGCCTTATGCAAATATGACTCAACCAAGGAACATAAGCACTGAGGGACTCAATGTATTTTCTACATTGTCAGCATAAATTGTAACACTTTCAGAGAGGTTGGATGTTCTTGCAGCCCAACGCACTCGAGAGATAGCAATTACATGTGAATATTGTGCTGGCGAGCATCCGAGTTATCAGTGCAACATCAGTGTTGGACAAGTACAGTTTGGGGGTGATTACCTCAACACCTATGTTTATCCTCGTTATCATCAAGGTTGGGGGTATCACCCAGATTAATTATGAATGGAATTATAACTATCAAGACCAAGACTGCGTTCCAAGTCCAACATATCCATCAGATTTCTCATATCCACCTCCAATGCAACAAGAAGAAAATTCAAGGTCGAAGGAATTCATGTCAAAAAGCATAGCAGACCATGAAGAGATGATGATAAGTCAGGAGTTATCAAGCCAAAATCTTAACAGACAGATGGAACAACTCATTAACTCCTTAATAAATGGTCCACAATACAGGGATTTCAAAACTGAACAAGATAATTCAAGATTGGAGGATTTGTGGTTCAAATTTGTAGCATCAACTGAGGAGAAGATGATTGAGCAAGAAAGGTCAATTCAAAATCTTCAGAATCAGATGGATCAAATGTTCGAAGCCTTAAACAGTCGCCCTCCAAATAAATTGTGCTATAACATGGACGATGAAACTGATGGAGAGCCAGAAGTGTACAAGCCATTGAATGAACTTAAAGGAGTCGACATTGAGGAGACAAATGAGGGTATGGAAAATGAAGAACATGAGCTGACTTGTATAATACCCCAAGTGCCTTCTCAGTTAGAGTTAAAAAATTCAGTGACCTTTGCACACCCATGTCCCCTTCGTAGTCACATCCAAAGTAAGAATTTCTACGATTATGAGGCCTCTTACAAACCATGGTGGACTTAGGAAGAGATAATAGAAGAAGAAAATCCCATTGTATCTTTCATGCCTCAGTGTAAAAATCTATTCACAAATACAATGGACGAAGCACCTAGCTATGCAATAGAACTTGGGGCATCATGTACAGAAAATATGCTAGGTTGTTTCAATTCACAGACGCAAGATGGGGAACCTACCAATGCACATAGCGGTTCTAATGGATGGAGGGTTCCTAGCTTTTTGTAGAGGAATTGGATAGCGGTCAAGAACAAAGTCCAGCTAACGGACTATAAACCAAGCGCTAGATGGGAGGCACCCCATCCAAACTTTCGCCCTCCTTGTTTAATTCTTATTTACATTTCCATTTACTTCTTTTATGTTTAATTATTCATATTTTCCATATTCGTAGATGTTTGATAGTTGTAAGTCTTAATAATAGTTTTATTGTTTCTCCTCTCAGGTTCAATCTAATTGTTATAAACATTCAGGATCAAACAGAAGTCAAAAACTGAAGCTGCCAAGGTACAGGGTAGCGCGGCCACACCCAACTACAAGCCAAACATAGTGCGGCCGCGCCATATCTCAGTCACAGAAAATAAACATTGCTAAATTTTTAGAATTTCTGACTTAAGCATTCGGACAGTTAGAAGCTCACACTCAATTTCCAACTATAGAATATCTCAAATTTATTCATCGCCTGATATACTATCGAATCATGAGGAGGCAAACGGAGATGAGATTGCCACTTAGGGGAGTATTCTTTCACTTTTAATTACAATGAGGGCATTGTTTTTAAGTTTGGGGGTATTAGGTTGTAATGAGTAGTTTTTGCATATAGTTAGTTGTATATACTTTTATTGCATGTTTAAGTTGCATAGTAGCGGTATTTTAGTATCTTTGTAGTTAAATTCTACATGATTTTTTTTTCAATTTTCTTTTCTCTTGTTTACTTAGTATGTGTTTAGTTGCATTACATAGCATATTCTCATATTTTTAGTCGGTTGAATTCCAATATGGCCATTGATGATATAGAAATTTGATAGATTTTTGAACGTGGTTGATAACTTAAGCTTAGTTATAATTTTATACATGATGTGATCTATGTTTGTTGTTTAGATGCTACCGGTTAGCACGCAAGTGTTCGTGTTTGCTTGTTGGTTAAGATTAGCTTGTTTATCTGCTCAGAGGAAAACATTGTTTTAAAGACAAAATTGTATAGGAAGTGAGGAATGACTATGAAAACACTGAAACTCAAGCTTTGGGAACGCATGGGTATACTTGCTATAAAAAAAATAGAATAAAGGGAAAAATATGAGAAATTACCCTGGCTAGTTTTGTTTCGGGGCCTTTGTTACTTGAGTAAGAACGTCCGAGGGGATTGTCTTTACACCTAGCGCCCGAAGGTCTTTTATGGTCTGGGAGTCATTGGTTGAAAGCTCGCTAAGGGATAGCACTGTTAGCCTAATGGAATGAGGCATTGCACAGTCATGGAAAAAAATCAATAAACTCTACGGAAAAGTGCGAAAATCGCCCTAATGTGTAAAAATAAAGCAGAATAAACCCATTGTTGAACCTTAGTTTGTATTGATGTGTTGGAGTAGTTGTGGTTTCATTTGTATGCATAGTTCTTGATTTGAACCTCAGTTTTCTTTCTTAAGTAGTATGGATGGTGGTATCTTCACTTTTGTCAAGCTTATCTGTGAACACAATACACACACACAACATCTTTATAACAGGTTGAGATTGTCTGTTTGTATGGCATTATGCCTTTAGCTTAGTTTGATGCTTTCTTCTTGGATCTTGATATTTCTCTGAGGCACATCTTATTGGAATTCATATTTGGCTGGAAATCTTGGGATGCATTTGCATAGTAGCATAGCTTGCATAGCATGTAGATTGCATTATGTTGTGTTGCTTGGGGATAAGAAACGGTTTAAGTTTGGGGATATTTGATAAGTAGGTTTTATACTTACTTATCCGGTGTCTGTTACTTGAATTAGTTGCTTATACTCATGTTTCTTAGTTACTTTTCATGCATTTCGTGTTCATTTTGTAGATCTTATGCTTGGGAACGGTGTGAGCGACTATTGGTATGAAAACGCAACGAAAAGTAATTCGGACATCGGTTGGGCTTCATGTTCATTTCATGTTCTTGGCTTGGAACTTGGATTATGTTGTAGAGCATCTTCTTAGCTTTCCGGAACATCTTGAATCATTCCAATCGGAGTTCAGATGCAAGAGTTATGACATTTGTCCCAACGGACGTTAAACTTCAATGTCTTGGTTAGCCATTTGCAGAGCTGTCACTTCCAACCCTATTTTAGCCTTCATTTGTCCATTATTTCTCAATTATCAAATAATGAAAGTTGTAGAGCTCGTCGATAGCTTCGATTTGATAGGTGGCAGGCTTCATAACTCTTCCTGGATCAAAAGTTATGACCGTTTTACCAGAGAACACTGCAGCAGAAAACAAGTAGCGCGGACACATGAATTCCTGCACGGCCGCGCGAGTCCCTGGACAAAAATTATGTGTGTTGCTACTTTATCGTGGGTGCGCCTAAATCCAGGCCATTTCCAGCACGATCGCACCACTTTTGATGTTGACCAGAGTTAACTTTTCACTAAACAGTGCAATTGAAGCGTAACTGAGAGGGGGGGTTCAATTAGGCCTTGTAAATAAGACGTATTATCAGTATGTAAAGGGGATTCCACCCCTTGAGGGATCAAAGAGCTATTGTTACTTTCTCTCTTCAATTTCAATATTAGATTAGAGTAGATTAAAACCCTATAATAGCTAAGATTTGGGGATTGAAGCAATTGAAGATCCTTGAAAGTTCATAAGTGAAATAAGAGAAGAAACTCAAATTTGCTATTCTTAATCCCTAACTCTCTTTACTTCTATTTGTATCTTTCAATGTATATTCAATTGTGGATCATGGATTCTAATTCAACTATGAGTTAAACTCTATTTTGGGATTGCAATGGATTCTAGTGCTTAGTTTAATCTAATATACTCCATTGTTAACCTTATTGATTGCTATGAGATTGTCTATTAAGATTCATGCTTATTATCTTAGTTGATTGGCCATCAATTACTGTAATAACCCATATAAACTTGAAAGACGGAGTATGGGTTTAGATTTGATCTTGATAGCTTGTGTATGTATTTTCTACATGGTGATGGAATATATAATTCGTGCTTAGGATAGACAAATACCAAGGCATCGCTTGTAGTCATTTAAGAATTTGGGCTTAAACCCTAATTATTTGTAAATCACATAGATATATAGTGGTTTAGATAATGTGGGTGTTCATGTGTATTCTATTAATTGTGGATTATATGTGATATGAGTATGGTACATTGGGATATGGCTGTACTTTACTTTCTTGTTCTCGACTAGCAATCCGGTACAATTAGTTTGGCTTAACATGAAGTGTGTGGTTTTGAATGAGTCAATAGGTGAAAGTGTAATCTCAGATCTTCAATATCTAGTCTCACTCTAGGAATAGTTAGTTTTATTTAATTTCATAGTTTAAATATAAAATATTAAATCATTCATTTAAATAAGATTGAAATGGTTATGGGCTAGTGTTTGGTTAACTTTATTAGTTAATTCTCCGTGGGAACGATACTTTACTTACCCTTTATTACTTGTTGACCGTGTATACTTGCACGCATATATTGATCGGTAAAATGACCAACAAGATATATATGAGAGTACTTTTATTAATTAATTTCCAAACTCCTTTGGGAATTAAATAATAATAATAGTAATAATAATAACAAGACTCCTCTTATTAATTTATATTTAATATTTCCAAAATATTAAATAATAAATATTAAGCTATTTAATTTATTATATCACCATAGATTAAATTAAATATACTTAACTTATTATTACGATTATGCCATTAACTTCTTAAATAATTCTTCTTCTTTTTTATGGTGTGACCCTTTAGGTTCTCTATATTAAACCAGTTGTGAATAAATCAATTAGAACAATTCTAATCTTATTTAATTAAATAAATTAAACTATTTATTTATTTAAATAAATAATATTTATTCTACAATAGGGATAAGCCTCCCTAGCGATCAATAACTTTCCAGATAATATAGATTTCGACATTAATCATAAAAGAACCTTTGAGTAAATAGTTATCGTACAATTCAATCCTTTCACCATACAATGTCCCAATTAAATATAAGACATGTAATTACTGTCAAGTCTTATTTTAATTAATTATATGTATTTCGACTCTTAAATGCACAACTCCAAATAATGCAAATTAGAAACTCATAGGACATTTCTATTCTTTTACTAGAAGTGGTATATTCTTTATTTAACATACAGTATCTCCATGTATAATTTATTATACCCAAGCATACCCTTTGATATACCCTAAGGGTCTTAAGGAATAAGTCAAAGTATAACTCATTATACACAAGATATTATGATGATCTCAAGTCCAAGGATCACTTGTACTACTATCACTACAGGAATTCCTATTGACAGACAGGTAAAACTCCATTAGGTATTCCTTAGCAAGCTACGTTCAGTGAACTTATTCTCTAATAAGCACCTACATACTTGCTTTAGTGTTTTCACACAAATGATTTTGAGATCAATCCCCCTCATCCAATGAGCAAGCAACGTATGTACCAATCTATTCGGATTCACTAATCCCCAATTTAGTAATCCAACAATTGGGAACTATTTTAGTTTTAAGCTTTCTAAGAATTTAGATATCATTAGAATGATCATCATCATTATTCTAAAAGCATTGCTTAAAACTATGAGTTTATCACATATTATAAAACAACATCATGTAGATAATTAAAAGCCTTTAATAAATTAATACTTTTTATTAATAAATGAATAAGATTGTTACAAAGTATATGCGTTATCATCAAATATGATTGGCTTGTGTGCATACTACTTTCATTAATTACCAAAACACCACTTTATTTTAATTTAATTATTTTCATAAATATTAAACAATTCATTGAATTTAATTATTTCATTAAATCAAATTTTCAAATAATAAAATTACCATTAATCAATTTAGTCAATGGACATAACTAAATTATTGCACCACAATTTCATCAATTATTTATTTTTCTCAATAAATAAATAATTTAAAATATTTATTTAATTCAATAAATATTTAAATTAGTTACAAAATTTCTCGATCGTTACAGAATCCTTATAAGGAGATAAGGATGTGACAACTTGAATTTTTAGAAATTATTTAAATAAGAATTTAATAAAAAAAATTCTTATTATAAGATATTTTATATTCATGTATTGCGAAAAAGAGATTTAATAGTTAATTAAACTATTGAAGAAATTAAATATAACAGTTATGGAAAGGAAATTAACTTATTAATAGTAGTTAATTTGATTAAGTTAAAATTATATTATGACATAATATAATTTAATTATTATTGTGATGATGGAAATTATTACGAAGTAAGTTTCATAAATAATGTGAGTGATTCACTTAATTAAAATAGTGAAATAATGCGAATATATTTATTTTAATACATGAGAGATTAATATATATTACATGTGACACCCCCAAATTCGGGTACTTCATTTCCACCGAATTTGGTGCTCACTATCAAAACAATTACATCTAACTACCCATAATAAAGGATAAAATATTAAATAACTTAAACAATAATCTCTCCCATTAAAGGGTTACATCATCTCATAAACAATCCCATGTAATCTAACCTTAAATTATTATATCAGTTTGCGGAATACATCATAAAAGAAAACAAGTCTTATAACATCATGCATTTAAATAAATTCTAAATAATTCTTCATCACTTGGACATCTTGCCCTTTCCTTTGCTAGTAGATGACTCATCATCTCTTTCGACTTTAGCTGCATTGTTAATTGCAAGAGTGAACAAACAATGGCTCACTGATATAAAGAGTAGTAACAACAACATGAGAACAACGAATGTTGAACAATAATGAACTTATTCTACGAATCAGAAATAGAAACTAAGTTCGAACTTTAATATCTGTGGGTCTTAAGACCACGAACTATGTCCACGATATTTAGGTATTATTACCTCAACCTTAACAGTCATTTAGAATATACAGACTCTTCTTAACGTACTTAGGGGGGTCAGCCCTTCGTACCATGTATTGTGCACAAACATCTAAACGTTACACGTACATAATCCCCTATGTTAGGGTTGTTCGTCTCAGTTTGAATTTAGAATTTCCGCACTAAAGAAAGTTTAGTTTTGAACTAGCTTATTAGTGTTTCTAAAATTTTAGAACACTATTCAAATTCCATCAATAAAGGTTTGCTTACTACTTGAAGGTTTAATACAAGAATGCATAACTGAACAAGGCTATCAAAGTCAAAGATAGAATATCAACAATATAAATTTGAATAACATGATACACATGCCAAGTACTATATTCAAAGGATTAGAACAATCTCACTTGAATCAATGTATTAAAACAATATATGCTTTGATTAATAATTAGGAAAATGAAACTTGCTTGATGTAACGAATTAGGTTACAATAGCTTGTACAATATACGCAAGATAGATTAGGCTTGCTCAACTTTATAAAGAATTTTAGGACTTGTACAATAATAATTTAGGTATGGGAACTTGCATTCAATATGAAAAGAATGAAGTTAGAAAGCTTGCTCAATGTAAAGAGTTAAGGTTTAGGAACTTGCCTTGTATGTAAGCTACTCCAATTACCCTACATGTACCATTGAAATCGCAACAACAATTAGTTGTATGAACATTAGCTTTAGGGTATAAACCATCATTTAGGTCATAACCCTAACCTAGCACCTAACCGTGTAGGTTAACTTACTTAACGAATCTGAAATCTCATTACGATTCAACATAACTTAATCGTTCTTTGCTAACCTTTGAAAACACCACTTTTAGTTTCATTATATAACTCAATTAACATCACTTTTAGTTTTACACTTTGTATACAACACCTTACAATCTGTTATTGTAGTTTCTATTATGTTTTAAACATCATTAACATGCTTGCCAAACTAGATTAAGTCCATTAGTCATGTCCTACAAATAAGCATACTTCACTGCCTAGGCTCAGGACACGGCGCAGCTGTGCTTGGGACTAGAGCAGCTATGCCATTTCTGGCCTTGGCACCGGCACAGCTGCGCTAGTGCACAGACATAACCAGAAATGCAGCAACAGTGTTCCGTTTTTAGCCAAACAAACATGAATTTCACCCACAAAACAGTGGATTTAACACATACAATAAATATAAAACTATCATAAACATGATTGTTAACATATTCAACCATTTAGAACAAATTAACAACCACTTTAACTAATTTATTTCCTTGAATTTCATATTTTCATACAAAACTCCATTTTTTTTACATTCTACATAGAAATCATCACTGTGATTTCAATTCTTCACCAAATCACTTCGTTCAAACTACATTTTCTTCGTTTCTCAATGAACTAGCATGAACAAGCCTCAATTACAGTTTATCATACTAATTAACCAACATAATTGGTACTTTTACAAGACATATGAGAAAACATATATTGTCATTATTTTTCTATTGTTATACGAATTTAGCATGAAATTTCCTTGTTTAAACACAAACTCTAATCATTATAAACACATATACTCATAATTACCAATTATATATATCAACACTTCAACAATTTAAATTCACAGAACATGAGGTTTGTATGTCGTCAAACCCATATATGCAGACATATATATATATATATATATATATATATATATATATAATATCAAGAGGTTAAGAAATACCTTCAAATAGTTTGCAATCCTTGCTAACTCACTGAATTTGCTTCGGAAAAACTCAAGAATTTCTTCACAATTCTCTCAATCTTCTCTGTGGACTCTCAGACTTAGCAAACATAAACTACCTAGTGCGTAAAGGAAAACTGGTATAACCTTAATAATAATACTAATTATAATATCAGTTAAAACAAATAATATGTCTTCATCAGTTACATAATACCAAAGGCCACAAGGCCTTGTTTGGCTACCACATAATTCCCAAACTAGATTATTTTAATAACCTTATCTTATATAGTTTCATGTGTCACACCTTAATTTAATTAACTTATAATAGTAATAATAAAAATCTTATTATCATTATATTAATAAATAAATAAATAATTATGTACCTAATTTAATTAATGAATTAGAAATATCACTTTATTTAATTTATTTATTTCTTTTAAATTAAACAATTCATTTAATTTAATTATTTTCTTAAATATTAAGCTCTTGATTTAATTTAATTATTTTCTTAAATTAAATCCTTCAAATAAAATTAACATTATTCAATTTAATTAATACTAATCGATTTAGTTAGTAAATTAATTCACCACAATTCCTCAATTATTTATTTTTCTTAATAAATAAATTATTTAAAATATTTATTTAATTCAATAAATATTTAAATTAAATTACAAATTTCTCGATCGTTACATCCTTCCCTCAAAAGGATTTTATCCCCATAATCACAACTCAAAAAAATTTATTCATTACATTCTTCCCTCCTTAACAAGATTCTGTCCCCAGAATTGCTATATAAAATTAAGCATACAATTGAGGATAATTCTTCATCATAACGCTTTCAAGTTCCCACGTAGCTTCCTCAGCATTGTGGTTCCTCCAAATTACCTTAACAGAAGGTATCACCTTATTCCTCAGTACTTGCTCTTTTTCTGTCAACAATTCGAACAGGAACTTCCTCATATGACAAATCTTTTTCAAATTGTAAGGGTTCATATTCGATAAGATGTTTATTGTCAGGTTTATATGGCCTCAATACCGATATAAGGAAAATATTATGGATATGCACCAATTCTGGAGGTAAAGCTACCTCGTATGCCACTTCACCCACGTGTCGAAGCACTTCAAAAGGTCTTATAAACCTAGGGCTTAATTTTCCCTTCTTGCCGAAACGAATTTTTCCCTTATAGGGAGACACTTTCAAGAAAACATAACTACCTACATCGAATTCTCTATTTTGTCGATATTGATCGACATATTTCTTCTGTCTATCCTGTGCAGCTATCAATCTTGCTCGAATCACTTTAATGATCTCGACGATTTGTTGCACCAACTCTGGACCCAAAAGTTGACATTCACCTACCTCATCCCAGCATAACGGAGTTCTATATTTCCTGCCGTATAACGCTTCATAAGGTGGCATGCCAATACTCGTGTGATAACTATTATTATAGAAAAATTCAACCAATGATAAATGGTCATCCCAATTTCCCTTGAAATCCATAATACATGCTCTGAGCATATCTTCTAGTGTCTGGATGGTTCTCTCACTCTGTCCTTTTGTTTGAGGATGGTACGCTGTGCTCATTCTCAACTGAGTTCCCAAACATTCTTGTAATCATTTCGAGAAATTAGATGTGAAACGCGGATCTCTGTCTGGCACAATGGACACAGGTACATCGTGTCTTGAAATAATTTCCTTCACGTATAGTTTTGCCAATCGATCTAGGTTAAATCAAATCTTGATTGGTAAGAAGTGGGCCGACTTCGTCAATCGATCAACAATCACTCAAACAACATCATAACCTTGCTGAGTCGTTGGAAGACCTACCACAAAATCCATTGTGATATGCTCCCATTTTCATTCCAGTATCTCCAACGGTTGTAATAATCTGCTTGGCCTTTGGTGTACAGCTTTAACTTTCTAACACGTTACGCATTACGCTACACACTCAGCCTTCGACCACCAAAAATAATGTCTAAGATCCTGGTACATTTTCATACTTCCAGGGTGAATCGAATATCTTGAGTTGTGAGCTTCACTCAGAATCTCCTCTTTAACTTTCGGTACTGGCAGAACCCAAATTCTCCCTTCGAATTGAGGTAACCCTTCCGAATCGATTTTAAATTTGCTTTCGTCCTCTTCAGATACTTTTTGTTTTATCTTTTCGCAGTCTTCATCCTGAAGTTGTGCATTCTTCACTTTATCTACCAACGTTGAACCGTTTCCTACGTGGAATAATTTTTCATCAGATTCTGTCAGATATTTAATTTCCAATTCTATCTTAGCCATGTCCGACACTAACTTCTCCTGAGCTGTCAACATCATTAACTTTTCTCGTCCCTTCCTACTTAAAGCATCAGTAACAACATTCGCCTTTCCGAGATGATAGAAAATCTCGCAGTCATAGTCTTTGATCAGCTCCAACCATCTTCTCTGTCTCATATTTAAATCTTTTTGTGTAAAGATATATACTTCAGACTTTTATGGTCAGAATATATCTCACACCTCTCTCCATAAAGATAATGTCTCCAAATCTTCAAATACCACCGTCGCCAACTCTAAGTCATGAGTCGGATATCCCTTCTCATAATCTTTTCATTGACGTGATGTATACACAATAACTCTGTCGTTCTGCATAAGCACACAACCTAGTCCTATATGCGATGCGTCACTATATACCACAAAATTCCCTGTATCATCAAGCAATGATAACACAGGTGTCGAACTCAACCTCTTCTTCAATTCGTGAAAACTTTCCACACACTTCTCCATCCAAACAAACTTAACCGTTTTCCTAGTTAAATTTGTCAACGGAGTCGCGATCTTAGAAAAATCTTGAATAAAACGCCTGTAGTAACCCGCCAATCCTAAGAAACTCTTTACTTCTGACGGTGTCTTCGGCTGATCCCAATTTATTACAGCTTCAATCTTAGATGGATCTACCAAAATTCCGTCTTCATCAATAACGTGCCCGAGAAACTGTACACGTTTCAACTAAAATTCACATTTTGAGAACTTAGTGTACAACTTCTCTTTTCTCAACGTTTCCAATGTCACTCTTAAGTGTTCAACATATTCCTCCTTGATTTTGGAATATACCAATATATCATCAATAAACACCACCACAAATTTATCTAAGAATGGTTTAAACACCATGTTCATCAAATCCATGAACGCTGTAGGTGCATTGGTTAAACCAAATGACATAACCAAAAACTCATAATAACCATACCGAGTTCTGAATGTCGTCTTCGGTACATCCTCTGGCCTCACCTTCAACTGATGATACCCACTTCTCAAGTTTATCTTTGAAAAATACCTCGCACCCTTCAGTTGATCGAACAGGTCGTCGATTCTCCGTAATGGATATTTATTTTTAATCGTGACCTTATTCAATTCTCGTTAATCAATGCAGAGCCGCATCAATCCGTCTTTCTTCTTAACAAACAAAAATGGTGGTCCCCATGGCAAAACACTCGGCTAAATTTACTTCTTGTCGAGCAACTCTTGCAATTGCACCATTAACTTTTTCATTTCTACCGGGGACATTCTGTATGGTGCCTCAGATATCGGGCCCGTTCCTGGTACTAAATCAATCACGAACTCGATTTGTCGATCTGGTGGAAGACCTGACAAATCGTCTGGAAATACGTCTATAAAATCTCTAATGATCGGTATCTCTTCTAACTTCGCACTCTTCTTTTGTGTATCAACTATGTAGGCTAAGTATCCTACGCATCCTTGTCTTAATAACTTCGTGGCTTGCTTCACCTTTAGGCAACTTGCTTGTCGAGGTGACTTGCTGCCATAAAACACAACCTTTGACGGAGTCATAAGGTTAGCACATTTTCTTTGGCAATCAATTACTGCTCCGTGATTGAATAAATAATCCATTCCTAGGATAACATCAAACTCACCCAGTCTAATTGGTATCAAATCTACCATCATCTCGTGATCCCTTATAACCACTCGACAATTCCTATATATGAATTTAACAGGAATCACCTCCCTATTCGCAATCTCTATACTTAAGGGAAATTCTAATTCTTCCTGAGGCAAATCTAAGTTCTGAGCAAATTAATCGGATATAAATGAACAAGTAGCACCCGAATCAAACAGTACATAAGCATTAATACCATTAATCGGAATGATACCTGACACCACATCCTTAGATTGAACCGCATCCTGCACGGTCATATTGAAAGTTATCGCAGTAGGTCGACTTGACTATACTGGTCCAGTGATAGTCAATGCACCACCACCGTTGTTGTTTCCTTTTCCACCACTTGCACTTCCCGCTGGCTTCTTAGGGCAATCACGAGCCATGTGATCATTCGAACCGCATGTAAAACATGATCCTTTCTTTTCGCTAAAACAGTTCGGTGCAATGTATCCCTCCTGACCACAGTTGAAACACACCCACTTTCCCTTCAAACATACCCTAGTATGGTTCTTTCCACAAGTAGCACAAGCTTCAAACTTTTTCTTCTGCTGACTTCCTTGCTGTCCCCCCACAGTCGAATTCTCGTTCCACTTCCTCTTTTGATTATTACTTCCACCAGCCTTATTCTCATTCTCATTCTTCCTCTTCCTCTGTTCTTGGTTTTACTTAGTCAAGGCATCGCTTCCACCTTCCGTGATAATTGCCTTTTTCAGTACAGCCAAAAATGTATTCAGCTGGAACATTGAAACCTTACTATATAGCCAGGGTTTCAATCCTTGTTCGAACTTTCTCGCTTTACGCTCGTCAGTATTGACTTGATAAGTGGCAAACCTTGACAACTCGTTAAACTTTACAACATATTCAGGCACCGTCATTGTTCCTTGCTTCAGCTCCAGAAATTATACTTCCAACTGATTCCGAGAACTCGCTGAAAATATATTTCGAAAAACATTTCCTTAAATCTATCCCACGCTATCACTCATTGTCCCCCACGAACCTTATTTGCCTACCACCAGTAGCTAGCTTCAGACTTCAGTATGAACGTTGCGAATGCAGTCTTCTGATCTTCGTTAACTCTAGCAACATCAAACACCTTCTCCATTTCCATAATCCAGGTACGTTGCGAATGCAGTCTTCTGATCTTCGTTAACTCTAGCAACATCAAACACCTTCTCCATTTCCATAATCCAGGTTTAGGCTTCTACTGGATTCATAGACCCTTGAAACTCTGGCAGTCCAACCGCTTTGAATTCTTTAAAGGTCGTAGCTTGAGCTTGCGGTTGATTCGCAAGTGCATCCGTCAACAGAGCTACCAACTGCTGAACCGGATTAGCGTTAGCCTCGTTGTTATTGTTAGTAGACCCCTCAGGAGGTGGTTGTTAATGTGGTTGTCTTCTTCTAGAAAGCATTTTCTGTTAGAATATATGCTTATTAGTTCATCACTCAACTCCTTAAGTATTTGAAGTTTAACTTAAACATTCTTACATGAAAGCTATAACACATAACATTTCATTTAAACTTTGGTATTTTATTTGTAACGACCGAGAAATTCGGATCCTTTGTAAAATACTTGAAAAAATTAAATAATAAATAAAATAATATTATTTGTTATTATTATGTGTTAATAAGATAAATGTTGTTCTATAACCTAGAAAGGTTGGAACATCGTAGTATTTGAACCACGTGAAGGAATTTAAGTGTTTGAATTTCCAAGACAAAAATAAAAGTTTTCTGAGAAAGTTTTAGAAAAATACTATTCACCGTTTATCGCTCGGGAATTATTTTTGAACTTCCGAGAAATACGTAACATTATAATATCGAGGCGAAATGGATTATGTAATAATAATCTAAGTATGAAAAATGCAATATTTCGCATGCAGACTTAAATTGAGAATGTAGGTATTAAAATCTAATGAAATGAATTAATGTAACTTTGTATGAAATATAAGTCCAATAAGATTAAGGTGTAAACCTATGTGGATTTTTCTTAAGCCCATGTAATAATAACATGAAGCCCATAGTAGATTACTACAAGCCCAAAGACTAAGTTAATTAAGTTAACCACTAAGCCCAAAGGATGATCCAATGGGTAAAGAAAGATCAATGGGGCGACCCATGGGTGAAGTGGTAACCAAGCACTTTGTGTGATGAGCAAGAACTTTAAGTAATGACCAAGGAAGGGATAAGAGTTTTGGGCAACAAGTAATGAATAGTAAGGAGGTTAATTAAGGAGGTGGGATGCCTAATGAGCATTATACCCTAGCTTAGAGACTTCTATAAATAGCTAGCTCATTTTTCATTTGTTGCTTGTTATTTCATCCAACAAACTCTCTCACAAACAACTTAATTGTTAGAGCAAATAAGCACTTTGAGCTTAACCTTTCATTATTAGATTTCCAAAGCAAGAGAAGTAATCTTCAAAGGTAATTGATCTTGTCTCGTCTATCTCTATCATGGTAGGTTGATAAGAGAAGTATAATCTAATGAACTTAGATGTTAAGAAGATATGGGAAGTAGATACACAATGGACTTAAGCCGAATAAGTTATGTAAGTAACTCGAATCTAAATAAGTTATGAACTTGTGGAATACACATATGAGATGGCCATATGATTAACTTAAGAAGTTATATGAATAATAAGATATAAACATGTAGCTTGAATTACTTAATTAAGAGTAAGTCATAAGGAATTGAAAGTCTTGTATTGTACATTTTGTTACGTTATGAACTTATAAGAAATAAGCCATAACCTAATTTTAATATAAGTTGTTGTATCATGTAAGTTGATATGTCTAGATAATGAAATAAATGTATTTGGACTGATGAACAAATCACTAGTAATGGAGTTTTGCCGGAATTCACACGATTGGACGATAATTGTCGAATTTGTGAAATTCTCATAATCGAAGTCATATTTTGTGTTTGAACTCGGAAACATTGGTTTTCAATGGAGACAAGTCATATTTGGCATTATAGAGTCGCGACTCAAAAATGGCCAGATTCTGACTTAGAACGAAAAAACGAGCGTTGAACGTTCACGAACGTTTATCGTTTCGTTAAAAATGGACTAATAGGTGTAATTTTAGCAAACGAAGTTGAATAGATAAAATTCTTGCATGAACACATAGAATATGTAATTTGTGAACCGTAGGCTCTTGAACGAGCCAATTCGGACTTATAACGAAGAAGTTACGAGTCCGAGAATTTCACCATTTGAAAAATCTGTCAAACATTTATGTAGCTCAGAGTCCGTGTCGCGGCGCGACTCCAAGCCAATTAGTCGGTGCCGCAGCGCCAAAGTGAGCCTCAGCCCCTTCAAACTCGCACCGTAGCGCGACAAGTAACAAAGGGACTCGTGCCACAGCGTCGGGTCTGATTTCTAGGCAATATTGGGTGACGTCGCAGCGTGGCACCAAGAGTAATAGCCGGAGCCGCAGCGCCAGCCTTTGAACCTAGACAATAAGGAATGTTTACATGTTGAACATAAATAGTAATTGATGAACACCTAACTAAGGATCTTAATGAAACATTGTTAAGACATAATTAAAGCCTTAAGTATGATCACTTAGGGTTAAAGAAAGTCAGTTACTTGTGAGCGTGAGAATGACGTAACGAAAAGCCGGAACCAATAAATAACAAATCTAATATGTAATTAGATTGAGAAGAAGGGTAAGATTCTATAGGAACCATGTATGTTTATTGATGACCTAACGTGCTATATGATGTTATCATCTACTGTAGAGATCGTAAAGACCTATATTGCACGTGTTATATCTGTAAGCGGCCGCTAGAGGCAAGTACTCTAACCCTTGTTCCAGTTTGATCTGGACAAGGTTTGGGATTCATGTATTCTTACGCATGAGTTAATGTCTGATGAAGTCAAAAGCCAATTCATTCATCTAGACTTATGCTATGTTGGATTTCTTATAATCTATCAAGTATTGACAAGGATTTACCAAACTAATATTGTTGTGGTTTTCAAAAGGAGATTGAGTATGCTAAATTGTTTTGTCGTTAAACGACAGGCACGTGAGGTTGCCACAACTTAAAATTTTACGCGTTTAATGAATGTAGTGTTGATAAACATAGAGTACTATAGGCTGATCACCTAGACGTGCTCGTAAGCTATGCCGGACTTACGAACATAGTGTCGGGACGTCCTTTTCAAAGTACTTATGAAATGCATACGGTCTTGAACCGGAATTGATGTTTTACTAAATATTGTTGTTGTAAAACGTTTTGAATGAAAAAAAGTGCTATTTTGAATTGTCAATAGTACTTCATAACTATTGTTCAGTTATTGAAGATATATGATTCCTATGTTTTAAGCATGCTATTTTTCCCTGAATTGTTGTACTTGCTGAGCTAGTTAGGCTCATTCTTGGTTGAACCATATGAATGCAGCTAAGACCGAACGGACCGATGGATCCGGCAAGGATAAAGGGAAGGCGAAGGCGAACCCGTAGATTACATATGTAATAGTATAGGTTTTGTAAAAATAATATTGATACTATGACAAAGACAAATGTATTGGTTGTAAAGAACCTGGGGAATGTAAATATTCTTTTTATATATATATAAGACATATCCGTTCTTTTGAGGCATTTCAATTGAATGTTTATGTGAACTATAGCACCGTGTAGCACTATCTGTTGGGTTAGAAGATACCCGAATTTGGGGGCATCACAATATTCATTCATAATGTTTAAAAATAGATAAAAATAGCATATCTGCTATTAATATCCACTTTCCTAAACTAAACAAGTTTCAGGATTACATACTCATACTACCTCTTTATTTATCTCAAAATAAGGGATTTAAAATTTTCTTTATCCACATAAATAACCACATATGATTATCACTCTTATTTTCTATCTACGCATATTAATACGTCGTAAGGCTTCTCTATGCTCCTCCTCCATGATACGATACGCCGTCCTACGATCCATCACGAACCACGACGAGTCTTCAAATTGAGGTGGTTAATAATAGACTCGATCCTGGGCCCTATCAATCGCAGAGTTAAAAGCATAATCTATCTCCTTCATCTTGGCTTTCTTCACTTGGACCTTAGCCTCAGCACGATCTGCACGTTGAGTCGCCTTTATCCAAGCATCCTCTGCTCTTGCACGCTTAACTGATTCCTCTTTGAAGTTATCTTTTAATTTCTCTATGCCAGTCTTCATCTTATCGTTCACTACCAGCAGATCTTCATGCTGACCCTTAGTATGAACTAAGTCCCACTCTGTGTTTGCAAGTTTTGAGTCAAATTCCTGAATCTTTGCGTCCTTCTGTTCCATCGAAGCATGATGCATCTCAACCAACTCCTTTAGTTCTTCAACATTATTCTGTAACTCTATGTTACGGTCATACGAAGCATCATACATCTCAACCGATATGGAGTTTGGTGGAAACTCCACAGGATCCTCTTCCTCATCATCCTCCTCTACCTCCTCAGGACTATCCTCTTCGGGATTGGTCACAGGCTCATCCTCCTAGATCAACTGTTCTCGCACTACGTGAATATCTCGGGGTTCATCATCTCTAGGTAATTGAGGCATCACCTCCCTAGTTGGACTGGATTCTCCTTCGTTAGACATCCTGTCAACAAAATATTTTTAAGTTTTACTTAACATTATCGATACTCGTGAGCACATAAGTTATTAACACATAACACATAATGTCTTTTATTGTTTAGTTTCAATGGATGCCTTAATCCATTCCTTAAAACCCAATAAGAGTTAAACACCTCTATGTTTTCTGTTTCCTTAAAGGCTACTTCCTAAGGTTTTTTCCCACCTAAGATTCATAACCTAAGGCTTTAATACCAACATGTGACACCCCCAAATCCGAGTACTTCCTTTCCACCGAATTTGGTGCTCACTACCAAAATAATTACGTCTAACTACCCAGAATAACAGATAAAATATTAAATAACTTAAATAATAATCCCTCCCATTAAAGGGTTACATCATCTCATAAACAATCCCAGGTAATCTAACATTAAATTATTACATCAGTTTTCGGAATACATCATAAAAGAAAACAAGTCTTATAACATCATGCATTTAAATAAATTCTAAATAATTCTTCATCACTTGGACATCTTGCCCTTTCCTTCGCTAGTAGATGACTCATCACCTCTTTCGACTTTAGCTGCATTGTTAATTGCAAGAGTGAGCAAACAATGGCTCACTGATATAAAGAGTAGTAATAACAACATGAGAATGAACAACGAATGCTGAACAATAATGAAATTATTCTACGAATCAAAAATGGAAAACAAGTTCAAACTTTAATATCTGAGGGTCTTAAGACCACGAACTATGTTCACGGTATTTAGGTATTATTACCTCAACCTTAACAGTCATTTAGACTATACAGACTCTTCTTAACATACTTAGGGGGATCAGCCATTTGTACCATGTATTGTGCACAAATATCTAAATGTTACACGTACATAATCCCCTATGTTAGGGTTGTTCGTCTCAGTTTGAATTTAGAATTTCCGCACTAAAGAAAGTTTAGTTTGGAACTAGCTTATCAGTGTTTCTATAATTTTAGAACACTATTCAAATTCCATCAATAAAGGTTTGCTTACTACTTGAAGGTTTAATACAAGAATGCATAACTGAACAAGGCTATCAAAGTCAAAGATAGAATATCAACAATATAAATTTGAATAACATGATACACATGCCAAGTACTATATTCAAAGAATTAGAACAATCTCACTTGAATCAATGTATTAAAACAATATATGCTTTGATTAATAATTAGGAAAATGAAACTTGCTTGATGTAACGAATAAGGTTACAAGAGCTTGTACAACATACGCAAGATAGATTAGGCTTGCTCAACCTTACAAAGAATTTTAGGACTTGTACAATAATAATTTAGGAATGGGAACTTGCATTCAATATGAAAAGAATGAAGTTAGAAAGCTTACTCAATGTAATGAGTTAAGTTTTAGGAACTTGCCTTGTATGTAAGCTACACAAGTGTAAAATAATCCCCAATTACCCTACATGTACCATTGAAATCGCAACAACAATTAGTTGTATGAACATTAGCTTTAGGGTTTAAACTATCATTTAGGTCATAACCCTAACCTAGCACCTAACCATGTAGGTTAACATACTTAACGAATCTAAAATCTCATTACGATTCAACATAACTTAATCGTTCATTGCTAACCTTTGAAAACACCAATTTAAGTTTCATTATATAAATCAATTAACATCACTTTTAGTTTTACACTTTGTATACAACACCTTACAATCTGTTATTGTAGTTTTTATTATGTTTTAAACATCATTAACATGCTTGCCAAACTAGATTAAGTTCATTAGTCATGTCCTACAAATAAGCAAATTTCACTACCTAGGCTCAGGACACGGCGCAGCTGCGCTTGGGACTAGCGCAGCTGCGCCGTTTTTGGCTTTGGCACCGGCGCAGCTGTGCCGTTTCTGGCTTTGGCACCGGCGCAGCTGCGCCAGTGCATAGACAGAACCAGAAACTCATCAACAGTGTTCCATTTTTAGCTCAACAAACACGAATTTCACCCACAAAACAGTGAATTTAACACATACAATAAATATAAAACTATCATAAACATGATTGCTAACATATTCAATCATTTAGAATAATTTAACAACTACTTTAAATAATTTAATTCCTTGAATTTCTTGTTTTCATACAAAACTCCATTTTTTTACATTCTACATAGAAATCATCACTATGATTTCAATTCTTCACCAAATCACTTCGTTCAAACTATGTTTCTTCGTTTCTCAATGAACTAGCATGAACAAGCCTCAATTTATAGTTTATCATACTAATTTACCATCATAATTGGTAATTTTACAAGACATATGAGAAAACATATATTATCATTATTTTTCTACTATTATATGAATTTAGCATGCAATTTCATTGTTTAAACACAAACTCTAATCATTATAAACACATATACTCACAATTACCAATTATATATATCAACAATTCAACAATTTAAATTCACAGAACATAAGGTTTGTATGCTGTAAAACCCATATATATATATATATATATATATATATATATATATCTAATATCAAGAGGTTAAGAAATACCTTCAAATAGTTTGTAATCCTTGCCAACTCACTGAATTTGCTTCGGAAAAACTCAAGAATTTTTTCACAATTCTCTTAAGCTTCTCTCTAGACTCTCAGACTTAGCAAATATAAACTAACTAATGCGTAAAGGAGAACTGGTATAACCTTAATACTAATACTAATTATAATATCAGTTAAAATAAATAATACGTCTTCATCAGTTACATAATACCAAAGGCCACAAGGTCTTGTTTGGCTACCACATAATTTCCAAACTAGATTATTTTAATAACCTTATCTTATATAGTTTCATGTGGCATACCTTAATTTAATTAACTTAATACTAATAATAAAAATCTTATTATCATTATATTAATAAATAAATAAATAAATAATTATATACCTAATTTAATTAATGAATTAGAAACATCATTTTATTTAATTTATTTATTTCCTTTAAATTAAACAATTCATTTAAAATAATTATTTTCTTAAATATTAAGCAATTTATTTAATTTAAATATTTCCTTAAATTAAATCCTTCAAATAAAATTAACATTATTCAATTTAATTAACACTAATCAATTTAGTTTGTAAATTAATTCACCACAATTCTTCAATTATTTATTTTCCTTAATAAATAAATTATTTTAAATATTTATTTAATTCAATAAATATTTAAATTAAATTACAAATTTCTTGATCGTTACATTACATATAAATGTAATATGTTAATGTAGCAAGATTGTGGGTTTCGTAAATAGTTAAAAATATTTATGGGATTAAATAAATATTTTAATTAGAATATTTATGGAATTGAATAAATATTCAATGGAGACTATGATGGAAATATTCTAATTTAATTAAATAATTAAATTAGAAAGGTAATGATTTGTTAAATAAAATTGGAGTTATATTTCATAAATAATTTAATTAAATTTGATGTGACGTTTGTAAACTATAGTGAATAATTAAAATAAATTAAAAAGGGTTATATAGTGTACTAGCCAAACAAGGTCCTATAACCCTTGGTGGGTGTAGACACTCAAAAATTTTACATTCTTGTTACTAACCTTGCATGAGGATAAAATCGTCTTCTAGAGATAAATCTGGAAGTCAAGTCAGCACAATCCCGGAGACAACCCTGGGATATTCAGTTTTAACCTCGGAGACAGCCCCGAGAAAGTGCAATTCTAGTTCCAGAGATAACACCGGAGAAGTCAGTACCATTTCGAAGACAACCCCGAGATATACAGTTCCAGTCCCAGAGACAACCCCGGGATACTCAGTTCAACCTCAAAGATAACCCCGAGGAGTACAGTTCCAGTTTCAAAAATAACACCGGAGACCTTTGCCATCTCGGAGATGTAAAGCCCCCGAATCCGGGTACTTAAAACCTGAATTCAGTGCTTCACGATACCATTTCTATGAGCGGAATAATACTAATAATAATAACAATAATATAAAGATCAACTTAATTTACATATTCATCAGAGTCTGAATCCCAAGTACGTAACTTTTAAACATTCATTACAACCCATGATAGATAATATATATCATACTTGTCTTAATAAAGTTAACTATTACATAACATAGCATTTCGTTCATTCAACAACCTTTCTTTTTCCCTTGTTCTTATCAGAGCTCTCTGGTTGTTCACACTTAGCTGAAAACATTTAAATTAAGCAAGGATAAGCATTTGAGTGCCCAGCAAGTAATAACAATGATATATATAAGCTGAAAGAATTTAAATATTTTCTTTGTACTGCCCTTCTATAATAAGTCAATAGTTGTGTAGTAATCTGAACCGATAATAACAACATATCAACTCTCTATCAATTTTTTTTGAAACTACGTAATGACTATAAATAGGGTTAAGGTGACATGCTATGAACATTGTTTTCAATTTTCAAAAAGGTTAAACAGAACTTCATCTGTAAATCATCATAACTTACGGGCACGGGGGTGATCAGCCCGTTATACCCTGTATTGATCAACACTACATGCAAGAATGAGGGTATCGTTCACTCTGTCCGCCTTAGGTGCATAAAAGTTTTCCCGTGTAGGGATGTTCATACTTGTCTAGGTTCCAAATCAAAGGTTTTATCTTGTTCAACAATAATCTATAATTCAACATAATATATATATATATATATATACGGGTAATTGACAACGGTGTATCAACATGTGATTAAATACAATGATTACCTAAGCGGGGACACTTGTATAACCATTTATAGAAATTAACGAACAGAATATATATCTGAATTATCATATACTAACATGTTGATAATCAATGAGCGCATATAATATAGGGTTAATAATCGGTACAATAATAATATAATTTAGAAACATTCTTACTCATGTCTATTGCATAAAGAAAATGCAAAGGTAAGATACTTGCCTGATACGCTGCTTACAGTTCGTAACTTAGTTCTATCTTTTATATCACGACCTATCATTAATCAGATCATTCGTTCGATTAGAACAATATATCTCAACACATAATACTGCTTATTGCAGTCAACACATATCCTAATCGCATTGGCACATAAGTTTAACAACCATTGAATCACAAATAAACACATATTTAATCAAATTATTTAAGTCCAGATCAATTTCTGAAACATGTCGGTGTATCGACAGCTTTATCGGGTAATTATCGAGTCTAGGACTCTATGCTGTAACTTAGTATCAGTTATATTATTTTTAAATGACTTATAATATTTTTTTTAACATTTATTATAATTTATCATGAATTTTCAAACATCGTAATCATGCTTATATGATTTAAATATCAAACAATTCTATTATCATTAATATTTAATTAATATTAAAATATTAATGAAACCATTGCCAAAATATTAAAGTTATTTATAATAACTTAGAATATTTTTAAAGTATTTAAATTACCTTTAAATGATTTTTAAAATAATTAAAATCATTTTTAATTAATTACCATTAATATTTAAATATTAATGTACTATTTATCAAAATATTAAAAGTTATTAATTGTAACTTAAAATAATTTTAATTCATTTATATCCTTTTTAAATGATTTTTAAAGTAATAAAATTATTTTTAAACTATTTATTTAATATAATTATTAAATAAATTTAATATCATTTAGTATTAAATTAATATCATTAATATTAAATTTTTAATGAAATTATTCTTTAAATAAAAAAATTTATATTTTATAACTTAAAATATCTTTAAACACTTTATTTACATTTAAAATGATTTTTATAATATTAAAATCATTTTTAAACTAATTTATTTAATATAATTATTAAATAACCTTAATATCATTAATAATAATTAATTAATAAAATTTACCTTTAAAAATTAAAATTTATATTCTATAACTTATAATATTTTTAAATACCTTATTATTATTTAAAATGATTTTTTTAATATAATAAAATCATTTTTAATTTACCTATTTAATTCATTTAGTAAATAACTTAAATATCATTAATATTAATTTATAAATGAATTTTGCTTTAAAATATTAAAAGTTATATTTTATAACTTAAAATATTTTTAAATAACTTATTATCATTTAAAATGCTTTTTAATATAATAAAATTATTTTTAATTAATTTATTTAATGCACTTAATAAATAAATTAATTATCAATAATATTTAAATAAATACTAATATTTATGAAAAGTATTTCAAATTAATAATATTTAATTTGTATACCTTAAAAATAATTTTTAAAATAATTTTTGCAATTTTCGGAAATTAATTACTATTTTAAAATAATTTTTGAAATTTTAAATAATTAATTTTAATAAAATTGTTGCTAAAGACTGCCTATTGCGACAGAACCGTCGCTATAGGTGTTCTTCATGAAACCTAGATCTTCATAGCCAGTTTTCAAGGTATCGAGTTTGACCAAGCTTTCTGATCAGATCCTGATGTTACTGGGCATGTTATTTGTCAGGTATTGTAGTACTAAAGCACGACTACAATATCCAACAACTAACATGGCCAAACAACACATAACAAAGTAGATCTGGAGCCATGAACAAGATGTCAGAGCTGTTCTTCATTTTCTAGGTTACCTAGAAATGAAGAACAGTTAGACAAGCCATATTCACTACAAGAAAAAGGTCTATCAGCGACCAATAATATTAGCGACCGCAACTGCGGTCGCTGATATTAGTACTAGCGACCGCCATCTGTGACCGTAATTATATCCAGTCGCTATTCAATATCAGCGACCGTATGCGGTCGCTACGTGGTCGCTAGAACAATTTTACCTCCAAAATTTTGGCAGGAAATGTTGGCGCGAGAATTCTTTGCGACTACTTGATATCAACGACCGCATGCGGTCACTGATAAGTCCATGTCATTAAAACATAGCGACCGCATGCGGTCGCGAAAGGCGGTCGCTGATCAAACTTAATCTAACCAGTATCAGTTATTCGCGAAAGACAAAGACGAAAAAAAAAGAGGGAGCAGATAGAGAGACGAGGGAGAAAGGGGGGAAGAGAAGAAGGAGAAGAATTAGCTGCCATTGTCACCGCCGCCGGCCCGCCGCCACCACTGCCATTATCAACGCCGCCCACAGGTAATCCCTAACTGCCATTTATGTTGAATGTGGTATATAGATTTCTAAATTGGGTGTTATGTAGATATCTGAATTGGGTATTATATAGTTTTCAGCATAATAACCCTAACATTGCAATAATTTTTATAGTTTTCTACTAATGACTGTAGTTTATTACTGGCAACTTAATGTGTTTCAGCATAATAACACTAACTGCCATTTATGTTGAATGAATGAATATGGCTAGCATGCTTAAATCAGTATGTTATTGTTTACTACGAATTTGTTCGATTTATTGAAGAAAATTTGCAAACTGAGTCTGATAATAATGGAGGCAAATTTTATTTTTTTTGGGTGTGATATAATGAATGCAACTTCTCTAAAATAGATAGTAGTTTTCCGTATTCGATCAAGTTTTTGAGTTTACTCGCCTGGGCATGGATAAAAATTGAAAAGAAAAAGAAGAGGGGCTGTTAATTTTCCTCCATTTCTCTTACTTTTTTGGCTGTCAAGTACACTTGAATTTTGGGCAGGTTGGGTAGAATGCATTCTTGTAACAAACTGGGCCTTGCAAAGAAATCAAATGAACATAAAACTAATGCCCATATTTATCGTTCTAAAAAAAGAAAAAAAGAGCCCATATTTATACACACAAAATTGTCTGAAAGTTGTTGGAAACTAGGACACTTATATTTGTAAGCTAGATTTCATTTTCTTTTTTCATGTTTTATTACAACTTCTTCAGAGGTCTTATCTCTAAGCACAATAAGGATTACTAACTTTAGACTTCTTCAGAAGTTCAATCCAACACAAGACAGGTGATAGGACCTATATCTACAGATTGAACATGACCTTAATAGCAATACCACCATGAGCACTAGTTTCAAAGGCTTCTTCGACCTCCTTCTGGGAGAATCCAAATCTATGGGTTATTAGAGGCTTCACGTCAATCTTACCACTTGTGAGAAACTCGAGGCACAGAGGCAATGTGTTCTTGTAGCGGAAGATGCCTACCACATCGACCTCCCTGAATTTATTCAGGCAATGTATAATCACTATCAAGAATGCTTCAAAAACTAAAAGGAAAGAAGGAACTAATAATTGATTAGCATCGATTAACACATCAAACATCGATTATAAGTAACTAAGAACTCATAATTGCTATAACATGAGTTCAAATACATAAAACTTAAATAGGTACTTTAAGTTTGCCATTACAAATGGGGGAAATATATATTTTGTGATTTTGGCTTCATTCCAGATTTATATGACTGTGTCTGATTCTGGGGAAATATATATTTTGGTATTTTGTATATTTCTCTTGGTTTGTGTCTTGGGTGCTTAGAAATGACCATATATGCATGCCGTCGTGCATGTGGCTAGTCCATATTGTAGGGGAGACTCTGGCGAATTTTTTTTAAGTATTATAAGTATATTGGTGATCCACTAGAGCCTATTAAGGGGCTGTTGAAGTTGATGGGCTGGGATTGGGGCCGCGAGGCCACACGAGGCCACACCAAGCTTAGCTAAGCCTCACGGGGCAAAGCCAAGCTTGGTTGTCAGCATGGTAAGCTATTGGGGGGCTATTAAGCCAAAATAGGCAGTGTTAGGGAACTGTTAGTGTAACAGAGAAGGTAACTAGACACACTTGGTTAATAAAGAGACTGTTTTGGCATCTGAATACCAGCCAAATATGTATTACTGATATAAAGCTAGCATAAATAAAATACCTTGCGTATTCACTTACGATTAACAATAAGAACAAATTTAAAACAAATTAAAATAAAATAACATGATATATTATAAAGTTTCTCATACCGGTTTAATTTACATTCATTCGTTAACATATGCTTACAAGTATGCTCAAGTCATATGGTTTCAAGTATGCTCAAGTCATATGATTAATAAGCTCATGTTGTCTGTAGTAGGTACCGTGGAATCATGGACCTCTATTCAGACCGTAGTTAGATGGCACGACGAAAGTCAAGTGCCCAGATAGGTGCTACACCTGAATTTAGAGCTGGTTGCCAGGTGTTTTTGGAGTATGCGTATAGTCACCCGGAATGTATGAATGGTAAGTCGCAGATACGATGTCCATGTTTGAAGTGTAAGAATGTAAATTATATGGACAGAGACATGGTAAACTATCATTTACTTGTTTCTGGGTTCATGAGAAATTACGAAGAATGCTGATGGGCACATGGGCAGAGAAGAGATGGTGGCATCACACAAGTACACAATTCAGACAGTAGTACTTATCGTATGAATGAAATGGTTCATGATATTGCAGGGCCAGATTTTGATTTGGAGCAAGGCAGAGAGAAACCTATGAATTCTGATGCCAAAGACTTTTTTAAGTTGTTAGACGAGGGTAGCGAGCCATTGTGGCATGGTTGCACCAAACACACTACATTGTCTGCAGTGGCGACATTACTTAACATCAAGGCTGATCACAACATGAGCCATGAGTGTTTTGAGTCGCTCTTGAAGGCCATTAAGAGTATGGTGCCTGACGGTGAGAAATTACCTAGTAACTATTACTTTTGTAAGAAAATGGTGAAGAAGTTGGGTCTTGGATACCAAAAGATCGATGCATGTCCCAACGATTGCATGTTGTTTTATAAGAAAAATGAACAGATGACAAGGTGCACGTTTTGCAGTCATGATCGGTTTAGGCCTAATAAAGAGGGTGTGACTACAAAAAAATCAAGTATACCGTTTAAGATTCTAAGGTATTTTCCAATAACACATCGGCTAAAAAGATTGTACATGTCTTCAAGAACAGCTGAACATATGAGTTGGTATACGAAATCTCCAGCTAAAGATGGAGAACTAAATCATCCCGCAGATGGGCAGGCTTGGAAAGATTTCAACTTAGCACATCCTGATTTTGCATTGGAACCTAGAAATGTGAGGCTTGGATTGTCCACCGATGGTTTCAATCCGTTTGGCCACTCAGCTGTTCCGTACTCATGTTGGCCTGTGATTGTTACCCCGTACAACTTGCCTCCTTGGATGTGTATGAAACAGCCATACTTGTTTCTTTCACTCGTGGTTCCTAGTCCTAAGAGTCCTGGAAAGAACTTAGATGTTTACTTGAGACCTCTTATAGACGAGTTGAAGGTATTGTGGGAGGATAGAGTACAGACTTGGGATGTTGCAACGAAAACAAATTTCAACCTTAGGGCAGCGGTTATGTGGACTATAAGTGACTTCCCAGCTTATGGTATGTTAGCTGGATGGAGTACTCACGGGAAGTTGGCTTGTCCGTATTGTATGGAGCAAAGTCGTTTAATCTATCAAAAGTTCGAAAGCCTTGTTGGTTTGACTGTCATCGTCGGTTCTTACCGGTAGATCACCCGTTTCGAAGAAATAGAGAACACTTCAGGAAAGGGAAAGTAGACAATGATATGCCTGCACCGCGATTGTCGGGAACGGAGATGCGAGATCGTGTGATGAGATTGCCGGTTATCCCATTTGGTAGGGTTGATGCCACAAACATAATCAATGGGTTTGGCGAATCTCATAACTGGGTTCGGAGAAGCATCTTTTGGGAACTGCCTTATTGGTCTACAAATTTGATTCATCATAATCTAGATGTGATGCATATTGAGAAGAATGTGTTTGACAATGTGTTTAACACTGTGATGAATGTTACGGGGAAGACAAAAGATAACGATAAGGCACGTTTGGACATGAAAGATATTTGTAAGCGTCCCGGATTAGAGCTTTATGAATCTCCTAATGGTAAGATTGTCAAACCGCATGCAAGGTACACATTGTCCAAAAATCAAGTTCAAGATATGTGCACATGGGTTAAGTCTCTGAAACTACCAGATGGATATGCGTCAAACATTGCAAGGTGTGTTACGGGTGGGAAATTGCAAGGGATGAAGAGTCATGACTGTCATGTGTTCATGGAGAGACTCATGCCTATAGCATTTCGGGATTTGCTTGATAAACCAATATGGGATGCTTTGACGGATCTTAGTCATTTCTTCAAAGACTTATGTTCAAAGTCATTAAATGAGAAGGACATGTCTGTACTTGAGAAGAACATCATAGAGATCACGTGTAAATTGGAAAAAATATTCCCACCTGGTTTTTTTGACTCCATGGAGCATTTGCAAATCCATCTTCCCTATGAAGCTCGTGTTGGGGGTCCAGTTCAATATAGATGGATGTACCCTTTCGAAAGGGTGATGGGAAACCTTAAGAGGAAGGTGAAGAATAGAGCTTATGTCGAGGGGTCGATATGCGAGGCATACAGTTTCGATGAGATATCTACATTTGTCTCAGACTATTTTCCGGACGAAGTCTTGACAAAGGCCAATCGAGTATCGAGACATGATGATGGGAGAAATGTTGAACTAAATGGCCGGCTCTCTGTATTTGGTCTATCGGGCCGCGCTTATGGAAAAGGAAAGCGCATATTCCTCTATGAGCAATAACTACATGCTGCACATACTTACATTCTTCTCAATTGCGAGGAGATTGACGAATTTGTGAGGTACACATGTAAACTTGATAATTTATCTTTTAAGTTGAAAATTTATTCTAATATGTTAATTTTTATAACATGGTATAGATTGTACGATGACGAGTTAAAAGTGAAGCATCCCGGCATAACTGATAAAGATATTCAAATCAATCGGGATAAAAACTTTACACTTTGGCTAAAGGACAAAGTAAGTTCAATTTTTAAGCACGTAGTTCAATTTTTAACTATGACTTCATTTAATAAGATGGAGTTTTTGTAGGCTTTGACTGAGGGATCAACGATTCCGGCTAATGTACAAGTCCAAGCTATGGGACCAGACATGGACCAAGTCAGCCGCAATGGTTACAAAATAAATGGTTATAAATTTCACATAAAGGCATATGGGCGCGGTAAAAGAGCAACGAACTTTGGAGTGTGTGTCCAAGGAGATTGTTACAATGAGCTTGGTCGTGCCTTTTATGGGGAGTTGGAGGAAATCGTAGAGTTATCGTACAAGGGCACGTACGGGGGTCATATTCATTTGTTCAAGTGCCGTTGGTTTTATTCAGAAAAAGGGATACGTGTTGACAGACATGGAATCGTCGATATTGACCTCCATAGGTCTGCGTACTCCAACGAACCGTTTGTTTTACCAACTCAAACAGTACAAGTATACTACACTCCTAGTCCTGTTAGGAAAAGGGATAGACCGCCTACAGATTGGCAAGTTGTAATTCATACTCCCGCGCGTAGTCGTGTAGAATTAGTTGATGGGGAGATTTACCAAGAGCAGATGCTTCATAGTCAAACCATAATAAATGTGGAGGACGACAATGAAGTAATTCAGTTAGATGATGGAGATGAACCACATGAATTAGATCCTGAGTCAATACTTGTGTCAGCTGACATTGATACTGAGGAGGAAGAGTTATTGACTGAATCTGACACTGAATCTGAAGCAGATGATGGTTATGAATCTGCAACACGTATACATGATGATTCTGAATCAGACACTGACACTTGAAATATATGTTTAGCATTACATGATTCTGAACAAATGAAATGTATGTTTAGTATTACATATTTTTTATATTCATATATATACATGTTTATATCACTGTCATGCATGTTTATGTACTAAACTATTTAAATGCAACTTTTGTTTATTGTCATTTTATATTCATATATATACATGTTTATATCACTGTCATGTTTATTGTCATATATACATGTAATCAAACATGACTCATAATAACATCTTGAAATTTGTAATATACAGATGGCTTCTGAAGCAGCGCAGAAAAAACGCGGCTTGGGTAGGGGGCCTAATCATGTGCCCAAGGCCCCTAGTAATCCAGATGGTCGGATTCTTATTCAGATTCGCCCTCCTCCGAAGAGCACGTACGTCCCACATATATCATTTATATATAAGCATTTAAGATTCCATTCAATCGTTATTGTTCGTGTCTTATATACTGTATTGAAAATTTGTATATTTCTCTTGGTTTGTGTATTGGGTGCCTAGAAATGTCCATATATGCATGTCGTCGTGCATGTGGCTTGTCTATATTGTAGGGGAGACTCTGGCGAATTTTTTTAAGTATTATAAGTATAAGTTTGAAAAATGTTCATAAGTATTATAACTTAGATATAATTTGCTTTAATATATGCTAATTGATGTTGTATATTATAGTGATTTTTCAGATAATAAGATCGTCAAGTGTATATCACAGCTGTGTTTACAGAATTGGCCTACACCTGTGATTACGTGGACGAGCACACCTATCGCCCATAAGGACGCTGTTTGGGCAGAATTTTTAGGTATGTTTTTTTAATTATGACAAAGGATAATTATTTAGTATTCGAAGGATAATTATTTAGTAATGTTTTTATTGTTGTTTTATTTGCAGAAACGGTATAGATGGGAGGACGCGTAGGCTTCAGTGATACAGACATTATTCTGGCAGAAGTACGCGGTCCGCACCAAAGACAATTTGAATAAAGAAAGACAAAAAGCCCTTCACAATGCAGAGATCGACCATCCAGGCCAGGGAGAAGATTACATGCATGAGCATAGTCCATGGTGGTGCACCCAGGCCATATGGCCTGAGATGTGTGCCCAATGGAGGACTGAGAGCTGGGTGAAAAGACGAAAGACTACCGTCAGCAACAGATCCTCGGGTGTACCCGAAGGCGAAAAGGCTAAAGGGACATACAAGGGCGGTAGTATTTCACAGTTGCATCATATCACTGCCAGGGTACGTATTTAATTACAAGTTTTAATGTATTTAAAATCATGAATTGTAGAAAATATATCACATTTTTACTTAGTAATATTATGCTTTTTTTGTATAGGAGTCTCAGTCTCAAGGTACACCTATCCATTGGCTGGATGTGTACCTGGCCACCCGTGATGGTCTGCCTGAGGCTATCCAGATAGCGGTAATAAATTTTAACAACTTGATCTTGTTTATTAAAGCTTACAGAATTAATTTATTTTTCACTATTTAATTGTTAACATGATGACAGGACACTTATAAGCGTTTATTGAATGAACGCTATCCTGAAGGCACTCCACGTTCGTCTATCGATCAAGAGTTGTGGGAGAGGGCGTCTGTTGTGAAGAAGAACTACATTAAAGGTCAAGGACAACGATGACGCCCATCCTTCAGTGGCTCAGGCTGCTCTTCTACCCAGTCTACACAGTCATCGAGCCATCCAGCTGTTCATACTCCGGCTAACTGTGTTAGAGCTATATGTCAAGATCGAAATCTTCTGACGATACTGGGCGGGCATGTGGGGGCTCTAGATCCTGAGGAGTTAGCTAAAGCAGTGGCGGCAGCAGCAGCAGCATCACAACACGGGGATGGCGATGAGGTATAAAATTAATTTGTTGTATATTGTCGTAATATACCAATATTAACATAATTAATATATATTACAGGGTGATCAAGGAGGCGGTGATGCTTGACGTACCTGTTTTAGATTAGTTTTATAGTTATAGTATAAGTTTGTACTTGTATATTCATTTTAGGATGTTTGTATGTTACTTAAACAAGTTTTGAAATGTTATTATATTTATTCAAAATCATATTGGTTTTGAATGGTTTATATACTAGTTTGGTGTGTATGTGTTGGTGGACGATGGATGTTTATATTGTTGTGTATGTTGTTGTTGGGTATGTGTGTTGGGATAAAACAGGTACAAAACAGGTACAGGTTTTTGGGATTTCTGCAAAACAGCAAAATTCTATTTTTTTATTTTTCCATATCAGCGACCACAGGCGGTCGCGGATAGGTAATAGCGACGGATAACTATTTGTGGACAACAGCGACCGGAGGCGATCGCGGATACCGGTCGCTGACACGTGGAACACGTCAGCTTTGGCCCTGGACTATGCTGACTCAGCTCAGCGACCGTATTTGTCATTACGGTCGCTCATAGCGGTCGCAGATATATCGGTCGCTAATAGTGGTCGCGGATGTGCATCTCAGCGACCAGATTTTGTGCGACGCCTTTCAGCGACCGTATACGGTCGCTGATGGTTATCTGCGACTGTATGCGGTCGCTGATATGCGGTCGCTGATAAAGCTTTTTCTTATAGTGATTTAGGCTTCCACAACTTGCAATCCGTGCAATCTTTTAGTGATTTAAGAGTTCTAGATTGTAGCTAGCATGCAAGAGAGTAGATCTATTACATAAAATACAAATAACATCAACCAAATCAACCGTTATGATCTGGTCAAACCATGTCAGTCGACATTTTCATATGTTTTCTGGGTTACCCAGAAAACAGAGATCATGCCCGACTCGGCTAGTTTGACCAGCCACTGTGTTCAATCCACTTGATTATTTAGTGATATTAATGAATGGATCCATAGTACACATAAGCAGCTACAACTTAGTTACAAAAACAGAATTAAAACAACAACACACTGAAAGATCCAAGACCAACAAAAACTTGTCAGACATTGAAAACCCATTTCTGGGTTACCCAGAAATGGTCTGGTCATGGTCGGTCAACGACCTTTGACCAAAAATAACTTGCAATCTATTCAGGATATGACCTTGATTCAACTTCCAGAGAACAGATCTCATGACATACTGCAATATTGAACACTTAAAACACAAAAACTACATACAGACAGAGATCTACAATGCCTGACATTTGGTTGTCAAAACACAAAATGAACTTTTCCAGATTTTGTAGATCTTCAAATTCGAGCCTCTAGATGTTATGGATTCAACATCTAGCAACCCAAATCATCATTAAACACTACTAACAACACATTTAACATAAAAAAAACAACATCTAACAACAGATTTTTGGCCAGATTTCAAGCTAGGGTTTTATATCTTCTATGAACGATTTTAATTTCTGACTTTTGATTTGGTTAATGGATTTCGTGGGGCTGATCTTGGGGACTGATATACAACTATATTTCGTTAGTTTTGAGTTGAGAGAGATTGGTTGAGGGTTTGTAAAAAAATAAGCTAACAAAAGCAATTATCTCTCTCCTAATCTATATATACTAAGTTAGATGCATGTATTGGCTGGCATAGGTGACTGATATACATTAATTTCAGTCACATGGAGTGGTTAGATTTGGTGAACAACTCACCAAAGGTCAAAACCTACATATTAGCTTCAAATAATGCAAGAGGGTTAATTTAGTCAATTGGCTTGGAATTTTAATGGCATTTGTGTAAACTTATCCCAAACCCTTAGGGTTTAACCCTTAAGTCTTGCACAATTAATTTGTAGAATTTATAATTAAGCAAAAATAGATAAATAAATAAAATTTTAGTTTCAAAAAAAATCATTACAAATTAGGCTTACTAATTTAGTTTAGGTTTACTAATTACATAAACTTAAATATTAGGTTTAGGTATTCACTAATTAACATCGAGCTTGCTTAATTAGCGATTAGGGCTCCTATTTAGCAATTAGGGTTAACAATTTAATAATTAGGGTTAACAATTTGTAATTAGGGCTTCTAATTACATTAAACCTGCACATTAGGGTTTATAGTCCACTAATTAGCATTAAACATTCTAAATTAGCAATTAGGGCTTATAATTTTGGTAATTAGGGTTACCAAATCACAATTAGGGTTTATAATTCAAACATTTGGGTTTCTTGAAATCAATATATCTAAATGTTAATTAGGGTTGACCTTATTAACCATAAAATCATATAACACATTTATATAATAGACTTAAACTCACAATTGAGTTTCAATTTAGGGTTTCCCACAGTAAAATTAAGGTTTTCAAATATTGTACCGTAATTGACTAACCACTATCAATACGTACATACAGTACATATTTATTGCACTGAAAAATCATAATATAATTAGTATTATATTATTATTCTCATCCATTGCTCAAAATTCAAAATTAGGGTTTGGATTCCATATCTGATTTATTTTTCCATTATTAACCTTAATAATTAAGGTAAAATAAATAACTTAATAATTTGTACTAAAATTCATATAATAAAATAATTATTATAATTATTCTAAAAATCACTCCATATATTATTTAAATAATATATAACTATATTTTCATAGAAAATAATTAATAAAAACCTTTCTATCAAAAAATTAATTATTATAAGAATATACTTTATAATAATCAATAATTCTAAAATAAAATTATTTATAAATATTCATGTAATAAATATATATTTATTTATCACATAAACACCTATACACAATATATTGTACAAATCCTCATCTTTAAAATAAAAAAAAATTATACGCAAAATTTCTTATTTATTTATATAAAAAATATTGGGTTGTTACATTCACCCTTCCTTATAAAGATTTCGTCACCGGAATCACCATTTTAAAACTCATACATACAGGGGTACGTAGCATTCACAATCATTGCAAGTAGATCTCGATCATAATTTGATCGAACTGATCTTTAACTATTTACATAAAGTTTGTCTTTCTGATTAAACGAAAATTTGATTTCTAAAAGAACTCAAATTCGTCCCTCAAATTTTCTTTATAAAATAATTTACTATATATAGGAAAATCATGTATAATAAAATAAAAGTTATACGAATAATACCTGGAGTTCCATTGCCAGCTGTTGCCGTATCCTGGACAGTCATGTTGTAGACCTTTGTTGTTGATTTTGTTGGCTTGCTCGATGACATAGGTCCCGTGATTGCTAAAGTCCCGCTGCCAGTGCCTGTGTTGTTCACACTTCTTGTTTTCGCCCTCCTCTTCGGACAATCTTTCACCTTGTGCTGCATCGATCCGTACAGGAAACACCCACTGTTCATCCTAGGATTAGGGCGGTTGGGAGAGATATGACCTTCCTGCCCGCACTTATAGCATACGAAATTTCCTTTCAGACAATCCCCAGAGTGATTCTTTCCACAAGTCTTGCACTGTATCGCTGACTTTTTAACACCTTCTTGTTTCACATGCACATTCCCAAAGTAGTTTCCCTTCCTCTTGCCACCACTCTTGCTCCCACTATTAATTCCTACCTTCCCAGCTCCTTCTACCTTACCCTTATTCTTCCTTTCCTTGTTGTAGAGGCTCATGACCTCACTCTTCTCCTCAACTATAATCGCTTTCTCTATGAGTGCTGTAAATGTAGGGATCTGCAACACTACCACCTTATTATAGAGCCAGGGTTTTAATCCCAGCTTAAACCTTCTCGCTTTTCTTGCCTCCGTATCAACTTAATGCGGAGCAAACCTAGCTAACTCATTGAACTTGGCAGCGTATTCTGACACCGTCATATTCTCCTGCTTCAACTCTAAAAATTTAACCTCCATCCTAGCCTGCATACTAGGTGAAAAATAGTTTTCTAAAAATAATGTTTTGAGCCTATCCCAAGTCACTACACCTTCTCCTGCCCTCGCCTGATTCGCTTCCCACCAAAAATTTGCCTCACCCTTCATCATGTAGGTGGCAAAAGCAGTCTTCTGCCCTTCAGTTACCCTAGCTATCATGAATGCTTTTTCAATCTCTTTAACCCAAGTTTGGGCTTCAACAGGGTCAGTTGTACCTTTGAATTTAGGCGGTCCTACAGCCTTAAAGTCTTTGAAGTTAGCTAAGCGGTTGTCCGGCTGGTTCCCTGCAGCTGGTATTCCCTGTTGCATAGCCTAAGCTTTCATGTTCGTGAAATTCTGCATCGGGTCTACTTGTTGTTGTCCCTCAATGTTGTTGACAGATTTTTCTACCCTTTGATTTCGAGTTCGACGTCTTGGCGGCATTATCTGATTAAATAAAATCATAAATTTAACTTACATTCTAAACCTTATCGCATAAGTTTAATATACTAAACTTGTTTCATTACTCAAACATAGATTCATATTCATTCAACGAATATTTTACATAGCATAGCACATAATGCTTTAAACATCAGCTATCCCTTTGTGACTACAAAAGTCGGGATTTACAAACTTGATCATTATAAAAGTTTTAGAATATTACATTACACAGACATACTAAGCACTCATATTACATTAAACACACCTACACCACAGAACCTATACTACCTATTCGCTACGCCTTTTTCCTTGGACAACATCTCGCTTCCTATAGATAAAACATGCTCCTGGTTTGTAGTCAGGACAATACAGAGTGGTATGTCCCTCATAGAAAAAAGATAACATATTCTTTTCCCTTTCTTCTTGTCAAATTTTCCTAAGTCCTGGTCTTCTATCTTTCTTTTTCCCTTCTTGCTCGGAGCTACACACGATGTGTTGCTTGAGGCTCCCATCTGATCAATTTGGATTTTAAGCTTATCTTGTTCTTCCATTGTTTCTATTAATGCTTGACGTAATTGACTATTCAATAGCTTTTCTATTTCCCACAACCTTTCCAGAGAAGAAACCTTGTTCCTCAGATCCTGCACCTCCGTTGATGCTTGATCAACTTTAACTTTAGTGTCCGAATCACTATCTGTCAGTTCCACCATTTTTGGATTTGGTACTATGTTTCCCACGATAACCACTTCGTCCGAGTTGGTTTCATTGTGAGCCTCTATTTCAGCTATTGGCTTCGATATCAGCTCGGGTGTATGGATTTGATCCTTCTTCATGCTATATGCATATAACAAGCCTTTTCCACCAGACATCTACACACATAAATTATCCTGATTAGTATATAGTATATACACACAACAAATAAGAGTTTTATATAAGTTATCTTTTATTTTCTTTGACGATGAATTTATTCAATTCATCTCCTTTTAAACTCTATATGAGTTATTTATATTTTCAACGTTTCTCTCTATTCTAAGGTTATAGCCTAAGGTCTATCCCACCTAAGGTTTCTAACCCTAAAGCTCTGATACCAACCTGTAAGGCCCCCAAATCCGAGTACTTAAAACCTGAATTCAGTGCTTCACGATACCATTTCTATGAGCGGAATAATACTAGTAATAATAACAATAATATAAAGATCAACTTAATTTACATATTCATCAGAGTCTGAATCCCAAGTACGTAACCTTTAAACATTTATTACAACCCTTGATAGATAATATATATCACACTTGTCTTAATAAAGTAAACTATTACATAACATAGTATTTAATTCATTCAGCAACATTTCTTTTTCCCTTGTTCTTAGAAGAGCTCTCTGGTTGTTCACACTTAGCTGAAAATATTTAAATTAAGCAAGGATGAGCATTTGAGTGCCCAGCAAGTAATAGCAATTATATATATAAGCTGAAAGAATTTAAAAGTTTTCTTTGTACTGCCCTTCTACAACAAGTCAATAGTTATGAAGTAATCTGAACCGATAATAACAACATATCTACTCTCTATCAAAAAATTTTGAAACTACGTAATGACTATAAATAGGGTTAAGGCGACATACTATGAACATTATTTTCAATTTTCAAAAAGGTTAAACAGAACTTCATCTGTAAACCGTCATAACTTACGGGCACGGAGGTGATCAGCCCGTTGTACCATGTATTGATCAACACTACATGCAAGAACGAGGGTATCGTTCACTCTGTCCGCCTTGGGCGCAGAAAATTTTTTCTGTGTAGGGATGTTCATACTTGTCTGGGTTCCAAATCAAAGGTTTTATCTTATTCAACAATAATCTATAATTCAACATATATATATATATATATATATATATATATATATATATATATATATATATATATATATACGGGTAATTGACAAAGGTGTATCAACATGTGATTAAATACAATTATTATCTAAGTGGGGACACTTGTATAACCATTTATAGAAATTAACGAACATATTATATATCTGAATTACCATATACTAACATGTTGAAAAGCAATGAGCATATATAATGTAGGGTTAATAATCTGTACAATAATAATATAATTTAGAAACATTCTTACTCATGTCCATTGCATAAAGAAAATGCAAAGGTAAGATACTTGCCTGATACGCTTCTTACAGTTCATAACTTAGTTCTATCTTTTAAATCACGACCTATCATTAATAAGATCATTCGTTCGATTAGAACAATATATCTCAACACATAATACTGCTTATTGCAGTCAGCACATATCCTAATCACATTGGCACATAAGTTTAACAACCATTGAATCACAAATAAACACATATCTAATCAAATTATTTAAGTCCATATCAATTTCTGAAATATGTCGGTGTACCGACAGCTTTATCGGGTAATTATCGAGTCTAGGACTCTATCCTGTAACTTAGTATTAGTCATATTATTTTTAAATGACTTATAATAATTTTTTTTAACATTTATTATAATTTATCATGAATTTTCAAACATCGGAATCATGCTTAAATAATTTAAATATCAAACAATTCTATTATCATTAATATTTAATTAATATTAAACTATTAATGAAACCATTGCGAAAATATTAAAGTTATTTATAATAACTTAGAATATTTTTAAAGTATTTAAATTACCTTTAAATGATTTTTAAAACAATTAAAATCATTTTTAATTAATTACCATTAATATTTAAATATTAATGTACTATTTATCAAAATATTAAAAGTCATTAATTGTAACTTAAAATATTTTTAATTCATTTATATCCTTTTTAAATGATTTTTAAATTAATAAAATCATTTTTAAACTATTTATTAAATATAATTATTAAATAAATTTAATATCATTTGGTATTAAATTAATATCATTAATATTAAATTATTAATAAAATTATTCTTTAAATATAAAAAGTTATATTTTATAACTTAAAATATCTTTAAACACTTTATTTATATTTAAAATAATTTTTATAATATTAAAATCATTTTTAAACTAATTTATTTAATATAATTATTAAATAACCTTAATATCATTAATAATAATTAATTAATAAAATTTACCTTTAAATATTAAAAGTTATATTTTATAACTTATAATATTTTTAAATACCTTATTATTATTTAAAATGATTTTTTTAATATAATAAAATCATTTTTAATTTACTTATTTAATTCATTTAGTAAATAACTTAAATATCATTAATATTAATTTATTAATGAATTTTGCTTTAAAATATTAAAAGTTATATTTTATAACTTAAAATATTTTTAAATAACTTATTATCATTTAAAATGATTTTTAATATAATAAAATCATTTTTAATTAATTTATTTAATGCATTTAATAAATAAATTAATTATCAATAATATTTAAATAAATACTAATATTTATGAAAAATATTTCAAATTAATAATATTTAATTTGTATAACTTAAAAATAATTTTTAAAATAATTTTTGTAATTTTTCAAAATTAATTACTATTTTTAAATAATTTTCGAAATTTTAAATAATTTATTTTAATAAAAGTGTTGCTAAAGACTGCCTATAGCTATAGAACCGTCGCTATAGGTGTTCTTCATGTTATTCATGAAACCTAGATCTTCATAGCCAGTTTGCAAGGTATCAAGTTTGACCAAGCTTTCTGATCAGATCCTGATGTTATTGGGCATGTTATTTATCATGTATTATAGTACTAATGCACGACTACAAGATCCAACAACTAACATGGCCAAATAACACATAACAAAGTAGATCTGGAGCCATGAACAAGCTGTCAGAGCTGTTCTTCAATTCCTGGGTTACCCAGAAATGAAGAACAGTTAGACAAGCCATATTTGGGCTTCCACAACTTCCAATCCGTGCAATCTTTTTGTGATTTAAGAGTTCTAGATTGTAGCTAGAATGCAAGAGAGTAGATCTATTACATAAAATACAAATAACATCAACCGAGTCAACCGTTATGATCTGGTCAAACCATGTCAGTCGACATGTTCATATGTTTTCTGGGTTACCCAGAAAACAGAGATCATGCTCGACTCGGCTAGTTTGACCGGCCAATGTGTTAAATCCACTTGATTATTTAGTGATATTAATGCATGAATCCATAGTACACATAGCCAGCTACAACTTAGATACAAAAACAGAATTAAAACAACAACACACTGAAAGATCCAAGACCAACAAAAATTTGTCAGACACTGAAAACCCATTTTTTGGTTACCTAGAAATGGTCTGGTCATGGTCGGTCAACGACCTTTGACCAAGAATAACTTGCAATCTGTTCAGGATATGACCTTGATTCAACTTCTAGAGTACACATCTCATGACATACTACAATATTAAACACTTAAAACACAAAAACTACACACAGACAGAGATCTACAAGGCCTGACATTTGGTTATCAGAACACAAAATGAACTTTTCCAAATTTTGTAGATCTTCAAGTTCGAGCCTCTAGATGTTATGTATTCAACATATAGCAACCCAGATCATCATTAAACACTACTAACAACACATTTAACACAAAAAAACAGCATCTAACAACAGATTTTTGGCCAGATTTTAAGTTAGGGTTTTATACCTTCTATGAACGATTTTGATTTTTGGCTTCTAATTTGGTTAGTGGATTTCATTGGGCTGATCTTGGGGACTGATATACAACTATATTTCGTTGGTTTTGAGTTGAGAGAGATTGGTTGAGGGTTTGTACAAAAATGAGCTAACAAAAGCAATTCTCTCTCTCTCAATCTATATATAATAAGTTAGATGCATGTATTGGCTGGCATAGGTAGCTGTTATACATTAATTTCAGTCACATGGAGTGGTTAGATTTGGTGAACAACTCACCTAAGGTCAAAACCTACATATTAGCTTCAAATAATGCAAGAGGGTTAATTTAGTCAAGTGGCTTGGAATTTTAATGCCATTTGTGTAAACTTGTCCCAAACCCTTAGGGTTTGACTCTTAGGATTTAACCCTTAGGGTTTAACCCTAAGGTCTTGCACAATTAATTTGTAGAATTTCTAATTAAGCAAAAATAGATAAATAAATAAAATTTTAGTTTCAAAAAAAATCATTACAAATTAGGTTTACTAATTTAGTTTAGGTTTACTAATTACATAAACTTAAAAATTAGGTTTTGGTATTCACTAATTAACATTAAGCTTGCTTAATTAGTGATTAGGGTTCCTATTTAGCAATTAGGGTTAACAATTTAATAATTAGGGTTAACAATTTGTAATTAGGGTTTCTAATTACATTATACATGTACATTAGGGTTTATAGTCCACTAATTAGCATTAAACATTCTAAATTAGCAATTAGGGTTTATAATTCAAACATTTGGGTTTCTAGAAATCAATATATCTAAATGTTAATTAGGGTTGACCTAATTAACCATAAAATCATATATCACATTTTTATAATAGACTTCAACTCACAATTGAGTTTCAATTTAGGGTTTTGCACTGTAAAATTAGGGTTTTCAAATATTGTACCATAATTGACCAACCACTATCAATACGTACATACAGTACATATTTATAGAACTGAAAAATCAAAATATAATTAGTATTATATTATTATTCTCATCCATTGCTCAAAATCCAAAAGTAGGGTTTGGATTCCATATCTGATTTATTCTTCCATAATTAACCTTAATAATTAAGGTAAAATAAATAACTTAATAATCTGTACTAAAATTCATATAATAAAATAATTACTATAAAAATCACTCCATATATTATTTAAATAATATATAACTATATTTTTATGGAAAATAATTAATAAAAACCTTTCTATCATAAAATTAATTATTATAAGAATATACTTTCTAATAATCAATAATTCTAAAATAAAATTATTTGTAAATATTCATGTAATAAATATATTTTTATTTATCACATAAATACATATACACAATATCTTGTACAAATCCTCATCTTTAAAATAAATAAAAATAATTTATACGCAAAATTTCTTATTTATTTATATAAAAAATATCGGGTTGTTACAAGAGACAACCCCGAGATACTCAATTCTAGTTCCGGAGACAACCCCGGGTGATACAGTTCAAACCTCGGAGACAACCTTGAGGCATGCAATTGCAGTTCCGGAGATAACCCCGGAAATGCTTGTTTCAAACCCCAACAATCAGCTTCAACACTCGGTGATAGCCCTGAGGCACTCAGTCCTAAGCCCGGAGATGACCTCAGGAGGATAGGCACACCTCAGGGATAACCCTAAGGACGGTCAGCACTTGCAGCAGCCCAATCTCAGAGATAATCCTGAGCAACGACTGCTAAATCAGCCCAGAACCGGAGATAACCTCGGTCAGGGGCAAAATTATCATTTTGCCACCTCAATCCCACATTCATGCCGTCTTAACAACATTTTAATCTACATACTACATAGTGAGCTACAAGAACCATAGCTCCAATCTCGAGTGACTAATACACAAGACAGCACACCTGATAGAATTTTAAGCCTGAAGATCTAGGCATGGACCCATCTTCCTGACTTCGTACAACCTCTTATCCCATGTCCTTGTGTATCTCTCGACAACATCATACCGTAAAAGGTCTTAAACACCTCGATCGGATGCCCGGATTGTAGTTTTGAAGGTTCGAGCGGATAACATGTTGCATGAGTGCACGTACTTCGAGATAACAGGACCCACAGAGCCCGGGACACTCTGGGCAGCTGCAGGTACACCTGCGGTTGCCGCAAGTACACCTGCGGCTTCCCCCACTGTAAATAGAGGGCTTGGGGTGGCCATTTGTAAGAAGAAAAAGGCGAGGAAGCCCTGTTCAATTTGCTATGTACACACTATAAATGGAGTGCTTTCTCATTTCAAACACTTGTGAGCTTATATTTGGTTATTTTTTACTGGTTGGAACCGAGTGTTCATCCATTTAAAGCTATTGAAGACTTCTTTGGCAGTCCACTGTAAGCCTTCTTACATTACTTAAAGCCTTTTCTTCACTTTTGACACACACAGTCAATCACGTTGAGAGTCGTATTGCGTGTGTATGCCCAAACTTCAGTCCGCAGCTTTCTTATTTCTTTTGTGTGTGTGTGTGTGTGTGTGTATATATATATATATATATATATATATATATATATATATATATAGTTACATTCAGTCCTGCCTGGAGTTTACTTCGTGGCGGTTGATCGTCTCTATATATATTTGCAGCTTTAATATATTTACTTTTCCGTCCCGCCTGGAGTTTACTTCGTGGCGGTTGATTGTTCTTATATATATATATATATATATATATATATATATATATATATATATATATATAACTGTTTATAGCTTTCATACAAACTGCTATATCATGTGAGCAGAGGAATCTTGTGATCACAGATTCAGTCTCCTGAATCTAGATTCGGTTTTCGTCATGGACATTTTCAGCTGTACATAGCTTGTAAATTATTCACGGTGTTTGAATTTCCCTAGACGACTCTCATGCCCACAAGGAGTTTGACACTACTATGTATCTTATTTTCTCGAAGATGCTTCGCATCTCGAAAATAAAAGCAACCAAGCCGAACACATAATAAAATGGAAGTATCAAAGGCCTTAATTACTATTGAGCATAAGGATTTGAAAAACCTCTTTAACAAAACATCATTGCTATATCTTGTTAAAACTGAAATTTTATACAAAATTTAAACCCTTTGTATATAGGTGCAAACGATGCATAGCACTACTTCCAGATAATTTTAAATTGACCCACACACACACATATTCAGATAACAATTTAATTGAAAAGTGGCGATCACCGTGGTAACACAAATATTGGGGGGTGCCTAACACCTTCCCTCCGCATAATCAAGCCCACGGACCTTAACGAATCTCTATGAAGCCCCCAAATTCGGGTTACCTGACCCCCCAAGTTTGGTGCTCACGATCCAATATATAAATAACATCTAACTACCCATTCATTTATTAATATAAACATACATCTCATTAACTTATATTGCTAATACATTACCCCAGGTTCTTTAACCTTAACATTACAAACATACCCTTATATATACAAAAAGGGTTTACAAATACAACATAATAATAATGTTCATCGTATACTACTCCAACATTATGCCTTTGCCTTTGTTCTTCTTAGACCCGCTGGCCTCTTCGTTCCTAGCTGAAATATTTTATTTAGCAAGGGTGAGCAACAAATTTGCCCAGCAAGTTAAGATATATAATGAATGTATAAGAATCAGAACAACAGACTATCTAATTCAATAAAATAACTCCAAAGTACGGAGAACTTTGAAATAGCTGAACAATTCTTTCTTCTCTAACCAATCTTCTCGCAACCTAAGCAACACATTAACGAAAGAATATAATGCTTTCAAAGTTTCTACGATATTCAATTGAATAACAATTTAGAAATACTCTCCAGAGTTTATGATGAATGATCTTACAAGATCTTGAAATTCTCTTCTCGGGTAACTATCAAAGATTTACTCTGATATACCCAAATAACAAGTTGGAAATATTTTCCAGCGTTTATGCTGAGTGATCACAAAGGATCTAGAACTTCTCTTCTCGAGTAACTATAAAAGATTTACTTTGGTATACCCAGGTGTATCAGATAACCATAAAGATTAAATCATATCCCTCTACAAGTATATAAAGTGATCAACTTCATTATACCCTATATTATGCATAATATTTACACGCGCGCAAAGGCCGAATATACGACGAAAAATGTTTCCTTTGTATAAAAGGTTGTTCTTCTCAGTGTTATAAATAGATTTTGAATATTAACAACGAAATACTATGATTTCAATATCAATTATCTTTCTCGATCGAGCCAAAACAGTTGGCATTGACTTGTCAATAATAATTGAATTCTCTTCTCGAACCTACCAAGTTCCAATTTCTATATCAAATCACTTTCTCGATCTAGCCGAAACAATTGGCATCGACCTGTCAATAATAATTTAGTTCTCTTCTCTTCTCAAACCTATCAGGTTTTAATAAAAGTTCATCTAGCTAGAATAATTAGCTAAGACATTTCTCAACACGATTTAACAACAGACAGAATTTGATTGTACTATTGGCAATTAATAATAACATTTACAGATGTAAATATCCAACAACAGTTATTCTCAAAATCACTAATTTAATTTGAATTAATAAACATGCACTAACTACGAATAATCAACAATAATTATCAGACGTGGTCTAATCAACAATAATTAACCACCATACTATTTAAAAGATATAACTCAAGGTTGAGTTAAGGAAACTTTCCTGATTCGTTGACTACTGCTACGCAATTTAAGTTAACTTCTTTTGTGAGACCTATCATTAATAAGATTGGTCTTTCAATCAGCATATCATACTTTATGTCATAATACACCTACTTTTTCAATCAATTATCCAACACTTAATCACATAATTAAATATTAGATAGCACCTTACAACATTAGTATTATTATCATCCTGTGATAATTCTTCAATCACTATATCATATACATTATGATTTAACACTTACTTTTTTATTTCATAAGTTATTCTTTAACATCTAATAAGTTAACTACTAATCCAGCAACCTGGATTCTAAATCTAGCAACCAAATTGCCAATCCAGCAACCTGGATTCCAAATCCAGCATCTAGATGGCCAATCCAGCAAACTGGATTCCAAATCCAACAACTAGATTGCAAATCCAACAACTAGATTGCAATCCAGCAAGCTGGATTCAACATATTTTCAATCCAGCAAACTGGATTCATTAATTACTTAATCCAGCAAGTTAGATTCCATATCCTTTTCATGAAAACACCAAATCAACCTATTATTTTTCTTTTACCAAACACATATACATATATTCCTCACCCAAAAAGTATTTTTTTCATAATTTTTTAACTTCCTTTAGTATTTTTCAAAAATTATTTTTAGTGTGTAACTTAAGAATTTAGCCCCATCATGCTCAACTCCAGAATTTCCCATCTCTTGGCACAATCTTATACGTGTTAACTTGAGCCTCCAATTTAAATTTTGTGACCATCGGAGTTATAGAACTCTGGTTATAGCCATTTTTGTCGGAAAATCACAAAAAATTGAAATGGTCATAACTTGGTAATTTTAAGTCGGAATGGGCTCATTTTTTGACAGGAGGTACTTAATCCATATATTTTCATGTCCCAAAAGATCGGAATTTTTCTCACAAATTAAGTGGCCGAAACAGCCCTTACAAAATTTTGTGCAGTAGCTTTTTCCCCTTTTTTACTTTTTCGTGCTTTGTTAAAAATAGTCCATACTGAAATATACAACTCCTTTTTCAGTGATTCCACTAGGAGATGTTAAAAAACTTATCATATTATCCTCCCAAATGTTTTTAGAATTATTGAATGTCAGAAAAATGACTAAACTGCCCCTACTCTTGATTGTCCAAAATAGTCTGTTTTTCCTTAAAAAACACAAAACTATTTTTGCTAAATTAGTCACTACGGACTGTGTACTCAACATTTTTGAGTGTTACTACTTGAGTTTAGTATTTAACTTACATATCTAGCATCTCTCTTTGACGGATCACACAAAGAAGGTGTAGATCAAAAATGGTGAAAATCGAAAGTTCATAGAAATTTTAGGGTTTATAAACTAGAAAATCACTTTTTTTTTTTACTTTTGATTTCCAACTAAAACAACACCCAATATGGGTATATCTAAACATGAAACACTCATTAACAAGTATATTCATGGTTTTTAAATTTAGAAAACTGTTTTAGAAATTAGGATATTTGGGAAGTGCTCAAGGAAACCTTCGTACATGGGAGGCCATGCGTCTAGGTTATGATAGATATCATATGGCCACAGAATTATTCTTGGTTGACCCAATAGACCCCAAAGAAAAATGAGAAGATTACTATCATATTCTTCCCAATGGTGAGTCTTCTCTTGACTTATCGTTATCTCCACTGTCTCAAATTGAGAATTATACTTCAAACAAACACCAAGATTATATAGGTAGTGCTTGTAGATATACTCGGCAAGCGGATGTGCACAATCATGTCTTATGATGACACGAGGTTGTATGTCGTTAGACATCTTGTATGATAGTGGCAAAACACCCTTCCAACGTTGGGTTTGCCTCACCCTATTTTCTTCACCAAATATAACTACTAAATGATGACCACCGTTCTATTCCCTTGTTACCCCCGCTCGACCCAGCTACACTCTTATTACCTGAAAGGAATTGTGAAGCAAAAGGGTGAGCACAACTAGCTCAGTAAAGAATATCATGACTAAAGATAATTCAATTATCAATAGCCTTCATCAACAATAAATCAGAGATTTAGAACATATGGTAAATGATAAAAATTTCAACCATAGTTGCAGCGGAACGAGCAATCCATTAGAAGAGTCAAATAGACTATAAAGTCTATTATCTTCTCCATGTTAAAAATCCACCAACAATATTTTATCCATGTAACATCACTCAATAGTTCCTTTCCACAATCATATGAATAACTCATAATCATAATTGTGACTCTAAATTTTTCTTCGCACCTAGGATGAAGAATATTTTCATCACCTGTCTTTACCTGAAACATCAAAGATCATGGTTATACCAAATCACAGTTCGTGTTTATAATCATACTAAAAAATCCATCTTTGCACTACGGGCCAAAGATATTCATCAACAAACCATCTTTGCACTACGGGCCAAAGATATTCAACAACAGTTCATCTTTGCACTACAGGCCAAAGATATTCATCAACAGGCCATCTTTGCACTACATGCCAAAGATATTCATCAACAATTCATATTTGCACTACAGACCAAATATATTCATATCTCAAAGAAATATATAATCATTTCAGAATTTATATAAACAATAATTATAACCATGTTGATCAATTCACCTTTGCACTTAAGCTTAAGATATTCAATTATAAATTCAATGGTCATGATCATACCAGTCACAATTCAACTTTGCACTACAGGCCAAAGAGAACCCTAGTCATGATCATACCAATAATCTATCCATCTTTACACTCCAGTGAAAGAGAATTTCAACATCAGGGTTATAAAAATGTTATATATGATGATAAAAATAATATGATCAACATATAGTTTTAATCTCAAGAGTAATATTCGTAACTCATGAATAGTAACCCCGACACAAAAGATAGAAATTCTACAATAAAATTCATACCAATATTTCGGTATAATGATATTGAAAGAATAACATTACTTAAATTTATAAATAATTTATTTTAATTGTTTACACTTTACTAATTAATGCATTTAATCATCATAAAATGCCAACTCTTACAATTTCATCATCAATAACCAAAACCCTCATCAAAAATCTGCATATACCTCATATAGGATTCTCAAGCCATAAAATCCTATTTTCTAATTTTCTTTCTTCACAAAACATATTTAATTCATTTACTCATAACTAGACCATTTTCATGAAAAATACCAAATCAGTTCCAAAAATATTTCTTTTCTGGGATTTAGCATAATATAGTCCCATAGTGAACATATATTTTTCTCAGAATTTTTAAAAGTCATTTACTATTTTTCATATGGCCAAAACAGCCGAATATTTAGACATTTATCAAAAATTATACTTTTGTCCAAAAATTCTGAAATTAACAGAGTTTACTTCCATCATATACATGTACTCCCAATAAAAATTTCATCAATTTTGGAGTTAACCACAAGAAATTATAAGCAGTTACTTTTAAAATAGTCTTTTCTCATAAAATTCATAACTCTCAATCTATACATCCAAAAATCACCATTTTTGGACACAATCAATAAAACTCATCAAAATATCATTTCAAATTTTTCCAGAATTTTTGAAGTTCAGAAAAATTACGAAACTGAAAAACATAACAACCCTTAAAATCTCTTACTATCCCTTACTATCCCTTACAATCCCTTACAATCCCTTACAATCCCTTACTATCCTTTACCTCAAAAGAGCAGTACTTCTGATCGGTATAAGGCTGAAGGAAACTTGCACTGATGAATAGCAACTCACCAAGTATCTAAATACTCACAAAATACACTCAATAATCTAGAGAGAGAAAGAGAGAAAGCTTATGTTTTTGGTGTGATTTTCAATTCTAACTTAGCCCTCTATTTATAGGAAAATTTTGGTAGGTTTGACCTGCAACCTGATGGCTTTACCTGCTACTATTCCCACCCACCACATTTGAAATATAATTCAGCACATTTCTTCACCAACCACAAGTGGGGCCCACCAATTCTAGAATTTTCCACCAAAATGATAAACTCCGAAAATTCAACAATTTCTGAACCAGTCATCTCGTAAAATTCATAACAAATCATACGTTCATTTTTAACGGTTCAAAATTTGTGGACATATACTCAACATATATATGTATAACATATCCAAAAATTACCACGATCCAACGGTCGGATTAAAAATTATAACCCCCGCAAAATATCTCAAAAACCCTGATTTTTAATACCTCCATTCCGACAAAAATACTGATAAAAACCTCAACATTAACTCCTTCATTTTTAACCACAAAAATATATCCCTCATTTATATCCACATAAAATAAATATTTTCTTATCATATAAATCAATAATTAATTATTCACAAATAATATTACAGAATCACATTTATGACAACCAGGCCGTTCCCAGGAAAGAGGGGGCTTTCCAATAAGAATTTCTCCTTACTGGCGCGCAATTAAATGACCAAACCTCTCCTTAGACAGAACTTTCTAGACATTGTCAATAATGCTATCTAATAATATTATTTAAATAATATGAATTATTGATCTGATAATGGAGAAATACTGTGCAGTGACAATTATTGCACAACAATAATATAAAATTTCAACGTAGCAATTATTGAATCAATAAAATAAAATATTGAACAGTAATTACTGTAACAATTATTGAGTAGTGCCTTCTTACGTAAGGATCAATAATTCAAAAATACTGTGTAAAATCGTGTGCTACTGTGCAAACACGCGTATTACTGTATTTTAACCACCGGGTATTCCAACAGTGTTAACGGTAACAACTACGCCGTTATTTGTAAAAACTCAAATTTGTCATTTTCTTCACCCGACAGTTATTCGTTATGGGGCCCACAAATAGCTGCGCCGTCGTACGAATATTCTCCGACAGAAAGAATATTTCACGACCAAACGAATATTCCCCGACAACAATGATTATTTTATAACCACTTGTGTATTTTGAAAAAAAATCATATATCATCCTTAACTTTAACATTTATCAATTTAACCATTTACTGAATAGTAATTATAAGAAAAATTGAATACTTTTATTTCATAAAATTCGGGGTCTTACAATCTCCCCTCCTTATGAAATTTCGTCCCCGAAATTTACGTACCTGGTATTTCAAAGAGTTGAGAATACCTTCCTTTCATTTCAAATTTCATCTTCTCTGTCATCATAATTTCTCCATTGCTCATCTCCTGTATTTCAAATATCATTCTAGAATACAGCTTCAAAAACAAAGGTTAATTTAACAAATTAACATATCACATCATATCCCAATAGTATGACTGACCAACAAATAAGCTTAGGTAGGACACACTAGCGAAGGATTTACTCATCTCTCCCCTCCTAGTTGTATTCCCCGATCTCCGCCAGAGATCATATCCCTAAGCTCTGATACCAAATGTAACGACCCCAAAATAGGTTCATTCCACCCAACCCATTCTGAGTCGTCAAATACATGGTACAGAAAACAACTACAACTTTATTACAACAATTGTCGTGCAAAATACAACAACACATATGCTGTGAGTTTGGATACAAATATATACCAAATGTGACTCATGTTCCAACCGTGGACATCACCTCACAATAACACCTTACATAAAGGTATAGTCAAAAACTGTTTTAGAAATTAGAATATTTGGGAAGTGCTCAAGGAAACCTTCGTACATGGGAGGCCATGCGTCTAGGTTATGATAGATATCATATGGCCACAGAATTATTCTTGGTTGACCCAATAGACCCCAAAGAAAAACGAGAAGATTACTATCATATTCTTCCCAATGGTGAGTCTTCTCTTGACTTATCATTATCTCCACTGTCTCTAATTGAGAATTATACTTCAAACAAACACCAAGATTATATAGGTAGTGCTTGTAGATATACTCAGCAAGTGGATGAGCACAATCCTGTCTTATGATGACACGAGGTTGTATGTCGTTAGACATCTTGTATGATAGTGGCAAAACACCCTTCCAACGTTGGGTTTGCCTCACCCTATTTTCTTCACCAAATATAACTACTAAATGATGACCACCGTTCTATTCCCTTGTTACCCCCGCTCGACCCAGCTACACTCTTATTACCTGAAAGGAATTGTGAAGCAAAAGGGTGAGCACAACTAGCTCAGTAAAGAATATCATGACTAAAGATAATTCAATTATCAATAGCCTTCATCAACAATAAATCAGAGATTTAGAACATATGGTAAATGATAAAAATTTCAACCATAGTTGCAGCGGAACGAGCAATCCATTAGAAGAGTCAAATAGACTATAAAGTCTATTATCTTCTCCATGTTAAAAATCCACCAACACTATTTTATCCATGTAACATCACTCAACAGTTCCTTTCCACAATCATATGAATAACTCATAATCATAATTGTGACTCTAAATTTTTCTTCGCACCTAGGACGAAGAATATTTTCATCACCTGTCTTTACCTGAAACATCAAAGATCATGGTTATACCAAATCACAGTTCCTGTTTATAATCATACTAAAAAATCCATCTTTGCACTACGGGCCAAAGATATTCATCAACAAACCATCTTTGCACTACGGGCCAAAGATATTCAACAACAGTTCATCTTTGCACTACAGGCCAAAGATATTCATCAACAGGCCATCTTTGCACTACATGCCAAAGATATTCATCAACAATTCATATTTGCACTACAGACCAAATATATTCATATCTCAAAGAAATATATAATCATTTCAGAATTTATATAAACAATAATTATAACCATGTTGATCAATTCACCTTTGCACTTAAGCTTAAGATATTCAATTATAAATTCAATGGTCATGATCATACCAGTCACAATTCAACTTTGCACTACAGGCCAAAGAGAACCCTAGTCATGATCATACCAATAATCTACCCATCTTTACACTCCAGTGAAAGAGAATTTCAACATCAGGGTTATAAAAATGTTATATATGATGATAAAAATAATATGATCAACATATAGTTTTAATCTCAAGAGTAATATTCGTAACTCATGAATAGTAACCCCGACACAAAAGATAGAAATTCTACAATAAAATTCATACCAATATTTCGGTATAATGATATTGAAAGAATAACATTACTTAAATTTATAAACAATTTATTTTAATTGTTTACACTTTACTAATTAATGCATTTAATCATCATAAAATGCCAACTCTTACAATTTCATCATCAATAACCAAAACCCTCATCAAAAATCTGCATATACCTCATATAGGATTCTCAAGCCATAAAATCCTATTTTCTAATTTTCTTTCTTCACAAAACATATTTAATTCATTTACTCATAACTAGACCATTTTCATGAAAAATACCAAATCAGTTCCAAAAATATTTCTTTTCTGGGATTTAGCATAATATAGTCCCATAGTGAACATATATTTTTCTCAGAATTTTTAAAAGTCATTTACTATTTTTCATATGGCCAAAATAGCCGAATATTTAGACATTTATCAAAAATTATACTTTTGTCCAAAAATTCTGAAATTAACAGAGTATACTTCTATCATATACATGTACTCCCAATAAAAATTTCATCAATTTTGGAGTTAACCACAAGAAATTATAAGCAGTTACTTTTAAAATAGTCTTTTCTCATAAAATTCATAACTCTCAATCTATACATCCAAAAATCACCATTTTTGGACACAATCAATAAAACTCATCAAAATATCATTTCAAATTTTTCCAGAATTTTTGAAGTTCAGAAAAATTACGAAACTGAAAAACATAACAACCCTTAAAATCTCTTACTATCCCTTACTATCCCTTACAATCCCTTACAATCCCTTACAATCCCTTACTATCCTTTACCTCAAAAGAGCAGTACTTCTGATCGGTATAAGGCTGAAGGAAACTTGCACTGATGAATAGCAACTCACCAAGTATCTAAATACTCACAAAATACACTCAATAATCTAGAGAGAGAAAGAGAGAAAGCTTATGTTTTTGGTGTGATTTTCAATTCTAACTTAGCCCTCTATTTATAGGAAAATTTTGGTAGGTTTGACCTGCAACCTGATGGCTTTACCTGCTACTATTCCCACCCACCACATTTGAAATATAATTCAGCACATTTCTTCACCAACCACAAGTGGGGCCCACCAATTCTAGAATTTTCCACCAAAATGATAAACTCCGAAAATTCAACAATTTCTGAACCAGTCATCTCGTAAAATTCATAACAAATCATACGTTCATTTTTAACGGTTCAAAATTTGTGGACATATACTCAACTTATATATGTATAACATATCCAAAAATTACCACGATCCAACGGTCGGATTAAAAATTATAACCCCCGCAAAATATCTCAAAAACCCTGATTTTTAATACCTCCATTCCGACAAAAATACTGATAAAAACCTCAACATTAACTCCTTCATTTTTAACCACAAAAATATATCCCTCATTTATATCCACATAAAATAAATATTTTCTTATCATATGAATCAATAATTAATTATTCACAAATAATATTACAGAATCACATTTATGACAACCAGGCCGTTCCCAGGAAAGAGGGGGCTTTCCAATAAGAATTTCTCCTTACTGGCGCGCAATTAAATGACCAAACCTCTCCTTAGACAGAACTTTCTAGACATTGTCAATAATGCTATCTAATAATATTATTCAAATAATATGAATTATTGATCTGATAATGGAGAAATACTGTGCAGTGACAATTATTGAACAACAATAATATAAAATTTCAACGTAGCAATTATTGAATCAATAAAATAAAATATTGAACAGTAATTACTGTAACAATTATTGAGTAGTGCCTTCTTACGTAAGAATCAATAATTCAAAAATACTGTGCAAAACCGTGTGCTACTGTGCAAACACGCGTATTACTGTATTTTAACCACCGGGTATTCCAACAGTGTTAACGGTAACAACTACGCCGTTATTTGTAAAAACTCAAATTTGTCATTTTCTTCACCCGACAGTTATTCGTTATGGGGCCCACAAATAGCTGCGCCGTCGTACGAATATTCTCCGACAGAAAGAATATTCACGACCAAACGAATATTCCCCGACAACAATGATTATTTTATAACCACTTGTGTATTTTGAAAAAAAATCATATATCATCCTTAACTTTAACATTTATCAATTTAACCATTTACTGAATAGTAATTATAAGAAAAATTGAATACTTTTATTTCATAAAATTCGGGGTCTTACAATCTCCCCTCCTTATGAAATTTCGTCCCCGAAATTTACGTACCTGGTATTTCAAAGAGTTGAGAATACCTTCCTTTCATTTCAAATTTCATCTTCTCTGTCATCATAATTTCTCCATTGCTCATCTCCTGTATTTCAAATATCATTCTAGAATACAGCTTCAAAAACAAAGGTTAATTTAACAAATTAACATATCACATCATATCCCAATAGTATGACTGACCAACAAATAAGCTTAGGTAGGACACACTAGCGAAGGATTTACTCATCTCTCCCCTCCTAGTTGTATTCCCCGATCTCCGCCAGAGATCATATCCCTAAGCTCTGATACCAAATGTAACGACCCCAAAATAGGTTCATTCCACCCAACCCATTCTGAGTCGTCAAATACATGGTACAGAAAACAACTACAACTTTATTACAACAATTGTCGTGCAAAATACAACAACACATATGCTGTGAGTTTGGATACAAATATATACCAAATGTGACTCATGTTCCAACCGTGGACATCACCTCACAATAACACCTTACATAAAGGTATAGTTAAAAACTGTTTTAGAAATTAGGATATTTGGGAAGTGCTCAAGGAAACCTTCGTACATGGGAGGCCATGCGTCTAGGTTATGATAGATATCATATGGCCACAGAATTATTCTTGGTTGACCCAATAGACCCCAAAGAAAAATGAGAAGATTACTATCATATTCTTCCCAATGGTGAGTCTTCTCTTGACTTATCGTTATCTCCACTGTCTCAAATTGAGAATTATACTTCAAACAAACACCAAGATTATATAGGTAGTGCTTGTAGATATACTCAGCAAGTGGATGTGCACAATCATGTCTTATGATGACACGAGGTTGTATGTCGTTAGACATCTTGTATGATAGTGGCAAAACACCCTTCCAACGTTGGGTTTGCCTCACCCTATTTTCTTCACCAAATATAACTACTAAATGATGACCACCGTTCTATTCCCTTGTTACCCCCGCTCGACCCAGCTACACTCTTATTACCTGAAAGGAATTGTGAAGCAAAAGGGTGAGCACAACTAGCTCAGTAAAGAATATCATGACTAAAGATAATTCAATTATCAATAGCCTTCATCAACAATAAATCAGAGATTTAGAACATATGGTAAATGATAAAAATTTCAACCATAGTTGCAGCGGAACGAGCAATCCATTAGAAGAGTCAAATAGACTATAAAGTCTATTATCTTCTCCATGTTAAAAATCCACCAACAATATTTTATCCATGTAACATCACTCAATAGTTCCTTTCCACAATCATATGAATAACTCATAATCATAATTGTGACTCTAAATTTTTCTTCGCACCTAGGATGAAGAATATTTTCATCACCTGTCTTTACCTGAAACATCAAAGATCATGGTTATACCAAATCACAGTTCGTGTTTATAATCATACTAAAAAATCCATCTTTGCACTACGGGCCAAAGATATTCATCAACAAACCATCTTTGCACTACGGGCCAAAGATATTCAACAACAGTTCATCTTTGCACTACAGGCCAAAGATATTCATCAACAGGCCATCTTTGCACTACATGCCAAAGATATTCATCAACAATTCATATTTGCACTACAGACCAAATATATTCATATCTCAAAGAAATATATAATCATTTCAGAATTTATATAAACAATAATTATAACCATGTTGATCAATTCACCTTTGCACTTAAGCTTAAGATATTCAATTATAAATTCAATGGTCATGATCATACCAGTCACAATTCAACTTTGCACTACAGGCCAAAGAGAACCCTAGTCATGATCATACCAATAATCTATCCATCTTTACACTCCAGTGAAAGAGAATTTCAACATCAGGGTTATAAAAATGTTATATATGATGATAAAAATAATATGATCAACATATAGTTTTAATCTCAAGAGTAATATTCGTAACTCATGAATAGTAACCCCGACACAAAAGATAGAAATTCTACAATAAAATTCATACCAATATTTCGGTATAATGATATTGAAAGAATAACATTACTTAAATTTATAAACAATTTATTTTAATTGTTTACACTTTACTAATTAATGCATTTAATCATCATAAAATGCCAACTCTTACAATTTCATCATCAATAACCAAAACCCTCATCAAAAATCTGCATATACCTCATATAGGATTCTCAAGCCATAAAATCCTATTTTCTAATTTTCTTTCTTCACAAAACATATTTAATTCATTTACTCATAACTAGACCATTTTCATGAAAAATACCAAATCAGTTCCAAAAATATTTCTTTTCTGGGATTTAGCATAATATAGTCCCATAGTGAACATATATTTTTCTCAGAATTTTTAAAAGTCATTTACTATTTTTCATATGGCCAAAACAGCCGAATATTTAGACATTTATCAAAAATTATACTTTTGTCCAAAAATTCTGAAATTAACAGAGTTTACTTCCATCATATACATGTACTCCCAATAAAAATTTCATCAATTTTGGAGTTAACCACAAGAAATTATAAGCAGTTACTTTTAAAATAGTCTTTTCTCATAAAATTCATAACTCTCAATCTATACATCCAAAAATCACCATTTTTGGACACAATCAATAAAACTCATCAAAATATCATTTCAAATTTTTCCAGAATTTTTGAAGTTCAGAAAAATTACGAAACTGAAAAACATAACAACCCTTAAAATCTCTTACTATCCCTTACTATCCCTTACAATCCCTTACAATCCCTTACAATCCCTTACTATCCTTTACCTCAAAAGAGCAGTACTTCTGATCGGTATAAGGCTGAAGGAAACTTACACTGATGAATAGCAACTCACCAAGTATCTAAATACTCACAAAATACACTCAATAATCTAGAGAGAGAAAGAGAGAAAGCTTATGTTTTTGGTGTGATTTTCAATTCTAACTTAGCCCTCTATTTATAGGAAAATTTTGGTAGGTTTGACCTGCAACCTGATGGCTTTACCTGCTACTATTCCCACCCACCACATTTGAAATATAATTCAGCACATTTCTTCACCAACCACAAGTGGGGCCCACCAATTCTAGAATTTTCCACCAAAATGATAAACTCCGAAAATTCAACAATTTCTGAACCAGTCATCTCGTAAAATTCATAACAAATCATACGTTCATTTTTAACGGTTCAAAATTTGTGGACATATACTCAACATATATATGTATAACATATCCAAAAATTACCACGATCCAACGGTCGGATTAAAAATTATAACCCCCGCAAAATATCTCAAAAACCCTGATTTTTAATACCTCCATTCCGACAAAAATACTGATAAAAACCTCAACATTAACTCCTTCATTTTTAACCACAAAAATATATCCCTCATTTATATCCACATAAAATAAATATTTTCTTATCATATAAATCAATAATTAATTATTCACAAATAATATTACAGAATCACATTTATGACAACCAGGCCGTTCCCAGGAAAGAGGGGGCTTTCCAATAAGAATTTCTCCTTACTGGCGCGCAATTAAATGACCAAACCTCTCCTTAGACAGAACTTTCTAGACATTGTCAATAATGCTATCTAATAATATTATTTAAATAATATGAATTATTGATCTGATAATGGAGAAATACTGTGCAGTGACAATTATTGCACAACAATAATATAAAATTTCAACGTAGCAATTATTGAATCAATAAAATAAAATATTGAACAGTAATTACTGTAACAATTATTGAGTAGTGCCTTCTTACGTAAGGATCAATAATTCAAAAATACTGTGTAAAATCGTGTGCTACTGTGCAAACACGCGTATTACTGTATTTTAACCACCGGGTATTCCAACAGTGTTAACGGTAACAACTACGCCGTTATTTGTAAAAACTCAAATTTGTCATTTTCTTCACCCGACAGTTATTCGTTATGGGGCTCACAAATAGCTGCGCCGTCGTACGAATATTCCCCGACAGAAAGAATATTTCACGACCAAACGAATATTCCCCGACAACAATGATTATTTTATAACCACTTGTGTATTTTGAAAAAAAATCATATATCATCCTTAACTTTAACATTTATCAATTTAACCATTTACTGAATAGTAATTATAAGAAAAATTGAATACTTTTATTTCATAAAATTCGGGGTCTTACATGATTGTAATATTAGTGCTTCACACATGTCACCATTTCCACACGATGAGACACGTTGTATGTGAATGTATGTTGTGTGGACTCATAGGAAGACTAATTCCAATGAGGCTCAGGAAAGGTACCACCCAAATTCGCTCCAGTTGAAAGACCGGATTAACTTCCCGTCAAGTAAATTACGATGATTTGGGAACCTTCATGCCAAAAAGCCGCGAGAGTAGCCTAAGATAGGTCAACCTCTAATAAACCAAAATGGAAGAAAGTCTCTTCATACTTTCCTATTTCAATTACTTGTAATTACAATTACTTGTAATTTCATTTCCATGTCAATCTTAATGTAATGGAAAATATGAATGAATGTGTACATGCATTCCCTTTTATCTGACATGTTATCTGATCATACAAACAACTGACATCCGTTTTGCAGGATAATACTCCTAAAATGGACACATCACGTAGCATGTAACATTTCCACATTCCCTAAGACTAAACTACGTAAGTCTTTTTATAGGGAAACAATTGGTCCAGTTACTCGCTCAAAATCCAAAAAGGCAACGAGACTACAACCAAGCATGGCTTCATCCGGCTAGTCGAGTCATACTCCCGTCTCTCGTGAGGAGTTCGAAGGAGTAAGCAACCAAATTACAGAGTTGGTCGTTCTGCTTAAAGAACTACGCAAGTCCACTCAGGGTGCACGAATGCCTATACATACAGAATCCTCTACACATGGAAGAACACAGGGATCGGACAAAGAAATTCCTGCACCTGAATCTCAGTTGGACAAAACAAACAAAACCCTCAAGAACACCCATCTCAAAGAAGATCCAGATACCGATGATATCAGGAAGAAAGTCCTACAAATGGAGGAGACCATTCAGTTAATCAAAGGAATTGGAACACACGGGAGTGTTTCATATACAGACCTTTGTATCTTCCCTGGGGTTTATTATCCTGAGAAATTCAAAACTCTTGACTTTAAAAAGGAATAACATGGTTACTTTATTGACCCAATTCCAGGATGTGTTTGCATTATCTCATGATGACATGATCGGTCTATCCACTTACAGTGTCATTCATCGCCTTCCCATCAAAGAGGGATTTAAGTCAATCAGACACAAGCTCAAGCGATTAAAACATGAGTGGAGTTTAAATGTTAAAGACGAAATTTAAAAATAATTTCAAGCCGACATCATCATGGTGTCAACATACTATGAATTGCTATCCAACATAGTCCCCGTGCCTAAACTCGAAGAAAAGGTGCAAGTTTGCGTGGATTATCGGGACCTGAACAAAGATTGTCTAAAAGATAGCTTTCCCTTGCCATTCATCCACATACTCATTGACAATACAGCTCAATAGGACATGTACTTCTTTACTGATTGCTTTGCAGGGTACTATCAAATCATGGTTGCTGAAGAGGATCGTGAGAAAACTGCATTCATCACTCCTTGGGGAATCTTTTGCTACAGACGATTTTTATTTGGCCTCATTAATGCCAGAGCTACCTACCAGTGAGCCATGATGGCTCTTTTCCACGACTTAATACACAAAGAGATAGAGATCTATTTGGATGACATCATTGTCAAATCCCGAAGGGTGGAGGACCACCTAGACAATCTCAGAAAGCTCTTTAACAGGTTGTGTAAGTACAACGTAAAGTTGAATCCATCCAAGTGCGCCTTTGGCGTCAAATTAGACAAGTTGCTAGGATTCCTAATTATCCACAAGGGGATTGAGATAGATCCTACCAAAATCCAGGCCATTACAAAAATTCCCATTCCTCAGACAGAGAAGGAAATACTGGGATTTTTTGGAAGAATCAACTTCATCAGCAGATTCATCTACCAACTCATAGCAACCTGTGAGTCTATCTTCAAGTTATTAAGGAAGAACTCCTCCACGAAATGGAATGATGAGTGTCAGAAATCCTTTCTTAAAATAAAAGAGTAGCTAGTCAAAACTCCTATTTTGGTGCCACCCAGGGATGATGTTCCCCTGTTTATGTACCTGTCCATCAATGACAATGCCATGGGCTGCATGTTGGGATAGAAAGATGATAGTGGCCAAGAGCGAGCTATCTATTACCTCAACAAAAGATTCAGCAGCAGTGAACACAAGTATACTATGATTGAGAAAACTTGTTGTGCTTTAGCATGGGCTTCCATGAGGTTTCAGCATTACCTCCATGGTCACACAACACATCTCATATCCCGCGTGGATCCTCTCAAGTACGTGTTCAGTAAACCCATGCTGAATTGATGACTGTCTAGATGGCAGTTGATCCTACAACAATTTGACATAGTCTACGTGACGCAAAAGTCTATCAAAGTTAAGGGAATTGTGGATCAACTAGTCGTTGCACCTTAAAGGGATTTCAAACCCTTGGAAACATACTTCCCCGATGAAGAGGTAATGACAGTTCAGCAGCACCATCAGTACAATGATGCCAAACATGGAGGATGTATTTTGATGGAGCTATAAACATGGAAGGTTCTGGGGCTGGAGCAGTTTTAGTATCCGTTACGGGGGAGCAGCATCCAGTTGCCGTCAAATTGCAGTTTGCCAACACCAACAACACAGCTGATTATGAAGGCTGTATTATGGGGCTAAAACTTGCCCAATCAATGGGCATCAGATGGTTAATTATCTTTGGGGATTTCGAATTGTTAATCAGACAAACCACATGAATCTATCAAAGGGCTACACTTGCTACCTTACCATTGGCAGGTTCTACAGATGGCTTCGGAGTTTGAAGAAATAACCTTCCTCCACATTCCTCGGGATATGAATGACTTTGCGGATGCGCTAGCAACCTTGGCCTCCTTGCTCAACATAGTTGACAAGGAAAACATGTCATCCATAACATTTTCCCGACAAAAGGCTCCAGCCTATGGGAATTACATTGGAGAAGTATTGGATGAGGTACCTCTTATCCACAACCCTTGGTATCAACATATCAAGGAGTAATTCCAAGATGGATCTGCACCTGCAAAGGTGAGTCCGACTAAAAGAAAGCGGATCCATCGAATGGCTATAAAATTCTACCTGAGCAGAGATGCACTCTACAAAATAGATGTAGGACTAGGTCTCGTCAGATGTCTGGACAAGGACTAAGCTTAGAGACTCATGGATGAAATCCATGGTGGAGTTTGTGGCCCACACATGATCGGGCCCCTACTTGTCAAAAAGATCCTAAGAACCGGGCATTACTAACTCTCTCTCAAGACTGACTGTGACGATCACGTCAAGAGATGTTACCAATGCCAAATTTATGGGAATGCTATCCACGGACCTCCAAGGGAGCTCCACAATATGAGTTTGCCCTGACCCTTCTCAATATGGGGAATGGACGTAATCAGGCCCATCGAGCCCAAAGCCAGTAATGAGCATTGGTTTATCTTTAATATGATAGACTACTTCACCAAGTAGGGAGAAGCAGCCTCCTTACCTAGGGTTACAAAAGAAGTTATCATTGGTTTCATCAGAAATAATGTCATTTGACGATATGAATAACTAGAGGTAATTGTATCAGACAATGCTAAGAACCTCAACAACAAAATAATTGAGGAGTTATGTAGTAAATTTCACATCAAACATCTGAACTCTATCATCTACCGTCCAAAGATGAATAATGATGTTGAAGCGGCTAATAAGAACATCAAGAAGATCATGCAAAAGATGTCTGCTAATCATAATGGATGGCTTGACTTATTGCCTCTGACGCTGTTAGCCTACAGAATATTAATGCGCACTTCCACTGGGGCAACCCCCTACACATTAACATATGGAATGGAAGCAGTGCTCCCCATAGAAGTGGAAATGGAATCCCTCAGAGTGTTGATAGACGCTCAGCTGGATGAAGACCAATGGTTACAAGATAGGTATCATCAATTATCTCTAATAGACGAAAGGCGAACCGCTGCTATCTTCCACGGTCAGTTATATCAACAAAGGAGCGCCAGCTCCTACAACAAAAAAGTCTAGCTACAACAGTTTTAACAACATGACTTGGTGTTGAAGAAGATCATTGACAACCAAGATCAATCCAAAGGAAAATTTGCCCCAAACTGGGAAGGCCCGTTTATTGTCAAGGAGGTATTGACAGGAGGTGTTCTCAGATTAAAGGAGATGGATGACAATGAATTTCCACAGCTCATTAACTCAGACGTCGTGCAACCGTACTATGTCTGAGGTTACCAGCAAATAAGCATCCTGGTTTAGGATCACCAGATCCCCAGTCAATTTAGGTTTTCTAACTCTCACTACATACAACCTTTCTTCATCCTCATTCGCCCCATCAGGGACAGTTACACTTTCTAACTAGAAGCCTGGTTTTGGATAAGCAGATCCTCAACTCAACTTCGTTTTTAAAACATTTCACTCCTGTAGTTTTGTCCCACTAGGGATAAAACTTTTCACACCTGTAGTTTTGTCCCACCAGGGATAAAGCTTTTCACACCTGCAGTTTGTCCCACCAAGGATCAAACTTTTCATACCTTCAGTTTATCCTATACATGGGATTAAACTATTTTGCTACAAACCGCCCTGTACATGGGGAGAACTACGCCGGCCTGATCTCCCCAATACACGGGAGTACGTAGGCAGCCATTGTATATGGTCTGGTCGCAATAAAACAAAAATAACAAAAACATTTCTATACCCTTCTCACTACAAAAACAAAAACACATTTCTACACCACTTTGCCACAAACAACGTTGAACCTCCACACCAGGTTCGAACTACGCAGACCTGATCTCCTCTTCAATAGGAGTACGTAGGCAGCCATTCATGGTTCGATCTTACCCCCTACCAAAGCACAAATACTTATCAGCGGTACTGGGATCATCTTACAATCCACCACACTTCATCAGCTTTCGACAAAAGGGATGAAACTACCTGACCTCCCCACACAAATGGGAGAATCGGCGACCATCTATGTTGCAGTTTATTCCTCAAAGAGAAAAACCAATCCATAAGAGATGGAACTAACTCGGCTCCCCCATACAAAGGAGTATTGTCGGCCATCTGTGGTGCGGTCAACCTAAGAGAAGAAAGCTATACTCCTCTCTATATCTCCATACACCAGTCCCAAGACAATAAAGATGGTTGGGAATACACATAGATCAACGATCTATTCTGAAAGATCTTGAGACATCTCAATGTCCGTCTATCAAGGAGGAGTTCTGAATACATCAAGATCACAAGCCCTGGAGAAACAATGAAATATCAAGGCATAACTAAAAGGGAAGTGGTCAAAATATATTTCCCTACTATATATAATGTTGTTTAATATATACAATGTGTACTGTACATGACAAAATGGCTAAGCTAGTCTGTGCAGTAAAATACAAGCCCATCTACAAGTCGGTGTGCATACAAACTATCAAGTTCAACATCGCATCCCTCTCAGAAGAAGGAGGTAACGCTCTTATATCTTGCCCAAGGGTCTCTACACGAGTCAATAGATCTACAGCCAACTGTATGGTGGCACTATGCTCATTAATATACGTGCTCATCTCTGCAATGATGCCAGTAGTAAGGGACCTCACTACAATACTATCTGTAATAGCGATATCTCGGGCAGATATAGCGCTATCCCGTTCCATAATCACTGTATCTCTAGATGATCTTGCGTTATCTCGCTCAACAACAACGACATCTCTATAAGCTAATGCCTCGTCTCTCTCTAATAGAGTGGTGTCTCTCCCATCAAGAGCTGTCAACATCAAGGCCCTAGCCTGATCTCTCTCAAAAGTCATCAGATGAAGACTCTGCTCCAAATACTGTGCTAAATGTTGGATCACGGTAGCAATCATACTTGGAGAATCTACAAGAGCTGCTGGCAACCAAGTGAATGGCTCCTCCTTAGTGGTAGAATTAATGTCCTCCATGGGCGCTCCACCATCTAACTTAATCCCTGACATTGTGCATACTACCACAGTCGATGCAGTCTCTGTCTCCTTCCATGCAGAATACTCTGTCGAATAGCCCGGATGGCTAATAGAAAACTCAGCACGCTCATGCTAATCCCAATTGGCATAAACCCTGGATTTGTCCTTTGCTGACAAATGGCGAGAAGCCAAACGCTGGCCTAATGCCCCCTCAAAAGGATGCACATCCTGAAACTTGTCAAATTGTGACATCACGGCCAGTGGGTGATTTGTGGTCATACCTCTCAAACTAGCCAGAGGGAGATAATCCATGCCAGGTGCATGAGTAATAAAGCTGTAGGGAGAGCTGAGCCCTGTACACGGCAGAATGTCAAATGGATCTCCGATCCCGGCCAAGAACACTGACCAGAATGCAGCATCTATACACTCCGCCTGCTGAAAGGAGTAAGACATGGTTATCTTATGGGAAAAATAATACACATGCCGTCGGAAGGTGCCAATCGGTCTCAGGTTAGACATGACCACACATACAACATGACCGAGCTGCCTATAAATACCCCTACGAGGTGGATGCTGCAGTACGTGTCTGACCTTAATATCTCTACCACAATCATCAGAATAATGGTATGACCCTCTTTTAGAGCTCTCACTGCCATGACAACACTGATGTCAAGCTTATCCATGTATAATGACATGTACACATAGGCCACTACGTAGATCATAAGTATATTTACTCTGGCCACATGCCACTGATCCTCTGGTAAGGTAAAATCCCCGAATTATCGTGCATAACTGTCCACTGAGCCAAATATGTCTATCAGAAAAAGCTGGGACACTACATGATCGGATGTAATCTCATCCTGCACTACTGATACGTACGTTTTATACCTACTTATTCGGTATCTGTTACTTGAATTAGTTGCTCAAACTCATATTTCTTAGTTACTTTTTATGTATTTTGTGTTCATTTTGTAGATTATATGCTTGTGTATGAAAACGTAAGAAAAATGGTACTATTGGCTTGAAAAAGTAAGGGAAAACAATTCGGACAACTTTTGGACCAAAATATGCAAGCAAATGCAAGAAGGGAAGATTGAAGAACTTTTAACACCAAGTTGGATGCATGTTCTTGGCTTGGAACTTGGATTTTATTGTAGATCTACTTCTTAGCTTTCTGAAACATCTTGAATCATCCCAATCGGAGTCCAGATGTGAGAGTTATGACCTTTTCATCAATAAAGATCGAAGCTAAGAGTTGTCATGCTTCTCATTTACATAACATCTACTTCAAAGCCAAATTTAGACCTTGATCCAATCTGAATCAGTCAATTCTCAAAGCATTAAAGTTGTAGATCTCGTCGATATCTTCAATTTGATAGGTGGTAGGCCTCGTAACTCTTCCCGGATCAAAAGTTATGGTCGTTTAACCAGAGGACACTGCAGGAGAAAATGGATGCCCGCCGGGGCGGGCTTTTACTATACAAAACCCCAGCCAGGGCGAGGGTACGGGCTGCAAATCAGTGCCATAGCCACTCGGGGCGGGCTTTTTGTTAAGGAAACCCCCGCCGGGGCGGGGGTACGGGCCAAATTTTGGGTCGAATTTTGATACCTTTTTGACTCCAAATTGGATTGGGTTTGTTCCTAAGCTAAAATTAAGACTTGTAACCTATAAATACGTGATGAGAGGCATAAAATAGGGAGGATTCCATTAGATTAGATTAGATTATAATTAGGACCAAAATTCTAGTTCTTATGAGATTTGGAGATTGAAGCAAATTGGAGACCATTGAAGATTCAAAGTAAGAGTAAGGAGAGAGCATCAAATCTAAAGACAATAGATTCTATCTTCTCATCTTCTTCTATCTTTGTCTTTTATTATTTATTCAATTGTGGATTCTTAGTTTTAATTCAATAATCATGAACTAATTCTTTGTTTGAGATTATAATGGATCCTATTGTGTAGTTTATTTTAATATGCTTCGCCATCAATTATTATGTTCTACTGTGAGGATTGTCTATTGTGATTTGGACTTAATTGTTTAATTTCCTAGCTAACAATTACCGTGATAATCTATATGAGCTCGAGAGATGAAGTATAGATTTAGATCTTATCATGATAGCATGTGTTTGTGATTTCTGCATAGATGGAATTTATGGTTTGTGTTTAGGATAGAGATATGCCTTTACGCCATATGTAATCTTATAGAGAACTTGTGCTTTAAATCCTTTTTAATTGTAATTCATATAGAGATATAGTGGACTAGTTAATTAGGGTGTCTTGCTTAATTATATCATTTGTGGATTTAAGTGAGTATTAGTATTATGCATCGAGAGGTAGTTTTATCTGCTTTAGTGTTCTTGATTAACAATTCAGGATAGAGAATAATTTATGAGAAGCGTGTTAACTTAACTGAATCAATAAGTGAAGTTGTGATTTTAAATATCTGTACTCTTAATTTAACTAGTGGAATTTAATAGTAGTTTAATTATATAATTTGAAATTCATTCGTTTAAATAAAATTGAGTTGGTTATGAGTTAGTACTTGGTGATTTTTATTAAATAATTCCTCGTGAGAACGATACTCTACTTTCACTTTATTACTTATTGACCACGTATACTTGTGTGTTGTGCGTAACTAGATTTTACCCAACAAGTTTTTGGCGCCGTTGCCGGGGAATTAGTTTAATATTTTTTTGCCAATATTAGTTTCAATCAAATTAGTCTTAATTTAAACATTTTTTTTCTTTTTATTTAATTCTCTCCCTATTTTTCTTTCTTTTCAAGTACCATGGATGGATGCAATTATCAATGGCCATACACGAACATGACTCAACCAAGGAAAATAGGGATTGATGGACTTAATATATTTTCTATAGAGTCGGTACAAATTGAGGTAAATTCGAAGACGTTAGAGGTTATCGCAGCCCAACGGAGTCGAAGGATGGCAAACATGACTCAACCAATGGAAACAGGGATTGATGAACTTAATGAATTTTCCACAATATCAACACAGATTGAAGAACTTTCGAGGATGTTGGACGTTATTGCAGCCCAAAAGAGTCGAAGGATGGCAGTTACGTGTGACTATTGTGCTTGCAACCATCAAAGTCATCAATGCACCGTCAGTTTTCAACCGGTACAATATAGTGGCGATTACCTCAACAACTATGTTGATCCTACCTATCACCCAGATTGTGGGTATCACCTGAATTTTTCATGGAGCTACATTTATGATGACCAATATTACGCTCCAAATCCATCATACACACCGAAATTTTCATGTCCACCTCCATTGCCACAAGAAGAAAAGCCAAATCCGAGGGATATAATATTGAAGGACATAGAAAACCTAGAGGAGATAAGGATTAACCAAGAGTTATCAACCCAAAATTTTAATAATCGAATGGAATAACTCGTCACTACCTCAAGCAATGGTCCTCAATACATGGCTTCCGAGACTAAAACAGAAAATTCAAGGCTGGGGGAATTATTGTCCAAGTTCATAGCAGATGACGAGAAGATGAGTAATCAAGTGAGGTCAATGCAAAATCTTGAGAATCAGATGGAGCAAATCACCAGAGCCTTAAACAACCACCCTCCAAACACTAGGCTTTATGACATGGATGACGAAACTGACGGAGAACACGAACCTAATCTGTGACTGGATGTACTACAAGATATCAAAAGTGTGGAGACAATTGAGGATAATGAAATAGAGGTCGTTAAAGATCTAAATGGGTCTCCACCATATATCAAAAAGTCATTCAGATTTGCAAAATCATACCCACTTGGTAGTCATGTAGTCGGCGGAGCTCTTGATGACATAAGAGCGAGTATAATTTTGAATCCATAGTGGGACGAGAAAGAGAAGATAGTCGAAGAGCCCATTGTGTGTGACAAGCTTCCATGCCCCAAAGTGATCACATAAACAATGGAGAAAACACCTAGCTGCGGGACGTTCTTGATTGAGATCATACCAAATCAAAGTATGCTAGGTAACTTTGATGCAGTGGCCATCACAAATGGGAACCTACCAAAAGTTATATTATTTCCGATGGATGGAGGGTTCCTCAATTATCGAAGAGGAATTGGATAGCGTTGACCAGACAAAGTCAGGCTAAAAGACTAATTCAAGCATTTATTGGGAGGCAACCCAAGTTTAATTTTTATTTTTAGTTTTTTTTAAGTTTCATATTAGTTGATAGATTTTTTTTTCATTTTTTTAGGATTTAATAAGCTTGCTTCTATCATATTCACAGTTTATGCAAGTCAAATTTAAGTGTGGTACCCAATTTATTCCATGTGCCTAACCTATTCTCCAAACTTAACGGACAAGGAGGAGGATTGCTATATTTTCAGGGACGTCCTCTGCTTTACTTTTTTCTATTTCAGACATTGAGGATAATGTCTAGTTTAAGTTCGGGGGGGGGGGCATTTTAGTGTCGTATTGCATATAGTTAGTTATTTACATTATAGTTCGTATAGTTACATTTAGTTTTTGCATTCAGTTTCTTGAAATAAAAAAAAATTGAAAATTTTAAAAATTAGTAGTCAGTTTAATATGGTTATATAGCATTTAGTACATCTTGCATGAGTCCAGCTGTTTGATATTTAAAATTTGTTTTGGCCAATGATGAGATTGGAATTGGGTAGACAAGTATAGTACTGACTATTAGAGCTTTCATCTGATTTATTGTTCTGAATTGAGTCTTTTTCTGTTTGAAACTGGTATAATAAGGATAGCACCGTAAAAACAACATGTTGATTGATTGAGTTTAAATTGATACATAATGGGATTCTAAAGGATAATGCTAGTTTGAATGAAAGAATGACAAGAATAAGCAGTGATGGCTAAAGTTAGACTAGAACCCAAGTTTGGGAGAATATTTGGGGTATATAAGCTATAAAAAAAAGAAAAAAAATTATGAATAAATATCGTGCTGTGCTTGTCTAGTTTTGTGGCCTTTGTTACCTGAGTAAGTAAGCCCGAGGGGATTGTCTTTACACCTAGCGCCCTAAGGTCTTAATGGTCTCGGAGTCGTTGGCCGAAAGCTCGTTAAGGTAGCATTGAAAAGCCTAAGGGAATAAGACATTGCATAGCTATGTGTATATATAAAAAATGAATAAAACGGGAAATAAGAGCAAAAAGCCCCCGTAGATGAAAAATAAAGCATAAGTATCCCATGTTAACCCTCGATATTGGTAATTATTTGATTTTAGTTGGATCTAGCTTGTTTTTGGATTTCTTGAGTTTACACTGTATGATACCTTCGAAGAGACTTGTTATGTGTTAAATTTGATTTTATATCAGTTAACATTATCGTGGAGTATACACGCATTATATTAGTGATAAAGTCTAAGATTTGATGATTGATTGGAAAGTTAATGATTTGTTTTGATATGATGTATGATCATGTTTACTTGATTTCTCTAAGGTCCGTTGGATAGACTTGTTTCTATCATTAATGATGGATTCAGAGGCATGTAGATTAGTTGCATTGCATAGCATTGTTGTTTTGTGTTTTTGCTTGAGCACAACCAAAGGTTTAAATTTGGTGGTATTTGATACGTAGGTTTTATACCTACTTATCCGGTATCTGTTACTTGAATTAGTTGCTCAAACTCATGTTTCCTAGTTACTTTTCATGTATTTTGTGTTCATTTTATAGATTATATGCTTGGGTATGAAAGCACAAGAAAAATGCGACTTTTGGCATGAAAAAGCAAGGGAAAGAAATTCAGACATCTTTTGGACCAAAATACGCAAGCAAATACAAGAAGGGAAGATTGAAGGACTTTTAACACCACGTTGGATGCATGTTCTTGGCTTGAAACTCAAATTTTATTGTAGATCTACTTCTTAGCTTTTCGGAACATCTTGAATCGTCCCAATCAGAGTTCGGATGCGAGAGTTATGGCCCTTTCATCAACAAAGATCAAAGGTAAGAGTTGTCATGCTTGTCATTTACATAGCATCTACTTCAAGCCCAATTTATGCCTTGATCTACTCCAAATCTGCCAATTCTCAAAGAATTAAAGTTGTAGATCTCGTCGATATCTTCGATTTGATAGGTGGTGGGCCTCGTAACCCTTCCCGGATCAAAAGTTATTGCCATTTAACCAGAGGACACTGCAGCAGAAAATGGATGCCCACGGGGGCGGGCTTTTACTATACAAAACCCCCGCCGGGGGAGGGGGTACGGGCTGTAAATCAGTGCCATAGACAGCTGGGGAGGGCTTTTTGTGAAAGAAACCCCCGCTGGGGCGGGGGTATGGGCCAGAACATGTTTTTTATGCATTTTGGGTCGAATTTTGATACCTTTTTTACTCCAAATTGGATTGGGTTTGTTCCTAAGATAAAATTAAGACTTGACACCTATAAATACATGATGAGAGGCATAAAATAGGGAGGATTCCATTATATTAGATTAGAATAGATTAGGACCAAAATTCTAGTTCTTATGAGATTTGGAGATTGAAGCAACTTGGAGACCATTGAAGATTCAAAGTAGGAGCAAGGAGAGAGCATCAAATCTACAGACAATAGATTCTTCTATCTTTATCTTTTATTGTTTATTCAATTGTGGATTCTTAGTTTTAATTCAATAATCATGAACTAATTCTTCGTTTGAGATTACAACGTATCTTATTGTGTAGTTTAGTTTAATATGCTTCGCTATTAATTATTATATTCTATTGTGAGGATTGTCTATTGTGATTTAGACTTAATTGTTTAATTGCCTAGCAAACAATTACCGTGATAATCTATATGAACTCGAGAGATGAAGTATAGATTTAGACCTTATCATGATAGCATGTGTTTGTGATTTCTGCATAGATGGAATTCATGATTCGTGTTTAGGATAGAGATATGTCTTTACGCCATATGTCATCTTATAGAAAACTTGTGCTTGAAATCCTTTTTAATTGTATTTCACATAGAGATATAGTGGATTAGTTAATTAGGGTGTCTTGCTTAATTCTACCATTTGTGAATTTAAGTGAGTATGGGTATTATGCATCGAGAGGTGGTTTTATCTGCTTTAGAGTTCTTGATTAAAAATTCAGGATAGAGAATAATTGATGAGAAGCGTGTTAACTTAAATGAGGCAATAAGTGAAGTTATGATTTTAAATCTCTGTAATCTTAATTTAACTAGTGGAATTTAATAGTAGTTTAATTATATAATTTGAAATTTATTCGTTTAAATAAGATTGAGTTGGTTATGGGTTAGTAGTTGGTGATTTTTATTAAATAATTTCTCGTGGGAACGATACTCTACTTTCACTTTATTACTTGTTGACCACGTATACTTGCGTGTTGTGCGTAACTAGATTTTAGCCAATAACTACTCTACACTGCAACCTGGTGAGGGTCATGAACTATCGGCGCATATCTCCGGCAGCCATCCGAGTGCAAGGCCTGTCTAAGGGCAAAGCCGTTAAAATCTTATACTCCTCCAAGGTAGGAGTCAACTCATGGGTCCCAAACTGGAAAACTTGCCACTCCGGTACCCAATGCTCTAGCATGCCATCTATAAAGCGCAATGGAACCTGGAGCGTCAGTAGGGTCATGGAATGTTGTAATAGATGATCTATAATTACCCTATCTGAAGGGGATACACTATCATACCAAGATCTCAAGCATGAGGCCATCAATACTGGTGGGGTTTGATCAGTACGACTGATTGTCGAGGAAGACATCTGTGTGGGCCGTATCATAAGACCATCCAGGGGTCAATGCTGAATATCTCTGGACATACATATGCATGACATGACACATGCATAACAAATAATAGATGGCAATTTGATGTAGAGAATGGAAAATAGTATACACATTCCTAAGTACATCATCATCTAAATACATCATCTCTATACAACTGAAAAATACAGGGAAATGGGGCACAGACGTCCTACAACTAATAGAGGCCTATCAAAAGATATAACGAGAATGGGGCACAACCACCCAGTATCTAACAGAGGCCTATCAAAAGATATAGCGAGAATACACATCAGAAGAAGACAATGGTGTCTATGTCTACATCATCAATCATGTCCACCTGATGTAACTCCTCATGAGTCACAAGATCTCCGCCAAGTGGGATGTCAGGCCTATACAAGGGAGGATCTGCACCGGCAAAGCCATCTGGGTCATCTGATGGGTCAGCCCCCGAGCTGAAATGGTCAAAAGTATCCGCCTCTGAAGGATATCTGCCTAAATGCCAGATGAAAAAATTTCCCAGGTCCAACTGCCGGGTCAAGCTGTCAATCTATGTCAAATGAGTCGGATCATAGACACAGGCCATCCAATCCGTCATCATCATGGATTCAGGAACCATATCCCCCATGACCTGAGTGGCGTGGGTCTGGGCTCTAATGGTACGAGGGGACCACCATCGGTATAATGCCTCATGAGTAAATGGACCCTCTGAGAAAGTGTAGTCGTTAACGCCCATCAACGGGATATCACTGACAGGCGGCTGCAACACAAGCCTATAATGCCTAGCAGGAGGCAAGATCGGTACACGAATCTCTCCTGTGGTGCTCTTAATAGCACGCTCTCCTAAATAGAGCTCCCATCCTCCATCTGTGGAGAGAGGAATACTACGGGTGGATATCACATACTCGGCACCAGTCGGGAATCCATCCTCAAATCCAACTATCAAATGGTACCCATAATAGGGAACCCAAGTGATGGCATCAGTTGTCAATAACTTTTACTGTAAGCGACAATGGGTGAAACTGTGAGGGTCCCGAATCCAAGGTCCCGAATCACCTCGGATCCGGTTCGATCATTCTATATAACTATTACTATTTGTGGAAGATATAAACATAAATTGTTTATACATTAAACTTACACACTATTCCCCAAAATCGAGTAACCTTAACTTATACACAAATCATAAACTATCTAACATATAACAATACTATTCAACCATACTTTTACAATTTAGCTGCACATTCTATCCCATGCTGAACTTGGCATTATCCTTTTCCTGTATCCGAACGTATTCGCCTTATCTGCAAAGTTTATCATGATATAGCAAGGGTAAGCATGAAAGTTGCCCAGTAAGTTTAAAAACAAGTTAAAGATATATCATAATTGAAAGAGTCTGAATAATAAGCTGGCTATCCTTCACAATGTATTTATGAATTAGCATGAACAAAAATTTGACTGAACAAGTATTGAACAGAAATAATTATGTCTGAACTGAATGGTAATGAAGGTGATCAGCCTTTCATACCTGACTTATACATGCAAGATGTACAGAGTACAATTCAACATGGCAATCAGAGATGATTAACCATAAGCATATCCGAATGAAACCACTCTTAATAGAGTTAAGTAAAAAGAAAAACTTGTCTGAACCGTTGATTACCGCAACGCAATAAAATAAGCTTCGTCTAAGACCTAATATTAATAATATAGATCTCTAATATTAGAATAATATCATCACAGTATAATACTGTTATATATATACATAGAATAACCTAAACACATAGCACATAACACTATCAGTCTATACATCACATAAAACTTAGCATTAAGTCAGACTATATAAGTCCAAGTTGAATTCGACACAATTCTACCATCCCGACGGTCTAGTCGGATAATACTCGAGTTTAAGTTCAATTAAACTCTAGCTAAACACTAAACAATTATCACAGATAATTTTCTTATCAGTCAAGATAATTTTCATAGACTTGCAATAATCTTCAGATAATTAATATCATTTATCAACATTTTTCAATCATTAATACTGTAGTTAAATGAATTAAATACCACATAATTCCTTAATCATTAATATCGATTTATCATTAAATATTAATGAAAATTATTACATAATATTATAATATATTTATAATATATCAAAGTATTTTTAATACCTTAAAATAACATTTATATGATTTTTAAACACTTAAAATCATTATCCGATAATTGATATTAATATTAAAATACTAATATTTTCATGGAAAACATTAAAAGTTATATTTTACAACTCATAATATTTTTATATCACACAAATTATTTTTATATGATTTTTAAATCATTAATTCTATTTTTCTATAATTTATTTAATATATTCATTAAATAAACTAATTACCATTAATAATAAATTATTAATGAAATTTATCACAAAATATTAAAAGTCATCAAAAATAACTTAAAATATTTTATAACATCATAATATAATTTTTCATGATTTTTTATGAATTAAAACTATTTTTAAATAATTTATTTAATATTATAATTAAATAAATAAATACCTTTTATATTCCAAAAATACTAAATATTTTTGAAATATACTCAAAATAATTAAAAACTAATTTTCGGACTTTAAAATAATTTTTCATAATTTATTATGTATTTTTAATAATTAATAACCATTTTTATTTATTTATTTAATTAATTAATGTAATTTCTGAAAATAAGTGTCGCTAAAGGGCCCTATAGCGACAAAACTGTCGCTATAGGTGTTCTTGAGCCCAAATGTCAGACTTCGAGGGTATCTACTTTGACCATGATTAAAACAGTGTTCTTAATGTGTTCTGGGTCGTAATTCATCTTAAGGTTGTAGTAAAAGTGCAAGACTACCACCACAAATGATTTCCTGGCCATAACATATCATAACAGAGAGATCTAAGCTCTTAAAAGTATTGTCAGAGACCTGTTCTTAGAATTCTGGGTTTACCAGAATCAAGGTACCTACTTTGATGCTTTATACTTTGGAATCTATGAGTCATTTATGTGATCTAAAGGCTTATTCTTGTAGAGGCGATATCCGGCTACAATAACATATCAACAGATCGATCTAACAACAATATATAAAAGAAATCTTGGCTGGTCAAAGTAGTGATCAAGAACCGAATCTTGAACTTTCTGGGTTTTCCAGAAAGTTCATATGGCGGATCGGTCAACGCTATTTGACCATGAATTTCTAAGATCCTGGTATGGATCTGGGTAAGCTAATGACTTGGAAGTGTAGGTTGCATGTCAAAATACAACCTTAAAGCAACACCATGACCAAATAACATAATAGAAGCAAGATTCAAGGCCTCGAAAATCATTGCCAGAATTCTGGAAATTCTGGGTTTTCCCAGAAATCAAATTTTGTGTTCGGTCAATGCACTTTGACCGCTTGTAACTTACGATCTAGACCTAATCTGATCCTGATCTAAGTTCCAGAATACAGAGAACATGGCAGGCTACAAACATAAACCAACAACGTGGTAAAACCATTAATATACAGTAATTTCAGAGGTTTTAAAATTCTTGTCAGACAACATAGAAAATTTCTGGGTTGCCCAGAAACACTCTCTCATGGTCGGTCAACCATGTTTGACCATCTATAACGTTTGATCTAGAAATGCTATGAGGTTGATTCCACTTCCAATATGCTTTCCGCATGACAAAGAACAAGTCTATAACTTTAAATACAACAAATAATTAATATACACAGATCTATGGGCCTGACATATGGCTGTCATGCCATATTTTTCAAGTTTTCCAGATTTTTAAAATCTTCAAAATCGTGCATCTAGATGTTATAGATCTATGATCTATCAACCCAGATCACTTTTTAACACCCTAATACACAACTTTAAACAATCAATTACAACAAATAACATAAGATCAAAGGATTTCTAGGTCTAAGGTTTTTATACCTTTTGAGCTTTGATTCATGAATCTGATCTTTGATTCTGTTCTTGATAATCGTGGGGCTGATTTTAGTGACTGAAATGCTAAAAGAATTCGTGGGTTTGAGCTAGAGAGAATATGGCTAAGTGTGGGTTGCACAAAATGAAGTAATAATGCATTATGTCTCTCTCTTTAACAATGCAATTCATGTAATGAATTGTAAAAGATGGATTTGTAGTGGCTGATCTGCTGGTAATGCTATAGTAGCATATGTAAATTCTAGATGGCTAGCAATAATGCACAAATAATTCACCAATAATGCACTAATGGGACAAAAGGGCATTTTGGTAATTTTTCTTAAAGTTTCAAGGGCATTCTAGACATTAGCTACAACCCTTAGGGTTTAGCACTTTAGGGTTTAGGGTTTAACACTTTAGATTTATCAATTAAAATTCCATAACTGTACATTAGGGTTCCTGACAGAAGAATTAGGGTTCAAAAATTTAAAATTAGGGTTTCTAGAACAGATTTCTAGGATGTCTTATAAATTATAAAAAATTTCTAAATGAACGTTGACGTTCTAATAATATTAGGGTTCGACTTTGATTAAATTTATCTGCTCAACCCTTGACCCTTAACCACATTCTGTACACATAATACCATATACACATATACCCTTAATCCTGAATAATTCACCAAAAGAAATTTTTTATTTTTTTTTCAAAATTCCTTCCTGAAAATATCAAACACATACACTTATTTTTTGTCTAGGTCTATTATGTGACCTTAAATCAATCATTTAAGATTTTAATAAATTTTCTAAATTCTCGGGTTGTCACATTCACCCCTTCTTCTAAGAATTTCGTCCCCGAAATTCACCTTACACCTTACACCTTACACCATACACCATACACCTTACACCATTCACACATATCACATGCTACCCAATGTACCACTCACAAGAGTATAAGTTCTCAAATTGTGCTGAGGGGTCATATAGACCATGAACACATAGTTTTAACGATATTCATACCGCAAAACTATACATTACTTGGTATGCTTACAATCACGAAGAAGATAAACTACAATTACTAGTACTTTAGGTGATTAGCCTATCGTACCCTTACGTCATGCATAACGTATTAATTATGTCTAGTGAATATTTACGCTATTAGATTGGATTATTTACCCAAACAACACAGTTCACCTCAGTCTTATCATAGGATTCCGCACCAAAACAATTTGGTTCGGGAAATTTCTTTCAATGAACACTTAGAGATTTCATAAGCATTAGTCTAGCTGAATTGAATAGCATAGACTCATATCAATAATTCATTTCAATAGAATTATTTAAGTATAGCCAAACCCCGTTGGCAAATTAAAATTTTTTTGAAAACATTTTCGAGAATGACGTCATGATGCCGTACTGTATTACCAGTCCATTTGAGGATGCTGTCATTATATGACTTTTTCATAACACATCATACAATAGTGGAACAACGATTTTAGATCAAATTCACACTAAGTATTCCTGTATTTACAACTCCATCATCTTTTTATCATCTCTGCACCAGGTTACATGGTACATGAGTGATAAATAAAATATATTTTGATGTTTCAAATCATTTGCGTCTAGCTGAAATAAGTAGCATAGACTATACTTTAAACCGTTTCAAAAATGATTACGAGTCTATATATTATTTTTTTAAAGGCACATAGTGCGTATTTAGCTTGATGTCAAAATTTTGAAGTCTAGCTTAGCTAGGAGTTTTGAAAAACTTAAGTCTTCACTAATGATCATTTGCTTAATAATCTATCTGTTCCTATTATCCTCAATTCTCCATTCACACACAACTATACCCAGTTCGTCAAACCACACTTATGAGTTCATAAATTGCCACAATCAGATGAGCTTTAGAACTTACCCCAGTCAGACCTTTGGCGTCCATTCGCTGCGGGGTTCATAACACTTCGTATAATTATGAGTCAAGAATGTCACATAAGTATGAGTTTTAAGAACTCGTACTTAATCCTTATGTCCTCTACCTATGACCTATCTATCTGTTATACACTTGAGAATGGAGTCATCCTCTTAATGTGCATATAACAAATAGCGCGACATAAACATTTCAATGATTATCAATGCCAGAAACTAAGTGGTTGTCAAACCAAACTCGGCCACTAATCAATATAGGAAGCTAAGCGGATAATTTCCCGCCCATACAAAGAATTCGTTAACCTAACCACTGTATCAACTAGGAAGCTAAGTGATTCTAAAACCAAGTACAAATTCCTCGCCTATACAAGAAATCATACAACTCAGCTGCTGACATAAGTCCTTAATTGAATCCCCACCTATTACTAACTCCCTTCTCAATACAAATTTATTTAATCCGTATTCATAATCTTTCCTGTATTTGTACCAATTCATGGTACAACTGCCACACAGCATTTTACTGTAAAAATTTTCAATCCTTAGATTGATTCTTTCTGGTTGTAATAACCTTATCAGATCACGGGGTGATCTCATCGTATATATTACGATTCATTGCTATTCTGTGATCGTTTTGTTTTACGATCTCTAATCCCTACACTTGTAATCTTCTAGACTCTATCTATCCAATTCCTATACTTGGTACGCATCTAGTCTCTAACAGTTTCAATATGGTACGCTGAGTGGTTTCCCACAAACAACCAATAAACTAGGTGCCGAGTTGCTAGTTCGTATATACCTCTGCTCTATGAAGGAATCGTTTAGCCCAGATACCATACATCAACTATTAAAGAGTACAATCGTACCATACTTAAACCTAACTTCTTCTTTTTTTGACCCTACGAGATTCTTCAACTAACTCTATGTGAGTTAGTACTTATCCTAATCACTGCGGTTATTGGTCTCAGGTATTGCTACCTAAGCTTCATAACCAACAGCTCTGATACCAACTGTGAGGGCCCCGAATCCAAGGTCCCGAATCACCTCGGATCCGGTTCGATCATTCTATACAACTATTACTATTTGCGAAAGATATAACCATAAATTGTTTATACATTAAACTTACACATTATTCCCCAAAATCGAGTAACCTTAACTTATACACAAATCATAAACTATCTAACATATAACAATACTATTCAACCATACTTTTACAATTTAGCTGCACATTATATCCCAAGTTGAACTTGACATTATCCTTTTTCTGTATCCGAACGTATTCGCCTTATCTGCAAAGTTTATCATGATATAGCAAGGGTGAGCATGAAAGTTGCCCAGCAAGTTTAAAAATAATTTAAAGATATATCATAATTGAAAGAGTCTGAATAATAAGCTGGCTATCCTTCACAATGTATTTGTGAATTAGCATGAACAAAACTTTGACTAAACAAGTATTGAACAGGAATAATTATGTCTGAACTGAATGGTAATGAAGGTGATCAGCCTTTCATACCTGACTACATGCAAGATGTACAGAGTACAATTCAACATGGCAATCAGAGATGATTAACCACAAGCATATCCAAATGAAACCACTCTTAATAGAGTTAAGTAAAAAGAAAAACTTGTCTGAACCATTGATTACCGTAACGAAATACAATAAGCTTCGTCTGAGACATAATATTAATAATATAGATCTCTAATATTAGAATAATATCATCACAGTATAATACTGTTATATATACACATAGAATAACCTAAACACATAGCACATAACACTATCAGTCTATACATCACATAAAACTTAGCATTAAGTCAGACTATTTAAGTCCAAGTTGAATTTGACACAATTCTACCACCCCGACGGTCTAGTCGGATAATACTCGAGTTAAGTTCAATTAAACTCTGGCTAAACACTAAACAATTATCACAGATAATTTTCTTATCAGTCAAGATAATTTTCATAGACTTGCAATAATTTTCAGATAATTAATATCATTTATCAAAAATTTTCAATTATTAATACTGTAGTTAAATGAATTAAATACCACATAATTCCTTAATCATTAATATCGATTTATCATTAAATATTAATGAAAATCATTACATAATATTATAATATATTTATAATATATCAAAGTATTTTTAATACCTTAAAATCACATTTATATGATTTTTAAACACTTAAAATCATTATCCGATAATTGATATTAATATTAAAATATTAATATTTTCATGGAAAACATTAAAAGTTATATTTTATAACTCAAAATATTTTTATATCACATAAATCATTTTTATATGATTTTTAAATCATTAATTCTATTTTTCTATAATTTATTTAATATATTCATTAAATAAACTAATTACCATTAATAATAAATTATTAATGAAATTCATCACAAAATATATAAAGTCATCAAAATTAACTTAAAATATTTTATAACATCATAATATAATTTTTCATGATTTTTCATGAATTAAAACTATTTTTAAATAATTTATTTAATATTATAATTAAATAAATAAATACATTTTATATTCCAAAAATACTAAATATTTTTGAAATATACTCAAAATAATTAAAAACTATTTTTCGGACTTTAAAATAATTTTTCATAATTTATTATGTATTTTATTAATTAAAAACCATTTTTATTTATTTATTTATTTAATTAATGTAATTTTCGCTAAAGGGCCATATAGCGACGAAACTGTGGCTATAGGTGTTCTTGAGCCCAAATGTCAGACTTCGAGGGTACCTAGTTTGACCATGATTAAAACAGTGTTCTTAATGTGTTCTGGGTTGTAATTCATCTTAAGGTTGTAGTAAAAGTGCAAGACTACCACCACAAATGATTTCCTGGCCATAACATATCATAACAGTGAGATCTAAGCTCTGAAAAGTATTGTCAGAGACCTGTTCTTAGAATTCTGGGTTTACCAGAATCAAGGTACCTACTTTGATGCTTTATACTTTGGAATCTATGAGTCATTTATGTGATCTAAAGGCTTATTCTTGTAGAGGCGATATCCGGCTACAATAACATATCAACAGATCGATCAAACAACAATATATAAAAGAAATCTTGGCTGGTCAAAGTAGTGATCAAGAACCGGATCTTAAACTTTCTGGGTTTTCCAGAAAGTTCATATGCCGGATTGGTCAACGCTATTTGACCATGGATTTCTAAAATCCTGGTATGGATCTGGGTAAGCTAATGACTTGGAAGTGTAGATCGCATGTCAGAATACAACCTTAAAGCAAGAACATGACCAAATAACATAACAGAAGCAAGATTCAAGGCCTCGAAAATCATTGCTAGAATTCTGGAAATTCTGGGTTTTCCCAGAAATCAAATTTCGTGTTCGGTCAATGCACTTTGACCGCTTGTAACTTACGATCTAGACCTAATCTGATCCTGATCTAAGTTCCAGAATACAGAGAACATGGCAGGCTACAAACATAAACCAACAACGTGGTAAAACCATTAATATACAGTAATTTCAGAGGTTTTAAAATTCTTGTCAGACAACATAGAAAATTTCTGGGTTGCCCAGAAACAGTCTCTCATGGTTGGTCAACAATGTTTGACCATCTATAACGTTTGATCTAGAAATGCTATGAGGTTGATTCCACTTCCAGTATACTCTCCGCATGGCAAAGAAGAAGTCTATAACTTTAAATACAACAAATAATTAATATACACATATCTATGGGCCCTGATATATGGCTGTCAAGCCATATTTTTCAAGTTTTCCAAATTTTTTAAATCTTCAAAATCGTGCATCTAGATGTTATAGATATATGATCTATCAACCCAGATCACTTTTAAACACCCTAATACACAACTTTAAACAATCAATTACAACAAATAAAATAAGATCAAAGGATTTCTAGGTTTAGGATTTTTATACCTTTTGAGCTTTGATTCATGGATCTGATCTTTGATTCTGTTCTTGATAATCGTGGGGCTGATTTTAGTGACTGAAATGCTATAAGAATTCGTGGGTTTGAGCTAGAGAGAATATGGATAAGTGTGGGTTGCACAAAATGAAGTAATAATGCACACACACTCTCTCTCTCTTTAATAATGCAATTCATGTAATGAATTGTAAGAGATGGATTTGTAGTGGCTGATCTCCTGGTAATGCTATAGTAGCATAGGTAAATTCTAGATGGCTAGCAATAATGCACAAATAATTCACCAATAATGCACTAATGGGACAAAAGGGCATTTTGATAATTTCACTTAAATTTTCAAGGGCATTCTAGACATTAGCTACAACCCTTAGGGTTTAGCACTTTAGGGTTTAGGGTTTAACACTTTAGATTTATCAATTAAAATTCCATAACTGTACATTAGGGTTCCTGACAGAACAATTAGGGTTCAAAAATTTAAAATTAGGGTTTCCAGAATAGATTTCTAGGGTTTCTTATAAATTATAAAAATTTTCTAAATGAACGTTGACATTCTAATAATGTTAGGGTTCGACTTTGATAAAATTTATCTGGCCAACCCTTGACCCTTAACCACATTCTGTATACATAATACCATATACACATATACCCTTAATCCTGAATAATTCATCAAAAGAATTTTTTTTTTTTCAAAATTCCTTACTGAAAATATCAAATACATACACTTATTTTTTGTCTAGGTCTATTATGTGACCTTAAATCAATCATTTAAGATTTTAATAAATTTTCTAAATTCTCGGGTTGTCACAGAAACCCTGAGCTATAGGAACCTCCGCCAATATGGAGTGATGTCATCGTCGTCCTCATGGATAGGTCTCCAAACCTAACACACTAATAGGACGTAGACAAGGCAGCCTCTCATAGGCCCAAAACTGCCAACACAAAGGTGAAACATCTGTTGTCAATAAACACTCTTAACCTATATATGGGAAATCAAAAGAGAAATGCTCACTAGCATAAATGTGTAAAATCCTAGCCAAGCCTCTGTCAAGCCCTGCGAACGCATGCACATTCCCCTGACGAAATAGGCAAAGGTGTAAGACCCCCAGTCATACTCTCCAATACGGTCCACCTCTCGCGTGGCGCTGATCAAAGCGAATGACATCGTGGAAGAGTTATCTGCTATAAAATAATCCCTGATAATAACCAGGAACAATCGATGAAGAATGCAATCCCTGACTTTCACATCAGCCGGCATGGGCTCACTCAACATCCCACTCATATCATCTACGCTCAAAGGACCTGTACGGATGGTCCTGCCCTTGAGCGCCTCAGCCAGAACTCCTAGCAAGGATCTAACGGTAGTAGGGGTAATGTTCACCATACATGGCACTGGCGCACCTCCAAACTCCAAACCGGTGATAAACAGCCAATCCATCGGCGTCATCATCACCTTACAATCCAACAAATGGAGAGACTAAGTCTGGTGAAACCAATGCTCTGACAATACCCTGAGGTAACCCCAAGGGCAACAGTGGGGGAGGATAGAAAAGAATGCCTCAACCATGCATAATACCTCGATAATCTGGATATAGAGCCTGATACAAAGAGTGTATGCTAAACCAGTTCCCTTGAGGTTGTGTAAAGTCGGGAACCTACATCAAATGCAAAGCAACATCAGAATCCTTGATCCTCATCAATAGGAAAAAAGAAGATTCAAATCTAGTTTTTACCTCGTTTGCCTGCAAGTAAACCGAGGGGTGGCGACTCAAATCATCCAGAAGCTCTTGAATCACCACAACGATGCTAGGAAGATCCCTACGGGGAATATGAGAAACAGGAGCTGGAGTCGCAACTAGTACATCCTCTTCCTTGTCCTCAACATCCGACACATTAACACGGATAGGTCGTCTCATCACCTCCGCCGAACGATGAGGTTGTCTGACTGAATGGGGTCGAGGCACATCAAAAGCCCTCCTCCGCACACCTGAGGTGGTCCTACGGAAACTACTCGGCTGATCCGGATCCATATATATATGGACATAAGTCTCTAAATCATCTCAGAAAGGGTGTGGTAAATTCTAACCTGGACCTTTTCAAAATGCATTTTATGACTACATGCATGCATACATTACTTTAACATACGCTTACGGTAGAGTTAAAATTATATGTCTACCCAATGCTTAGACTTTTGGAAAATTTTGCCAGAGTCTCCTTTGTAAACAGGACTATCCACATGCACATAGGCATGACTTGGTGGCCCATTAATTAGCACATCTACCCACAGTCATAAACATCCTACGTGCATACAATTATCAAAGTCATAATCCATGATAGTAGATTAATTACCCGAATTGCTTTGCTTTACTACCTTTGCTCCTTTGTCCTCAAATAGGATAAAAAATAGCAGAAAAAAGGTGTCAATTTGACTGTTTCAAATGTCAAATTTTTTCACATCATTATGTGCATCATAGTTTAATACTAACATTTACTATGTTGAATATTTTTTATCAAGTCATATAGGTATACATATTCACTACTATGTGTTTAGACGCATTTCATATGATAACTCATTTTTAACGGATAAAAACTAGAAAAGAAGACATACATACGTTACCGAGATTGTGTGAAACACTTGTACGACGACAAAATTTGTAGAAAGACACCTGAACTCAGTAGATCTGAAGAAGAGCTCTCGGATTTCCTATGTGGCGCATTATGAAAATGACTTATGAAAGTAACATGCCATTTAAAACCACCCACAGTCCCCTTAGTGGGTCCCACCCCTCTGGCTTGGTCCAATTCGAGTTGCAAAGGAAGTCTCACAGACTGAAACAGCTAGATCAGGAAAAAAGATACTACGCGATTGAGCGGAACAGCCTTAAATCTGGTTTTCAAGACAAAACTATGGGTCCACGCATCACTCATTAGTATTCAACCGAACACAGGGTACACAACACCAATGATCACAACTGTTACAAACAACGATTGGCAATACCCCACCAAAATTTGATGTCGTCAGTTTAGAGTCATAACTCCAAAATAGCTCTCCTTAGTGGGAATTTCATGCGCCTTCAGCCATTGATGTACATTTCAACGAAGGTCAAGCAGCCTTGACATCACCAACTGTTGACAATTAAATCCAATGAAGCATCAGAAATGAGCCGATGATGGTATCCGTTGATGCACATGTCAGCGAGGGTCAGGAAACCCTAACAAATACAGACTTTTGGTAGTAACTCCAACAGATCACTTAAAAGACCTGGCGATACAAACCAGGGAATGACATCCTCATCGGGGAGGACCGATGATGGAATTTGTTATACACATCTTCCTCAAACAAAACACAATCCCGCAAAGTCTCTTGTACATGAGAGGAACATCTATGGTGGAAAGTCTGTACCAAGTATTAAAGACTTCGGTGATAACCCCAAAGTTAACATCCTGGTATTTCCAAGGAACTTTGAAGCACACATCCACACAGTTCTTCAGAGACATCAATGATCAATCTAGTCCCCATCAGAAGTCATGGGAGCAGACAGTCATCACATCCCGTTGGAGAACAGTCTAACAAACCACATACATTATACATTTGCATCATGAACATCGTGTCATATTTCAAGTGTCTAGTGTTCTTTATCCTATCCATGCCATTACATTGCATGAATATGATAAAGAAGGGCATTTGTAAACACTAAAAAATTTTGTATTCCTGTTACTAACCTTGCATGAGGGCAAAATTATCTTCCAGAGATAACCCTGGAAGTCAAGTCAGCACAATCCTGGAGACAACCCCAGGATATTCAGTTTTAACCTCGGAGACCACCCCGAGGAAGTGAAATTTTAGTTCTGGAGATAACACCGGAGAAGTTAGTACCATCTCGGAGACTACCCTGAGATATTCAGTTTCAGTCATGGAGACAACTCTGGGATACTTAGTTCAATCTTAGAGACAACCCTGAGGAGTACAATTCAAGTTCCAAAAATAATACCGGAGACCTATGCCATCTCAGAGATAGCCTTGAGACACTCAATTTTAGTCCCGAAGATAATCCCATGAGATACCGTTCAAACCTCAAAGACAACCCCGAGGCATGCAGTTATAATTCCGGAGATAACCCCGAAAATGCTTATTTCAAACCCCAGCAATCAGCTTCAACACTCGATGATAGCCCCGAGGCACTCAGTCCCAAGCTCGAAGATGACCCCGGGAGGACAAGCACACCTCAGAGACATCCCTGAGGATGGTCAGCACTTGCAACAACCCAATCTCATAGATAACCCTGAGCAAGGACTGCTAAATCAGCCCAGAACCGGAGATAACCCCGGTCAGGGGCAAAATCATCATTTTGCCACCTCAATCCCATATTTGTGCCGTCTCAACAACATTTCAAACTACATGCTACACAGAACTGTCCAATAAAAATCATAGCTTCAATCCTGTGAGGACCCCAAATCTGGGTACTTGAAACCCGAACTCGGTTCTTCACGATACCAGTTCTATGAGCGGAATAATACTAATAATAAAAACAATAATATAAAAGTCAACTTAATTTATATATCATCAGAGTCTGAATCCCAAGTACGTAACCTTTAAACATTCATTACAACCATGATAGATAATATGTCATACTTGTCTTAATAATATTAAACTATTACATAAGATAACGTTCATTCATTCAGCAACTTTTCCCTTTCCCTTGTTCTTAGCAGAGCTCTCTGATCGTTCACACTTAGCTGAAAATATTTAAATTAAGCAAGGATGAGCATTTGAGTGCCCAGCAAGTAATAGCAATTATATAAGCTGAAAGAATGTAAATGTTTTCTTTGTCCTATTCTTCTACAACAAGTCAATAGTTGTGAAGTATTCTGAACCGATAATAATAACAAAACAACTCTCTTTCAAATTTTATTAAAACTACATAATGACTATAACTGGGTTATGATGACATGCCATGATCATTGTTTTCATTTTCGAAAAGGTTAAACAGAAATTCATGTATAACCGACATAACTTATGGGCACGGGGGGTGATCAGCCCGTTATGCCCTGCACTGATCAATACTACATTACAAGAACGATTGGATCGTTCACTCTGTTCCGCCTTGGGCGCATAAATGTTTTCCCGTGTAGGGATGTTCATACTTGTCTGGGTTCTAAGTCAAAGGTTTTATCTTGTTCAACAATAATCTATAAAGCAACATATATATATATATATATATATATATATATATATATATATATATATATATATATACGGGTAATTGACAAAGGTATATCAACATGTGATTAAATACAATAATTATCCAAGTGGGGACACTTGTTTAACCATTTACAGAAATTAACGAACATAATATATATATATATCTGAATTACCATATACTAACATGTTGATAAGCAATGAGCGTATACAATATAAGGTTAATAATTTGTACAGTAATAATATCATTCGTAAATATTCTTACTCATATCCATTGCATAAAGAAAATGCAAATGTAAGATACTTGCCTGAAGCGCTGCTTACAGTTTGCAATTTAGATTTATCGCTTATCTCACAACCTATCAGTAATAAGATCGTTCATTCTATTAGAACAACATACTATAACACATAACACTGCTTATTGCAGTAAGCACATACCCTAATCACATTGGCACATAGATTTAACAACCATTGAATCACAAATAATCACTTATCTAATCACATTATCTAAGTCCAGATAAATTTTTGAAACATGTCGGTGTACCGACAACTTTATCGGGTAATAATCGAGTCTAAGACTTTGTACTGTAACTTAATATCAGTCATATTATTTTTAAATGACTTAATATAATTTTAAAATATTTATTATGATTTATCATAAATTTTCAAACATTGGAATCATATTTAAATGATTTAAATACTAATCAATTCTATTATCATTAATATTTAATTAGTATTAAACTATTAATGAAACTATTTCCAAAATATTAAAGTTATTTATAATAACTCAAAATATTTTTAAAGTATTAATATTACCCTTAAATGATTTTTAAAACATTTAAAATCATTTCTAAATAATTACCATTAATATTAAGGTATTAATATTCTATTTATCAAAATATTAAAAGTCATTATTCATAACTTAAAATATTTTTAATTCATTTCTATCCCTTTTAAATGATTTTTAACTTAATAAAACCATTTTTAAACTATTTATTTAATATAATTATTAAATAAATTTAATATTATTAATAATAACTTAATAATCATTAATATTTAATTATTAATGAAATTATTCTTTAAATATTAAAAGTTATGTTTTATAACTTAAAATATCTTTAAACACCTTATTTTCATTTAAAACGATTTTTATAATATTAAAATCATTTCTTAAACTAAATTATTAAATAACTTTAATATCATTAATATTAATTAATTAATGAAATTTATCTTTAAATATTAAAAGTTATATTTTATAACTTAAAATATTTTTAAATACCTTATTTTCATTTAAAATGATTTTTAATATAATAAAATCATTTTTAATTAATTTATTTAATTCATTTAGTAAATAAATTAATTATCATTAATATCAATTTATTAATAAAATTTATCACAAAATATTAAAAGTCATTAAAAATAATTTAAAATATTTTCTTATATCATAATATAATTTTTAATGATTTTTCCAATATTAAAATCATTTTTAAATAATTTATTTAATATTATAATTAAATAAATTAAATACTTTTAATATTCCAAAAATATTAAATATTTATAAAAATAATTAAAAACTAATTTTTGGAATTTTAAATAATTTTTAATAATTTATTTTGTATTTTTAATAATTAAAAACTATTTTTTCTATTTATTTAATAATTTCTAGAAAAATAAATAATATCTGTCGCGAAAGACCACCTATAGCGACAGAACCGTCGCTATAGGTGTTCTTGGTGTTCTTCAAGCAAAACCCAGAATCAAGTCAGTAACCGAGTTGGTATGTTTGACCACAAATCTTTCATCACACAAAGTGTTTCAGGACTAACTATGAACTAGATCCTGTAGTACTAGTGTGCGTATACAAGATACAACAACAAAAATAATCATAACACCTATAACCAAGGAAATCTAAGCCTCCAAAAGTGTTGTCAGAGGCTGTTCTTCATTTATGGGTTACCCAGAAATGAAGAACAGTTCGAGCATACACTTTTGGGCTTCCACAACTTGAAATTCGTGCAATATTTTAGTGATTTAAGAGTCCTGGATTGTAGCTAGCATCCAAGAGAGTAGATCTATTACATAAAATACAAATAACATCAATTTAATCAACCGTTATGATCTGGTCAAACCATGTCAGTCGACATGTTCATATGTTTTCTGGGTTACCCAGAAAACATAGATCATGCTCGACTCGGCTAGTTTGACCAGCCACTATGTTCAATCCACTTGATTATTTAGTGATATTAAAGCATGGATCCATAGTACACATACCCAACTACAATTTAGTTACAAAAAACAGAATTAAAACAACAACACACTTACATATCCAAGACCAACAAAAACTTGTCAGACACTGAAAGCCCATTTCTGGGTTACCCAGAAATAGTCTGGTCATGGTCTGTCAACGACCTTTGATCAACAATATCAAGCAATCTAACACAAATCTAAGTCTGATTTCAAGCCCAGATCCAAGAGCACATATTAGACTACAACTACCAACTTTTAAAATACAAAACACATTAAAAATCGTAGAGATATAAGGTCTGACATTCATTGTCAGACATCAAAAAAAATATTTTTCCAGATTCTTTAAATCTTCAAATCTGAGCCTCTAGATGTTATGGATCTAACATCTATCATCCCAGATCCTCATTATAAACTAGATTTAACATGTTTAACACAAAAAATCTAACATCTAACAATAGATCGTTGGACAGAAATCATGGCTAGGGTTTATACCTTCTATGAACGATTCTTGATTTCTGACTTCTGATTTGTTATAGCTGATCGTGGGGCTTTGATTTAGGACTGATATACTTGTATAATTTGGAGGTTAGAGAGAGAGAGAGAGAGCTTAGTTTGAGAGTTGGGCAAAATGTAAGTAACAAATGAATTATTTCTCTCTCCAATCTATATATAAGAAAGTAGATGCATGGAATGGCTGATGTATGATGCTTGTTGCTGTTATTTTGAGCACATGGGGTGGTTGAAGTGGTCAAAACCTACATGTTAGCCAAAATAATACACTAGGGGCAAAATGGTCATTTGTATTTTCTATTTAATGGCATAATTGGAACTTGGCAAACCCTTAGGGTTTAACCCTTAGGGTTTAACCCTAAGATTTAGCAAAAAATAATAATAAGATTTAGCAATTAGAGTTTGCACAAAAAAATAAATAAAATCAAATAAAAATTAACTAAATTTTAGTTTCTAAAATTTTGAAATTAGGGTTTCCTAATTATGATTAATTATCTAATTGCCTTATATAGTAACATTAGGGTTTAGATCATATAATTAAGATTAACCTTGGTAATTTAGCAATTAGGTTTTACAATTTTGGTAATTAGAGTTACTAAAATATAATTAGGGTTTTCTAATTATTAAATTAGGCTTTAAAAAAAATTTAGGGTTTAACAATTATAATCTTAATACTTGATAATTAATCATCTTATCACAATTACTACCAATCTTGAACTCTAATTTAAATTTCAAATTAGGGTTCCTTATTTCCAAAAATTATTTAGGGTTTTTAGATTATAATTAGGGTTCACCTAATTAATACATTTAATACACGACATAAATTATATAACACACTTATAAAATAATCTTGCACTCTAATTTGGATCTCAAATTAGGGTTTAGCATTATTACTAGGGTTTGGTCATAATACACCGTAATTGACCTACCATTATCAATACGAAAATACAGTACATATTCATAGCACTGAAAAATTAAAATATAATTAATATTATATTATTATTCTCATACCTTGACAATAATTCAAAATTAGGGTTTGAATTCCATATCTGATTTATTCTTCATATTTACCCTTAATAATTAAGGTAAAATAATTAACTTATTAATTTGTACTAAAATTCATATAATAAAATAATTATTATAATTATTCTAAAAATCACTCCATATATTATTTAAATAATATATGATTATATTTTCATGAAAAATAATTAATAAAAATATTTCTACCATAAATTAATTATTATAAGAATGTACTTTATAATAATCAATAATTCTAAAATAAATTTATTTGTAAATATTTATGTAATAAATATATTTTTATTTACCACATAAATACACATACACATTATCTTGTACAAATCCTCGTCTTTAATAAAAAAAAAATTATACGCAAAATTTCTTATTTATTTATATAGAAAATATCGGGTTGTTACATTTACCCTTCCTTATAAAGATTCCGTCCCCGGAATTACCGTTTTAAAACTTATACATAGGAAAATAATTCCTCCTCAAACTTTCTTTATAAAATAATTTACTATATATAGGAAAATCATATATAAAAATAAAAATTGGTTCGAGTAATACCTGGAGTTACATTCTCGGCTGCTACAGTTTCTTGAACGGTCAGGTTGAAGATGCTTGCGGTTGATTTCGTTGGTTTGTTTGTTGATGTTGGTCCCGTTGTTGCCAATGTCCTGCTGCCTTTTCCCGTATTCGCATTACTTGCCTCCTTTCTCCTTCTTGGACAGTCTTCCACCTTATACTCCATTGATTCACACTTAAAACACCTACTGTACATTCTTGGATTGGGACAGTTGGGAGAGACACGTCCCTTTTGTCCACACTTATAACACACAAACTTTCCCTTTATCTCCATTCCTTTTATCGTACATGTGGCAAAAGCTGTCTTTTGCCCCTTCGTTATCCTAGCTATCACAATTGCGTCACCAGGGTCAGTTGATCTTCCAATCCTGACAGTACAATGGCCTTGAAGTCTTTGACGTTCGTCGATCGATTATCTTGCTGATCTTCCCGTGACTGGTATTCCGTTCTGCATAACTTGATCGTCCATCTTTGCAAAATTCTGTATCGGGACTGGTTATCTTCCAGCTTTGTTGACAGGTTCTTCTGCCCATGTATTTTGTTTTCGTCTCCTTGACAGCATTATCACTATTTATTCTTTATTCTAAGCCTTATCGTATACGTATAATCATATAATACAAAACTTTCTATTCCAATAATCATGTACTCAAAATATTAGATTTTGAAAATGTTGGCTTTCTGAATTAACCAGTACTCATAATTAACTATTATCTTTATACCAACTTATTTCATTAATCCCTTTTAAATTCATATTCATAACACTTGACATACCATAACACATATTGCTTTAATCATCCGCTATCCATTTGTGACTCAAAAGTCAGGAATCGCTACCATAACTTATACAAAATTTGAAAAATATCACCTTATACAAACATACCCATCATACACACTACATAACATAGAATCATACCTATTCAAGTAATACTAGTACTACTTATTTCTTACGCATTCACTAAGGATCAATTACTTAGAAATCTGTCTATTTCCATTATCCTCAATAATCCATTCACACCTAACTACACCTAGTTCATCCATCTTACCATACATTATGAGTTTAAGAACTCACCATAAACATATGAGTTTAAGAACTCGACATTGACCACATATTCTTTAACTATACTTTACCTTTCAGTTATACTATCGTTTCAGGGTCTGGTACTATACTTTTCAAAATAACCATCCCATTGAGGTAGCTTTCAATGTGAACCTCTATTTCAGCTATTGGCTTTGATATTAGCTCGGTTATGGAGGTTGACTTCTTCTTTACAATTTGAGGGTATTCTAATTCTTTCTATCTGACAGCTATACACAAAAATTATCTAAACTAGCATACAATATATACACATAGCAAATAAGAGTTTTATATATAAGTTATCTTTTACTTTGTCTTACGATGAATTTATTCAATTCATCTCCTTTTTAAACTCTATATGAGTTATTTATATTTTCAACGTTTCCCTCTGTTCTAAAGTTATAGCCTAAGGTCTAGCCCACCTAAAGTTTTTGTAAGACCCCAACTTATTATAAATAAAATTAAATTTTGTTTATTTATTAATTTGAAATAGTAAGGGTTAATTTGATTAATTTGGTTAGTTGCGGGTAAAATGCGCAAATATTTTAAATAAGCAGGTGGTTATAAAATATTCATTGTTGTCGGGAAATATTTATTTGGTCGTGGAATATTCTTCCTGTCGGGGAATATTCGTACGAAGGTGCAGTCTTTTGTGGGCCCCATAACGGAAAAGTGATTGGATGAAGAAAACGACAAAAATAAGTTATTTATAAATAATGGCGTAGTTGTTACCGTTAAAACTGTTGGAATATCCGGTGGTTAAAACACAGTAATACGCGTTGTTGCACAGTAGCACACGGGATTGCACCAATTATTGATTTTTACGTAAGAAGGCATTACTCAATAATTGTTACAGTAATTACTGTTCAGCATTTTATTTTATTGATTCAATAATTGCTGCGTTGATATTTTATATTACTGTTGTTTTAATAATTGTCACTACACAATATTTTCTATTATCGGAGCAATAATTCATATTATCTGAATAATATTATTAGATAACATTATTGGCAATGTCTAGAAAGTTCTGTCTAAGGAGAGGTTTGGTCATCTAATTGCGCGCCAGTAAGGAGAAATCCTTATTGGAAAGTCCCCTCTTTCCTGGGAACTGCCTGGTTGCCAATACTGTGATTCTGTAATATTATTTATGAATAATTAATTATTAATTTATATGATGAGGAAAATATTGATTTTATGTGGATATAGATGTAGAAAATTTTTAAATGTGACAATTGTTAAAAATTAATATTTTATCTTTTTTTGATAAAATAACTCATTTAAATATATTATTTTAATAATATATTAATTGTAATATTTTTACAATAAATGTGGGATATATGAGTATATGAGGAGGAAGAGTATTTTGTGGCATTAAATAATTAACACATGTTTTGTGTGTTGGTGGACCCTAATAATTGATTGAAATTTAATTATAGCTTGTAAAATTGTCCGTTTATGGATTTCGGTCAATTTCTGTTTGGAATTTAGAAAAACTTTCTTCTGCAAAGTTGTAGAGAATTGAATTTCCTATAAAAAGGCGTGAGATTCAAATTTTCTGATGAAAGGACTATTTATTATGAATTACTGAAGTTCCGAAGTTCCAAAATAATTGGTTTTTGAAAGTTTTAATTATTCTTATTTACAAAATCATTTTTTTTGCTTGGTGGGCTGCATTAAACATGTGCAATGAGCTGAAATCAGATTTCAATAGGTGGACTTGACAATTTTGTAAATATAAATATTATTATATTCAATTTTCTACTTTGGTGTTCTAAGCATTTTTCTATAAATATGGTGCTTAGGTTAGAATTGAAAATCACACCAGAAACTGAAAACTTCTCTCTCTTTCTCTCTCGATATAGTGAGCGTATTCTTGTGAGTATTTTAATACTTTGAGTGTTGCTATACGGTGCAAGTTCAAGTCATAGCATATATCCGGCGTTCAACTAGAAGTACTGTCTTTATGAGGTAAATGATGTTATTTTATTCGAAAATGATATTATTTCTTCAATATCATTATGCCGAAATATTGGTTGGAGTTTTTATCAAATTTGAAACTTTTTCATGTCGGGGTTACTATTCATGAGTTACTATTCACGAGTTACTAATCACGAGTTACTATTCATTAGTACTATTCACGAAACATGATGATGTTTTTTGTAAAATTTTTATCTTTTAGTGTCGGAGTTACTATTCACGTATACGACACTATTCACGTATACGGCACTATTCACTGAAAAATGAAATTTTCTTCTTTTCGTCCAAAATATTTATTCTGGATACTAGCTTTGATTGTATCCATGTTTTGATCATTCTTGAATTTTACTCCACTATGATTATTTATGAGGTATTTTTGGACATGGAATAGCTGAAATATGAATCCTTAATATTTATTCTTTTGTTTCACTGGATTCATTTTCTTTAAAATATTTTTCATCATCCTCAGTCCTAAATGATGATGTTACTGAATATCTTTGGCTTGTAGTGCAAAGATGAATGATTTCTGATGAATATCTTTGGCCCGTAGTGCAAAGATGAACTGGTGTTTAGATGAACATGACCAACTGATGAATATCTTTGGCCTATAGTGCAAAGATGAATGATTGATTCCAGATATATATTGATTGATGTTACAGGGATAAAAGATAGACGATGAACTTTTAAATTCATATGTAGAAGATAGTAGATTTCATTCTCTACTAAACTACTCTTCTAATGATTATTATTTCCGCTGCGAATATTGATTTAAAACTTGTTGTCTATTGTATTCTATTAAATTTTTCCCTGTTGAAGACTAACGATAATTTGTTCTGTATTATCTTAGTCATAATGTTCTTTACTGGGCTAGTTGAGCTCACCCTTTTCCTTGTTGTTCCATTTTTCTTCTCAGGAGGCGAGAATGTAGCGAGTACTAGTCGGGTTGTGGAATGATGGTTCTAGAAGTGGTTCTAGTAGTCCTCACTATTCTGTAAAATAGTGTATTAATAATTGTAATGAGGACTTATTTGAGTGTGGATATTGTCTAGATTACAATATTTGTATTAAAACTCACAGTTTAAGTGTTGTCGTATTTTGCACGACAATTATTTTAATAAAGTTGTAGTTATTTATGCACCATGTATTTTGGCGACTCAGAATGGGTTGTGGATTTGACCTTTTTTGGGGGCGTCATAGTTGGTATCAAAGTTTAGGGATATGATCTCTGGCGGAGATCGGGGAATAGAACTAGGAGGGGAGAGACGAGTAAATCCTTCGCTAGTGTGTCCTACCTAAGCTTATTTGTTGGTCGGTCATAATATAGGGATATTATGTGATATGTTAATTTGTTAAATTAACCCTTGTTTTATGGCAGTATTTGAGAATGTCGACTGAGAATGTTAATAGTGGAGTAAATGAAACTGTGGAGACGCCTGTAATCACCAACGAGGAGAACGGGCAACAGGCTGGCAATGTTCCTCCTGTGAACAACACCAATGAGTAGATGATGAACGATGGGATGTTTAGAAGCTTTTTGTAGTTCATGCAAAATCAGACAAAGGAGACTCCTGTTCAAAATACAGGAGGAAATGATAGCAATTCACGGTTTGTCACGGCCAAGCAGTTCAAGGAGTTGGGACCACCAGAATTCCGGGGAAAGCCGGAACCGATCATGGCGGAAACATGGGTTAAGCAAATTACCAAGATATTTGATGTCTTACGATGCACGGAGGAACAGAAGGTTCCATTTGCCACCTTTATATTCCGTGGCGAGGCAGACTACTGATGGGAGTCTGTGAAACGGACCCAGCCTGCCGCACTCAGCATGTCTTGGGAAACGTCTCAGAAACTTTTCAACGAAAAATACTTTCCTGAAAGTATTCGCCATATGAAGGAGGTAGAGTTTATTAGACTGGAGCAGAATAACATGACAGTGTCTCAGTACGAGGCGAAGTTTGCAGAGTTATCCAGGTTTGCACCTCATTTGGTGGAGAATGAGGAACGTATGACGTGGATGTTTCTGAGAGATTTGAAACCCGGCATACGTCAATATCTCATTTCTCATAAATTTTCTCTCTATTCAGATGTTGTCAATAGGGCTCAATTATTAGAGCGAGATAACGAGTACGGTCAATCGAGGGACCACAACCAGGATCATACCGGTGACAGCAGTCATCATAACAATGATAACCAGCGGAGAAAGAAAAATACAGACAAGAACGGCAACCACTCTGGTGGTAATCGTGGCCATGAAAATAGAAGAAGCGAGTTTGGAGGAGATTTTAAAAAGAGGAGATTCAATAATGACAATACGAAGACGTCAGCACCAGCAGCAACGGGTTCCAAGGGAGGAGAACGACCACCAGTCATATGCTATAAGTGCGGAAAAGAAGGACATATCAGCCCAAACTGCGCACAACAGTTTAAGGTATGTTATAACTGTGGAGAGGAATGACATATCGTTTGAGATTGCACTGTAGCGAAACCAAGTCCAACGGGGGTGGTGATTCAAAAAGTTGTTCAAGTCAAAGTCAACGGTTCCTAGATGAGCATTTTTCGTGACTGGTCAGAATGCGAGGAACCCGAATGAAGTTAGCACGGGTTAGTTAATTATAAATTTTTGCAAAGTCTATACCTTATTAGATACCGGTTCTGCCCATTCATATATCTCTCCTGCGTATACTCAACGTTTAAACTTGACTCCGGAGAAAATTAGACTTTGACTTATCTGTTGAAACTCCGTTTGGAGAAATTTTCGTTACATCCACTGTTTATAAATCTTGTTTGATTCAAGTTGGCACCATCACATTACCTGTTGACCTTATCTCTTTAAAGATACTTGCTTTTGATGTGATTTTAGGGATCGATTGGTTAACTACTCATCATGCCAAATTGATTGCTTTTGTAAGGTTGTTAGTTTTCATATTCCTAAGCAACCTGTTATTCGAATTCAAGCAACCAAACCATTGAAGTCAAACTCTTTCATATCAAGCCGTAAAGTCATTCGTTTATTGAAAAACGGATGTCAAGCTTTCTTAGATACGTTATGGACTTGAACAAAAATACGTCAGATTGGAATGATATTTCTATTGTTAGTAAATCCCTGACGTATTTCCTGAAGAATTTCTTGGCCTACGCGTGATATTGAATTTTGTATCATCTTTGAATCTGGTACAAAACTCACTTCTAAAATCTCATATCGAATGGCTCCTATTGAACTTCAGGAGTTAAAAACCCAACTATAGAAGTTGATAACCGAGCCTCTATCTAGTGACTTCCTTTGTGGAACGCATTGAAGCCAGACTCTCCGTAGGGGACGCCATATTCGTGCGGTAGTAAACTGATAGGTGTCATTGTGACGTGCTATCCAAGATTGGGATGTGAGTCACAGTTGAGAGGAACCTAAGTCAGTAATCGAAATACGTAGTTTTCTATGCTTAGCTAGTTATTATCGGATATTCGTGGAAATATTTTCTCGAATCGCTACTCCATTAACTCAGCTGAATCAAAAAGACACAAACTTCGAATGGACCGAGGAATGCGAGAAGAGCTTCCAAGAATTCAACATGCGACACCGACGTTGGCTCGAGCTGTAGAAAGATTTCGATCTTACCATCCAATACCATCCTAGAAAAGTAAACGTGGTAGCTGACGCATTGAGTAGAAGATCATATGCAGGAACGAGTGCGATGATGTCAAGTATACACGTAGAATCAACTTTAATCGATAAAGTTAAAGTTGCTCAAGCCACAGACCCGGAGCTGATGCGTATGAAGAAGAAAGTACAAGAAGGTGCTATTCCGGAAGCGAGAATCGATGAAGAAGGAATACTTCGAGTCCACTCCAGACTTTGTGTTCCTAACGATTCTGATTTGAAGTACAAGATTATGATGGAGGCACACAATACATCATTTGCAATCCATCTTGGAAGTACCAAAATGTATCGTGATCTTCGACATACATTTTGGTGGAACAATAAGAAGAGAGAGATTGCAAAGTTTATTTCGAGGTGTTTAACTTGTCAATGTGTAAAGGCGGAGCATCAAGTGCCAAAGGGTCCATTGCAACCACTTGAGATTCCGAAATGGAAGTGGGAACACATTACCATGGATTTTGTTACGGGTATTCCCACGGTTTCTCAAGACATAAATCCTATTTGGGTTATTGTTGATAGATTAACATAGTCTGCTCATTTCTTGCCGATTCGGGAGACTTATTCCCTTGAACGTCTTGCTAGTATGTACGTGAATGAGATTATGAGGTTGCATGGCATGCCAGTATCCATAGTTTCAGATCGTGACCCAAGATTCACTTCAAGATTTTGGGTTAGCTTGCAAAAAGTTATGGGCACGGATTTACGATTTAGTTCGGCATACCATCCTTAAACGGACGGACAATCAGAGAGGACTATTCAAACTCTTGAAGATCTATTAGGACTTTGTGTCCTAGATTTCAAAGGGAGTTGGGATAAGTACCTACCATTGGTGGAATTCTCCTACAATAACAGTTATCAGGCAAGAATAGGTGTGGCTCCATTTGAAGCATTGTATGGACGAAAATGTCGTTCTCTAGTATATTGGGATGAGGTGGGAAAAGCAACGTTGTTAGGACCAGAGTTGGTACGAATGACTACAGAGAAGATCCAAACGATTTTACAATGTATACAAACGGCACAGGATCGGCAAAAAAGTTATGCGAATCTTCATCGAAAGGACGTGGAATTTGACATTGGGGATCATGTATTGTTGTGTGTGGCTCCATGGAAAGGAGTTACAAGATTTGGGAAGAGAGAAAAGATTAATCCACGATTTATTGGTCCATTTCAGATTCTTGATCGAGTAGGAAATGTGGCCTATAGACTCGCGTTACCTCCAAGTATGTCTCGTGTTCATAATGTTTTTCATATATCTGTGGTACGTAAATATGTGAAAGACCCAAACCACATTATTGAGTTAGAACCAGACGAGATAGCCGAAGACTTAACGTACGAAGAGGTACCTGTTAAGATCTTGGATAGGAAGGAGCATGTCCTAAGCACGAAGGTCATACCACAAGTTAAAGTTTTGTGGAGAAACCATGCTATTGAGGAAATGACCTGAGAGTTAGAAACGGAAATGAAAGCGAGGTATCCTCATCTTTTCGAAACACCAGGTACGTACGTCAATTTCGAGGACGAAATTTTATAAGGAGGGGAGGTTGTAAGACCCCAACTTATTATAAATAAAATTGAATTTTATTTATTTATTATTTTGAAATAGTAAGGGTTAATTTGATTAATGTGGTTAGTTGTGGGTAAAATGCGCAAATATTTCAAATAAGTAGGTGGTTATAAAATATTCATTATTATCGGGGAATATTCATTTAGTCGTGGAATATTCTTCCTGTCGGGGATTATTCGTACGACGACGCAGTCTTTTGTGGGCCCCATAACGAAAAAGTGATTGGATGAAGAAAACGACTAAAATAAGTTGTTTATAAATAACGGCGTAGTTGTTACCGTTAATACTGTTAGAATACCCGGTGGTTAAAACACAGTAATACGCGTTGTTGCACAGTAGCACACGGCATTGCACCAATTACTGATTTTTACGTAAGAAGGCATTACTCAATAATTGTTATAGTAATTACTATTCAGTATTTTATTTTATTGATTCAATAATTGCTGCGTTGATATTTTATATTACTGTTGTTTTAATAATTGTCACTACATAATATTTTCTATTATCGGAGCAATAATTTATATTATCTGAATAATATTATTAGATAACGTTATTGGCAATGTCTAGAAAGTTCTGTCTAAAGAGAGGTTTGGTCATCTAATTGCGCGTCAGTAAGGAGAGATCCTTATTGGAAAGCCCCCTCTTTCCTAGGAACTGCCTGGTTGCCAATACTGTGATTCTGTAATATTATTTGTGAATAATTAATTATTAATTTATATGATGAGAAAAATATTGATTTTATGTGGATATAGATGGAGAAAATTTTAAAATGTGACAATTGTTGAAAATTAATATTTTATCTTTTTCTGATAAAATAATTCATTTAAATATATTATTTTAATAATATATTAATTGTGATATTTTTACAATTAATGTGGGATATATGAATTAATGAGGAGGAAGAGTATTTTTGTTGGATTAAATGTTTAACACATATTTTGTGTGTTGGTGGACACAATTCTTGACCGAAAATTTATTATAGACTGTAAAATCGTCCGTTTGTAGATTTCAGTCAATTTCTATTTGGAATTTGGAAAAACATTCTTCTACAAAGTTGTAGAGAATTGAATTTCCCATAAAAACTCGTGAGATTTGAATTTTCTGATAAAAGAGCTATTTATTATGAATTATTGAAGTTTCGAGGTTCCAGAATAATTGATTTTTGGAAGTTTAAAATATTTATAGTTAGAAAAACGGTTTTATTGTTTTGGTTGGCCCCCATGTGTTGCAAATGGCTGAAATTCAGATCTACAAAGGTTGGCGTAGGAAAATTTAATATATATATTAATATTTTATTAAATTTTCTGCTTTGGTGTTCTAAGCATTTTCCTATAAATAGGGTGCTTAGGTTAGAATTGAAAATCACACCAGAAACACAAGATTTCTCTCTCTTTCTCTCTCTATATTAGTGAGCGTATTCTTGTGAGTATTTTAATACTTTGACTATTGCTATACGATGCAAGTTCAAGTCATAGTCTATATCCGGTGTTTCAACTGGAAGTACTGTTTTTACGAGGTAAGAGATGTTATTTTATTCGAAAATGATTTTATTTCTTCAATATCATTATATTGGTTGGAAATTTTATCAAATTTAGAACTTTTCATGTCGGGGTTACTATTCATGAGTTACTATTCACGAGTTACTATTTACCAAAAAATGAAATTTTCTTCTTTTTGTCCAAAATATCTATTATGGATACTAGCTTTGATTGTATCCATGTTTTGATCATTCTTGAATTTTACTCCACTATGATTGTTTATAAGGTATTTTTGGACATGGATAAACTGTAATATGAATCCCTAATATTTGTTCTTTTGCTTCACTTCATTCGTTTTCTTTAAAATATTTTTCATCATCCTCGGTCTTAAATGATGATATTAATGAATATCTTTGGCCTGTAGTGCAAAGATGAATGATTTCTGATGAATATCTTTGGCCCGTAGTGCAAAGATGAACAGGTGTTGAGATGAACATGACCAACTGATGAATATCTTTGGCCTATAGTGCAAAGATGAATGATTGATTCCAGATATATATTGATTGATGTTACAGGGATAAAAGATAGACGATAAACTTTTAAATTTATATATAGAAGATAGTAGATTTCATTCTCTACTAAACTACTCTTCTAATGATTATTATTTCCACTACGAATATTGATTTAAAACTTGTTATCTATTGTATTCTATTAAATTTTTCCCTGTTGAAGACTAACGATAATTTGTTCTGTATTATCTTAGTCATAATGTTCTTTACTGGGCTAGTTGAGCTCACCCTTTTTCTTGTTGTTCCATTTTTCTTCTCAGGAGGCGAGAATGTAGCGAGTACTAGTCGGGGTGTGGAATGATGGTTCTAGAAGTGGTTCTAGTAGTCCTCACTATTCTGTAAAATAGTGTATTAATAATTGTAATGAGGACTTATTTGAGTGTGGATATTGTCTAGATGACAATATTTGTATTTAAACTCACAGTTTAAGTGTTGTCGTACTTTGGACGACAATTGTTTTAATAAAGTTGTAGTTGTTTCTGTACCATGTATTTTGGCGACTCAGAATGGGTTGTGGATTTGACCTATTTTGGAGGCGTCACAGAAGACATGCAGTTTAGCAAGTTCTTGGAGGTCTTTAAAAAGCTACAGATTAACATACCTTTCGCTGAGGCATTGGAACTGATGCCGAGTTATGCAAAGTTCATGAAGGGCATGTTGTCAAGGAAAATGAGATTAGAAGATTTTGAGACAGTGACCTTGACGGAGGAATGCAGTGCAGTGCTTCAACGCAAATTACCTCCAAACCTGAAGGATCCAGGCAGTTTCACTATACCATGCCCAATCGGAAAGATGAGTTTCAGCAAGTGTTTGTGTGATCTTGGGGCAAGTATAAATTTGATGCCCTTTTCAGTATTCAATCAGTTCGGATTGTCGGCTCCAAGGCCGACACATATTTCTTTACAGCTAGCTGACAGATCTATCACTTATCCACGGGGAATTGTTGAAGTTGTTTTGGTAAAAGTGGATAAATTCATTTTTTCGGTTGATTTCATCATTTTAGATTATGATGAAGATATGAGTATACCAAACACACTTGGAAGACCATTCCTAGCCATAAGAAAGACCTTGATAGACGTTCAGAAAGGAGAACTCACAATGCGTGTTCATGATCAGGAAGTTACCATCAACGTCTTCAAGGCAATGAAATTTCCAACAGATGAAGAGGAATTCTTCAAGGTTGATTTGGTGGACAAAGTGCTAAATGATGAAGTAGAGAGTTTGGTGGATCATGAACCATTAAGAAGTGCTATTGCTGGAAATTCAGAATTAGATGATGAGGAATTTGAGGAGTTTGTGCATTTCCTTGATACAACTCCACAATTTAGAAAATTCAAGATTCTTATGGAGCCATTAAAGAAAGTTGGAGAGTCATCAATAAAATTAAAACCATTGCTTGAGACACCTCCAGAACTTGAATTGAAACTACTTCCAGACCATTTGAGGTATGCATTTTAAATAAAGATTCAAAGTTACCTGTGATTATTTCTTCTGCACTAACATCTTTTCAGGAAGAAAAATGGGTAAGAGTCCTTAAAGAGTTCAAGTCAGCTATTGGATGGACTATAGCAGATATAAAAGGGATCAGCCCATCTTTTTGTATGCATAAGATCCTGTTGGAAGATGACAGCAAGCCCTTAGTGGAGCAACAAAGAGGACTTAATCTGATCATGAAGGAAGTGGTCAAGAAAGAAGTATTGAATTGGCTGGATGCAGGCATAATTTATCCGATTTCAGATAGTTCATGGGTGAGCCCAGTACAATGTGTACTGAAGAAGGGTGGTATAACCGTGGTTTCTAATGAGAATAATGAGTTGATTCCAACAAGAATAGTGATGAGGTGAAGAGTCTACATGGACTACCGCAAACTTGACAAAGCTACAAGGAAAGATGACTTCCCACTGCCATTTATCAATCAGATGTTGGATAGGCTGGCGGGTCATGAGTTTTATTGCCTTCTAGACTAATATTATGGCTACAATCAGATTCTGATAGATCCAGAGGATTAAGAAAAGACAACCTTTACATGTCCATATGAAACTTTTGCTTTCAGAAAGATGTCTTTTGGTCTGTGCAATGCTCCAGCCACTTTTCAGAGATGCATGATGGCTATTTTTTCGGATATGGTAGAACAGAATGTGGAGGTATTCATGAATGATTTCTCAGTATTTGGAGATTCTTTCTATCTATGTCTTGATAATTTGGTGGTGGTGTTGGAAAGATGTGTTGAAACAAACTTGGTATTGAATTGGGAAAAGTGCCATTTTATGGTACAAGAAGGAATAATTCTGGGGCATAAGGTGTCAAAGAGAGAACTTGAGGTGGATAGAGCTAAATTAGAGACTATTGAGAATTTGTCACCACCAACTTCTGTTATAGGTGTTCGAAGTTTTTTGGGACATGCAGGCTTCTACCGCAAATTCATTAAAGACTTCTCCAAGATAACTAAACCACTTTGCAGTTTATTGGAGAAGGATGCACAGTTCAAATTTGATGAGGATTGCGTGTCTTCATTTGAGCATTTGAAGAGGAGGTTAACTTCAGCACCAGTACTCACAGCACCGAATTGGGACTTACCATTTGAATTGATGTGTGATGCAAGTGATTATGCTGTGGGGGCTGTTTTGGATCAGAGAAAGGAAAAGATTTTTCATGTGATCTACTATGCCAGCAAGACCCTTACTGATGCACAGTTAAACTACACCACCACGGATAAAGAATTATTAGCAGTTGTGTATGCTTTTGATAAATTCCGGGCGTATTTGATTGGTACAAGGGTGATAGTGTACACGGATCATGCGACAATTTGACACTTGGTGGCAAAGAAGGATGCGAAGCCCTGTTTGATTAGATGGATATTATTGTTGTAGGAATTTGATTTAGAGATCAAAGACATAAAGGGAACTGAGAGCCAAGTGGCGGACCACTTATCTCGACTAGAGAATCCGAAAAGGGAGGTAGATGACAAAATTATAATTAATAAATCCTTTCCAGATGAACAGTTGTTTGTGGTGAAAGGGGAAGTGTCATGGTTTGCAGACTACGCGAACTACTTGGTTAGTAAGATGGTACCTTCTGACTTGGTTGGTCATCAAAAAAAGAAATTCATGTATGATGTTAAATGGTTTATATGGGATGAACTATATTTGTTCAAACAATGTGCTTATCAGATGATAAGGAGGTGTATCCCATATAGCGAGATAGATGGGATTTTGCAGGATTGTTATGCTTCTTTGTATAGGGGTCACTACGGTGGAGAACGAACAGCGGCTAGGGTGCTACTAATAGGATTCTACTAGCCGACAATTTTCAAGGATGCTTACAGTTTCGTTCAGAGATGTGACAGATGTTAAAGAGTCAGGAATATTTCAAAAAGAAATGAAATGTCATTGAATACAATCCTCGAAGTGGATATTTTTTATGTGTGGTGGATTAATTTCATGGGCCCTTTCATTTCTTTATGTGGGAATGTATATATCTTTCTAGCAGTGGATTATGTGTCGAAGTGGGTGGAAGTGGCAGCTCTTGCAGCAAATGATGCCAAAGTGGTCCTTAGATTTTTGTGGAGGAGTATTTTCATGAGGTTTGGGACTCCGAGGGCTATCATTAGTGATGAAGGCAGAAATTTTTATAATAGGCAGTTCACAGCTTTGTTGGCTAACTATGGGGTGAATCGTCGCATTGCTACAGCTTATCATCCTCAAACTAATGGCCAAGCAGAAGTTTCAAATTGAGAAGTCAAGAGAATTCTGGAAAAAGTTGTGAATCCCACCAGAAAGGATTGGTCCTTAAAGCTGGATGATGATGTTTGGGCATATAGAACTGCTTATAAGACTCCATTGGGCATGTCACCGTTTTAGCTAGTTTATGGTATAGCCTGTCACCTTCCTATAGAGCAAGAGCATAAGACATATTAGGCGATTCGAAAGCTAAATTTTGATTTGAAAGCCGCATGAGAGAAACGCCTACTCCAACTCAATGAGTTGGACGAATTCTGATTACAGGCGTATGTGTACAAGTAGAAGGTGAAGAAATGGCATGATCGCAAGATCATAGAGAGAACATTTGAGCCGGGACAAAGAGTTTTGCTTTTCAATTCTAGACTTAAACTTTTTCCTGGGAAGCTCAAATCAAGGTGGTCAGGGCCATTCACGGTGAAGACAGTTTTCTCACATGGTGCGGTAGAAGTATTCGATAAGTTCTCGGACAAGCTGTTTAAAGTGAATGGTCAGATACTAAAGCACTACTTTGGCAGCGAGGTTGACAGACAAAAAGTCACCTCAATTCTTTCTTCAACATGAAAAGTCAGAGACAGTCAAGCTAATTGACTATAACTTAGCGCTTGATGGGAGGCAACCCATTGTTTCTATCTCTACATTTTAATTATTCTGTTTAAATTATTTTTAGCTAGTTCATTTTCATTTGTAGTTGTGTTAGTTTGACAGCTTTGCATAAATATCTTAGTAGCTGAATGTGGATATGATTATGTTTGTGCATAGCATAGAGAGTATGATGATTTGATAGTAATTCGTGCATATTCAGTTGTTCATGTTTTGATATAGTTAATTGGTGTTTATGCAGGTGGATTGGAAAGAATTTATTATTGTCTTGATGTCTTGGATATGAAAATTGGTAGTGCAAATAGCAGGGACGCGCGACCGCGCCGTGAAATACTCTAAAAAATGTGCGCCCGCGCTACAAGTAATCTGTGCAGAAGGAGCTATCGCGCACTCGCACTAAGGCCTTAGTCATAACACGCGCGCCCGCGCCTAACATCGAAACTTGAAAATTTTTTAAGACTTTAAAAATGTGTCTTGCTCCATTACTTGTACCATTTGAAAAAAAAAGCAGAGCGTATCTCTTCATCTCCAAAGTGCGCACAATTCTTTTTCCCTATCCGTTTTATTTCAAAAGTGCAACGTCTCACCCCACGACGTGTTTATCGCATCAGTTACTCTACTTACATCAAACTCCTTACTGATAAAACTAGGGTTTTAGTGGGTTCAACTCAAATTTGGGGGTGTTCCGTTCATCAAGTATTACTCTTCCAATTCCATCAAGCAGGTTTCTACTATTATTCATTCCAAGCAATGGGTCCTAAGAGTGCACGATCTGTCGCTCCATCATCATATTCTTCTTTCAGCAGTCAAGACTAGGATTTTGTGGGTCATATGAAAATTCTAAGTCTGGAGGCACAAATGGAGTATTATAGAAAAGTGACAAAGACGTTTGTGAAGGAAATGGGCTTCAAGCCTGGGAAGCAGGATAGTCAATTGTGGAATATGATTAGAGAAAGAGGATGGGGAGGATTTTATGCAACCCCTATGCCTGCTCCTATGGGTATTGTGCGAGAATTTTATGCTAATGCTGAAGATACTATAAGTGGTTTATCAATGGTGCGAGGAGTTCAAGTTGATTACACACCTCAATCAATCAGGGTAGCTTTCAGAATACTCGACACTCCACCGACTAGGAATGATAATTGGGTCGAGTCTGCTCGTTCTGAGACAGATTTGAACGAAGTCATCACTGATTTGTGCATTTCAGGAACTCAATGGACTTGTAAGGCAGAGACAAATCAGCCTCGCACTTTCCCAACCTCAGCTTTGAATCACTATGCAAAGGCTTGGAATTTGTTTGTATGTGCGAAACTTGTACCTTCAACACATCAACATGAAATCACAACTGAGAGGGCTATCATTTTTTGGGGAATAATCACAGGAAAATACATCGATGTGGGTTATCTCATTAATTGAAACATGTTACGTTACATGAGGGGGAGCATTACAGGAAGTATCCCACATGCATCTATTATTGCGAGTCTGTGTGCACAGCAAGGAGTCCAATGGGATGATGAACATATGCAAATTCCTAGTCAAGATATAACTCATGCGACGATTGCCAAATTCGAGGATTGGGCAGGAGGTGAGCCGCACCCTAGGGGAAAAGGTTTCATCATTCAACCCGCATCCTCGGTGCCTCCACCACACTCTACACAGGAAACTGAAGCAGGAACGTCAACACAAGCCACTCAAGCCACTGCTGTCAATGATGACCGTCATCTCCGAAGGTTGGAACGGAAGGTCGATGCTATGTATGATAGCTTTGTTGCGTTTGATACGGGGTTAATAAGGTCGCTAGCGGAAACGTTTTCCCAGCAGGGTACTACACTCGAGTGGCTATAATTTGGGATAGCCGTGCCATTTCCACCACCGAATTCACCACCCGAAGAGGGTGGTGCAGCTGAGCAGTAGGGGAGTTCTTCTAACCCTATACCTTCATTCATTGGGACAATGATCATTTTAAGTTTGGGGGTATTGGGTAGTAGGGTAGTTGCATGTAGTGTTAGTTAATAATTGCAGTAAATTTTTTTTGTTTTTAGTAATATTATATGTGTTAGTTATATGTTTAGTTGCATGTCTCGCATTTCTAGCTTTATGGAAGTTATGTATAGCCTATGATGAAAGTGAATTTTGAAGGATTGTTGAGTATTTTGGAAAACATAAACTTAGATATAAAATTTTACATGATGTAATCCATGGATGCTGTTTAGATGCTTTCGGTTTGCACAGACGTGTTCACTAATGCTTGTAGGCATAAGAGTTATGTGTTGTATTGCTTGATAGGAAACGTGGTTTTAAAAATATAATTATGTGGAAAATGAACTTAGACTATGAAAAACATTGATAATCAAGTTTTGGAGACACATGGGTATGCTATAAAAAAAGAAAAAAGAAAGAGAGCAATAATGTGGCTAGTCTTATTTCGGGGTCTTTGTTACTTGAGTAAGTACGCCCGTAGGGGTGTCGTAATACCTAGCTCCCTAATGTCTTTTATGGTCTGGGAGTCGTTGGTTGAAAGCTCGCTAAGGGGTAGCATTGTTAGCCTAATGGAATGAGGCATTGCACAGTCATATGAAAAAAAATAAAAAATATAGCAATAAACACCGCGAGAAAGAGCGAAAATCGTCCTCGTGAGTAGAAATAAAGTAGTTTAAACCCATTGTTGAACCTTAATTTTTTTGATATGTAGAATAGTCTTTGTTGCATAAGTATATATGAATCCTGATTTAGACTGTGATTTTCTGTTCAGAGCAGCTTAGCATGTGTATTCCTTGTTGTAATCAAGTTTAGGTGAACACAACACACACACACAGCATCTTTATAGCATATATGAATTATTTGAGTGTATGATATTATGCCTATAGTTTGGTTTGAATTTGTATTCTCGAATCTGGATAATTTGCTGAGGCATTTTGGACTAAAATTATGTTATAGCTGGAAAAATGGGAGACTCATTTGCATCGTTATCTAGTTGCATAGCATGCAGTTGCATTTTCAATGTTTTATGTTGTATGCATTGCTTGAGGGCAAGCAATAGTTTAAGTTTGGGAGTGTTTGATAAGTAGGTTTTATACCTACTTATTGGATATCAATTCATGCGAACTATGCTCATCTCATGTACATTTTAGTATGCTTTTAGTTGCATTTTGTGTTAATTTGCATTGATTGTAATGAGAACTCCGATGGTATGAAATTACAGGAAAAGGCATAGTTCGGCAGGGGTAGGTGAAACGAGACTAATGAAGGTATGACACGAGGAACGAGTGGAGATACGGAACTGAACAATGATGGAAGAGCAAGCATCAAGCAGTGGAACATAGGAAACAGTAGTAGAACATAAGAAGGCAGGACACAGAAGCCGCGCGACTAAATCAACTAGAAATCGCGCGCCTGCGCCACGCACCTACAAAAGCCAGAAACGCTACCAGGCGCACCCGCGCCTGTTTTTAACTAGAGCCTCGCGCGGCCGCGAGCGTCATCAGCAGCTATTGTTTGACTTTATTTTAATTTTGAAATTTAAAGTGTTTGGATGGACATAAACTACCTTGGTTGGTACTAGAAGCGAAAAAGAGTTGTTTTTATCAGTTTTTCATATTAGAGAACTAGGGTTCCAGGCGTTGAACGCAATTCAAAAGAGGGTTTAGCATACATTGAATATTTTCTTCATCTTCTTTTGGATTGATTCAGTGAATAAGAACTACTTTTATTTTGCTGGATAATATTGGAGATTTGAACAACACTTTTGGATTATAATCTGCAATTGGATTTGATCGATTCTACTTTCTCTCTCAATTGTCTTATTTATTTTTCATTATAATCCCATAATGGCTTTTGGTTCAGAGATGAACTAAATTCCATTATGAGATTCTAACGGAGATTAATATGTAGTCTAATAATAATGGTCTGATTGCTTGATTATGCAATTGTCATGGAATTTCTATTAGGATTGATTGGATTGCATGAATGTTTGATCACCATTCATTTTATGTACTTATATGGAATTGAAAAATGATATGTGAGTATGATTGTAATCATGATAGCATGCGTTTATGAGGCTGAATTGTTTAGCTTTATATTTCGTGAACCAAATAGAAATATATTGTTTCATCGTGTGTAGTTATATAAGAGCTTATGCTTCATTTCAATATTGTTGCAAAGTCATATAGAAATATAGTGATTTTGGTTTTATTGATGATTACATGATTTCTATTGCACGTAGAGGTTATGTAAGTAGGACATAATGCATTGAAAAATGGTTATGTCCAGTTTTCGTGTTCTTGGCTAATTTTCCATGATATATGTATAATCTTGCATGATGGTATTAATTAGATGTAATATGAATTGACGTTAGAATTCCATTATTTCCATATTTGATTTATTATTCTATTATTCTTCTTTTATTCGTTAAGTGAGTTTAGATTCATTCAAAATTATAGCATTCGTTTAAGCATATATGAATAGTGATACAGTTGATGCATAATAATTTATTCTTGAAACCTTTCTCCGTGGATCAATACTTTCTTACTCTGTACTACTTGTTGACCCATGTATGCTTGCATGAGTTAGAGTCCTTTTATTACAACTAAAAAGGAGGCAACATGTGTAATAATCAGAGCGATGCTTAGACTAAAGTTGTAAGCCTAATTCTCCAATATTTGTTTGAAAATTCAGTTTTTAGGGTTTGTTGATTGTTTGGTAATTTTAATATTTTTAATACTTTTAGTTACAAACTTGAAATTGATTAGTTTAATAAAATTTGGATTAATAGGAAATTGGTAGTTGTGAGAGTTAATTTCTTGCTAGTCTCTGTGGGAACGATACTTAACTTATCACTTTATTACTTGTTGACCACGTATACTTGCGTGTTGTGCGTAATTAGATTTTACCCAGCAAGTTTTTGGGGCCGCTGCTGGGGAGTTAGTATAGATTTTAATATTTTGTGATATCAGTTTAATTAGACAGTTTTACTTTAACATTTTTATTTTTGTTATGTTCGTCTTATTTCACGTTTTTGAAGTTGGTTTATGCAAACTCGATCCAAAAATCCAAACTTGCTTCCTTTTGAGGATGACATTGAGAGACACTTTCAAAGGCTAAGTAAGTGGATCATGGAGACAAGGGAAGACTTTGAAAGCTCTGAAAAAGAAGAAGCAATGGTTGCCGAAGACCAGAAAGCGTTAATGGACTCTGCTACACCTAAGGTGATTGAGTTGCAGTCGAGTATCACCAGGCCTACTATAGATGCGAACACATTTGAGATTAAACTTGGGACTATTCAGATGATCCAAAACTCGGTTCAGTTTGGGGGACATGCAAATGATGATCCGAATGAACATTTGATCAGTTTTTTGGAGATATGCGACACTTTCAAATACAATGGGGTGTCGGATGATGCAGTCAGACTTCACTTGTTCCCATTCACTCTGCGGGACAAGGCGAAGAGTTGGTTACACTCTCTTCCATCGGGTTAAATAACTACATGGGATGACCTGGCTCAAAATTTTTTAGTAAAATTTTTTCCGCAGCGAAGACTGCAAAGATGAGAAACAAGATTACTATGTTTGAACAGCAACATAGGGAATCATTGTACGAGGCATGAGAGAGATACAAAGAGTTTCTCAGAAAATGCCCACAACACAGATTGCCTAAGTGGTTGCAGATGAACACATTTTACAATGGATTACATGGGAATTTCAGGACCAGTATTGATGAAGCTTCGGGTGGAGCTTTTGTGGCAAATAATTATGAGGAGGCATATCAATTGATAGAGACAATGGCATCTAACAATTACTAGTGGCCCACGACAACAATGACACAACCTAAGGCAGCTGGAGTGTTAGAGGTAGATGGAGTGACGACAATAACAGTGCATATTTTAGTGCTCTATAACAAGTTAGATGCTTTGTCAGGGGTACAGACACAGCAGGTTCCAGTTATTTATGAATTATGCGTGGGTGAACATCCTACAGATCAATGTGCAATAAACCCAGCGTCAGTGCAATTTTTGGGTAGGTACAACCGAATTCCACATAATACATACCAGAATACATACAATTCGGGGAATAAGAATCATCCTAATTTTTCGTGGAGTAATAATCAGCATCAGCAAGCTCCACGACCATCTTATCCCCTAGGATTTCAGAATCAACAACAACAACCAGCTTAACATCAAGAAAGGAAATCAGATTTAGAGGAGTTATTATCAAAGTATATAACAAGTAACGAGGCAGCCATGAAAAACCATGCAATCGCCATGAAATCGCAAGAAATAGCCATCAAGAATTTAGAAAATCAGATGGGACAGATAGCTTTTGCATTGAATAACAGTTCTCAAGGAACATTACCAAGTGATACAGAGAAAAATCTGAAAGGTAATCATAAGCAATGTCAGGAAATTATGTTGAGAAGTGAAAAACAACTTGAGGATCAGAAAATAGAAAATTTGGCTGCAAAAGGAGATGATAAAGAAAGTGAAAGTAAAATGGTTGAGGACAGACAAGGGGAAGAGAAGCAAGTGGAAAAGAGCAAAATAGTTAACTAATCGGTTGTTTCTCCTCCCCCACCGTTTCAACAAAGAGTTCAAAAACAAAAATTGGATAAGCAATTCTCTAAATTTTTAGAAGTTTTTAAGAAACTTCATATTATTATCCCGTTCACCAAAGCCCCTGAGCAGATGCCAAGTTATGCTAAATTCATGAAAGGGATTTTGTCTATGAAAAAGAAATTGGAAGATTTTGAAACGGTGGATTTAACCGAGGAGTGTAGTGCAGTTTTACAGAAAAAGTTACCACCAAAGTTGAAAGATCCGGGGAGTTTTACTATTCCGTGCACAATTGGGAACATGGAGTTCAACAAGTGTTTATGTGATTTGGGGGCAGGTATGAACCTTATGCCATTATCAGTTTATACAGAATTGGGTTTGCCAGCTCCAAAGCCTACGAACATTTTGTTGCAGTTGGCAGATAGGCCAGTTACGTACCCTAGAGGCATTGTGGAGGATATTTTTGTCAAGGTTAACAAATTTATATTCCCCATGGACTTCATAATTCTGGATTTTGAGGAAGATAAGAACATCCCAATCATCGTAGGGAGACCGTTCTTGGCTACGGGAAGGAATCTTATCGATGTGCAAAAAGGTGAACTAACTATGAGGGTCCAAGATCAAGAAGTAAAGTTCAATGTTTTCAAAGCCATGAAATTCCCATGGATGAAGAGGAGTGTTTCAGGATGGATGCCATTGATCAGATAATCAACGAAGGCATGGTTAAAAGTTTGGCTAATGATCCATTGGAAACAGCATTTTTGGGAGATGAAGATTTAGATGATCCAAAATTTGTGGATTACTTGCAAATGCTGGATTCCTTGCCACCAGATAGCAGATTCAAAACAACCTTTGAACCATTGCACACGAAGAAAAGAGCCACAACAAGGATGAAACCTTCATTGGAGGAGCCACCTACTGTGACGCCCCCAAATTCGTCTCGTCACGTGCTCAAAGTATTACCATAATAACTAAAATTGCACATTCACAACGAAAGATCTAATTTAGAATAATATACAATGATTTATTATAATTATTCCCCCAAGTCTCGTAACCTACAGTGCTTAATAGATTACATAATAATATCGAATAAAGACTTATTACATAATCCTACTTAAGCTTATACATAGTCTGAAAATAGTTTTATTGTAACGTAAGTCTTAAACATAAAGGGACAAGCTAGTCGGTAGTCTTGCCCTTGCCCTTGTCTTTCCCAGATACACTTCCCTGTTCCACCTTAACTGAAAGGCTTTAAATAATTAAGGATGAGCACAAATTACCTAGCAAGTAATATACAACAAGGGTAAAGAGTTTTATATCACAAGTTTGAAATATCGAAGTATCATCTCTAAGATAGTTCAGAGTTTCAGAATAATATCATGAATAAGGAATATCAACAATTCTTGGAATAAGAATGATAATTAAATATAAATCAACAGATATATATGAATTCAAATACTATCAATGTATCCAACTAGACAAACAATTTATACTAAACAGTCACTAATGACTATTGAACATCTATTAGAATTACCAATATTAAACTAATAACCCACAAATCAAGTACTATAGATGATCAATCTACAATACTCCATGTTATGCATAACACCATAGTAACAAACAATTCATGTGTCGGGGTTTCCAACAACATACACTCCCCTTACCATAAGGGTTGTTCAACTCAATTTTTGAGATTTCTGCCCAAATTAATTGGTTTGGACAGTTTTATAAACATGCACATAGTCTAGCCGAATCAATGGCATAGACCCTTTCACAATATTCTAGAACAATACCAAGTTCAACATGAATAATAGTTTTGTCAAGAAATTTCATAATAGCTCATTTGAACGAGTAAATAAGGTAACTTGCATTCAAAGAAATAAGGTTTGCTTATGATATTCGTCGAATAAAGTAATGCAAGAATACTTTGCACAATGTAAAGGATAGTTTAGATACTTTCCTTAAGCGTAGATTATCCTCGTTAAGAAATCAATACTTTCGAATCCTATTTATACTGTATTATAAGTATATGATGCCCATTAGTTAAACATATTTGATAAATAATCCTGATATATAGATCAAGTGTACGCACATGACTCAATCGCGAAATTGTAGACTAATGTTATTACATAGCTCGAAACTACCTTTAGATTTCATTATTTTAAAACACTTTGTCAATTCAAGCTAAGATAGGTGCTAACAAGAAAGGCTACCTCTGTCAGTGTGTCATGCATAGAAACAATCATAATGAAGTTATACTAGCTTGCTACATACTTTAGAAATCACAGAAGTCACTTTCCAAGTGTGCAAAATGGCGCGGCCGTGCGTGATTTGTACTAAGGAAACGCGCGGCCGCGCGTCTCCCAGTTCAAACCAGAGCTGAGCAATCACTTGCTTGGCCTAGCTTGTCCATCCTTATATACATAACATATATTAACATGTCAAGGGTCCTTTCGCCTCAACTATACATGCTCGCTAGTTACATCATGTATTTCAAGTATGAAGTCATTACTTAGACTTATCGCATTCCATGCTCAACTACTTAACAATTCTCATGACTAGTTAACATGCTTGTAAATCATGTCCAGATGCATGATGATCCATAAGTTCAGGATACTAATAAGGTATCCCCCAACAAATTTAAAGTTAGTTTTCAACTTCAACATTTTAATTTAAAATTTCATGTTTAACCAACTAAGCATGCAAAGTTACTTCATTTACTTTTCATCATGCCCTCCTATATACACATTAGAATATATAATCATACTCACAAGTTTATATAAACTTCATCCATTTTGTATTTAAACCCTAAGTCTCCCTTAGTAAATCATCAAAACTTTATGCATACCAAGTAAGTCCATGTACTCTATGTCGTGCTTTTATGTTTATAGACTTAGATTATGATAGAATGCTTTCAAGCTCAACTTAATGTTTACATAGTTTATTAAGTTTATATTTGAAATTATAAGTCTCTTTAGTAAAACTTATATAAGCATGCAAGATAAGCACACATTGTCCAAATCATACTTTCGTACGCATTTGTGCACATACTCAAGTTATTTTCATAAGCTAGAAATATCATAATTTAAAACATAATGCTCATCATACTTTGTTTTGCAAATCTTCATGTTTTCCTTTAGAAATCCTTTAAAACCAAACTAGAAAACTCTACTATACACCAAAAAAGTTCATTCCTTTTGTTATACTAATGTATGTGCATACCTAGATTATTTACACATGCTCACAAAATCAGAATATACATTATTCCAAGTTTACCATTTTTAGTTTTTCAAACCTTGAAGTTTTCTTGAAAACTCAACTTAAATCAAGCTAAAACAACGTACTATGTTCAAAAAATATCTAACCACGTGCTAGGGTCATTTATATGCATATTCTTAATGAAGTAACATGCTCAGAATGATACAAGACCACAAAAACAATGCACATGACTGGCAGCAGGCGCGACCACGCGGTCATGTACTACAGAAGTGGCGCGGTTGCGCCAATTCGAACAAAATGAAAATTAAAAGCTCTATTTCGGCAGAGTTTCAATATAACCAACATCAAGCCTGAGTTAACAACCATTATACAGCTCTTAGACATGCAAACAAACCCAAACAACACAATGACATGCTATTCTTCATCAATTAATAGAGAATTTTTGGGATTACAAGAATTTAGACAAAACTCAAACTAAGAACAAAATTAGAGATTATACCTCCTTGATGCTTAAATTGAATTCCCACACCCCTCTAATAATACTCCCTAGTAGCTCAGCAACACACACTCTCTAATACACTTCTTAGACAATTTTTTTAAGAAACATAAAATGGAATAGAAATGGTGCTATATATAGAGAATGGATTGCCCAGTTCATGGCATTGCTCCATGCCTTGATTCACAGGATAATGCAAGAGAACAATGGGTAGATGAGAGTTGGCCAACTGCCAATCCATAGCCACCATGATTTGTAGCAACTGATTTCACGCAAAAAGGATATAGGCTACTATTTGAGTACAGTTTGGACACTGAATATGGGACACATATATTAAATCTCAGCAATTGTGTTTATAAGACTTACTTTGTTCTCTTAAAATCCCAAAATATAATTTTAATGTGTTAATGCTACTATACAATAGAAAGTTAGGGATTATTTAGGTACTCACATCGTATAATCCATGTACATTATTATAGTCTAATTATTATTTATAATATGTATGGACTCCATTTAATTACCCACTAGTAATTAATATCCCTGTAAAACTTTATTATTTCAGTTATACCCGCTTATTGGAATAGCTGAAATTCTTTGACAGAATACATCTTTTAATGTTTCCACACATACTTATTGCCTCATAAACAATTGTGTATGTTGCTTATAATTCCCTACACTTTATTATATAGTTTATATATATATATATATTAATGTGTCACACCACATTTTCTTTTTAATGGAAGAACTATATAATGTCGCATGCCTTGCACACAAAAATTAAATGAATAATACAATTCTAATCATGCAATTTACTTTACTCATAATAACAATTAATAACACGTATCATTAATCACTCACCATTAATAATTAATTAAATATTCTACAATAACATTTAACAATTAATTGTTCACTTGTTAATTCCTTCGTCAATTAATATTACTATTAATATTTAACCGAAATTCTTTAATAACAAATAACAATTAATATAGATTAATTGTTCGCTTAACAATTCTTTTGTTAATTAATATATTCATGAATATTTGCCATCACCGTGCCACACAAGGCTTTCAACGAGTTCATCACAAATTTCATATATTCTCAATTATTCAATTGTTCAATATAATGGAGTTAACTCATCTCGTAACAAAAAATCATTTATATTCAAATAAATATTCATTTCCATAAATATAATCGTTTAATACGACGTGGAAATTCTCGAGTATTACATCCTCCCCCCTTATAAAAATTATGTCCCGAAATTGCTACAAGGTTACACAAAATAGATTGGGATAATCCCTCATCATCCTATCTTCTAACTCCCACGTAGCCTCCTCGACATCATGGTTACACCAAACTAGTTTTACAGAGGAAATACCTTTATTTCTCAAGGTTTGCTCTTTCTTATCTAGAATTTGGACAGGAATTTCTTCATATGCTAAATTCTTCTCCACTTGAATGGGTTCATAAGAAATCGTGTGCTTGTAGTCAGGCTTGTACGGACGCAACACAGACATGTGAAACACATTATGGATGTGCTCCAACTCAGGTGGTAGTGCAACTTTGTATGCTACTTCGCCCACTCGCTTTAGTATCTCGAACGGTCCTATGAATCTTGGACTCAATTTCCCTTTCTTGCGAAAATGGATCTTTCCCTTCCATGGAGATACCTTCAGGAATACAAAACTGCCGACTTAAAAATCTCGGTCTTGCCGATGCAAATCCACATACTTTTTCTGGCGATCTTGAGCTACCAGTAATCTGGCACTTATTACTGTCACCACGTCCACGGTTTGTTGTACTTACTCTGGTCTCAGTATTCGTTGCTCTCTAACTTCGTCCCAATATAATGACGTTCTGCACTTCCTTCCGTAAAGAGCTTCATACGGTGGCATGCCGATACTCGCATGGTAACTATTATTATACGCAACTTCGATTAAGGGTAAGTGGTCGTCCCAATTTTTCTTGAAGTCCATCACATAAGTTCTAAGCATGTCCTCTAGCATTTGTATTATTCACTCACTTTGTCTGCCTGTTTGAGGATGATAAGCAGTACTTAACCTTAACTGTGTTCCCATCCTCTCTTGGAAGCTTTTCCAAAATTTTGACGTGAAATGCGGGTCTCGGTCAGAAACAATCGATATCAGCACTCCATGTCATGAAATAATTTCCTTTACGTACAAACTAGTTAACTGATTCAAACTGTTGAGGGTCTTGATTGGTAAGAAATGTGCGGTCTTTGTAAGTCGATCCACGATAACCCAAATGACATCCAAACCATTCTTCATAACTGGAAGTCCTGCCACAAAATCCATCATAATATGCTCCCATTTCCACTCCGGTATTTCCAACGGTTGTAGCAACCCACTCGACCGCTGATGCTCTACTTTTACGCGTTGACAAGTCAAACATCTGTTAACGCACTCTGCGACATCCCGTTTCAAATTGGGCCACCAATAATGTTGCCTCAAGTCTCAGTACATCTTAGTGCCTCCTGGATGAACTGAATATGTCGTATTATGTGCCTCATACAAAATCTTTTCTCTTAACTCAGTTACCACCGGTACCCACACTCTCCCTTCAAATCTTAAGATACCATCTTTATCCATTCGAAATTTTTCTTCCCCATTTTCCGTGATCCTTTCCCTGATCTTCTCATATTCTTCATCTTTCTCTTGTGCTTCTTTCACTCTATCCAACAATGTCGGACAAGCTTCCATTACAAACTATTTCTCTTCAGACCTCTCGGGTCCCTTCACTTCTATTTCCAACTTCTCCATATCTATTATTAACTCCTCCTGAGTTGTCAATTGAAACAATTTCTCCCTCCCTTTCCTACTCAGAGCGTCGGCAACTACGTTTGCCTTCCCCGGGTATTAAAGAATATCACAGTTATAATCTTTGATCAATTCTAACCACCTTCTCTGACGCATGTTCAACTCCTTCCTTGTGAAGATATATTTTAGACTTTTGTGGTCCGTGTATATCTCACATTTCTCTCTGTACAATAATGTCTCCATATCTTTAACGTAAAAACTACTACTGCTAACTCTAAGTCATGAGTAGGGTATCATTTTTCGTAATCCTTCAATTGTCGTAACGCATACGCAATAACTTTTCTATGCTGCATCAGCACACAACCCAGTCCTCTATGCGATGCATCACTATACACCACAAATCCTCCCGCATCATCTGGTAATGATAATATAGGCGCCTCGTTTAACCTCTTCTTCAACTCTTGAAAACTTTCCTCGCATTTGTTGGTTTATACAAATTTCACTGTCTTCCTCGTCAGATTAGTCAACGGGGTTGCTATCTTAGAAAAATCTTGGATAAATCTTCGATAGTACCCGGCTAACCCTAAGAAACTTCTTACCTCTGTTGGTGTTCTCGGTTGTTCCCAACTACTTACCGCTTTGACCTTTTCGGGGTCTACTGAGATTCCATTCTCATCCACCACGTGGCCTAAGAATTGAACCTTCTTCATCCAAAATTCACACTTTGAAAACTTCGCATACATCTTCTCCTTTCGTAGTGCCTCCAAAACAATCTTCAGATGTTCGGTGTGTTCTTAATCTATCTTTGAATATATCAAAATGTCGTCGATGAAAACTACTACGAATTTATCCAAGTATGGTTTGAAAAGTCGATTCATCAAGTCCATGAATGCTGCCGGAGTATTAGTCAAACCAAATGACATTACCAAAAACTCATAATGTCCATAACGGGTTCGAAACACAGTCTTTGGTATGTCCTCATCCCGCACTTTCAGTTGATGATATCCTGCCCGTAAGTCGATCTTGGAGAAACATTTTGCTCCCTTCAGTTGATCAAACAAGTCGTCCACCCTCGGTAATGGATATCTGTTCTTGATCGTTACTCTGTTCAATTTTCATTAATCGATACAGAGCCTCATCGATCCGACCTTTGTCTTCACGAATACCACTGGTGCTCCCCAAGGAGACACACTCAGTCGAATGTAACCCTTATCCAATAACTCTTGAAACTGTATCATCAATTCCCTTATTTTTACTGGCACCATACGGTATAGAGCTTTCAAAATTGATGTCGTTCCCGGTGCTAAGTCTATTATGAATTTAATTTCTTTGTATGGCGGAAGACCATGTAGATCGTCCGAAAACACATCGCGAAATTTATTCACTACGAGTATGTCTTTAATTTCTTCTCCCTTTTTATGAGTATCTACGATGTAAGCTTAATAACCTACACATCCTTTCCTTAACAATTTCTTGGCCTGCATCATCGTAACGCAACACGATTGCTTAAGCAATGAGCTACCATGAAACACTACCTTAGACTTACTTGTAGTTTGAAGGTTCACACACTTGTTCTGACAATCAATCATCATCGCATGATTATATAACTAATCCATTCCCAGTATTACGTCGAATTCTCCTAGTTTAATAGGAATCAAATCTACGCTCAGTTTATGTTCTCTAATGTTTGCGCGATAATTTTGATAAACGTATTCTACAGGGATTATTTCCTTATTCGTAACTTCTACGTTCAAGAAATCTTCTAAACGTTCACGAGGTGTACTAAGTTTACTAGCAAATTCTTCAGATACAAAAGAATAGGTGGCACCCGAATCAAATAATACATAAGCATTTATATTATTGAATGGGATTATACCTGACACCACGTCCTTCGCAGCCATTGCGTCTTGAACGGTCATGTTAAAGGTTCGGGTGGTCGATCGGTTGGGTTGCATAGGTCCACCAATCATTAACTTGCTTCCTCCTCCATGGCCTTCACCAGCTCCACCGCTTCCTTTCTTCGAGCAATCCTTGACCTGGTGCTCTGTTGATCCACAAACAAAACATGCTCTGATTTTCTTTGGCTTTGGGCAATTTGGTGATATGTGCCCCTCTTGGCTACAGTTATAGCAAGTGCTCTTTCCCGTCCAGCACTCCCCTTGATGACTTCTTCCACACTTATTGCAAGCTTCGGTCCTTTTCTTGAAGTTTCCCTGGTGACATCCACCTTGATTATTGTTTATGTTGTTGTTGTTGTTGTTGTTGTTGTTATTTTCCCACTTTCTCTTTCCAAAATTACTCCCTCCACTGCTACTTCCTCCACGATGCTCACTACCAGTGTTCTTGTTCTTCTTCTCCTTATGATATAGACTTAAGGCCTCACTGCCACCTTCCGCAATGACTGCCTTTTCTAACAAAGTCGTAAAGGAATCAATCTAGAAGTGAGATACCTTATTATACAACCACGGCTTTAACCCTTGCTCGAAGCATCTCGCCTTCCTTTCCTCATCCCCAACTTGGTGCTCCGCAAATTGTGCTAGTTCATTAAACTTAGCCGCGTATTGCGCCACCGTCGTATCTCCTTGTTTTAACTCTAAGAACTTCACTTCCATCCTACTCTTCATACTCTTAGGGAAATAGTTCTCGAAAAAAAACGTCGTAAACCTCTCCCATGTTATCGTTCCTTCCCCCGCTCTTTGCTGATTAGTTTCCCACCAATAGTTCACTTCACCCCTCATCATGTATGTGGCAAATACAATCTTTTGGTCTTCACCCACGCGAGCTATATTGAAGGCCTTCTCGATCTCCTTGATCCAGGTTTGCATAACTATCGGGTCAGTAGTTCCCACGAACTCTAGGGGTCCTACACTCTTAAAATCTTTGAAGGTTGTTACTGGGACAACTTGGGGAGCGGGCGGTACGAGTTCGTTTCTTCCCCTCAGAGCTTCTCCCAATAAATCTACAAGTCTCTGTATCGGATCTACATGTCCTCTCCCATCATTAACTGACTCCTCTGGGACAGTTATTCTATGTCTGGGTGGCATTTTCAGCATCATAAAATTTTTCATTTTATTATCTAATTATCATATCTAGACATTTCTCAATTGAAAAGAACTAATGGTTTAAAACACGTTTCTGAATTAAGACCATTTATATTCATATGCCAAATGGTTACAACACATGTTCTTTTCTAGCATACTGCTATAAATGACAACACATATCCCTTATTATCACAAAAGACGGGGACAACACTAGCTTACTACCCTTCTAACACTTTTCAAAAGTTGGGGTTACCATCATCTTACATCTTACACAAAAGACTAAGATTACAACAACATATTAAACAACACATAAATAAAATACTACACTACTGAGCTTTTTCCTCTAGACTTAATCTAACATCCCAAGCTCCACAGCGCTCTGATATTCCTTCTGTGTAATGTGCACCACCATATCCCGACTTATGGTATGTCGGGTTTGTCCTTGCTCAGCTGGGTAGTGATTTACCCCATCGATCAATCTCTCTATGGTCGTGCGTAGAGCATAGCCCATCTTGTTCATCTTCCTCCTCTTGCACCGCACCTCATCCTCTATATCATTCACCCTGTCATTGGATTCCTCCCACTTCTCCTCGAAATGAATCCTTTCCATCACCTCCATCTCTAACTGAGTTCGGAGAGCCTCCTTCGCCATCCTCTCACTCAAAACCCTCTGCTCCATTTCTTCTAGCTTCCCTGCCAGTTCAACGTTCCTCGCCACCGATCGGTGAAACAAGGTCCCCATCTAGATCCCTTCCTCCTTACGATGAGAAATTTCCACCTCCATCTCCTGCATCACTAGTTGCCTCTCAAGAGTCTGAGTCTCTAGCTCCTTGACTATACATCCTAATTCCAAAATATGTTCTTCATACTCTCCCAACATATGATCCTCGGAAGTAGTCCCGTCGGAGTCCTCCATAGGCTCGGGCTTGTCCTCCAAAGGCTCCTCCTCTGGCTCAGACTCCTCAGGTAGAGGCTCCATCTCTTCCTCCTTATCATCATCATCAATAGGGGCTACAACTAATATAGGCTCCGCTATCAAGGGTGCCACATATACCATGTGGATATCACGCGGCTCCTCATCTACTACTCGGCTAGGTCCTCCCATGTCAGTCATCCTACAATCACCAACATAAGACAAGACAAACAACAACTCCTTTAGAATGTTAAATAATATAAGTTCATTGTATAGAATGAAGTTACATTTCATAACACAATAGGTCTCTCAAGAAAAACTCTACATGAGTTTTATCCCCTTCCTAACTTCTAAGTTTTCCTAATTTATAATCTAAGGACTCTCGTTCCTAAGGTTTATAACTATAGCTTTGATACTAACCTGTTACGCTCCCAAATTCATATCGCCACTTGGTCACTCGAATTCGGTTCGTCATGTGCTCAAAGTATAACCATAATAACTAAAATTGCACATTCACAATGAAAGATCTAATTTAGAATAATATACAATGATTTATTATAATTATTCCCCCAAGTCTCGCAACCTACAGTGCTTAATAGATTATATAATAATATCGAATAAAGACTTATTACATAATCCTACTTAAGCTTAAACATAGTCTGAAAAATAGTTTTATTACAACATAAGTCTTAAACATAAAGGGACAAGCTAGTCGGTAGCCTTGCCCTTGCCCTTGTCGTTCCCAAATACACTTCCCTGTTCTGCCTTAACAGAAAGGTTTTAAATAAGCAAGGATGAGCATAAATTACCCAGCAAGTAATATACAACAAGGGTAAAGAGTTTTATATCACGAGTTTGAAATATAGAAGTATCATCTCTAAGATAGTTCAAAGTTTCAGAATAATATCATGAATAAGGAATATCAACAATTCTTGGAATAAGAACGATAATTCAATATAAATCATCAGATATATATGAATTCAAAGACTATTAATGTATCCAACTGGACAAACAATTTATACTGAGCAGTCACTAAGGACTATTGTACATCTACTAGAATTACCAATTATAAATTGATAACCCACAAATCAAGTACTATAGATGATCAATCTACAATACTCCATGTTATGCATAACACCATAGTGATAAACCATTCATGTGTCGAGGTTTCCAACAACATACACTCCCCTTACCATAAGGGTTGTTCAACTCAGTTTTTGAGATTTCTGCCCCAATAAATTGGTTTGGACAGTTTTATAAACATGCACATAGTCTAGCCGAATCAATGGCATAGACCCTTTCACAATATCCTAGAACAATACCAAGTTCAACATGAATAATAGTTTTCTCAAGAAATTTCATAATAGCTCATTTGAACAAGTAAATAAGGTAACTTGCATTCAAAGAGACAAGGTTTTCTTACGACATTCGTCGAATAAACTAATGCAAAAATACTTTGCACAATGTAAAGGATAGTTTAGATACTTGCCTTATGCAAAGATTATCCTCGTTAAGAAATCAATACTTTCGAATCTTATTTATAGTGTATTATAAGTATAGGATGCCCATTAGTTAAACAGATTTGATAAACAATCCTGATATGTAGATCAAGTCTACACACATGACTCAATCACGAAATTGTAGACTTATGTTATTATGTAGCTCGAAACTACCGTTAGACTTTATTATTTTAAAACACTTTGTCAATTCAAGCTAAGATAGGTGCTAACATGCAAGGCTACCTCTGTCAATGTGTCATGCATAGAAATAAGCATAACGAAGTTATACTAACATGCTACATACTTCAGAAATCACAGAAGTCACTTTCCAAGTTTGCAGAATGGCGTGGCCGCGCCTGATTTGTACTAAGGAGACGCGCGGCTCCCAGTTCAAACCAGAGTTGAGCAATCAATTGCTTGACCTAGCTTGTCCAACCTTACATACATAGCATATATTAACATGTCAACGGTCCTTTCGCCTCAACTATACATGCTCGCTAGTTACATCATGTATTTCAAGTATGAAGTCGTTACTTAGACTTATTGCATTCCATGCTCAACTACTTTACAATTCTCATGACTAGTTAACATACTTGTAAATCATGTCTAGATGCATGATGATCCATAAGTTCAAGATACTAATAGGGTATCCCCCAACAAATTTAAAGTTGGTTTTCAACTTCAACATTTTTATTGAAAATTTCATGTCTAGTCAACTAAGCATGCAAAGTTACTTCATTTACTATACATCATGCCCTCCTATATACACATTAGAATATATAATCGTACTCACAAGTTCATATATAATTCATCCACTTTATATTTAAACCCTAAGTCTCCCTTCGTAAATCATCAGAACTTTACGCATACCAAGTATGTCCAAGTACTCTGTGTCGTGCTATTACATTTATAGATTTAGATTATGATAGCATGCTTTCAAGCTCCACTTAATGTATACATAGTTTATCAAGTTTATACTTGAAATTATAAGTCTCTTTAGTAAAATTTATATAAGCATGCAAGATAAGAACACATTGTACAAATCATACTTTCGTACACATTTGTGAACATACTCAAGTTATTTACATAAGCTAGAAATATCATAATTTGAAACATAATGCTCATCATACTTTGTTTTGAAAAACTTCAAGTTTTCCTTTAGATATCCTTTAAAACCAAACTAGAAAACTCTACTATACACCAAACAAGTTCCTGCCTTATGTTATACTCATGTATGTGCATACCTAGATTATTTACACATGCTCACAAAATTAGAATATACATTATTCCAAGTTTACCATTTCTAGTTTTTCAAACCTTGAAGTTTTCTTAAAAACTCAACTTAAATCAAGCTAAAACAAACATCAAGCCTGAGTTTACAACCATTATACAGCTCTTAGACATGCAAACAAACCCAAACAACACAATGGCAGGCTATTCTTCATCAATTAACAGAGAATTTCTAAGATTATAAGAATTTAGACAAAACTCAAACTAAGAACAAAATTAGATAGTATACCTCCGTAATGCTTAAATTGAATTCCTACACCCCTCTGATAATACTCCCTAGTAGCTCAGCAACACACACTCTCTAAATCACTTCTTAGACCATTTTTTTTAAGCAACATAAAATGGAATAGAAATGGTGCTATATGTAGGCTTTCGACACAGAAACGCACAGCGGAAAAAGAACAATTTAAACCAAATTCAAAAACCTAAACAGGATCCATGCGAAAAATAGTTAATTCAGTGGTTAGAAATTATACCGATTAAGAAAGCGATTAAACGATGTGGTCGAATCTCCAACGCAATTCAAACGAACTGCGTCTCTACGCTATCCACACGAACGCTCCACGAATCGTCCTATAATTTGCAGAGGAAGGAATCGCGGTACTAGCCACCAAGGATGAGGATTTTCGAAACTATTTTCTCTAGTTTCTCTCTAAGAGCGGCTAGAGTTTTTGTTTTGATTAACTTTCCAAAGACGTTAATATATCATATATATAGCAATAAATCGGAATTAATCAAAACCCTAATCTAATTAAAATAAAATCCGAATATATATATATTATATCTTAATTAAGTCTTACTTAATTAATATATATACATATACAAAGCATCCTTTTAATTTAAATTCGTGATTTAAATACTATCAATCATATTGATATATTTAAATCCTTACAATTAAAATTAATTCCCTTTTAATAGCATTCTTTGTGTGTGACCCTATAGGTTATTATTATGTTGGCAATAATTTTAAAATCATATTATAAAATTATAAACAGTGAGCGGCATCTAGTAATGCATCACTGCTACCCAAGTAATAATAAGATCGATGATTCGATGTAACCTTTTCGTGACCAATGTTTTAATTTAATTAACCCTTTTAACCTTAATATCCTAGATTAAACTCGAGTCATGGAATGTGTCATACTCTTCATAATTTAATCTGAGTTTTCTTGATCAATGAGTAGACTATATGAAACAAATCACTATTTGAGCATGGTCATGTATTTCAGAGTCCTACTCAATGAAGAGGCCTATGGATATCACCCATAATATATAGGATGGTTAAATTCCATCTAGATCACTCATATTTCTCACATGATTCATGATGAACTCAATAATAACCTTTATAGTTCACCCTATTAAAGGTGACTTTTGATGATATCAAAGTACATAAATTCTCGTGTAGTAATATAGCGATTTCAGGTCGGAGGACCATTACATCATTGTCACTATGAGAATTACTAATGACACTTCGCATAATGCTCCATATAGAATTCTCATGGTGGGTCTGTCCAGTACATCATTCTCTAACATGTACATATGCATTGACTTAATATCTCATATATTTATGACCAATGAGATTTGGTCATCAGTCAATTTGCATACTAGTCTCAATGCATCATTGTTGTCCCATCAACAATGATACTCGACTATGGACATTTAGGAACAATGATACTAATTGTAATTATATAATCGCATGTTCAAGTCACATACTTGAAACTATATAATTTGTATAACTATTCTAAAGAATTTTATTATGTTAACAATTATATTACGCAGTAAATAAAACCATAATAAAATCATTTATTTATTCAATCAAATATAATATCAAAATGTTAAGCAATTATATCAAATAATTGGCCTCTAGGGCATAAACTCTAACACTATATATAGAGAATGGATTGCCCAGTTCATGGTATTGCTCCATGGCTTGATTCATAGGATAATGGAAGAGAACAATGGGTAGAAAAGAGTTGGCCAACTGCCAATCCATAGCTATCATCACCATGGATTTGTAGCAATTGATTTCACGCAAAGATGATATAGGCTGCTATTTGAGTACGATTTGGATACTGAATATGCGACACAGATATTAAATCTCAACAATTGTGTTTATAAGGCTTACTTTGTTCTCTTAAAATCCCAAAATGTAATTTCAATGTGTTAATGCTACTATACAATGGAAAGTTGGGGATTATTTAGGTACTCACATCATATATTCCATGTACATTGTTCTAGTCTAATTATTATTTATAATATGTATGGACTCCATTTAATTACCCACTAGTAATTAATATCCCTGTAAAACTTTATTATTTCAGTTATACCCGCTTATTGGAATAGCTGAAATTCTTTGACAGAATACATCTTTTAATGTTTCCACACATACTTATTGCCTCATAAACAATTGTGTATGTTGCTTCTAATTCCCTACACTTTATTATATAGTTTATATATATATATATTAATGTGTCACACCACATTTTCTTTTTAATAGAAGAACTATATAACGTCGCATGCCTTGCACACAAAAATTAAATGAATAATACAATTCTAATCATGCAATTTACTTTACTCATAATAACAATTAATAATCACGTATCATTAATCACTCACCATTAATAATTAATTAATATTCTACAATAACAATTAACAATTAATTGTTCACTTGATAATTCTTTCGTCGATTAATATTACTATTAATATTTAACCGAAATTCTTTAATAACAAATAACAATTAATATAGATTAATTGTTCGCTTAACAATTCTTTCGTTAATTAATATATTCATTAATATTTCCCATTACCGTGCCACACAAGGCTTTCAACGAGTTCATCACAAATTCCATATATTCTTAATTATTCAATTGTTCAATATAATTGAGTTAACTCATCTCGTAACACAAAATCATTTATATTCAAATAAATATTTATTTTTATTAATATATTCGTTTAATAAGACGTGGAAATTCTCGGGTATTACACCTACTCTTGAACTTAAGCCACTCCCTAAACACCTCGGGTATGCATATTTAGGCAATTCTAATTCTTTACATGTTATTATTTCTGCTGCACTTAATGAATTGCAGGAAGAAAAGTTACTGAGAGTGCTTAGAGAACACAAATCGGCTAAAGGATAGACAATTGCAGATATCAAAGGAATCAACCCATCCTTTTGCATGCACAAAATTCTGATGGAAGAGGATGCAAAACCGACAGTGGAGCAACAAAAGCGGCTCAAACCAATCATGAAAGAAGTAGTGAAGAAATAAATCCTGAAATAGTTGGACGCGGGAATCATCTACCCGATTTCAGACAGCAAGTGGGTCAGTCCGGCTCAATATGTGCCGAAAAAGGGAGGAATGACCGTAGAACAAAATGATGACAATGAGCTAATTCCGACGAAGACAGTGACTGGATGGAGGGTTTGTATGGACTACATGAAGTTGAATAAGGCGACCCGCAAAGACCACTTTCACCTTTTATTGATCAGATGTTGGACAGATTAACGGGACATAAGTACTACTGCTTATTGGATGGGTATTCAAGATATAATCAGATAGTCATTTCTCCTGAAGTTCAAGAGAAGACCACTTTCACGTGCCCATACAACACATTTGCATTCAGGAGAATGTCCTTCGGCTTGTGTAATGCATCCGCAACCTTCCAACGGTGTATGATGGCCATCTTCTCGGACACGGTGGAGAAAAATGTTGAAGTCTTCATGGACGACTTTTCTGTCTATGGGGATGATTTTGATGCTTGTCTAGAGAATTTGGTGATAGTTTTACAGAGATGCACAGAAACAAATTTGGTACTTAACTGGGAAAAGTGTCATTTCATAGTTGAAGAAGGAATAATATTGGGGCACAAGGTCTCAGCTAAAGGATTAGATGTTGATAAAGCAAAGTTGGAAACAATTGAAAAACTTCCACCACCAACTTCTGTTAAGGGAATCCGCAGTTTCCTGGGTCATATCGGGTTCTACATGAGATTTATAAAAGACTTCTCTAAAATTACAAAACCATTGTGCATTCTTTTAGAGAAGGATTTAGTTTTTAAGTTTGATGATGATTATAAGTTGGCATTCGAGCTATTGAAGAAGAAATTGACTACAACTCCGGTCATCGTCGCACAGGTTTGGAATATGGTTGGGGTTGTCTTGGGTCAACACATAGAGAAGGTATTCCATGCCATATACTATGCTTGCAAGACACTTACAAAGACCTAAATGAAATACACAACTACGAAAAAGGAATTACTTGCAGTAGTATATGCATTCGATAAATTTTAGGCCAATTTGATCGGGACAAAGATAGTAGTTTATACATATCACTCGGCCATTCGGTACTTAATTTCGAAGAAAGATGCTAAGCCACGACTTATCAAGTGGATACTCCTTCTATTGGAATTTGATTTGGAAATAAAAGATTGAAAGGGGACGGAGAATCAAGTTGCAGATCAGTTATCGAGGCTGGAGAATCCGGGTTATAATGAAGAGGACAAGTGTATAATCAATTAATCATTTTCGGATGAGCAGCTGTTTGGAGTCAATGCAGAATTTCTGTGGTACGCGGATTTTGCTAACTATTTAGTGATCAATAACCTTCCCCTGGATCTGACACGATAGCAGAAAAAGAAATTCCTCCATGATGTCGAGTGGTACATGTGGGATGAGCCATACCTATTTAAACAGTGTGCCGACAAGATGATTAGAAGGTTTGTGCCTTACAGCAACGTGAATAACATATTGCATGAATGTCATTCGTCGGCATATGGGGGACATTATGGAAGTGAGAGAACAGCAGCGAAAGTTATTTAAGCAGGGTTATATTGGCCTATATTATTTAAGGACGTCCACTAGTTTGTTAAAAGTTACGATTGATGTCAAAGGGTGGGTAATATATCAAAAAGGAATGAGAGGCCTCTACATATTGCGATGCCCCCAAATCCGGGTATCTTCCAACCCGACAGATGGTGCTCCACTATACTAACATCCATACCATCATTCCATTGAAATACAACAAGATGAGAGTAATTACTATATTCTTATTAAAATCAAAGTATAATCCTTCACAGGTTCATAAACCGGTTACATCGTTCATTGTTCATAAGTTATAGTACATACAAACTTACTAAACTATTACACAATGCCTAAGCATCCATCTTAGCTTTGCCCTTATCTTTCTTGGCATTCTCAGTATGTTCACCTTTAACTGCAGTTATATAATTCACGCAAGAAGTGAGCATGACAGCTCAGCAAGTTTAATCAAGGATAACAGAAATACCACATTCGTGAATTATATAACAATTCCAATATAACTGAACAATAGTTATGAAGTATTATGAATCAATACTACCCTAACAGTATATAACATCAATTCCCAATGTATAGAATAGATTAGGAATTCTGAACTGGTCGATAGACCATGAACAGTAAATTTCAGTTTTCATACTTAAAAAGGAGTCCACATCACTAAGGCCGTTCATCCGTATAACTTACGAGCACTTCTAGGTGATCAGCCTATAGTACTCTATGTTGATTAACACTACATTCATTAAACGTATCTACGTTTAATATTTTTTGGCAAACTCGCGTGCCCATCGAAATATCAATGAAAAATACTTTTGTTTGTTCATAGACAAACCTTACCTTCACATCCATACCAATTATTTGGCATAGGATATCGTTAACATTTCTATATAGAATGATATGGAAAATCATCAATCTATATCTTATGAATAGTCTAGCCGAGTTAAAATATGGCATCGACCCTTTCTTTTAAAACAAAGCTTGCTATTCAGTTCAATGAATCAAATAAAACTTGGCTAACTTAGAAGTTAGACAAGCGTTAAGAAAACTTGCCTTTTAGCGTCTTCAAATAACTTACTCGACTGACCGCAGCCCTTACAGAATCTACATGATATATTCACATAGCACACCGTAATTAGCTATCAAACAACTATTCACATTGTTCCTACCAGTTTCTTTCTCTTCTATGCCTTTGTTAACATAATATTTTTATTAAAGTCAACATGACTTATTACCCTTCGTCCCGGTTTACCTCCCTATGGACGTTTTATTAACCGGACTCATCTTCATTAATAAAGTATTACTTCGTTTATTTTACATATTTTGTTTACTTACATTAGACTCCTAAATTTCATACCATATACCTTAGTATAGGTAGTATAGGATTAGTCTTTATACATTCATTGAGTCAACTCCGATTGATCCCTAACTGACTGAAGTCTAAAGCACAGTTGGGTCAAGTTTTTTTCTTGCTGCCGGCGCTGCGGCGCGACATCTTGGCGCTGGGGTGCGGCACCTAGCGCTGGGGCGCGACACTGGCACAACACAGGCGTTGGGGCGCGGCACTTGGCGCTGGGGCGCGAGTCTGCAGAGGGCTCGGCCGAGTCTGGCACTGCGGCGCGAGTCCCATGTACAGACTCTCGCGCTACGGCGTGAAACTACAGACACTTTATTTTTCTCCCGGCCACAACTGGCGCTACAGCGCGGCCATTTTACACTACGTCTGGCGCCACGGCGCCAGACTTTAATACCAGACTGTTGACAGTTTTGAAAATCTATATGAGATTCCCGGGGCCGCAAATTCTTCGTTATACGCCCGATTTGGTCCGTTCAAAAGCCTACACGTCATGAATGACATACTCTACGTGTTCATATTAGAATTTAACCCTTTCAAATCTGTTAACTCAAAATTCACTATTGAGTTCATTTTCTATACCTTCGTAAACGTTAATGAGCGTTCAATGTTCGTTTTCTTCGTTTTAAGTCAGAATCCGACAATTCTCGAACCCACGAATCTTAATCACCCTATCTCACGTGTTGACATTGAAAACTAACATTTTCAAGTCTTACGGCAACTTTTGACTACCCATCCGGAATTTCTACATTTTCGACGTTTAACATCTATTTTCGTAAAATTCGCCATAACTTCATTTCTAATGTTCTCTAAGCCAAATCACATGGAATACTCTATGGATTTCATATCTAACCCCTAACCAAACAAAATGCATAACTATCGTATTGATGGAACTCAATCGTTTATCAACAATCGATACTCCATAATTAATATTTTCATGGTTTAACAACTATATTAAACCTTATTATTTTTGAAAGCTTATAACTTATAGAGATTGAATCTATGGTAAGTCATCTTTACTCCCTCATACAAGGCATATACCACCCCTTTGTGACTCTCCATGATAAAAGAAAATCAAATAGATGGAGAATGAAGAACAAGAAGTATTACCTCAAGTTCCTTAAGAAAATCTCTTAGAAGAATAATTGTCAAAGCTTCCCAAGTGAAGGACTTATAAGTCTAGCTCTCTTTTCTCTCTCAATATAATCTAGGTTGTCAACTTTGAAACTCTAAAATGCAACAACCTAGCTTCTTATTTAAAGGAAATGAAAATGGAGGCTTAATGGTCAATATACCCCCACCTCCTTACTATTCATGTGTGGTCACCAAGTAAAACACTTGGTGACCAAGTCTTATACTTGGAGTCCACCCCAAGGTGGCCAGCCCACCTCCCCTTTATGACATCCCATGAGTTGCCCCACGGGTTTTACACATTGGGTGACCCACCGGTTCGACCCACGGTTCGGTTTTAATGAATTGGGGTTAACTAATTAAACATTGGGCCTTGACTTGGACTTAACCCATCATCTCATTGGGCTTAGTCATTCAATTAATTGGGCTACTCATAATCCAATACAAATGAATTACTCATTGATACATTAGATTAATCCTATGATACGCATCGTATTCTACACGTACGATTTACGTATTCCTTTTGTATACCATAAGTACAATAAGCATATTGTACATTGTATTTACTTAATGTATTATACATAGGTACTAACTAGCACCACCAATTGTATAACCCTTGAATAAAACCTAACGCCATTCATTCTATGCATATTATTTCCTTCTCGTAAATCGACATACTCAACCCTTAGGTTTTAAGTCCGCAGGCGAAATCTTCGTTTTAGCCATAAATGAAATATTATCAGCTATTCCATCTCATCACGATATTCTATCATTACGCATTTCTCGGAATTTCAAAATAATTCCTCGGACAGAAACGGATGAATAGTGTTTTTACGAAAACTTCTCAGAAAACAATTATTATCGTCTTGGAAAATCCAAACAACTATTTCTACCACGTAGCCAGAATACTAACCACGTTAGCACATTCTAGGTCATAGAACGACCTTCACATAGTTTACTTCACAAAGAATTCAATTAAATTCATTTAATTCACATAATCAAATAAAAATTTAATTGTCATAAAAATTTGATTTTTCTCGGGTGTTACATTCTCTCCCCCTTATAAGGATTCTGTCCCCAGAATCTTAGCTTATAATTACATAAACAAATGAGGAAAATCTTCCTTCATTTTACTTTCGAGCTCCCACGTTGCTTCTTCAACATTGTGGTTTCTCCATAACACCTTCACTGAAGGTATGACATTATTTCTTAAAACTTATTCCTTCTTATCAATAATTTGAATTGGAAGTTCCTCATAGGACAAGTCCTTCTCTAACTGAATAGATTCATACTCTATCACATGTTTATAGTCCGGTTTATAAGGACGTAACACTGACACATGAAACACATTATGAACGTGTTCCATCTCTGGAGGTAAAGCTACTACGTAAGCCACCTCCCCTATCCTTTTTAAAATCTCTACAGGTCCTACAAACCTTGGACTTAACTTTCCTTTCTTTCCAAAACGTATTTTCCCCTTCCAAGGTGATACTTTTAGAAAAACAAAAGATCCTACATCGAATTCTCTATTTTCTCTGTGAGGATCTGTATACTTCCTCTGCCGGTCTTGAGCCGCAACTAATCGAGCACGTATTAATTTTACCATGCCCGCTGTCTGCTGAACCATCTCTGGTCCCAACATCTGACGTTCACCCACCTCATCCCAACACAATGGAGTTCGGCACTTCCTACCATACAATGCTTCGTAAGGCGGCATGCCTATACTAGCGTGAAAACTATTGTTGTACGAAAATTCTACTAATGGTAGAAATTCGTCCCAACTCCCTTTGAAATCCATAACGCAAGATCTTAACATATCTTAAAGCATTTGAATTGTCCGCTCACTCTGACCATCCGTCTGAGGATGATACGCCGTACTTAATCTTAACTGCGTTCCCATTTGCTCTTGCAAACTTCTCCAAAATCGACGCAGGCACTCCATGTCTGGAAATAATTTCCTTGGCATACAGCTTAGCTAACTGATCTAAGTTATATCTAATTCCTATTGGTAGAAAGTGGGCCGATTTCGTTAATCGATATACTATCACCCAAATAGCATCGTATCCTTTTCTTGTTGTTGGAAGTCCCACCACAAAATCCATCATGATGCGCTCCCACTTCCACTCTGGAATTTCTAATGGTTGTAACAACCCGCTCGGTCGTTGATGTTCAGCCTTAACTTTTTGACAAGTTAAGCACTTACTAACATATTCTGCTATCTCCCTCTTCATACTCGGCCACCAAAAGTTCCGACGAAGGTCTTGATACATCTTCGTACTACCGGGATGTATCGAGTACCTCGAACTATGGGCCTCCATCATAATTTCTTCTTTTAATTCGGGATCATTAGGAACCCAAATTCTTCCCTCAAAACGAAGTAATCCCTCCTTATCGAGGTTATACTCAGTTTTTTCTTCGTTTCCTATCTTATTCAGTATCTGCTCGCACCCCTCATTGCTCAGTTGTACTCTCCTAACCCGCTCCACTATGGTAGGTTGGGTTTCCATGGAAAATAACAATTCTACCGATTCCCCCGGTAACTTAACTTCTAGTTCCATTTTTGCCATTGATGTTACCAACTCATTCTGAATTGTTAACATTGATAATTTCTCACTATCCTTTCTACTTAGCGCATCTGCTACTATATTTGCTTTTCCCGGATGATATAAAATATCACAGTCATAATCTTTTATTAACTCCAACCACCTTCTCTGTCTCATGTTCAACTCCTTCTGTGTGAAGATATATTTCAGACTTTTGTGGTCCGTGTATATCTCACATTTCTCACCATACAGATAATGTCTCCATATCTTTAGGGCAAAAACTACAGCTGCCAATTCCAGGTCATGAGTAGGATAAATCTTCTCATAATCCTTCAATTGGCGTGATGCATATGCAATGACCTTGCCATGCTGCATGAGCACGTGTAACATTCCATATTTTTTTTTTAAAATGTAAGTTATAAATATTTATTGATTTATATAAATATTTATTGGATGTGTTTATTAGTGAATAAGTAATTGTTCAATTTGATTGAGTTTATTTAGTTAATTATTTATTTGCTAAATAATTAATGTAATTAGTTAATTATTTATTTGTTAAATAATTAATGTGTTATGTGGATTGAGTTATGTGGTTAAGTGATTTATTTAATAAATTATTATTTCATAAAGTGTGACAAGTAACTATGTTATAAAGAGTTATTAAATTAAATTAAAGTAGTTTAATTTAGTTCTTTGCCAAACAAGGCTTAAGTATTAATCCTTAAATTTTAAATGGGTTGCCAAACGAAGCCTTATGGCTTTTGGGTATCTTTTGAATTAAAATTATTAATAAAATAAAACAAATATATAAATGAAATATATTTATATTTATTAGTTATACGTTATATGTTTAATAACTGATATAATAAGTAGGCTTATTATTGCCATATCAGTTTTATTCTACGTATATCAGTTTTGGGTTTACGCTCATTGTTAGTACCTAGTCTATCATTGAGAGAAGTAAGAAAAGAGAAAGAAAAAGTTCAGAGATTTTGAGAAGAAGCCAAGTGCAAGATTGTCCAAAACAAGTTTTGAATTACAAGTTTTCTAGAACAAATTAAAGGTAGGTTATACAAACCTTATAATATATGTTTACGTTATATAGTTTTTGAGAAATTGTATGTCTTTGTTTTCTTGTCATAACCGTGTATAAGTTTTACCAAATTGTCTGTAAACCTTGTTCCAGAAATTGTTTTGGTATTACATGTTGTGTTGTTATAACTAGCATGTATATATAGGTGTGTAGGTGTTGTATGCTAAATTATCATTGAGGAAGATAACTTGGTTTTTCAGTGAAAATTTATATACGAACATATGTTTTGAAAAATAACAAAATTTGTATGTGATTCGATAAATTGTATGCTAACTGAGGAATTAAACTATACATGTTAATTTGTTATGTTGGTATAGTTGTATTTCAAAGGAATCAAAATTTGTTGATAACAGTGGAAATTTTTGTTCACTGTAATTTATATTTCATCAATGGATTTTTACTTTAAAACACAGTGTTTCAAAGAATTAGTTTATGGTATTGATAATTAATGATTGGTGATGGATATATTGATGATTGTTAACTTTTATGTGTAATTTTCATGAAGTTATACATGTGTTAGATGCCATTGGTTGTTAAAATAAATTAGACAGTAGCTTTGCTCTGTCTTTCGGGGTTGGTTCTATGAGTTTCGGCGCCCCAGCGTCAAAATTCACGCCCCAGCGCCAAATCTCGCGCTCTGGCGCCAAGGTTCGCGCCCCAGCGTCAAAAATGGGCCCGTAGCTCGCGCCCAGCGCTGAAGCTCGCACCCCAGCGCCGTAGCTCGCGCCCCAGCGCCACTGTTCCGCGCCCCGGCGCCGAAAAAGTGGCCTAGTTGGGCAGTTTAGACCTCATGTAGTAAAATGGCCATAACTGTTTCATACGAACTCCGATTTAGGTAATTCAAGATGATTCAGAAAGAGGACGAGTAGACCTACAACTTTCATTCTTTAAGATTTTTAATTTGAGGTCTTTAACAGTAGTAAAAATGGCCATCTTTAGGACTGTTGTGTATTTGGAGCCAATCGGAGGGCGTCGGGATGCACGAATGCAAGTGCAACCCTTTGGGTATTAGTATAACTTAATGATAACATATTGGACATGTATTAGGATGTTGTACCAAGTTTTTAATGTACATGTGGTGCAATGGCATGATCATTTAAGTAGTTGTAATTAAGCTAAAAAGTAATGTTCATGAAAGATGTGTTGTTTAAACTTAAACTTAGTTAGTAGCTATACTAAGAGTAATAAAGGAACTCATAAAGGTAATGTTAGTGTAACTAATGTGTATTGTCAATGCATATGGTATGTGTAGGACTTGGGGTGAACGTGAATAGTAATTGTTTAACCTACACACGAGGCAAGTTCCCTAACCTTTTCTACTTTATTATTCAGCAAGGTTACTTTTCACTGTTATGTTATACTTATGCAAGTTCTCTAACTCAAAACTTCATTGTGCAAGTTTTCTTAACTCTATTTTTATAACTGAGCAAGTTTTCTAAACCTTATCTTTTGATATTGAACAAGTTATTATTGTCTTTAACTTGTTTCGTTGTATGCAAGTTTTATAAATCTTATCTTTTGATATTGAGCAAGTTTTATCTAATACTAGAACTTCATTATACAAGATTGAATTCGTTAAACACATTATTGCTTTAATTCCATTTCAATTGTACAAATGGCTAACTTTACACTTTCGTAGAGTAAGATTGTTTATTGTTGATTAAGCTCGTGTATCTATTGGTTTACGAGGATGCATGTTATGATTATTCCATGATTATGCAATTAAATTATTCCTAAAGCATGATGTTAGTTTATAAATATCCATTCAACTATGATTATTCCATAGTATACAGTAATGTTGTTTGTAATCGTTAGTTGATTACCGTTGAATTCTAAATTACCCCAAGATGTATCCAAACCAAACTCACTTTGGTACGGACTTGTATTCTAAATACTGAGAAGAACAACTCTTTTATAAGAGGTTACGCTTAGCGTTGAAATGATTGTGCACAATACATTGTACGAAGGGTTGATCCCCCTAAGTACGTGAAGTCTTTATAGTCTTATGACTGTTAAAGTTTAAGTTGAAAAATTACTTATAACTGTGGACATGATTCGTGGTCATTAGACCCTCAGTAATTGATTAAAGTTTTTAGAAAGTAATAGAACTTATTGTTCAGTTCTATTAAACCTAATGTTGGTACATGATATAAAGTTAACTGATTTATTTATTATTATTTCAAGTTGGCCTTGTTTGCTCACTCTTGCCTGTAAACATTCTTACAGCTAAGGTTGAAACTGGTGATATACCTAGCACCAGTAAAGGGAAAGGAAAGATTAAGCAATGCTGAAGACCTGTAATAGTTAGATAGTTTATTTTTAGACTTTGTTTAAAGATTGTAAAGAAGTTTATATTAATTTAATTTCCGCATGAATGAATGTTTGTAAAGGTTAGATAACCTGGGAGATTTTTATTTAAGTTTAATCCTGTATGGACAGGTTTTATTTATTCAATTTTATCAATTGGGTAGTTAGTAATGAATGTTTTGATTACGTGAACACCAAATCTTGAGGAAATGAAGTACCGGGATTTGGGGGTGTCACAGGTTGGTATCAAAGCTTTAGGTTATGAACCTTAGGCGGGGGAAAAGCCTTAGGAAGTAACCTTTTGAAAAGATAGTGGAGTTAACTCTTATCGAGTTTTAAGAAAGAAGTAATAAAACACTTATGTGCTTATGTGTTTATGTTTATGTACTCGTGGGTGTCGAGTAGTAATGATTATTAATTAAAACTTTAAAACTTTGTTTTCAGTATGACTAATGTTGGAGAGTCCAGTCAGGCTAGGGAGGAGGGACCTCAAATGCCTATAGAGGAGGAACCTCGCGATGTTCAGGTAGTTTGGGAACAACTATTGCCACGGGAGTCAGCCTCATTGGTCACAGTAGTTGAGGATGAGGATGATGATGTGGAGACAGGCGAGGAGGATCCCATTGAGTTACCGCACGAGGATGAGGATGACGAGGATGAGGAGGAAAGGATTCCGCTTAACTCGATAGCTGGCCGTGTATATGATGAAGTGCATGACCGTAACGTGGAACTTCAGGATATATGTGAGGAGTTACAGGAGATAGTAGCTGAAAAACAGGCTGCAATGGCACAAAAAGACGGCGTGATCCAGGATCGTGAGGAACGACTGATAAACGCCGAGGGAAAACTAACACAGACTGAAGGGGAGAAGGAACAGTTGATCGAGATGGTTGCTGAACTGAAGGGCAGGCTGAGAGAAGAAGCGGCTAAGAGGATAAGAGCTGAAGATGCATACGAGGAAGCTTATCAATGAACTGGAAGAGCAGTAAGGGACGCACATGCAAAGAGGATGAAGATGGAAGAGATGGATAAGGTATTTAATATCGTGTTCAATCGAGGTCAAGATCGGGTCATGGGTTATCCAATTCAGTTCGAGACTCTGCCATCATACGTGTTAGATCGCCGAACCATGTTCCGTGTTATGGAAGAAGAGCGTCAAAAGGTGACTGATTATCTTAATAGATCATCGTAGGAAATTTGTCTGTTTTGCAAGTAATAAGTGTTAAATAATGTGTAAGTCTCGAGTGTTAAGTAACCATGGGATATGAGAATGATGATGTTGCCCTGAAACATTTGTAGTTCAGGAAAGTAATGTAGATAGCAGAGATGCTATTGTGTTATGTTTTCAAAAAGTTATGAATAAATAAAAGTTATTATTTTATTCAAAGTGTTATGTGCTATGTGATTATTTCTTTGTTGAGGCAAATTAATTAGAAATACGTAAAGAAGTTAAGTAATGGTCTAATAGATGTTTTCTTTAACAGAAAATGCCTCCCAGACGTCAACCAACACGACAGAGAACCACCGAAGAAGCTAACGACAATGTTGATGCGAATCCCGTTCAACAACTAGTGGCACTATTGACAGGAGCGTTGCAGAATCAACCTCAAAACTAAGGCACAACGTTTAAGGATTTCAAGGCGGTTGGACCACCTGAATTCCGTGGGTCCATGAATCCAGTCGAAGCACAAATCTGGATTATGGAAATAGAGAAGGTGTTCGATGTCGCTAGGGTAGGGGATGAGCAGAAGACTGCTTTCGCAACTTTCATGTTGAAAGCAGAAGCTAGTTATTGGTGGCAAGCCAATAAAACTCGGGAAGGGCCATGAGTGATGACCTGGGATAGGTTCAAGGAACTGTTCTTCGAGACCTATTTCCCGGAGAGTTCAAAGAGTCAGCTGGAAGTACAGTTTCTGGAGCTGAAGCAAGGGACGATGACGATATCCGAGTATGCTGCAAAATTCAACGAGTTGGCGAGGTTTGCACCATATCAGGTTAGCACAGACGAACGTAAGGCGAAGAGATTTGAACAGGGACTGAAGCCCTGGCTGTACAGTAGGGTTTCCCTATTCCAGTTGAAGACATTTTTAGCGGTGATGGAGAAAGCAGTACTCGCTGAAGGTGGAGGTGAGGCAGTGACAAAGTTCAATCAGGAACAGAAGAAGAAAAAGAATGAGAATGAGATTAAGAATGGAGGTGGTAGCAGTAGAAACAACAACAACAACAGCAACAACATCTTGAAGAGAAAGTGGAATGGGAACATTGGTGCTGGAAACCATCAGGGTAACCAGCAAAACAAAAAGTTTGAAGCATGTGCAACATGCGGGAAATTTCACAAGGGTGCGTGCTTGATGGGGAAACGAGTTTGCTACAATTGTGGCCAGGAGGGTCACATCGCCCCAATTTGCACTCAACCAAAGAAGAAGGCGTGCTTCACGTGCGGATCCAAGGATCATTTTGCTCGTGAATGCCCTAAGAAGAAGGAGGGAGGGACAACCAGAAGCAATGGAGGTAACAATGGAAGTACATGGGCCATTACAGGACCTGCAGCATCAAACAAACCCACAGCCAGAACCTTCAACATGACTGTGCAAGATGCTGTGCAATCAAAAGATGTGGTGTCAGGTATTATTCCAATCAATGATATTAATGCATATATATTATTTGATTCGGGTGCTACTTGCTCGTTTATATCTGATGAATTTGCCAAGAGGTTAGAATTGCCTAGAGAAGAACTGAATTTTCCTTTGAACATAGAAATTGCGAATAAGGAAGTAATCCCTGTTAGATTCGTATACAAGAACTGTAGGGTGAACATTAAGGAGAATATCTTGTTGGTATATTTGATTCCGATTAGACTCGGGGAATTTGATGTAATTTTGGGAATGGATTGGTTGTTCAAATACGGAGCGGTAATTGACTGCCAAAATAAGTGTGTAAACCTTATGACTCCGTCAAAGGTAGTATTTTATGGTAGCAAGTCGCCTAGACAAATGAAATGTTTGACGACTATGCAGGCCAAGAAATTGTTAAGTCAAGGTTGTGTGGGCTATTTAGCTTACATAGTCGATACTCAGAAGAAGGGAGTAAAACTAGAAGAAATACCGGTAGTGAGAGAATTCGAAGACGTGTTTCCAGAGGATTTGTCAGGACTTCCGCCTGATCGAGAAATTGAGTTCGTAATCGATTTAGTACCTGGAACAGCACCGATATCGAAGGCCCCGTACAGAATGGCTTCGGTAGAAATGAAGGAACTCATGGTGCAACTGCAAGAACTACTGGAAAAGAAGTATATTCAACCAAGCGTGTCACCGTGGGGAGCGCCGGTATTATTTGTGAAGAAGAAGGACGGATCAATGCGTCTTTGCATTGATTATAGGGAGTTAAACAAGGTCAGTATTAAGAATAGGTATCCGTTACCTAGAATAGATGACTTGTTTGATCAGTTGAAGGGTGCTAAATACTTCTCGAAAATAGATTTGAGAAGTGGGTATCACCAATTGAAGGTAAGAAAGGAGGATATACCTAGAACGGCTTTCAGAACTCGGTACAGACATTACGAGTTTCTGGTGATGTCTTTTGGTTTAAAAAATGCCCCTGCTGCGTTCATGGATTTGGTGAACAGGGTATTTAAACCATTTTTAGACAAGTTCGTAGTGGTGTTTATCGACGACATTCTGGTGTATTCCAAAACTCAAGAAGAACACGTGGAACATTTACGTCTGACGTTGGAGACACTAAGAAAGGAAAAGTTGTACGCGAAGTTCTCTAAGTGTGAATTTTGGCTCGATCGTGTACAATTTTTGGGTCATGTGATTGACAAAGATGGGATTTCAGTAGATCCATCGAAAGTGGAAGCTGTAATCAATTGGGAACAACCAAGAACACCTTCGGAGGTAAGGAGTTTCTTGGGGCTGGCCGGTTATTATAGAAGATTTATATAAGATTTTTCTAAGATAGCCACTCCGTTAACAAATTTGACACGAAAAGCTATGAAATTCGTGTGGACAGAGAAATGTGAAGAGAGCTTCCAAGATTTGAAGAAGAAGCTAAGTATGGCACCTGTGTTAACCCTGCCAGATAATACAAGAAATTTTGTGGTATATAGTGATGCCTCACACAAAGGGTTAGGTTGTGTTCTTATGCATAACGGCAAAGTTATTGCCTATGCATCAAGACAACTGAAGGATTACGAGAAAGGTTACCCGACTCATGATTTAGAATTGGCTGCAGTGGTATTTGCTCTCAAGATATGGAGACATTATCTGTATCGAGAGAAATGTGAGATCTACACAGACCACAAAAGTCTGAAGTATATTTTCAATCAGAAGGACCTGAACATGCGTCAGAGGAGATGGATGGAATTGATAAAGGATTACGATTGTGAGATCTTTTATCATCCGGGCAAAGCGAATGTGGTTGCAGATGCTTTAAGCAGGAAAGGTCGGGAAAAATTATTGCTGATAACAACTCAGGAGGAGCTCATTTCAGCAATGACAAAATTAGAACTGGAAATCAAATTTCCACAGGAAACCGATGAACGACTATTTCATCTAGAAGCAGGTCCAACTTTACTGGACAAGGTGAAAAATGCTCAGTTACAAGATGAAGAATGTGGAAAGATAAAAGAGAATATGGTTGATGGTAACAATACGAAATACAAGGTCGATACCGAAGGATTACTACGGTACGAGGGAAGAATCTGGGTTCCAGCAACACCAGAACTGAAAAATGAAATCCTGACCGAAGCTCATAGCTCAAGATATTCGATTTATCCAGGAAGCACGAAGATGTATCAAGATTTATGCCCACATTTTTGGTGGCCGAATATGAAAAGGGATGTCGCAGAATGCGTGGCTAAATGTTTGACATGTCAAAGAGTAAAAGCCGAATATCAAAGACCCAGCGGATTGCTTCAACCGTTGGAAATACCGGAATGGAAGTGGGAACATATCACGATGGATTTTGTGGTGGGTCTTCCAACTACTCAGAAAGGATACGATGCAATTCGGGTAATAGTAGACAGATTGACAAAATCTGCACACTTTTTGCCAATAAAGATTAGATTCAATCTTGATCAGCTGGCAAAACTATATATTAAAGAGATCGTTGCAAGACATGGAATTCCAGTGTCACTTGTGTCAGACAAAGATCCGAGGTTCGCATCAAACTTCCGGAAGAGACTACAAGAATGTATGGGAACACAGTTGCGAATGAGTACGGCATATCATCCGCAAACAGATGGCCAAAGCGAACGAACGATCCAGACATTGGAAGATATGTTGAGAGCATGCGTCATGGATTTCAAAGGAAGCTGGGAAGAGCAATTACCGTTGGTGGAATTTTCCTACAATAATAGTTATCACGCGAGTATCGGCATGCCGCCTTACGAAGCGTTATACGGCAGAAAGTGCAGAACTCCACTGTACTGGGATGAAGTTGGTGAACGTCAACTGTTAGGACCAGAATTGGTGCAACAAACTGCTGAGGTTATCAAACTCATCAGGATAAGATTGGTAGCAGCTCAAGACCGACAGAAGAAGTATGCTGATCAACACAGGTAAGATCGTGCATTTGACGTAGGAAGCTATGTATTCCTAAAAGTTTCTCCTTGGAAGGGAAAAATTCGTTTCGGTAAAAAGGGAAAGCTAAGCCCGAGGTTTATTCGACCCTTTGAAGTACTGCGAAGAGTGGGAGAAGTGGCTTACGAGGTAGCTCTACCTCCAGTGTTGAAAAATATTCATAATGTTTTTCACATTTCGGTGTTACGACCATATAAACCCGATCACAAACACGTAATCGAGTACGAACCGTTGCAGTTTGAGAAAGATTTGTCTTATGAAGAGATTCCTATCCAGATAGTCGACAGGAAAGAACAGGTGCTCAGGAATAAAGTGATACCTTCTGTGAAGGTGATTTGGAGGAACCACAACGCTGAAGAAGCAACGTGGGAACTCGAAGAGAAAATGTTGAAAGAATACCCTGAGTTATTTGTTTAATCTGTGTCTTCAATTCTGAGGACAGAATCTTTGTAAGTAGGGAAGAATGTAACGAATATGTTGTTTGAGTTGTGATTCTGAGGACAGAATCCTTATATGGGGGAAATGATGTAACATTCCATATTTTTTTTTTAAAATGTAAGTTATAAATATTTATTGATTTATATAAATATTTATTGGATGTGTTTATTAGTGAATAAGTAATTTTTCAATTTGATTGAGTTTATTTAGTTAATTATTTATTTCCTAAATAATTAATGTAATTAGTTAATTATTTATTTGTTAAATAATTAATGTGTTATGTGGATTGAGTTATGTGGTTAAGTGATTTATTTAATAAATTATTATTTCATAAAGTGTGACAAATAACTATGTTATAAAGAGTTATTAAATTAAATTAAAGTAGTTTAATTTAGTTCTTTGCCAAACAAGGCTTAAGTATTAATCCTTAAATTTTAAATGGGTTGCCAAACGAAGCCTTATGGCTTTTGGGTATCTTTTGAATTAAAATTATTAATAAAATAAAATAAATATATAAATGAAATATATTTATATTTATTAGTTATACGTTATATGTTTAATAACTGATATAATAAGTAGGCTTATTATTGCCATATCAGTTTTATTCTACGTATATCAGTTTTGGGTTTACGCTCATTGTTAGTACCTAGTCTATCATTGAGAGAAGTAAGAAAAGAGAAAGAAAAAGTTCAGAGATTTTGAGAAGAAGCCAAGTGCAAGATTGTCCAAAACAAGTTTTGAATTACAAGTTTTCTAGAACAAATTAAAGGTAGGTTATACAAACCTTATAATATATGTTTACGTTATATAGTTTTTGAGAAATTGTATGTCTTTGTTTTCTTGTCATAACCGTGTATAAGTTTTACCAAATTGTCTGTAAACCTTGTTCCAGAAATTGTTTTGGTATTACATGTTGTGTTGTTATAACTAGCATGTATATATAGGTATGTAGGTGTTGTATGCTAAATTATCATTGAGGAAGATAACTTGGTTTTTCAGTTAAAATTTATATACGAACATATGTTTTGAAAAATAACAAAATTTGTATGTGATTCGATAAATTGTATGCTAACTGAGGAATTGAACTATACATGTTAATTTGTTATGTTGGTATAGTTGTATTTCAAAGGAATCAAAATTTATTGATAACAGTGGAAATTTTCGTTCACTGTAATTTATATTTCATCAATGGATTTTTACTTTAAAACACAGTGTTTCAAAGAATTAGTTTATGGTATTGATAATTAATGATTGGTGATGGATATATTGATGATTGTTAACTTTTATGTGTAATTTTCATGAAGTTATACATGTGTTAGATGCCATTGGTTGTTAAAAATAAATTAGACAGTAGCTTTGCTCTGTCTTTCGGGGTTGGTTCTATGAGTTTCGGCGCCCCAGCGTCAAAATTCACGCCCCAGCGCCAAATCTCGCGCCCTGGCGCCAAGGTTCGCGCCCCAGCGTCAAATATGGGCCCGTAGCTCGCGCCCAGCGCTGAAGCTCGCGCCCCAGTGCCGTAGCTCGCGCCCCAGCGACACTGTTCCGCGCCCCGGCGCCGGAAAAGTGGCCTAGTTGGGCAGTTTTGACCTCCTGTAGTAAAATGGCCATAACTGTTTCATACGAACTCTGATTTAGGTAATTCAAGATGATTCGGAAAGAGGACGAGTAGACCTGCAACTTTAATTCTTTAAGTTTTTTAATTTGAGGTATGTAACAGTAGTCAAAATGTCCATCTTTAGGACTATTGTGTATTTGGAGCCAATCGGAGGGCGTCGGGATGCACGAATGCAAGTGCAACCCTTTGGGTATTAGTATAACTTAATGATAATATGTTGGACATGTATTAGGATGTTGTATCAAGTTTTTAATGTACATGTGGTGCAATGGTATGATCATTTAAGTAGTTGTAATAAAGCTAAAAAGTAATGTTCATGAAAGATGTGTTGTTTAAACTTAAACTTAGTTAGTAGCTATACTAAGAGTAATAAAGGAACTCATAAAGGTAATGTTAGTGTAACTAATGTGTATTGTCAATGCATATGGTATGTGTAGGACTTGGGATGAACGTGAATAGTAATTGTTTAACCTACACACGAGGCAAGTTCCCTAACCTTTTCTACTTTATTATTCAGCAAGGTTACTTTTCACTGTTATGTTATACTTATGCAAGTTCTCTAACTCAAAACTTCATGGTGCAAGTTTCCTTAACTCTATTTTTATAACTGATCAAGTTTTCTAAACCTTATCTTTTGATATTGAACAAGTTATTATTGTCTTTAACTTGTTTCGTTGTATGCAAGTTTTATAAATCTTATCTTTTGATATTGAGCAAGTTTTATCTAATACTAGAACTTCATTGTACAAGATTGAATTCGTTAAACACATTATTGCTTTAATTCCATTTCAATTGTACAAATGGCTAACTTTACACATTCGTAGAGTTAGATTGTTTATTGTTGATTAAGCTCGTGTATCTATTGGTTTACGAGGATGCATGTTATGATTATTCCATGATTATGCTATTAAATTATTCCTAAAGCATGATGTTAGTTTATAAATATCCATTCAACTATGATTATTCCATAGTATACAGTTATGTTGTTTGTAATCAACTAACCCTTAGTTGATTACCGTTGAATTCTAAATTACCCCATGATGTATCCAAACCAAACTCACTTTGGTACGGACTTGTATTCTAAATACTGAGAAGAACAACTCTTTTATAAGAGGTTACGCTTAGCGTTGAAATGATTGTGCACAATACATTGTACGAAGGGTTGATCCCCCTAAGTACGTGAAGTCCTTATAGTCTTATGACTGTTAAAGTTTAAGTTGAAAAATTACTTATAACTGTGGACATGATTCGTGGTCATTAGACCCTCAGTAATTGATTAAAGTTTTTAGAAAGTAATAGAACTTATTGTTCAGTTCTATTAAACCAAATGTTGGTACATGATGTAAAGTTAACTGATTTATTTATTATTATTTCAAGTGGGCCTTGTTTGCTCACTCTTGCCTGTAAACATTCTTACAGCTAAGGTTGAAACTGGTGATATACCTAGCACCAGTAAAGGGAAAGGAAAGATTAAGCAATGCTGAAGACCTGTAATAGTTAGACAGTTTATTTTTAGACTTTGTTTAAAGATTGTAAAGAAGTTTATATTAATTTAATTTCCGCATGAATGAATATTTGTAAAGGTTAGATAACCTGGGAGATTTTTATTTAAGTTTAATCCTGTATGGGCAGGTTTTATTTATTCAATTTTATCAATTGGGTAGTTAGTAATGAATGTTTTGATTACGTGAACACCAAATCTTGAGGAAATGAAGTACCGGGATTTGGGGGTGTCACAGCACGCAACCCAATCCTTTATGCGAAGCATCGTTGTACACTATAAAATTCTCGGTATCGTCTGGTAAGGACAATACCGGTGCCTCACTTAATCTCTTCTTCAATTCCTGAAAACTGTTCTCACATTTTTCAGTCCACACATACTTCACTGACTTTCTTGTCAGATTGGTTAACGGAGTAGCTAATTTAGAAAAGTCTGGAATGAACCTTCTATAGTATTCTGCTAACCCCAGAAAACTCCGAATCTCAGTCGGCGTCTTCGGTTGCTCCCATTCGTTTATTGCTTCTACTTTGGCCGGATCTACGGAAATGACATCCTTATCAATAACATGCCCTAGAAACTGCACTCTCTCAAGCCAAAATTCACACTTTGTGAATTTCGCATACAACTTCTCCTTCCTTAGCGTTTCCAATACTATTCTTAAATGTTTCGTATGATCTTCTAGCATCTTTGAATAGACTAGAATATCATAAATAAACACTACGACAAACTTGTCCAAATATTGTTTGAACACTCTGTTCATCATATCCATAAATGCGGCTGGCGCATTAGTCAACCCAAACGACATTACCAGAAACTCGTAGTGACCATAACGAGTTCTGAACGCGGTCTTAGGTATATCTTCCTTCCTCACCTTCAACAGATGATACCCCGTGCACAAATCTATTTTAGAAAAATACTTTGCCCCTTTCAACTGATCAAATAGATCATCGATCCTGGGCAAAGGGTACTTATTCTTAATCGTTAACTTGTTCAACTCTCGATAGTCGATACAAAGTCTCAACGACCCATCCTTCTTCTTTACAAACAACACAGGTGCTCCCCAAGGAGACACACTTGGTTGAATGTACTTCCTATCTAACAGTTCTTGTAATTGAATCATTAACTCCTTCATTTCAACTGGCGCCATTCTATATGGTGCCCTTGAAACTGGTGTCGTTCCCGGTAACAAATCAATTACAAATTCTACCTCCCTATCCGGTGGAATACCCGATAATTCCTCCAGAAATACATCCACGAACTCTTGCACAACTGGTATCTGATCCATGGATGTCCCCACTCTTTGGGTATCCACCACATGGCATAGATAACCTACACATCCTTTTCTTAACATCTTCCTAGCTTGTGTCATAGACTTTGTTTAAAGATTGTAAAGAAGTTTATATTAATTTAATTTCCGCATGAATTAATGTTTGTAAAGGTTAGATAACCTGGGAGATTTTTATTTAAGTTTAATCCTGTATGGGCAGGTTTTATTTATTCAATTTTATCAATTGGGTAGTTAGTAATGAATGTTTTGATTACGTGAACACCAAATCTTGAGGAAACGAAGTACCGGGATTTGGGGGTGTCACAGCACGCAACCCAATCCTTTATGCGAAGCATCGCTGTACACTATAAAATTCTCGGTATCGTCTGGTAAGGACAATACCGGTGCCTCACTTAATCTCTTCTTCAATTCCTGAAAACTGTTCTCACATTTTTCAGTCCACACATACTTCACTGACTTTCTTGTCAGATTGGTTAACGGAGTAGCTAATTTAGAAAAGTCTGGAATGAACCTTCTATAGTATTCTGCTAACCCCAGAAAACTCCGAATCTCAGTCGGCGTCTTCGGTTGCTCCCATTCGTTTATTGCTTCTACTTTGGCCGGATCTACGGAAATGCCATCCTTATCAATAACATGCCCTAGAAACTGCACTCTCTCAAGCCAAAATTCACACTTTGTGAATTTCGCATACAACTTCTCCTTCCTTAGCGTTTCCAATACTATTCTTAAATGTTTCGTATGATCTTCTAGCATCTTTGAATAGACTAGAATATCATAAATAAACACTACGACAAACTTGTCCAAATATTGTTTGAACACTCTGTTCATCATATCCATAAATGCGGCTGGCGCATTAGTCAACCCAAACGACATTACCAGAAACTCGTAGTGACCATAACGAGTTCTGAACGCGGTCTTAGGTATATCTTCCTTCCTCACCTTCAACAGATGATACCCCGTGCACAAATCTATTTTAGAAAAATACTTTTCCCCTTTCAACTGATCAAATAGATCATCGATCCTGGGCAAAGGGTACTTATTCTTAATCGTTAACTTGTTCAACTCTCGATAGTCGATACAAAGTCTCAACGACCCATCCTTCTTCTTTACAAACAACACAGGTGCTCCCCAAGGAGACACACTTGGTTGAATGTACTTCCTATCTAACAGTTCTTGTAATTGAATCATTAACTCCTTCATTTCAACTGGCGCCATTCTATATGGTGCCCTTGAAACTGGTGTCGTTCCCGGTAACAAATCAATTACAAATTCTACCTCCCTATCCGGTGGAATACCCGATAATTCCTCCAGAAATACATCCACGAACTCTTGCACAACTGGTATCTGATCCATGGATGTCCCCACTCTTTGGGTATCCACCACATGGCATAGATAACCTACACATCCTTTTCTTAACATCTTCCTAGCTTGTGTCATAGACTTTGTTTAAAGATTGTAAAGAAGTTTATATTAATTTAATTTCCGCATGAATTAATGTTTGTAAAGGTTAGATAACCTGGGAGATTTTTATTTAAGTTTAATCCTGTATGGGCAGGTTTTATTTATTCAATTTTATCAATTGGGTAGTTAGTAATGAATGTTTTGATTACGTGAACACCAAATCTTGAGGAAACGAAGTACCGGGATTTGGGGGTGTCACAGCACGTAACCCAATCCTTTATGCGAAGCATCGCTGTACACTATAAAATTCTCGGTATCGTCTGGTAAGGACAATACCGGTGCCTCACTTAATCTCTTCTTCAATTCCTGAAAACTGTTCTCACATTTTTCAGTCCACACATACTTCACTGACTTTCTTGTCAGATTGGTTAACGGAGTAGCTAATTTAGAAAAGTCTGGAATGAACCTTCTATAGTATTCTGCAAACCCCAGAAAACTCCGAATCTCAGTCGGCGTCTTCGGTTGCTCCCATTCGTTTATTGCTTCTACTTTGGCCGGATCTACGGAAATGCCATCCTTATCAATAACATGCCCTAGAAACTGCACTCTCTCAAGCCAAAATTCACACTTTGTGAATTTCGCATACAACTTCTCCTTCCTTAGCGTTTCCAATACTATTCTTAAATGTTTCGTATGATCTTCTAGCATCTTTGAATAGACTAGAATATCATAAATAAACACTACGACAAACTTGTCCAAATATTGTTTGAACACTCTGTTCATCATATCCATAAATGCGGCTGGCGCATTAGTCAACCCAAACGACATTACCAGAAACTCGTAGTGACCATAACGAGTTCTGAACGCGGTCTTAGGTATATCTTCCTTCCTCACCTTCAACAGATGATACCCCGTGCACAAATCTATTTTAGAAAAATACTTTTCCCCTTTCAACTGATCAAATAGATCATCGATCCTGGGCAAAGGGTACTTATTCTTAATCGTTAACTTGTTCAACTCTCGATAGTCGATACAAAGTCTCAACGACCCATCCTTCTTCTTTACAAACAACACAGGTGCTCCCCAAGGAGACACACTTGGTTGAATGTACTTCCTATCTAACAGTTCTTGTAATTGAATCATTAACTCCTTCATTTCAACTGGCGCCATTCTATATGGTGCCCTTGAAACTGGTGTCGTTCCCGGTAACAAATCAATTACAAATTCTACCTCCCTATCCGGTGGAATACCCGATAATTCCTCCAGAAATACATCCACGAACTCTTGCACAACTGGTATCTGATCCATGGATGTCCCCACTCTTTGGGTATCCACCACATGGCATAGATAACCTACACATCCTTTTCTTAACATCTTCTTAGCTTGTGTCATAGACTTTGTTTAAAGATTGTAAAGAAGTTTATATTAATTTAATTTCCGCATGAATTAATGTTTGTAAAGGTTAGATAACCTGGGAGATTTTTATTTAAGTTTAATCCTGTATGGGCAGGTTTTATTTATTCAATTTTATCAATTGGGTAGTTAGTAATGAATGTTTTGATTACGTGAACACCAAATCTTGAGGAAATGAAGTACCGGGATTTGGGGGTGTCACAGCACGCAACCCAATCCTTTATGCGAAGCATCGCTGTACACTATAAAATTCTCGGTATCGTCTGGTAAGGACAATACCGGTGCCTCACTTAATCTCTTCTTCAATTCCTGAAAACTGTTCTCACATTTTTCAGTCCACACATACTTCACTGACTTTCTTGTCAGATTGGTTAACGGAGTAGCTAATTTAGAAAAGTCTGGAATGAACCTTCTATAGTATTCTGCTAACCCCAGAAAACTCCGAATCTCAGTCGGCGTCTTCGGTTGCTCCCATTCGTTTATTGCTTCTACTTTGGCCGGATCTACGGAAATGCCATCCTTATCAATAACATGCCCTAGAAACTGCACTCTCTCAAGCCAAAATTCACACTTTGTGAATTTCGCATACAACTTCTCCTTCCTTAGCGTTTCCAATACTATTCTTAAATGTTTCGTATGATCTTCTAGCATCTTTGAATAGACTAGAATATCATCAATAAACACTACGACAAACTTGTCCAAATATTGTTTGAACACTCTGTTCATCATATCCATAAATGCGGCTGGCGCATTAGTCAACCCAAACGACATTACCAGAAACTCGTAGTGACCATAACGAGTTCTGAATGCGGTCTTAGGTATATCTTCCTTCCTCACCTTCAACTGATGATACCCCGTGCACAAATCTATTTTAGAAAAATACTTTGCCCCTTTCAACTGATCAAATAGATCATCGATCCTGGGCAAAGGGTACTTATTCTTAATCGTTAACTTGTTCAACTCTCGATAGTCGATACAAAGTCTCAACGACCCATCCTTCTTCTTTACAAATAACACAGGTGCTCCCCAAGGAGACACACTTGGTTGAATGTACTTCCTATCTAACAGTTCTTGTAATTGAATCATTAACTCCTTCATTTCAACTGGCGCCATTCTATATGGTGCCCTTGAAACTGGTGTCGTTCCCGGTAACAAATCAATTACAAATTCTACCTCCCTATCCGGTGGAATACCCGATAATTCCTCCAGAAATACATCCACGAACTCTTGCACAACTGGTATCTGATCCATGGATGTCCCCACTCTTTGGGTATCCACCACATGGCATAGATAACCTACACATCCTTTTCTTAACATCTTCCTAGCTTGTGTCATAGACAGACAACAAGAGTGTTTCGGTGAATTACTACCGAAAAACTCTACCTTGGTTTTCTTAGAAAGCCGAAGGTTTACACTTTTCCTATGGCAATCTATAATTGCCTCTTGGGTCACCAACCAATCCATACCAAGAATTACATCAAATTCTTTTAGCCTTATCGGTACCAAATCTACCGATAACTTATTTCCCCTAATTTCTATGTAACAGCTCTTATGAATATATTCAATGGGGATTTTCTCCTCGTTTGCTACCTTAATGTCTAAAGGTATAGGTAACTTCTCAGGAATTAATCCTAACCGTTTAGCAAATTCACATGCTATAAAAGAACAAGTGGTACCCGAGTCAAATAGCACATAAGCATTTATCTCATTGACCGGAATGATACCTGCTACCACATCTGTTGATGTAGCTGCATCTTGAACAGTCATATTAAACGTACGAGCCGAGGGTCTACTCACTAATGGTGTTGGTCCAGTAATGGCTAATTTACCACTACCAGAACTTTTATTCCCCTTTAAACCCTTCTTTGGGCAATTTCTTGCCATGTGGTCCTTTGACCCACAGACAAAACATCCCTGATTCTTTTTAGGGTTAGGACAATTGGGTGACAAATGTCCCTCCTGCCCACAGTTGTAGCATACTGCTTTCCCCTTTAAACAAACTCCCATGTGAGATTTTTTGCATGTCTTACATGCTTCCGTTCTCCTTTTGGGATCTCCCTGTTTTACCCCGATATTCCCGGGATTAAAACCCTTCCTCTTTGGCAAGTTGCCGCTTCCGCTGGCAACTTCAGCCTTATTACTTCCTTCTATCTTACTCTTAATCTTCCGCTCTTTGTGGTACTGAGACAAGGACTCACCCCCACCTTCAGCTATTATCGCCTTCTCCAGAATGGTCCCATAGGAAGCACTCTGGAAAACCGATATTCTACTATAGAGCCAAGGTTTTAAGCCCTGCTCAAATCTGCGCGCCTTTCTTTCCTCCGTATCCACCTGATGTGGAGCAAATCTTGCCAACTCATTAAATTTTGCGGCATATTGGGGAACAGTCATATCCCCCTGCTTAAGTTCTAGGAACTTAATTTCCATCCTACCCTGCATGCTAGTAGGGAAATAGTTCTCGAAGAAAACCTTCTTAAACTGTTCCCACGTAACAGCTTCTGTCCTAGCCCCACCCTGGTGAGCTTCCCACCAGTAGTTGGCTTCTCCCTTCATCATGTAAGTCGCAAAAGAAGTCTTTTGCGCCTCACCTACGTTTGTTATCATAAACGCCTTTTTAATTTCCCTAATCCATGTTTGGGCTTCTAGTGGATCCGTCGTTCCTCGGAACTCGGGAGGACCCACACTTTTAAAGTCCTTAAAGGTAGTTGTTCTTACTACCCCAGGAGCTACAGGAATCGCACCCCCCACTTGGTTAAATGCAGCCGTTAATAAATTAACGAACTCTTGCATAGGGTTGTTAGGACCCCCTTGATTTTCATTATGAGGCTCGGCCTCTTGGTTCCGTTGTCTCCTTCTTGGCGGCATAAATTTGATAAATAAAATTTCGTTATTATCTATTTAATTACTCGGTTATCATTTTAAATTAACAACAACCATTTATACCACACAAGCATGTTAAATAAAAACGTCATTATATTAATATGCTTTCATAGTCAAAACTATTCACATCATGTTCCCTTAGCCAAAAGCTATCATATACTATCCCGCGATTGCCTTCTACAAAAGTTGGGATTTACTAAACGACTACCCTTAATTATACAAAAGAGGGTTTTACGTCACTACTTATATACAAAAAGTTCTAGCGACCTTCTAACACTGTCGAACGACATTTTCATATTTCTGATTTGCCAGAATCGACACTATATCTCGACTTATGGTATGTCGAGTCTGCCCGGACTCAATAGAATAACAAGCAATTTTCAGCTTGAAATCCTCATGAGCGCATTCATGGATGTATGACATCCTAGCTATTTTCTGATCTTTCTCAATCAGTTTCTGCTTTAGCTCGAGGACCTCATCCTTATAGCTATGAGCCTTATCAGTCATAAGCACTTTTTCATCGTGCTCCGACTCAAAGTCTGCCTCTGCAGATTCTTTCGCCTCATATAGGGCAGTTATCTCCTCAATCTGTGCCTCTACCTGAGTACGTAGGTGCACATTCCTATCCAACACCGCTAAATACAGTGCTCTAGTTGCATCCAAAGATGCTGGCTCCAGAGTAGGTAACACCGTGTTAATCGATGTCACCTCCATTTCCTCCTCCCCATCTAGCATCTCCTTAAGGTATGATGCTAATCCCATAGTCTCCTCAGAGTATTCCTCCTCAGAGATGTACTCCTCAATGTCTGAGTCTTCTAGTACAACTATCGGTACCTCCGCCACTGGCATTGGTACTTCCTCAACTTGGTTAACTGTGTCCTCACTTATCATTTCCACGTTTCTAAACATCAAGCTATCGGTTGACATCTACAAACACATAACACGTTGATTAGTATATAATACACAATAGTATAAGCACAAATCACATTTAATATCTTTAAGATTAATTTTCATCTTTTAATTCTTTCGATACTGAGTTATCTCAATATCTTCTTAATTCAATATACTTGAATTTCATTTCTCGGACTTTACCTTCCGTACAAGGTTATTAGCCTAAGGTTTTCCCCCCTTAAGTTTTATAACCTAAGGCTCTGATACCAACCTGTGACGCCCCCAAATCCGGGTATCTTCCAACCCGACAGATGGTGCTCCACTATACTAACATCCATACCATCATTCCATTGAAATACAACAAGATGAGAGTAGTTACTATATTCTTATTAAAATCAAAGTATAATCCTTCCCAGGTTCATATACCGGTTACATCGTTCATTGTTCATAAGTTATAATACATACAAACTTACTAAACTATTACACAATGCCTAAGCATCCATCTTAGCTTTGCCCTTATCTTTCTTGGAATTCTCAGTACGTTCACCTTTAACTGCAGTTATATAATTCCCGCAAGAAGTGAGCATGACAGCTCAGCAAGTTTAATCAAGGATAACAGAAATACCACATTCGTGAATTATATAACAATTCCAACATAACTGAACAATAGTTATGAAGTATTATGAATCAATACTACCCTAACAGTATATAACATCAATTCCCAATGTATAGAATAGATTAGGAATTCTGAACTGGTCGATAGACCATGAACAGCAAATTTCAGTTTTCATACTTAAAAAGGAGTCCACATCACTAAGGCCGTTCATCCGTATAACTTACGAGCACTTCTAGGTGATCAGCCTATAGTACTCTATGTTGATCAACACTACATTCATTAAACGTATCTACGTTTAATATTTTTTGGCAAACTCGCGTGCCCATCGAAATATCAATGAAAAATACTTTTGTTTGTTCATAGACAAACCTTACCTTCACATCCATACCAATTATTTGGCATAGGATATCGTTAACATTTCTATATAGAATGATATGGAAAATCATCAATCTATATCTTACGAATAGTCTAGCCGAGTTAAAATACGGCATCGACCCTTTCTTTTAAAACAAAGCTTGCTATTCAGTTCAATGAATCACATAAAACTTGGCTAACTTAGAAGTTAGACAAGCGTTAAGAAAACTTGCCTTTTAGCGTCTTCAAATAACTTACTCGACTGACCGCGGCCGTTACAGAATCTACATGATATATTCACATAGCACACCGTAATTAGCTATCAAACAACTATTCACATTGTTCCTACCAGTTTCTTTCTCTTCTATGTCTTTGTTAACATAATATTTTTATTAAAGTCAACATGACTTATTACCCTTCGTCCCGGTTTACCTCCCTATGGACGTTTTATTAACCGGACTCATCTTCATTAATAAAGTATTACTTCGTTTATTTTACATATTTTGTTTACTTACATTAGACTCCTAAATTTCATACCATATACCTTAGTATAGGTAGTATAGGATTAGTCTTTATACATTCATTGAGTCAACTCCGATTGATCCCTAACCGACTGAAGTCTAAAGCACAGCTGGGTCAAGTTTTTTTCTTGCTGCCGGCGCTGCGGCGCGGCATCTTGGCGCTGGGGCACGGCCCTGGCACAACACAGGTGCTGGGGCGCGGCACCTGGCGCTGGGGCGCGAGTCTGCAGAGGGCTCGACCGAGTCTGGCGCTGCGGCGCAAGTCCCATGTACAAACTCTCGCGCTGCGGCGCGAAACTACAGACACTTTATTTTTCTCCCGGCCACAACTGGCGCTGCAGCGTGGCCATTTTACACTACGTCTGGCACCGCGGTGCCAGACTTTAATACCAGACTGTTGACAGTTTTGAAAATCTATATGCGATTCCCGGGGCCGCAAATTCTTCGTTATACGCCCGATTTGGTCCGTTCAAAAGCCTACACGTCATGAATGACATACTCTACGTGTTCATATTAGAATTTAACCCTTTCAAATCCGTTAACTCAGAATTCACTATTGAGTTCATTTTCTATACCTTCGTAAACGTTAATGAGCGTTCAATGTTCGTTTTCTTCGTTTTAAGTCGGAATCCGACGATTCTCGAACCCACGACTCTTAATCACCCTATCTCACGTGTTGACATTGAAAACTAATGTTTTCAAGTCTTACAACAACTTTTGACTACCCATCCAGAATTTCTACGTTTTCGACGTTTAACGTCTATTTTCGTAAAATTCGCCATAACTTCATTACTAATGTTCTCTAAGCCAAATCACATGGAATACTCCATCGATTTCATATCTAACCCCTAACCAAACAAGATGCATAACTATCGTATTGATGGAGCTCAATCGTTTATCAACAATCGATCCTCCACAATTAATATTTTCATAGTTTAACAACTATATTAAACCTTATTATTTTTGAAAGCTTATAACTTATAGAGATTGAATCTATGGTAAGTCATCTTTACTCCCTCATACAAGGAATATACCACCCCTTTGTGTCTCTCCATGATAAAAGAAAATCAAATAGATGGAGAATGAAGAACAAGAAGTATTACCTCAAGTTCATTAAGAAAATCTCTTGGAAGAATAATTGTCAAAGCTTCCCAAGTGAAGGACTTATAAGTCTAGCTCTCTTTTCTCTCTCAATATAATCTAGGTTGTCAACTTTGAAACTCTAAAATGCAACAACCTAGCTTCTTATTTATAGGAAATGAAAATGGAGGGCTTAATGGTCAATATACCCCCACCTCCTTACTATTCATGTGTGGTCACCAAGTAAAACACTTGGTGACCAAGTCTTATACTTGGAGTCCACCCCAAGGTGGCCGGCCCACCTCCCCTTTATGACATCCCATGGGTTGCCCCATGGGTTTTACCCATTGGGTGACCCACCGGTTCGACCCACGGTTCGGTTTTAATGAATTGGGCTTAACTAATTAAACATTGGGCCTTGACTTGGACTTAACCCATCATCTCATTGGGCTTGGTCATTCAATTAATTGGGCTACTCATAATCCAATACAAATGAATTACTCATTGATACATTAGATTAATCCTACGATACGCATCGTATTCTACACGTACGATTTACGTATTCCTTTTGTATACCATAAGTGCAATAAGCATATTGTACCTTGTATTTACTTAACGTATTATACATAGGTACTAACTAGCACCACCAATTGTATAACCCTTGAATAAAACCTAACGCCATTCATTCTATGCATATTATTTCCTTCTCGTAAATCGACATACTCAACCCTTAGGTTTTAAGTCCGCAGGTGAAAACTTCGTTTTAGCCATAAATGAAATATTATCAGCTATTCCATCTCATCACGATATTCTAACATTACGCATTTCTCGGAATTTCAAAATAATTCCTCGGACAGAAACGGATGAATAGTGTTTTTACGAAAACTTCTCAGAAAACAATTATTATCGTCTTGGAAAATCCAAACAACTATTTCTACCACGTAGCCAGAATACTAACCACGTTAGCACATTCTAGGTCATAGAATGACCTTCACATAGTTTACTTCACAAAGAATTCAATTAAATTCATTTAATTCACATAATCAAATAAAAATTTAATTGTCATAAAAATTCGATTTTTCTCGGGCGTTACACATATTATCTTAGAAGTTGAACTTTTTAATATATGTGGCATAGATTTTATGAGGCCATTTTCTTCATCATTCAATAATCAGTACATCTTGCTCGCGGTTGATTATGTGTCGATATGGGTTGAAGCCGTAGCACTACCCGCAAATGATGCTAAGGTGGTTGTCAAATTCTTACACAAGAATATTTTTACAAGATTTGGCACGCCACGAGCTATTATAAGTAATAAGGGTAGTCATTTCTATAATAGATCCTTTACAACCCTTATGGCAAAATATGGGATCAATCATAAGGTCGCTACGGAATATCATCCCCAAATAAGTGGGCAAGCTGACGTTACCAACATGGAGGTGAAGAAAATATTAGAGAAGGTTGCAAACCCGAACAGAAAGGACTGGTCTCTCAATTTGGACGACGCATTACGAGCTTACAGGACAGCTTACAAGACGCCAATTGGGATGTCGCCATATCAGGTGGTTTATGGGAAAACATGTCAGTTACCAGTGGAGTTAAAGCATAAAGTATATTGGGCAATTCAGAAGCTCAATTTATATCAAACAGCAGCAGATAAAAAGAGGCTACTTCAATTAAACGAACTCGACGAATTCAGACTATAAGCTTATGAGAATTCGAAGTTGTACAAAGAAAAAGAAAGGAAATGGCACGACAAAAAAATCATGTAAAGAATGTTCGAGCCGGGGCAATCAGTACTATTGTTCAACTCAAGGTTGAGGTTGTTCCCAGGAAAGCTAAAATCGAGGTGGTCGGGCCCATTCACTATAAAGAGGGTTTTCACACATGGCGTCGTTGAACTATACAGTAGAAATCCATTAGAGACGTTCAAGGTGAACGGTTAATGGTTGAAGCATTATTGGGGTGGCGAATCAAAATGGGATGTCATCGCAATTACACTTACCGATGCACCGTGACACAAGAGGCACCGTCGGGCGTACAATGTTAAAACTAGCACTACTGGGAGGCAACCCAAGCTCTAATCTTTTTCTATTTTATTATTTACGTACATTTTTTAGCTTATAGTATAGCTTAGATAATTTGTTTTCTTAGAATAATGACTTCATGTTGATATGTTTGTAGGGAATGATGGAAAAATAAAGTCTCCAAGACACTGCACAAAGGGCTGAGGCACGCCACATAAGGCATAGATCCAGCGCGTGGCGCGCCAATTCGCCGAGTACATACTGATCACCCAGTGCGGGGTGCGCCACATCAAGCATACAAATGGCGCGGGGCATGTTACTACACCAGGAGATACTGATCGCCCAACGCGAGGCGCACTGCCTAAGGCATACACATGGCATGGGGTGCGCTATCATACCAGTACACACTGCCTCTACAGCGCGGGGCATGCCATCTCAGGCCTAAACACAGCTTGGGTCGCGCCGCTCAAAAATGCCAAACAGTAAATATGATCATAACGCATCATACTCGGCCATAATCACCACATAACCCACATAACTCCTTCTTACACCCAAACTCCCCAATTCTCTTACAACACAACTCTCCCACTACCCCATAACTCCCTGAACTTCCACAACTCCCACTACACCACTTCTCCTTCTCCTTTCCAACTTCTTCTCCCATTAAACCCATAAACTCTACAACTCCCAACACATGTTGGTTTTTCATCGCCTATATGAATTAAACTAATGCAAGTAGCCACAATCCTTCCACATACAAGCAATACAATCCCATACTAAGTTTAAGTCCTGTGCTGCACAAATTCATATAAATTGGGGCATCTCTATAAAGGGGGAAACACAAATCAATTTTGAAGGTAAACCAAAATTGTCAATTTCTCGTACTTCTTCTCTTTTGATTGGTAAAATTGGTTAGAAAACCTTGGGAATTGGTTGCCCAAGGATTATGTTGCCTTATTTCATACTTTGGTTAGAGAGATAGCTCCTAGAAGCCATGTTTGGGGGAAGTAGCATGTACACCCACCACCTGTTCGATAAAAATCCTGAACCAAAACTTTAGCCTACAATTCACCACAAACACCATGTCTTCACAAAAGAGACAACGTCCGTCCACCTCCACTGCGCGGGCTCAATATGATCACACGAAGTTTGTTAGTGAGGGGGCCGAGGCAAGGTTCAAATCATCTATAGACAAGAAGAATTTGGTGCTAGAATGAGGATTGAAGCCGGATGCTAACTTAGATGGTGATATGGCATTGCAGATTATGGAACGTAATTGGTTCCAATTAGTAGAGCAACCACTTCCAGCGGTGATCAATATAGTGAAATAGTTTTATTCCAACACAATATAGCATGTCAATCACGTAGTCATGGTTCAGGGTAAACATGTGGCTTTTCGAGTCGATGCCATCAACGAGTATTTTGGGTTAGAGACACCAAATACTGAACGATATGAAGATGGTTTACCCGACCTGGACGAATTGATTATAAGATTGTGCAAATTCGGAACTCAATGGGTGACTCGCACTGGAATGGATGAAAAGATAAGTTTTCCTCACTCCGCACTTAGTCGGTATGGCAAAGCATGGTATGCATTCCTTTGTGCCCGTTTAATGCTCACACGCCACCAAAATGATGTAACTAAGGAAAGGGCACGACTATTATATGGGATTGTTCACCACCATTACTGTGTGAATAACTCCATTGCGTTCTACAATGTGGATGTGGGTGATTGTATTCAGGTGTCCATTGATCGGTTGCTAAGAGGGAGTACTACGGGTAGTCTTCTACATGGTTTCCTAATTACTGATATATGCCGAAAAGATAGGGTACAATAGCATCCTTCTGAACCTATTCAACAACTAATGGCTATAATCGACCATGCTACAATCGAAAAGGACAAGGCATGGGAGGGGGCAAGATCTCATCCAAGAGGAGAAGGTTATATTATGATTCGCCAACCTTCACCACCAGTTGTAGCTGCACCAATGGATGAGCAACAATCGCGCGGTTCAAGGAATCAATTTTTTTGGTTGGCTCAACGTCAAGATTTGATGCATCAGTACAATGCAAATGCTTTCAACACGCTTGCTGATGCATTCTCTCGTTGCAATCTCAATAACAATCTGGTGGTCATGCATGTTCCTCCTATCCTTCCAGCATACCCTCCTTCGGATGATGACGAGCAATGACTCGTCTTTCAAGGAAGTCCTCGTGTTTTTAATTGTTATATGTTGTCGTAATGGGGACATTACTTGATTTAAGTTTGGGGGGGTTAAGTTCTGCCTGTTAAATTGTGAAGAATTTAGTTAGTTTGTTTAGTTTTTCTATTTGTTTGTTTTTCATGTCTTATAGTTAGATACATTATTTAAGAAAAATAGAAAATTTGCATGTAGTTTAAATTGCATGAATCTAGTTATTAGATAGCAACAGTTTATTCTTGGCCAATGATGAGATTGAAATTGTGTAGACAATTACAGTGCCACATATTAGAACTTTGATGTAATTTTTGTTCTGAATTGAATCTTTTGCTTGTTTGAAACTGGTATAATAAGGTTAACACGTTAATAACACTTATGTGGACTGGTTAGTTCAAATTGATACACAAGGAATTTCTAAAGGATTGTGACAACCCGAGAATTTGGAAAATTTTTAAAATTTTAATTAATTGATTTAAGGTTCAAAATTAGAATCTAGACAGAAAATTAGTGTATGCGTTTGATATTTTTAAGATGGAATTTTGAGGATTTCAAAATTCTGTGAAGGATTTAGGTGAATTATTCTGGATTAAGTGAATATGTGAATATGTTCTGTGTATATGGGTGTATATGTGTACAATATGTGGTTAAGGGTCAAGGGTTGATCAGATAAATGATATCTATAACAACCCTAGGTATATATTAAGAACGTCAACGTTCGGTCAGAAAACCCTATCGATTAACAATAAACCCTAAAACTGGTTCTCGAAACCCTAATTTCAGTTTCGAGAATTCAAAACCCTAATCTGGGAACTTAAATGATTATTATGTTGCTTAAGTGTTATATATTATAATATTAATTAGGGTAAAGCTTGATTATTTAGCAAACCCTAATTTTAGATTTTTAAATCTTAATTTCTGGATTAGAAACCCTAATTTATAATTAGGGAAAACCTAAGTGTTAAGTTAATACTTTTAATGTTAATTAGGATATATTAATTCTAATTTTCAAGTTATAGTAATTAGAAAATCCTAATCTAATTACGAAATCTAATTTTTAAATTAGAAATTTATTTTATATTAGAAACCCTAATTTTTGGGTTGTAAACCCTAATCCGTGATTTTGATCCTAATTGCTAAATTAGCAATTTTAATTAAGAATTATTAATCCTAATTAGCAAGATTTAATTTATGATTAAGGAATTTTAATATAATTATAAAATTCTAATTATAATTTATAAATATTAAATTTCTATTTTTTAAAACCTAAATTGGAAATTTTAGAAAAATAAAATTTGCTAAACCTAAAGCGTTTAAACCCTAAAACCTAAATGGTTCAAACCCTAAACCCTAAACCCTAAGAGTTTGGCCATTTACCGAAAATGCCATTAAAATCAAAATCAAAATGTCCATAATATCCTTATTGAATAATTGAGGGTAACTTGTAATCTTGCCAATATATGGAGTGGTTGAGCAACCCTAGCCTATACATGTTACTGAAATCCAACAGTATCAGCCCTCATGCCAGCCATTTCGTTTCATTAAGTCAATTATATAGATTCAAGTGAGAGAAAAGTCTCACTTTATTTTTCATTTTCTACCAAGACTTTCTCTCACTAGAAAATTCGAGATTTAGAAAGAGAGAGAGAGATGGAGAGAGAGAGAGAAGCTAAGCCTTAATCATCTCTTAGGATACCAAATACAGATCACTAAGATCATAATCAATATCAAGCATTAGAAAGGTATAAGAACCCTAATTTTTAAAATCTTTTGATTTGATGTTAAAAGTTGTAATTGATTGGTTAAAGATGTGTAATAAGGTGTCTTTTAGAGATCTGGGTTATTAAATCTCATATCCATAACATTAAAATGCTCGGATTTGATAATTTTTGAAATCTGGGAAAGGTTGGAAATATGGCCTGACAAGCTAATGTCAGGGCCTGTAAAACCTTCTCTATTTTTGATTTGTGTTGTTTTAAGTTATATATCTATAGTATGTCATGTGGACTATGATATGTAACTTGAAATAGGTTCATATCATGTGTGGATTAGAAGTTATACGTAGTCAAAACCCGTTGACCGTTCACTAAAACTGGGTTCTAGGCAGCCCAGAAACCTAGATCTTGTCTGACAGTGGTTTTGTAATACTTTGATCTTAGTGCTGTTATATGTTTAGGCTAAGTTGTTGTTGCTATGTTGTAAACTGGTATGTAGACTACACACACATGCCATTATATCATTTATAGCATAACCAGGGTGAAAATTAATCAAGGTCAAACATGCGTTGACCACCAGCTTTGAAGAATTCTGGGAAACCCAGAATTCGTTCAAGAACAACTTCTGATCATACGCTTGACCGACCCAGATTTCCTTTCTTTGATGATTTTAAGATGTTTTAAGGTTATATACTTGTACACGGATATCTATACTTCATATGTGAACCTTCATATCACACAAAGAAAGCTTAGTATGCATGTTATAATGACCCAAAGGAGGTAGTAGTAACTGTTCTTTATTTTTGAAAAACCCAAAAATGAAGAACAGCCTTGTCAGACTTTTTAGAAGTCTAGATCTTGCTTTTATGAGGCATTCTAGCCCTGATGATAGTTAGATCATGTAGTATTGCATCAATACTACCGGAGCTGACCATTATCTAGCCCAAAAACATCATGAACTAGGAATTATTATTGGTCAAAGGTACTACCCGGAACACTGACATGATGTTATGAAAAATTATATTAAAGTCTGAAAAATAGTTTTTAATTATTTTGAGTATATTTCAAAAATATTTAATTTTTTTAGAATATAAAAGGTATTTATTTATTTAAGTACAATATTATTTAAAAATGGTTTTAATTCATGAAAATTAATATTATGGTAAAAGAAAATATTTTAAGTTATTTTTAATGACTTTTAATATTTTGTGATGAAATTCATTAATTAATTAATATTAATGATAATTAGTGTATTTAATAAATATATTAAATAAATTATGAAAAAAATAGAATTAATGTTTTATAAATCATATAAAAATGATTTAAGTGTTATAAAAATATTTTAAGTTATAAACTAAAACTTTTGATATTTTGTCATGAAAATATTAATATTTTAATATTAAAAGCAATTATCGGATAATGAATTTAAGTGATTAAAAATCATATAAATATGATTTTAAAGTATTAAAAAAAACTTTGATATATTATAAATATATTATAATATTATGTGATGATTTTTATTAATATTTGATAATAAATAAATATTAATGATAAAAGAATTATGTGGTATTTAATTCATTTAAATACGATTTTAATGATTGAAAATTCATGATAAATAGTAATAATTATCTGTAAATTATTACGAGGTTACGAAAAATATTTTGACTGTTAATAAATTATTTAAGTTAATTGTTAAGTGTTAAGGCAAAGTTTAATTGAACTTAAACTCGAAATTTTGTCCGACTAGACTGTCGGGATGTCAGATTTGTGTCGGGTTCAAATCAGACTGCAATAGTTTGACTTGATACCGAGTCATATGTGTGTTGTAGACTGATAGGGTTATGTGTTATGTGTTTAAGTTATTCTATATATATATATATATATATATATATATATATATATATATATATATATAGTATATTATGATGATATTATTCTAATATTGGAGATCTATATTACTAATATTAGGTCTTCGGATAAAACGATATAAATTGCGTAGCGGTAATCAACGGTTCAGGCAAGTTTGTTTTTACTTAACTCTACTAAGAGTGTTTCATTCGGATAAGCTTATGGTTAATCATTGCTGGTTGCCATGAATTGTACTCTGTACATATTGCATGTATAAGTCAGATATGAAAGGCTAATCACATTCATTACCAGTTGGTTCAGATATATTTGTTCATGTATAATACTTGTTCAGTCATAAATTTGTTCATGCTAGTTCACAATGATATTGTTGAATTATAGCCAGCTTATTATTCTGACTCTTTCAATCATGATATATCGTTATATTATTGAACTTAAACTTGTTGGGCAATCCTTATGCTCACCCTTGCTATATCATGATAAACATTGCAGATTGAGACGAACGCGTCGGATACAAGGAAAGGTTAAAGACAATTCCAGCTTAAAGTTAATGTGTGCGATTAGATTGTAATAGTATAGTTTAATAATAATATTATGTGTTAGTTAAGTTATGAATTGTGATTTACTTAAGGTTACTCGACCATGGGGAATAGTGTGTAAAGTTTACTGTATAAACAATTTATATTTATATCTTCTGCAAATAGTTGAATAGTTATAAAATGATCGAACCGGATCCGCGGTGATTCGGGACCTCGGATTCGGGGCTGTCACAAGGATATTGCTAGTTTAAAGGAAAGAATGACAAGGATAGGCAGTGAAGAAGAGAATTAGGCAGGAACCTAAGTTTGGGGGGAAAAGTGGGGTATATAAGCTTCAGAAAAAAAAAAGAAAAAAAAATAGCAAAGTGGAATAAATTGAGTCCTGTGGTGGGTCGAGAAGAAACGTGAAACACACTCCCCATAAACACAGGCGTGAGATGGAGCATAAAATGCACTCAAAAAAAAGAAAAAGAAGAAGAATAAAATGGGAAATAAGAGAAAAAAAAAGCCCACGTGATCGAAAAAGAAAGAATAAGTACTCCAGTTGGACCCTTGATATTGGTGATTGTTTGATTTTAGTTAGATTTCGTCTGTTTTTGAAAATTTTGAGTTTACACTGTAGGATGCCTTCTAAGAGAATACTTGTGCATTAAATTTGCATTCACATCAGTTAGCATGAATGTTGAGCACACACACACTATACCAGTAATAACAGTTTAAGATTTGAGAATTGATAAAGAATTATTGATTGGTTTTTATGTGAAGTATTGTTTAGTTTGCTTAATTTATCTGACACTATATGAATAACTATATTATGTCTTAATACTGAATTCGTAGTTTAGCTTAGTTAGTTGCATTGCATATCATTTTTCTCGAGGACAAGCAATGTTTCAAGTTTGGGGGAATTTAATGAGTAGGTTTTTAACCTACGATTTATCTTTATTTAGCTTGTTATATTGTTAGTTTTTTTATCATTTCATGTTGCTTTTGATGGGTTTTGTTCTTGTTGTAGGATATTAAGTGAGCACATCAAAATGCTAGCATTGGAAGAAAATTTGAGCAAAATTTATACATTCTATAGGACCGGCGCGGGGCGCGCCATGCTGATGAACAAACTGACGCGGGCGCTGTGACGTGAGCAACTACTGATCAAGCGGCACGGGCTGCGCTGTCTTAGAGTTAAACCCGGCGCGGGGCGCGCCGGTACGAGTCAAGAGCTGGTTGACTTTTAATAGCTTAAAGCTCAGTGGTGTTGGGAGATACAACTTCTTTATGTAATATGCTTATATTAGGAGTTGACAAGGAGGTTATTTCATGTAGTTGGGATTCTTTGACTAAAGACTTGTTGGGTTTGATTAGGAGTTTGATTTCCATTAGAATTCATATGTGATGAGTTAGAGATGGATTAGAATTGGTGGTGTGGAGCTGAAGTGAATTAGTTTATGCCAAGTGTTGTATTTTGGAAAATAGACATTATAGAGAGCGAGAATTGAAAGCAAGAGCTTGGAGGAACGAAGAAGAGAATTAATTTCATGAAGATTGCAGATTTGAAGGGCGAGAAGGGTGGTGTATTACTATTCTCCTTTTATTTCACTTTGTGTAATCAGGATGATTGTAAAGCCCCCAAATCCGGGTACTTGAAACCCGAACTCGGTGCTTCATGATACCATTTCTATGAGTGGAATAATACTAAAAATAATAACAATAATATAAATATCAAACTTAATTTACATAGTTATCAGAGTCTATTCCCAAGTACGATACCTTTAAATATTTATTACAATAAATGATAGATAATATATATCATTCTTATCTTAATAAAACCAAACTATTACATAATATATAGTATGACACTCATTCAGTAACATTGCCTTTTCCTTTGTTCTTGGCAGAGCCCTCTGGTTGCTCACACTTAGCTGAAAATATTTAAATTAAGCAAGGATGAGTATTTGGGTGCCCAGCAAGTAATAACAATTATAAATATTAGCTGAAAGGATTAAATATTTTCTTTGTACTACCCTTCTACAACAAATCAATAGTTATGAAGTAATCTGAACAGATAATAATAACATAACAACTCTCATCAAATTTTTGAAACTACATACTGACTATAAGTAGGGTTAAGGTGACATACTATGAACATTGTTTTCAACTTTTGAATAGGTTTAGCAGAACTTCATCTGTAAATCGTTATAACTTACGGGCACGGGGGGTGATCAGCCCGTTATGCCATGTATTGATCAATACTAAATGTAAGGACGATATCATCGTTCACTCTGTCCGCCTTGGGGGCATAAAAGTTTTTCCGTCTTTGGGATGTTCATACTTAGTCGGAAATCCGAACCAAAATAATTTGATTGTATACAAAAAGGTTTTATCATATTCAACGATATTTCTAAATCTGTGTCTAGCTAATCAAATAGCTTATACGACTTTTACTTAATGTATACATACTGGTAATCAGTAGGTATGTATATATATATATATATATATATATATATATATATATATATATATATATATATATATATATCTGAATTACAATATAGTACCATGTTGATAATCAATGATAGGATATAACATATATCACAATAGGGTTAATAATCTGATACAATAATAATATAATTCTAAAACTCTCTTACTTCTGTCCATTGCATAAAGGAAATGCAAAGGTAGGATACTTGCCTGGTACGCTGCTTATGTGATGCCCCCAAAATAGGTATACAACTGTGACACCCCCAAATCCTGGTACTCTATTTCCTCAAGATTTGGTGTTCACGTAATCAAAACATTCATTTCTAACTACCCAATTATAATAAAATTGAATAAATAAAACCTGCCCATACAGGATTAAATTTAAATAAATCTCCCAGGTTATCTAACCTTTACAAACATTCATTCATTCATGCGGAATAATTAAAATAACATTCATTGCAATCTTTAAACAAGTCTGAAAATAAACTATTCAATCTATTACAGGTCTTCAGCATTGTTTCATCTTTTCTTTCCCTTTACTGGTGCTAGGTACATCACCAGTTTCAACCTTAGCTGTAAGAAAGTTTACAGGCAAGAGTGAGCAAACAAAGCCCACTTGAAATAATAATAGATAAATCATTTAACTTTACATCATTTGTAAATATTAGGTTTAATATAACTGAACAATAAATTCTATTACTTTCTGAAAACTTTAATTAATTACTGAGGGTCTAATGACCATGAATCATGTCCACAGTTATAAGTAATCTTTTAACCTAAACTTTAACAGTCATAAGACTGTAAGGACTTCATGTACTTAGGGGGATCAACCCTTCGTACAATGTATTGTGCACAACCATTTCAACGCTAAGCATAAACCTCTATTAAAAGAGTTGTTCATCTCAGTATTTAGAATACAAGTCCGCACCAAAGTAAGTTTGGTTTGGATAAGCTTTCAAGGAAATTTGGAATTTAACGAACATCAACTAAGGAGTAGTTGAATAAAACCAATAACACTATACTATAGAATAATAATGATTGAATCAATCATAGTAAACTAAAGTCATGCATTAGGAATAATCTAATAGCATACAATTTGAATAACTATAGCATACCTTGCTTGAACAATACTAAGCCAAGGTTAATTAGAATTGAATACTAAACATGCATAGCAATTTATTTATGCATGCTAAACAACAAGTGTAATACAAGAATAATTTGTTCAACATCAAACCAAAGTTTAGACAGCTTGCATCATTATAAGGTAATCGAATTGTAAACAATAATTAGTTCAATAAGATAAAGGATTAGAAATCTTGCATCGTCATGAGTAACTAAATACAATGACCTACTCAATAATAGACAATCTCGCTCTACGAAAATGTAGAGGTAGCAACTTGCAGCAATTGTAATTGAATTTGAAAATAATAATGTACCAAATGAATTTAAACTCGCACAATGAAGTTTTGAGTTAGAGAACTTGCCATGTTCGTAGTGTAAGACCCCAACTTATTATTGAATAAAATCAAATTTTCTCTAAATATTATTGTGAATAATAAGGGGCTAATTTGATATAATACTTTGGTTATGGGTGAAATGTGCAAATTTTGCAAAATAAGCAAGTGGTTATAAAATATTCATTTTGTCGGGGAATATTCGTTTGGTCGTGGAATATTCTTGCTGTCGGGGAATATTCGTACGACGGCGCAGCCTTGTGTGGGCCCCATAACGGAAAGCGATTGGATGAAGAAAACGACAAGTATAATAACGGCGTAGTTGTTACCGTTAATACTGTTAGAATACCCGGTGATTAAAATACAGTAGCACGCGGTATTGCACCAATTATTGATTCTTACGTAAGAAGGCACTACTCAATAATTGTTACAGTAGTTATTGTTCAATATTTTATTTTATTGATTCAATAATTGTTGCATTGATATTTTATATTATTGTTGTTTCAATAATTGTTGCTACACAGTATTTTCCATTATCAGATCAATAATTCATATTATTTGAATAATATTATTAGATAACATTATTGGCAATGTCTAGAAAGTTCTGTCTAAGGAGAGGTTTGGTCATCTAATTGCGCGCCAGTAAGGAGAAATCCTTATTGGAAAGCCCCCTCTTTCCTAGGAACGGCCTGGTTGTCATAAATGTGATTCTGCAATATTATTTGTGAATAATTAATTATTGATTCATATGATAAGGAAATATTTATTTTATGTGGATATAAATGAGGGATATATTTTTGTGGTTAAAAATGAAGGAGTTAATGTTGAGTTGTTTTATCAGTATTTTTATCGGAATGGAGGTATTAAAAATCAAATCAGGGTTTTTGAGAAATATTGCGGGTGTTATAATTTTTAATCCGACCGTTGGATCGTGGTAATTTTTGGATATGTTATACATATATAAGTTGAGTATATGTCCACAAATTTTGAACCGTTAAAAATGAACGTATGATTTATTATGAATTTTACAAGATGACTGGTTCAGAAATTGTTGAATTTTCGGAGTTTATCATTTTGATGGAAAATTCTAGAATTGGTGGGCCCCACTTGTGGTTTGTGAAGAAATGTGCTGAATTATATTTCAAATGTGGTGGGTGGGAATAGTAGCAGGTAAAGCCATCAGGTTGCAGGTCAAACCTACTAAAATTTTCCTATAAATAGAGGGCTAAGTTAGAATTGAAAATCACACCAGAAACAAGTTTTCTCTCTTTCTCTCTCTAGATTATTGAGTGTATTTTGTGAGTATTTAGATACTTTGAGAGTTTCTATTCATCAGAGCAAGTTTCTTTCAGCCTTATACCGGTATTCCGACCAGAAGTACTGATATCTTGAGGTAAGGGATATTATTTTCTTCTTAATGATATTATTTTCTTCAATATCATTATGCTGAAATATTGATATGAGTTTTTATCAAATTTGGAACTTTTTGTGTCGGGGTTACTATTCACGTATACGGCACTATTCACGTATACGGTACTATTCACGAATACGACACTATTCACCGAAAAATTAAAATTTTCCATTTTATCCAAGATGTCTATTATGGTTACTATCTTTGATTGTATCCATGTTTTGTTCTTTATTTTTGAATTCTGCTTCACAATTGATTATTATGAAGTATTATTGATCTTGGATAAACTGTTATACGAATCCCTAATATTTGTCCTTCTGTCTCACTGGATTCGTTCTCTTTAAGATATTTTTCATCATCCTCAGTTCTAAATGATGATATTACTGAATATCTTTGGCCTGTAGTGCAAAGATGTATGATTACTTGATGAATATCTTTGGCCTGTAGTGCAAAGATGAACAGGTGTTGAGATGAACATGACTGACAGGTGATACAAATGAATATCTTTGGCCTGTAGTGCAAAGATGAATATTTGGATAAAGATGATTATTAATTGATGTTACAGGGATAAAATATTGATGATGGACTTTTAAATCTTAGAAGATAGTAGAATTCTTTCCCTACTTGACTCTTCTAATGGTTTGCTGTTTCCGCTGCAGTTGTTGATCTAAAACTTGTTGTCGATTATATTCTATCAGATTTTTCCCTGTTGAAGACTAACGATAATTTGTTTGTATATTATCTTAGTCATAATATTCTTTACTGGGCTAGTTGAGCTCACCCTTTTCCTTTTTGTTCCATTTTTCTTCTCAGGAGGTGAGAACATAGCAGGATCTAGTCGGGGTATGGAGTGATGGTTCTAGAAAGATGTTTTAGCAGTCCTCACTATTTCTGTAAAATAATGTTTGAATAATTGTAATGAGGATTTATTTGAGTGTGGATATTGTCTAGAAGACAATATTTGTATTTAAACTCACAGTATGTGTTGTCGTATTTTGCACGACAATTGTATTATTGAAGTTGTAGTTTGCTTTCTGTACCATGTATTTGGCGACTCAGAATGGGTGTTGTATACCTATTTTGGGGGCATCACACGTAGGCTAAACCGAATCAATTTGAATCACAATATCCTATATACATATGTCATCGTGACATAGTTAGTCATTAACACATAACTAATACATTCATCGTGTAGGTTAAACAATCACTACTCACGTTCACCAAAGGTCCTACACATATCATATGTATTGACAATACACATTAGTTATACTAACATTAGATTCATAAAGCTTACTAACAAAATCGCATCTTTTCATGAACATCACTATTTAGCTTTATTACAACTACTTAAGTGATCATACCATTGCACTATATACACATTAACAACTTGATACAGCATCCTATTACATGTCTAACATGTTATCATTAGGTTATACTAATACACAAAGGATTGCACTTGCATCTGCGCATTCCGACGCCTTCCGATGGCCTCCAAATACACAACAGTCCTAAAGATAGCCATTTTGACCCTTCATAACGATTTCAAATTGAAACACTTAAAGAATAAAAGCTATAGGCATATTCGTCCTCGTTCCGAATCATCTTGAATCGCATCAATCAGAGTTCGTATGAAAACGTTATACTCATTTTAGTAAAATACGTCCGGTCAGTTTTTTTTTCAAAATTTTGGCTTGACAGAACACACCCCCCCCCCCCCCGCCGGGGCGGAGGTTTTTGCACTAGGGGGCCCGCCGAGGCGGGAGTCACTGCTACGATTATGCGATTTTTGCTCTAGAACACTACGAAAAGCCAAATTAGGCCTCCAAACTCCTTTCTAACAACCATACCAAACTACCCAATGAGTAAATAGGTTTACATAAACATAATCTAATACTTTCTAACGCGTTTCTAGTCATCTAAACAACATAAACATCAAATTTACAACACCCGATTTCAATGTTTTTGGCAAAACTCCATTGTTGACAATTTTTAATGAAAATCAACACTGTGATTTTGTTTTTCAATAAAAACAGAAATTTCAAAACATCATAGTTATGATTATACATACTTTATCAATTTCCATAATCAATTTATCAATTGAACAACTACTTAAACCTTAATTTCTATTGTAAACTAAGCCATGTTCATATATATTCATATAAACTCACTGTAATATGGGTTTCTTCACAAATTACATACATACATGAATTAATTGACTATTCCTATATATAACTTATGAAAAACAATTTTTATAACAAATAATTTAACATACAAAACCATATACCACACGCAATTTATCCTTCACAAAAAAATTTCAGAGAATTTTTGGAAGAGAAGACAACTAAAACTTTTGAAAAATAAAAGGGTTTAGATGATACCTTGTATCCTAGAAGATGATAACTTTGTTTAAGAAGATGATAACAAGACTTCTTTTCCCTCAATTATTGTCACAATTTCTCTAGGATTATCTCAATTTTTCTCTGTATTCTTCTTCTTCTCCTCTCTTCTTCTTCTGAGTCTTTCTCCTAACTCTATTCTAACTTACGTACTAACAAAAAGATATAACGCATACTAATAATAATATAGGTATTAAGTATATAATATTAATATATGTATAACTGACATCAGTTATCTAATTTTTTTTAAAAATCAAAAGCCCTAAGGCTTATTTGGCTAACATAATAAAAATAACTCATTAACTCTTACACCTTGTTTGGTAAACCTAATTAAAATAAATCAATTAATCCTTATACCTTGATTGGTAAAACACCATTAAATTAAAGACTTCATATGCATTAAAACTTGTTTGGCCAAAACTAAATTAAAGTCCTTTAATTTATTTTAATAACTCCTTTATAGCAAGGTTATTAGTCACACTTTATTTAATTAAATAAATAAAACATTAATCCATTAAATTACTTTAATCACATAAATAATTATAATTTCTTTTACAATTATAACTTCATTTAATCAACTAATAATTTAAACTACAATTTTTCATTTAAAATATTATTATTTATTTAAAATTATTATAAGCTCTCTAGCTTATTAAATTAATAATTATTATAAAATCTCATAACAACTAATTTATTTAGCTCCTTAATTAATTACACAACAAATAATTAATTAAATCACATCAATTTAAATTGCCATATAATTAAATAAATATTTAATATTGCCAATAAATATTTAATATTTACTATTTAATTATTTATCTAATTATTTATTCAACAAATAATTAAATATACCACATCACTCAAATTGAACAATTAATTATTCAATCAATAAACCTATCCATTAAATATTTATATAAATCAATAAATATTTATTATAACACTTTAAAATTATAGAATGTTACATCATTCCCTCCTTACAAGGATTCTGTCCTCAGAATCACAATTCAAACAAATCATTCGTTACATTTTTCCCTACTTACAAAGATTCTGTCCCCAGAATCGAAGACACGGATTAAACAAATAACTCAGGGTAATCTTTCATCATTTTCTCTTCGAGTTCCCACGTAGCTTCTTCAGCGTTGTGGTTCCTCCATATCACCTTCATAGTAGGTATCACTTTATTCCTGAGCACTTGTTCTTTCCTGTCTACTATCTGGATAGGAACCTCTTCATAAGATAAATCTTTCTCTAACTGCAACAGTTCATACTCGATCACATGCTTGTAGTCGGGTTTATATGGTCGTAACACCGAAATGTGAAAAATATTATGAATGTTTTCCAACTCTGGAGGTAGAGCTACCCCGTAAGCCACTTCTCCCACTCTTCGCAGCACTTCAAATGGTCCAATAAACCTCGGGCTTAGTTTTCCCTTCTTACCGAAACGAATTTTTCCCTTCAAGGGAGAAACTTTTAGGAATACAAAAGTTCCTACGTCAAATGCACGATCTTGTCTGTGTTGATCATCATACTTTTTCTGTCTGTCTTGAGCTGCTACCAACCTTGTTCTGATGAGTTTGATAACTTCAGCAGTTTTGTTGTACCAGTTCTGGTCCTAACAGTTGGCGTTCACCGACTTCATCCCAGCACAGTGGAGTTCTGCACTTTCTGTCGTACAATGCTTTGTAAGGTGGCATGCCGATGCTCGCGTGATAACTGTTGTTATAAGCAAATTCCACCAATGGTAGTTGATCTTCCCAGCTTCCTTTAAAATCTATGATGCATGCTCTCAGCATATCCTCCAATGTCTGAATCGTTCTTTCGCTTTGGCCATCTGTTTGTGGATGATAAGCCGTACTCATTCGCAATTGAGTCCCCATGCATTCTTGTAGTCTCTTCCAGAAATTCGATGTAAACCGCGGATCTCTATCAGACACTATTGATAATGGCACCCCATGTCTCGAAACAATTTCCTTAATGTACAATCTTGCCAACTGATCAAGACTGAACCTAATCTTTATTGGTAAAAAGTGCGCTGACTTCGTCAGTCTGTCCACTATCACCCAAATCGTATCGCATCCTCTCTGAGTAGTTGGAAGACCCACCAGAAAATCTATCGTGATGTGTTTCCACTTCCATTCTGGTATTTCCAACGGTTGAAGTAACCCGCTGGGTCTTTGATGTTCGGCCTTTACTCTCTGACATGTTAAGCACTTCGCTACACATTCTGTGACGTCCCTTTTCATATTTGGCCACCAAAAATGTCGGCGCAAATCTTGATACATTTTCGTGCTCCCTGGATGAATTGAATATTTTGAGCTATGAGCTTCGATCAAAATTTCTTCTTTCAGTTCTGGTGCTGCTGGAACCCAGATCCTTCCCTCAAACCGTAGTAACCCTTCGGTGTCGATCTTGTATTTTACATCACCGCCTTCAATCAAATTCTCTTTGATTTTCGCACATTCTTCGTCTTGTAGTTGGGCACTTTTCACTTTGTCCATTAAAGTTGGACCAGCTTCTATCTGAAATAATTGTTCGTCAGATTCCTTTGGAAATTTGATCTCCAACTCCAGTTTTGTCATTGCTGAAATGAGCTCCTCCTGAGTTGTAATCAGCATCAACTTCTCCCTACCTTTCCTGCTTAAAGCATCAGCTACCACATTCGCTTTGCCCGGATGATAAAAGATCTCACAATCGTAATCTTTTATTAGTTTCATCCACCTTCTTTGACGCAGGTTCAAATCTTTCTGAGTGAAAATATACTTCAGACTTTTGTGGTCTGTGTAGATCTCACATTTCTCTCCATAAAGATAGTGTCTCCATATCTTCAGAGCAAACACAACTGCATCCAATTCCAAATCATGAGTTGGATACCCTTTCTCATAATCTTTCAATTGTCTTGATGCATACGCAATAACTTTGTCATTCTGCAAAAGAACACAACCCAACCCTTTGTGTGAGGCATCACTATACACCACAAAATTTCCTGTATTGTCTGGTAACGTCAACACAGGTGCTACACTTAGCTTCTTCTTCAAATCTTGAAAACTTGCTTCACATTTCTCCGTCCACACGAATTTTACAGTTTTCCTTGTCAAATTTGTTAACGGAGTGGCTATCTTAGAAAAATCTTGAATAAATCTTCTATAATAACCAGCCAATCCCTAGAAACTCCTCACTTCTGACGGTGTTCTTGGTTGTTCCCAATTGATTACAGCTTCCACTTTCGATGGATCCACTGAAATCCCTTCCTTGTCAATAACATGACCCAAAAATTGTACACGATCGAGCCAAAATTCGCATTTAGAGAATTTCGCGTAAAGCTTTTCCCTTCTTAGTGTCTCCAATGTCAAACGTAAGTGTTCCACGTGTTCTTCTTGAGTTTTGGAATACACTAGAATGTCATCGATGAATACCACTACAAACTTGTCTAAGAATGGTTTAAACACCCTGTTCATCAAATCCATGAACGCAGCAGGTACATTGGTTAAACCAAAAGACATTAATGTCCATATCGAGTTCTGAATGCCGTTCGTGGTATATCCTCCTTCCTCACTTTCAACTGGTGATACCCACTTCTCAAATCAATTTTTGAAAAGTATTTAGCACCCTTCAACTGGTCAAACAAGTCATCTATTCTTGGCAACGGGTATTTGTTTTTAATAGTGACTTTGTTTAACTCCCTGTAATCAATGCAAAGACGCATTGACCCGTCCTTCTTCTTTACGAATAAAACTGGCGCTCTCCACGACGATACACTTGGTTGAATATATTTCTTGTCTAGCAGATCTTGCAACTGTACCATCAGTTCCTTCATTTCTACCGGAGCCATTCTGTACGGAGCCTTTGATATCGGTGCTTTTCCCGGCACTAAGTCGATCACGAATTCAATTTCTCTGTCAGGCGGAAGTCCTGGCAAATCTTATGGAAACACGTCTTCGAATTCTCTCACTACCGGCATTTCTTCTAATTTCACACCTTTCTTCTGAGTATCGACTATGTAAGCTAAATAGCCCACACAACCTTGACTCAACAACTTCTTAGCCTGCATAGTCGCCAGACATTTCATTTGTCTTGGCGACTTGCTACCATAAAATACTACCTTTGACGGAGTCATAAGGTTTACACACTTCTTTTGGCAGTCAATTACTGCTCCATAATTGAACAACCAATCCATTCCCAAAATTACATCAAATTCCCTGAGTCTAATCGGAATCAAATCTACTAACAAGATATTCCCCTTAATGTTCACCCTACAGTTCTTGTAAATGAACCTAACAGGGATTATTTTCTTATTCACAATTTCTATGTTCGAAGGAAAATTCAGTTCTTCTCTAGGCAATTCTAACCTCTTAGCAAATTCATCAGATATAAACGAGCAAGTAGCACCCGAATCAAATAATACATATGCATCAATATCATTGATTGGGATAATACCTAACACCACATCCTTTGATTGCACAGTATCTTGCACAGTCATGTTGAAGGTTCTGGCTGTGGGTTTGTTTGATGCTGCAGGTCCTGTAATAGCCCACGTACCTCCATTGTTACCTCCTCCATTGTTTCTGGTTGTCACTCCCTCCTTCTTCTTAGGACATTCACGAGCAAAGTGATCCTTAGATCCGCACGTGAAGCACACATTCTTCTTTGATTGAGTGCAATTTGGGGCGATGTGACCCTCTTGGCCACATTTGTAGCAAACTCGTTTCCCCATCAAACACGCTCCCTTGTGAAACTTCCCACATGTCGCACATGATTCAAACTTCTTATTCTGCTGGTTACCCTGCTGGTTTCCAGTACCCATACTTCCATTCCACTTTCTCTTCAAGTTGTTGTTGTTGTTGTTGTTGTTTCCACCGCTACCACCTCCACTCTTCATCTCATTTTCATTCTTCTTCTTCTTTTGTTCCTGGTTGAATTTTGTTACCGCCTCGCCTCCACCTTCGGCGAGTACTGCTTTCTCCATTACTGCTGCAAATGTCTTCAACTGGAACAGGGAAACCCTACTGTACAACCAGGGCTTCAGTCCCTGTTCAAACCTCTTCGCCTTGCGTTCGTCTGTGCTAACCTGATATAGCGCAAACCTCGCCAATTCGTTAAATTTTACGGCATACTCGGATACCGACATCGTCCCTTGCTTCAGCTCCAGAAACTGTACTTCCAGCTGACTCTTTGAACTCTCCGGGAAATAGGTCTCGAAGAACAACTCCTTAAACCTATCCCAGGTCATCACTCCTGGCCCTTCACGAGTTTTATTGGCCTACCACCAATAACTAGCTTCTACTTTCAATATGAAAGTTGCGAAAGCCGTCTTCTGGTCATCCCCTACCCTAGCGACATCGAACACCTTCTCTATCTCCATAATCCAGGTTTGAGCTTCAACTGGATTCATGGACCCACGAAATTCAGGTGGTCCAACCGCCTTAAACTCCTTAAACGTTGTACCATGGTTTTGAGGTTAATTTTGCAACGCTCCTGTCAATAGTGCCACTAGTTGTTGAATGGGATTCACATCAACAATGTCGTTAGCTTCTTCGGTGGTTCTTTGTCGTGTTGGTTGACGTCTTGGAGGCATTTTCTGTTTAAAATAAAACATCTATTAGACCATTACTCAACTTCTTTAAGTATTTCTAATTAACTTGCCTCTACAAAAGAAATAACCACATAGCACATAACACTTTGAATAAAATAATAACTTTTATTTATTCATAAACTTTTTAAAAACATAACACAATAGCATCTCTGCTATCTACATCCTTTCCTGAACTACAAAAGTTTCAGGACAACACCATTATTATCATATCCCATGGTTACTTAACACTAGGGATTTACACATTATTTAATACATATTACGTGCATTACAGGCACACTTTCTACGATGATCTATTAAGATACTTCTTAGCCCTATCACGTTCTTCCTCCATGACTCGAAACATCGTTCTTCGATCTAACACACATGATGGCAGCGTCTCGAACTGAATCGGATATCCCATAACTCGATCTTGAGCTCGATTAATTGCAATGTCGAATACTTTGACCATTTCTTCCATCTTCATCCTTTTTGCCTGTGAGCTCCTTACTGCTCTTCCAGTTCGTTGATAAGCTTCCTCGTATGCATCTTCAGCTCTTGCCCTCTTAGCCGCTTCTTCTCTCAGCCTGCTCTTCAGTTCAGCAACCATCTCGATCAATTGTTCCTTCTCTCCTTCAGTCTGTGTTAGTTTCTCCTCGGCGTTTGTCAGTCGTTCATCACGATCCTGGATCTCGCCTTCTTTTTGTGTAATTGTAGTTTGTTGTTTAGCTACTATCTCCTGCAACTCCTCCACTGTATCTTGTAGTTCCATGTTAAGGTCGTGCACTTCATCATATACACGGCCAGCTATCGAGTTAAGCAGAATCCTTTCCTCCTCATCCTCGTCATCCTCATCCTCCTGCGGTAACTCAATGGGATCCTCCTCGTCTGTCTCCACATCATCATCCTCATCCTCAACTACTGTGACCAACGGGGCTGACTCCCGTGGCAATAGTTGTTCCCAAACTACCTGAACATCGCGAGGTTCCTCCTCTATAGGCATTTGAGGTCCCTCCTCCCTAGCCTGACTGGACTCTCCAACATTAGTCATCCTGACAACAAAGTTTTAAAGTTTTAATTAATAATCATTACTACTCGACACTCACGAGTACATAAACATAAACACATAAGCACATAAGTGTTTTATTACTTCTTTCTTAAAACTCGATAAGAGTTAACTCCACTATCTTTTCAAAAGGTTACTTCCTAAGGCTTTTCCCCTAACTAAGGTTCATAACCTAAAGCTTTGATACCAACCTGTGACACCCCCAAATCCTGGTACTCCATTTCCTCAAGATTTGGTGTTCACGTAATCAAAACATTCATTTCTAACTACCCAATTATAATAAAATTGAATAACTAAAACCTGCCCATATAGGATTAAATTTAAATAAATCTCCCCGGTTATCTAACCTTTACAAACATTCATTCATTCATGCGGAATAATTAAAATAACATTCATTACAATCTTTAAGCAAGTCTGAAAATAAACTATTCAATCTATTAAAGGTCTTCAGCATTGTTTCATCTTTCCTTTCCCTTTACTGGTGCTAGGTACATCACCAGTTTCAACCTTAGCTGTAAGAAAGTTTACAGGCAAGAGTGAGCAAACAAAGCCCACTTGAAATAATAATAGATAAATCATTTAACTTTACATCATATTAGGTTTAATAGAACTGAACAATAAATTCTATTACTTTCTGAAAACTTTAATCAATTACTGAGGGTCTAATGACCACGAATCATATCCACAGTTATAAGTAATCTTTCAACCTAAACTTTAACAGTCATAAGACTGTAAGGACTTCATGTACTTAGGGGGATCAACCCCTCTATTAAAAGAGTTGTTCATCTCAGTATTTAGAATACAAGTCCGCACCAAAGTTAGTTTGGTTTGGATAAGCTTTCAAGGAAATTTGGAATTTAACGAACATCAACTAAGGAGTAGTTGAATAAGACCAATAACACTATACTATAGAATAATAGTGATTGAATCAATCATAGTAAACTAAAGTCATACATTAGGAATAATCTAATAGCATACAATTTGAATAACTATAGCATACCTTGCTTGAACAATACTAAGCCAAGGTTAATTAGAATTGAATACTAAACATGCATAGCAATTTATTTATGCATGCTAAACAACAAGTGTAATACAAGAATAATTTGTTCAACATCAAACCAAAGTTTAGACAGCTTGCATCATTATAAGGTAATCGAATTGAAAACAATAATTAGTTCAATAAGATAAAGGATTAGAAATCTTGCATCGTCATGAGTAACTAAATACAATGACCTACTCAATAATAGACAATCTCGCTCTACGAAAATGTAGAGGTAGCAACTTGCAGCAATTGTAATTGAATTTGAAAACAATAATGTACCAAATGAATTTAAACTCGCACAATGAAGTTTTGAGTTAGAGAACTTGCCTTGTTCGTAGGCTAAACCGAATAAATTTGAATCACAATATCCTATATACATATGTCATCGTGACATAGTTAGTCATTAACACATAACTAATACATTCATCGTGTAGGTTAAACAATCACTACTCACGTTCACCAAAGGTCCTACACATATCATATGTATTGACAATACACATTAGTTATACTAACATTAGATTCATAAAGCTTACTAACAAAATCGTATCTTTTCATGAACATCACTATTTAGACTACTTAAGTGATCATGCCATTGCACTATATATACATTAACAACTTGATACAACATCCTATTACATGTCTAACATGTTATCATTAGGTTATACTAATACACAAAGGATTGCACTTGCATCTGCGCATTTCGACGCCTTCCGATGGCCTCCAAATACACAACAGTCCTAAAGATAGCCGTTTTGACCCTTCATAACGATTTCAAATTGAAACACTTAAAGAATAAAAGTTATAGGCCTATTCGTCCTCGTTCCGAATCATCTTGAATCGCATCAATCAGAGTTCGTATGAAAAAGTTATACTCATTTTAGTAAACTACGTTCGTTGAGTTTTTTTTTCAAAATTTTGGCTTGACAGAACACCCCCCCCCCCCGCCGGGGCGGGAGTTTTTGCACTAGGGGGCCCGCCGGGGCGGGGGTCACTGCTGCGATTATGCGATTTTAGCTCTAGAACACTACGAAAAGCCAAATTAGGCCTCCAAACTCCTTTCTAACAACCATACCAAACTACCCAATGAGTAAATAGGTTTACATAAACATAATCTAATACTTTCTAACGCGTTTCTAGTCATCTAAACAACATAAACATCAAATTTACAACACCCGATTTCAATATTTTTGGCAAAACTCCATTGTTGACAAATTTTAATGAAAATCAACACTGTGATTTTGTTTTTCAATAAAAACAGAAATTTCAAAACATCATAGTTATGATTATACATACTTTATCAATTTCCATAATCAATTTATCAATTGAACAACTACTTAAACCTTAATTTCTATTGTAAACTAAGCCATGTTCATATATATTCATATAAACTCACTGTAATATGAGTTTCTTCACAAATTACATACATACATGAATTAATTGACTATTCCTATATATAACTTATGAAAAACAATTTTTATAACAAATAATTAAACATACAAAACCATATACCACACACAATTTTTCCTTCACAAAAAATTTTCAGAGAATTTTTGGAAGAGAAGACAACTAAAACTTTTGAAAAATAAAAGGGTTTAGATGATACCTTGTATCCTAGAAGATGATAACTTTGTTTAAGAAGATGATAACAAGACTTCTTTTCCCTCAATTCTTGTCATAATTTCTCTAGGATTATCTCAATTTTTCTCTGTATTCTTCTTCTTCTCCTCTCTTCTTCTTCTGAGTCTTTCTCCTAACTCTATTCTAACTTACGTACTAACAAAAAGATATAACGCATACTAATAATAATATAGGTATTAAGTATATAATATTAATATATGTATAATTGACATCAGTTATCTAATTTTTTTAAAAATCAAAAGCCCTAAGGCTTGTTTGGCTAACATAATAAAAATAACTCATTAACTCTTACACCTTGTTTGGTAAACCTAATTAAAATAAATTAATTAATCCTTATACCTTGATTGGTAAAACACCATTAAATTAAAGACTTAATATGCATTAACACTTGTTTGGCCAAAACTAAATTAAAGTCCTTTAATTTATTTTAATAACTCATTTATAACAAGGTTATTAGTCACACTTTATTTAATTAAAAAAATAAAACATTAATCCATTAAATTACTTTAATCACATAAATAATTATAATTTCTTTTACAATTATAACTTCATTTAATCAACTAATATTTTAAACTACAATTTTTCATTTAAAATATTATTATTTATTTAAAATTATTATAAGCTCTGTAGCTTATTAAATTAATAATTATTATAAAATCTCATAACAACTAATTTATTTAGCTCCTTAATTAATTACACAACAAATAATTAATTAAATCACATCAATTTAAATTGCCATATAATTAAATAAATATTTAATATTGCCAATAAATATTTAATATTTACTATTTAATTATTTATCTGATTATTTATTCAACAAATAATTAAATACACCACATCACTCAAATTGAACAATTAATTATTCAAACAATAAACCTATCCATTAAATATTTATATAAATCAATAAATATTTATTATAACACTTTAAAATTATAGAATGTTACATCATTCCCTCCTTACAAGGATTCTGTCCTCAGAATCACAATTCAAACAAATCATTCGTTACAACAACACTCATTCTGAGTAGTCAAAATACATGGTACAGAAACAACTACAACTTTATTAATAGAACATAAAAACCGTGAGTTTAAATACAAATATTATCATCTAAACAATATCCACACTTAAATAAGTTCTCATTACAATTATTGATATATTATTTTATAAAAATGGTGAGGACTACTAAAACAACTTTCTAGAACCTTCATTCCATATCCCGACTAGTACTCGCTACATTCTCGCCTCCTGAGAAGAAAAATGGAACAAAAAGAAAAAGAGTGAGCTCAACTAGCCCAGTAAAGAATATTATGACTAAGATAATATAGAACAAATTATCGTTAGTCCTCAACAGGGAAAAATTTAATAGAATACAATAGACAACAAATTTTTAATCAATATTCGCAGCGGAAATAATAATTTATTAGAAGAGTTAAGTAGAGAATGAAATCTACTATCTTCAATGATTTTAAAAGTTTATCATCAATATTTTATCCCTGTAACATCAATCAATATATATCTTGACTCAAATATTCATCTTTGCACTACAGGCCAAAGATATTCATCAGTTGGTCATATTCATCTCAACACCTGTTCATCTTTGCACTACGGCCAAAGATATTCATCATAAAATCATTAATCTTTGTATTACAGGCCAAAGATATTCAGTTATATCATCATTTAGGACTGAGGATGATGAAAAATATTTTAAAGAAAACGAATCCAGTGAAACAAAAGAATAAATATTAAGGATTCGTATTTTAGCTATTCCATGTCCAAAAATACCTCATAAATAATCATAGCGGAGTAAAATTCAAGAATAATCAAAACATAGATACAATCAAAGCTAGTATCTATAATTGATATCTTGGACAAAAATAAAAATTTAATTTTTCGATGAATAGTGTCGTATTCGTAAATAGTGTCGTATACGTTAATAGTGCCGTATACATAAATAGTAATCCTGACACTAAAAGTTCTAAATTTGATAAAAAGTTCATATCAATATTTTGACATAATGATATTGAAAAAAATAATATCATTTACGAAAAAAATAACATCTCTTATCTTGTAAAAACAGTACTTCTAGTTGAAACACCAGATATAGGCTATGACTTGAACTTGCACCGTATAGCAACACTCAAAGTATTAAAATACTCACAAGAATACGCTCAATATATCGAGACAGAGAGAGAGAGAGAAAACTTTAGTTTCTGGTGTGATTTTCAATTCTAACCTAAGCACCCTATTTATAGGAAAATGCTTAGAACACCAAAGCAGAAAATTTAATAAAATATTAATATTATTTATATTAATTCCTACGCCCACCATCAATAACTGAATTCAGCCATTTCAACAACCAACGGGGCTCACCAAACATATCAAAAACGTTTTTCTAACTATAAATATTTTAAATTTCTAAAAATCAATAATTCATAATAAATAACCCTTTTGTCAGAAAAATTCAAACCACATGCCTTTTTCATAGAAAATTCCATTATCTACAACTTTCCAGAAGAAAGATTTTTCAAATTCCAAACAGAAATTGACCGAAATCCACAAATGGGCGATTTTACATTTTATAATCAAATTTCAGTCAAGAAATGGGCCCACAGACATGTTTAACATGTTTTAAACAACTTTTGCAACAAAAATACTCTTTCTCCTCATATACTCATATATCCCACATTCATTATAAAAATATCATCATTATTATATTATAATAATATAATAAAATATTATTTTATCAGAAAAGATAAAATATCGATTTTCAACAATTGTCACTTTAAAAATTTTCTCCATCTACATTCACATAAAATGAATATTTTTCTCATCATATAAATCAATAATTAATTATTCACAAATAATATTACAGAATCACAATACTGACAATCAGGCAGTTCCCAGGAAAGAAGGGGCTTTCCAATAAGGATTTTTCCTTACTGACGCGCAATTAGCTGATCAAACATCTCCTTAGACAGAACTTTCTAGACATTGCTAATAATGTCATCTAATAATATTATTCAAATAATATGAATTTTTGCTCCGATAATGGAAAATACTGTGTAGTGATAATTATTGAAACAACAGTAATATAAAATATTAACGTAGCAATTATTGAATCAATAAAATAAAATACTGAACAGTAATTACTGTAACAATTATTGAGTACTGCCTTCTTACGTAAGAATCAATAATTGGTGCAATACTGTGTGCTACTGTGCAACAACGTGTATTACTGTGTTTTAACCACCGGGTATTCCAACAGTATTAACGGTAACAACTACGCCGTTATTTATAAACAACTTATACTTGTCGTTTTCTTCATCCAATCGCTTTCCGTTATGGGGCCAACACAAAGCTGCGCCGTCGGACGAATATTCCCCGACAGTAAGAATATTCCACGACCAAACGAATATTCCCCGACAACATTGAATATTTTATAACCACTTGCTTATTTAAAATATTTGCGCATTTTACCCATAACTAACCTCATTAATCAATTCAACCCTTACTATTTCAAAATGATAAATATAGGAATTTAAATTTTATTAATTAATAATTTGGGGTCTTACAACCTCCCCTCCTTATGAAATTTCGTCCTCAAAATTGACGTACGTACCTGGTGTTTCGAAAAGATGAGGATACCTCGCTTTCATTTCTGTTTCTAACTCCCAGGTCATTTCCTCAATAGCATGGTTCCTCCACAAAACTTTAACTCGTGGTATGACATTTGTGCAAAGGACATGCTCTTTCCTATCCAAGATTTTGACAGGTACCTCTTCGTACATTAAGTCTTCGGCTATCTCGTCCAGTTCTAACTCAATAACGTGGTTTGGGTCTTTCACATATTTATGTAGCACATATATATGAAAAATATTATGAACACGAGACATACTTGGAGGTAACGCGAGTCTATAGGCCACATTTTCTACTCGGTCAAGAATCTGAAATAGATCAATAAATCGTGGATTGAGCTTTTCTCTCTTCCTAAATCTTGTAACTCCCTTCCATGGAGCAACACGCAACAATACATGATCCCCAATACTAAATTCTACGTCCTTTCGATGAAGATCCGCATAACTCTTTTATCGATCATGTGCCGTTTGTATATATTGTCGAATCATTTGGATCTTTTCCGTAGTCATACGTACCAACTCTGGTCCCAACAATGTTGCTTCTCCCACCTCATCCCAACATATTGGAAAACGACACTTTCGTCCATATAATGCTTTAAATGGAGTCACACCTACACTTGCCTGATAACTGTTGTTGTAAGAGAATTTCACGAATGATAGATACTTATCATAACTCCCTTTGAAATCTAGGACACGAAGTCTTAATAAATCTTCAAGAGTTTGAATAGTCCTCTCTGATTGCTCGTCCATTTGAGGATGGTATGTCGAACTGAATCATAAATCCATGCCCATAGCTTTTTGCAATCTAACCCAAAATCTTGAAGTGAATCTTGGGTCACGATCCGAAACTATGGATACTGGCATGTCATGCAATCTCACAATCTCATCTACGTACATACGAGCAAGACGTTCAAGGGAATAAGTCTCCCGTATCGGCAAGAAATGAGCAGACTTGGTTAATCTATCAACAATAACCCAAATAGCATTTATGCCTTGAGAAACTGTGGGAAGACCCGTAACAAAATCCATGGTAATGTGTTTCCACTTCCATTTCAGAATCTCAAGTGGTTGCAATGGGCCCTTAGGCACTTGATGCTCAGCCTTTACACGTTGACAAGTTAAACACCTTGAGATAAACTTTGCAATCTCTCTTTTCATATTATTCCACCAAAATGTATGTCGAAGATCACGATACATTTTGGTACTGCTAGGATGGATTGCAAATGGTGTATTGTGTGCCTCCATCATGATCTTGTATTTCAAATCAGAATCATTAGGAACACAAAGTCTGGAGTGGACTCGAAGTATTCCTTCTTCATCGATTCTTGCTTCTGAAATAGCACCTTCTTGCACTTTCTTCTTCATACGCACCAGCTCCGGGTCTGTGACTTTAGCAACTTTAACTTTTTCGATTAAAGTTGGTTCTATACGTATACTTGACATCATTGCAGGGGTCTCCGGAGTCCTGAATTCTATCTTCATCTTTTGTAAATCACACCAAATGGGCCTTTGTGTTGACAACAATGCACTTGTTCCCGTGTATGATCTTCTACTCAATACGTCGGCTACCACATTCGCTTTTTCAGGATGGTATTGAATGGTATGGTCATAGTCTTTCAACAGCTCGAGCCAACGTCATTGCCGCATGTTGAGTTCTTTTTGAGTGAAGAAATATTTGAGGCTATTATGGTCTAAATATATCTCCACTTTCTCCCCATATAGATAGTGCCTCCAGATTTGTAGAGCGAAAACAACTGCTGCCAACTCTAGATCATGAGTAGGATAATTCCTCTCATATTCTTTAAGTTGTCGTGAGGCATAGGCTATAACTTTTCCACATTGCATGAGAACACATCCTAACCCTTTGCCTGAAGCATCGCTGTAGATAACAAATCCATCCGAACCAGATGGTATGGTCAAAATAGGTGCCAAAATGAGTCTCCTCTTGAGCTCTTGGAAACTTTTCTCGCATTCCTCGCTCCATACGAATTTTATATCTTTCCGAGTCAGCTGATTTAATGGAGCAATAATTCGAGAAAATCCTTCCACGAATCTTCGATAATAACCAGCTAAGCCCAAAAAGCTACGTACTTCGGTCACCGACTTCGGTTGTTCCCAACTTTTTATTGCTTCAATCTTCGCCGGGTCAACGGATACTCCATGTTTTGACACCACGTGCATAAGGAATGCTACTTCCTCCAGCCAGAACTCGCATTTCTTCAACTTGGCATAAAGCTTGTTTTCACGAAGCCTTTGGAGTACCAGCTTCAAATGGTGCTCATGATCTTCACAACTTTTAGAATATATGAGGATGTCATCAATAAAGACAACAACGAACTGATCCAAATATTCCTTGAATACTCGGTTCATCATATCTATGAAAGTCGCAGGAGCATTAGTCAATAAGAATTCATAATGCCCGTACCGAGTTCTAAAGGCAGTCTTTGGAATATCTTCAGTTCTAATCTTCAGCTGATGATATCCAGAACGAAGATCGAATTTGGAAAAGAATTGTGCTCCTTGTAACTGGTCAAACAGGTCATCAATACAAGGTAGCGGATACCTATTCTTGATAGTGACATGGTTTAATTCCCGATAGTTGATACAAAGTCGTATACTCCCGTCTTTCTTCTTTACGAATAAAATAGGAGCACCCCTAAGGAGATGTACTAGGATGAATGAAACCGATGTCCAACAACTCCTGTAATTGGATCTTTAACTCCTGAAGTTCAATAGGAGCCATTCGATATGGGGTTTTAGAAATGGGCTTTGTACCAGGTTCAAGATCTATAAAGAATTCAACTTCACGTTCTTGGGGTAGACCGGGAAGTTCTTCAAGAAATACGTTAGGAAAGTCAATAACAATAGAAATATTATTCAAATATGACGTGTCTTTACTCAAATCCATAACATGGGCTAAGAAAGCTTAACATCCGTTTTTTAATAAACGAATAGCTTTATGACTTGATATAACAGTGATTAATTTTAATGGCTTAGTTACTTGAATTTGCACAACAGGATGCTTAGAAATATGAAAACTAACAACCTTACGAAAACAATCAATTTTGGCATGATGAGTAGTTAACCAATCAATCCCTAAAATCACGTCAAATGCAAGTATCTTTAAAGAGATAAGGTCAACATGTAAGGTGATGGTGCCAAATTGGATCAAACAAGATTTATAAATAGTAGATGTGATGAAAGTTTCTCCTAACGGAGTCTCCACAAATAAATTAAAGTCTAATTTCTCCGGAGTCAAGTTTAAACGTTGAGCACAAGTAGGAGAAATAAATGAATGGGTAGCACTGGTATCTAGTAAGGTATAAACTTCGCATAAATTTATGATTAGCTTACCTGTGATCACCTCGTTTGGGTTCCTCGCATGTTGACCAGTCACGACAAACGCTCTTCCAGGAACCGTTGACTTTGACTTTTCTGGGACAGCCTTTTGAGTCACCATCCCCGCTGGACTTGGTTTTGCTACAGTGCAATCTCGAGCGATATGTCCTTCTTTTCCATAGTTATAACATACCTTAAACTGTTGTGGGCAGTTTGGGCTGATATATCCTTCTATTTCGCACTTAGAGCATACGACCGGTGGTCGTTCTCCTCCTTTGGAACCAATTGTTGCTGGTGCTGACGTCTTCATATTATCATTGTTGAATCTCCTTTATTTAAAATCTCCTCCCGACTCGCTTCTTCTATTTTCATGGCCATGATTACCACCAGAGTGGTTGCCGCTCTTGTCCGTATTTTTCTTTCTTCGCTGGTTATCGTTGTTCTGATGACTGTTGTCACCGGTATGATCCTCGTTGTGGTCCCTCAATTGAACGTACTTGTTATCTCGCTCTAATAATTGAGCCATGTTGACAACATCAAAATTTATGTGAAATGAGATATTGACGTATGCCGGGTTTTAAACCTCTCAGAAACATCCGTGTCTACGTTCCTCATTCTCCACCAAATGAGGTGAAAACTTGGACAACTCTGCAAACTTAGCCTCGTACTAGGACACCGTCATCTTGTTTTGTTCCAATCTAATAAACTCTACCTCCTTCATATGACGAACACTTTCAGGAAAGTATTTGTCATTGAACAGTTTCTGAAATGTCTCCCAAGACATGTTGAGCGCGGCTGGATGGGTACGCTTTATAGATTCCCACCAGTAATCTGCCTCATTACGAAACATAAAGGTGGCGAATGGAACCTTCTGTTCTTCCGTGCATCCCAAGACATCGAATATCTTGGTAATTTATTTGACCAACGTCTCCGCCTTAATCGGATCTGGCTTTCCCCAGAATTCTGGTTGTCCCAACTCGTTGAACTGCTTGGCTGTGACAAACCGTGAATTGCTATCATTTCCTCCTGTATTTTGAACACGAGTCTCCCTCGTCTGATTTTGCATGAACTGCAAAAAACTTCTAAACATCTCATTGTTCATCATTTGCTCAGTGGTATTATTTATAGGAGGAACATTGCCAGCCTGTTGCATGTTCTCCTCATTGGTGAGCAAAGGTGTCTCCACGGTCTCATTTACTCCACTGTTAACATTCTCAGTCAACATTCTCAAATACTGCCATAAAACAAGGGTTAATTTAACAAATTAACATATCACATAATACCCCTATATTATGACCGACCAATAAATAAGCTTAGGTAGGACACACTAGCGAAGGATTTACTCGCCTCTCCCCTCCTAGTTCTATTCTCCGATCTTCGCTAGAGATCATATCCCTAAGCTCTGATACCAACTGTGCGCCCCCAAAATAGGTATACAACATCCATTTTGAGTCGTCAAAATACATGGTACAGAAACAATTACAACTTTATTAATACAACATAAAAACTGTGAGTTTAAATATAAATATTGTCATCTAGACAATATCCACACTCAAATAAGTCCTCATTACAATTATTGATATATTATTTTTTTAAAATGGTGAGAACTACTAAAACAACTTCCTAGAACCTTCATTCCATACCCCCGACTAGTACTCGCTACATTCTCGCCTCATGAGAAGAAAAATAGAAAAAAAAAAGAAAAGAGTGAGCTCAACTAGCCCAGTAAAGAATATTATAACTAAGATAATATAGAACAAATTATCGTTAGTCCTCAACAGAGAATAATTTAATAGAAAACAATAGACAACAAATTTTAAATCAATATTCGCAGCGGAAATAATAATTCATTAGAAGAGTTAAGTACAGAATGAAATCTACTATCTTCAATGATTTTAAAAGTCCAACATCAATATTTTATCCCTGTAACATCAAGCAATATACATCTTGATTCAAATATTCATCTTTGCACTACAGGCCAAAAGATATTCATCAGTTGGTCATATTCATCTCAACACCTGTTCATCTTTGCACTACGGCCAAAGATATTCATCATAAATTCATTAATCTTTGCACTACAGGCCAAAGATATTCAGTTATATCATCATTTAGGACTGAGGATGATGAAAAATATTTTTAAAAAACGAATCCAGTGAAACAAAAGAATAAATATTAAGGATTCGTATTTCAGCTATTTCATCTCTAAAAATACCTCATAAATAATCATAGTGGAGTAAAATTTAAGAATGGTCAAAATATGGATACAATCAAAGCTAGTATCCATATTTGATATCTTGGACAAAAACAAAAATTTAATTTTTCGGTGAATAGTGTCGTATTCGTAAATAGTGTCGTATAGGTGAATAGTGTCGTATACGTGAATAGTAACCCCGACACTAAAAGTTTCAAATTTGATAAAAAGTTCAGATCAATATTTCGACATAATGATATTGAAAAAAATAATATCATTTACGAAAAAAATAGCATCTCTTACCTTGTAAAGACAGTACTTCTAGTTGAAACACCGGATATATGCTATGACTTGAACTTGCACCGTATAGCAACACTCAAAATATTAAAATACTCACAAGAATACGCTCAATATATCGAGAGAGAAAGAGAGAGAAAACTTTAGTTTCTGGTGTGATTTTCAATTCTAACCTAAGCACCCTATTTATATGAAAATGCTTAGAACACCAAAGCAGAAAATTTAATAAAAATATTAATATTATTTGTATAAATTCCTATGCCCACCATCAATAACTGAATTCAGCCATTTCAAACAACCAATGGGGCTCACCAAACATATCAAAAATGTTTTTCTAACTATAAATATTTTAAACTTCCAAAAATCATTTATTTTGGAACCTCGGAACTTCAATTATTGCTAATAAATAACCCTTTTATCAGAAAAATTCGAACCACATGTCTTTTTTATAGGAAATTCCATTATCTACAACTTTACAGAAGAAAGTTTTTCCAAATTCCAAACAGAAATTGACCGAAATCCACAAACGGTCGATTTTACAAGCTATAATCAAATTTCAGTCAAGAAATGGGCCCACAGTCATGTTTAACATGTTTTAAACAACTTTTGCAACAAAAATAGTCTTTCTCCTCATATACTAATATATCTCACATTCATTGTAAAAATATCATCATTATATATTATAATAATATAATAAAATATTATTTTATCAGAAAAGATAAAATATTTATTTTCAACAATTGTCACTTTAAAAAATTTCTTCATCTATATCCACATAAAATAAATATTTTTCTCATCATATAAATCAATAATTAATTATTCACAAATAATATTACATAATCACAATACTGACAACCAGGTAGTTCCCAGGAAAGAGGGGGCTTTCCAATAAGTATTTCTCCTTACTGGCGCGCAATTAGGTGACCAAACATCTCCTTAGATAGAACTTTTTAAACATTGCCAATAATGTTATCTAATAATATTATTCAGATAATATGAATTATTGCTCCAATAATGGAAAATACTGTGTAGTGACTATTATTGAAACAACAGTAATATAAAATATCAACGTAGCAATTATTGAATCAATAAAATAAAATACTTAACAGTAATTACTGTAACAATTATTGAGTAGTGCCTTCTTACGTAAGAATCAATAATTGGTGCAATAACGTGTGTTACTGTGCAACAACGCGTATTACTGTGTTTTAACCACCAGGTATTCCAACAGTATTAATGGTAACAACTACGTCGTTATTTATAAATAACTTATACTTGTTATTTTCTTCATCCAATCGCTTACCGTTATGGGGCCCACACAAGGCTGCGCCGTCGTACGAATATTCCCCGACAGTAAGAATATTCCACGACCAAACAAATATTCCTCGACAACAGTGAATATTTTATAACCACTTGCTTATTTATAATATTTGCGCATTTTACCCATAACTAATCTCATAAATCAATTCAACCCTTACTATTTCAAAATGATAAATAGAAGAATTAAAATTTTATTTATTAATAATTTGGGCTCTTACAGCTTACAACTCGCAACTTAGTTTTATCTTTTATATAACAACCTATCAGTAAGAAGATCATTTTATTGATTAGAATATCATATCGTAGCACATAATACTGCTTATTGCAGTCAGCACATAACCTAATCACATTGTCACGCATATTCAACAGTCAATGAATCACAAACAAACCTTAATACAGTCAAAATATTAAAGTTCAGATCAATTTCTGAAACTTGTCGGTGTACCGACGATTTTATTGGGTAATAATCGAGTCTAAGACTCTATCCTATAGCTCAATAACTGTAACTATTAGTCATATTATTATTAAATGACTTACAATAAGTTTTAAACATTTATTATAATTTATCATAAATTTTCAAACTCCGGAATCATTATTAAATGATTTAAATATTAAACAATTCTATTATCATTAATATTTAATTAATATTAAATTATTAATGAAACTATTGCCAAAATCTTAAAGTTATTTATAATCACTTAGAATATTTTTAAAGTATTAATATTACCTTTAAATGATTTTTAAAATATTAAAAATCATTTTTAAATCATTACTATTAATATTTAAATATTAATGTACTATTCCTCAAAATATTAAAAGTTATTAAGTATAACTTAAAATATTTTTAATTCGTTTATATCCTTTTTAAATGATTTTTAAATTAATAAATCATTTTAAAATCATTTATTTAGTATAATTATTAAATAAATTTAATATCATTAATATTAAATTATTAATAAAATCATCTTTTAAATATTAAAAGTTATATTTTATAACTTAAAATATCTTTAAACACTTTATTTCCATTTAAAATAACTTTTATAATATTAAAATCATTTTTAAACTAATTTATTCAATATAATTACTAAATAATTCTAATATCATTAATATTAAATTAATTAATCAAATTAACCTTTAAATATTGAAAGTTATATTTTATAACTTAAAATATTTTTAAATACCTTATTATTATTTAAAATAATTTTTAACATAATAAAATGATTTTTAATTAATTTATTAACTAACTTAATTATCATTAATATTAATTTATTAATGAATTTCATCAAAAAATATTAAAAGTCATTAAAAATAACTTAAAATATTTTCTTATACCATAATATAATTTTAAATGATTTTACAAGTATTAAAATCATTTTTAACTAATTTATTTAATATTATAGTTTAATAAATTAAATACTATTAATATTTTAAAAATATTAAATATTTATGAAATATATATATAAATAAAAACTAATTTTCAGACTTTAAAATAATTTTTAATAATTTATTATGAATTTTTAATAATTTAAAACTATTTGTTTTCTATTTATTTAATTATAATAATTAATTTCTAAAAATATTTGTTGCTAAAGGGCCCTATAGCGACGAAACTGTCACTATAGGTATTCTTGAGTTGTTCTTGGCCAAACCCAGAAACTCATGTCAGTTACTGAGTGACCAAGTTTGACCAATAATCATTTACTGTGTATTGAGTTTTTAGGCTAGATATTTATCTGATATTGTAGTGTTAGTGTAGGACTACATTACCCAACAACAAACATAGTAATAACATGCATAACAAAGGAGATCTGGATATCCAAACTAGCTGTCAGAGGCTGTTCTTCATTTCTGGGTTACCTAAAAATGAAGAAAAGATCTTGGGTCTTACTTTGGGCTTCCACTACATGCTGATCGTGTAATATTTTTGTGATATTAACCTTTCAGTATGTAGCCAACGTGTAACTTAAGAGATCTATTACAAAACATCAACAAAACATCAACAGAATCAATAGATCCGGACCGGTCAAAGCATGTCAGAAACTGTGTTCATAGGTTTTCTGGGTTACCCAGAAAACTGTTTTTGTGCTTGAACCTGCTAGTTTGACCGGTCACTACATTAAATCTATTTGTTATCTAAATGATCTAAAAGCTTTAAACTACAGTACACATACCATATTACAAATCTATTACAACAACAACAACAAAACAACAAACAGCAATAAGATCAGAGACGCCAAAGGTCTTGTCAGACCGTTCTGGGTAAGATCTGGGTTACCCAGATTTTGTCCAGTTATGGTCGGTCAACGACCTTTGACCAAAAATATCTAGCAATATGTTCAAGATATGACCTTGATTCAACTTCCAGAGTAAAGATCTCATATCCCACTACAATACCCAACACTTAAAACACCAAATCAATAAACACATTGAGATCTAGAAGGTCTGAGATTCATTATCAGACAACAAAAGCAAAATTTCCAGATTTTGTAAAATGCTAGATCTGAGCCTATAGATGTTATGGATCTAACATCTATCAACCCTGAGCACTTAATTAGACTCAATACAAGGTATTTAACACAACAAACTTAGCATCTAACAACAGATCAAAGGTCAGATTTCAAGTTAGGGTTTATACCTTCTATGAACAAGTTTTGATTCTAGTTTTCTGATTTGCTAAATGTGTTAGTAGGGCTAGTTTTTGTGACTGAAAAACTATAAATTTTCGGAGGTGTGGAGCTTGAGAGAGATTGGTTGAGTGTTGTACAAAAATTAAGTTGGTAAATGATTTTTCTCTCTCCCCCAATCTATAAATACAAGTTTTGGATGCATGTATGGTTGAGCATAGAGGCTTATTGTTGGCATTATAGAGCACATGGAGTAGTTAGGTTTGGTGAACCACTCACCTAAGGTCAAAACCTACATTTTAGCCTCAATAATGTACAAAAGGGTAACTTAGTCTTTTGTCTTGAAAATTTAATGGCATTTTGGGCAATTGACAAACCCTTAGGGTTTAACCCTAAGGTTTTCCAAAAATAAATTTCTAGGATTTCATTTAGGGTTCAAATAAAAATAAATATTAGCTTCCTAAAATGCAATTTAGAGATTTCTAATTATAATTAGTTTTCTAATTACATAACTTGAACATTTTGGTTTTAAATTCTACTAATTATAATTAATCTTGCTAATTTAGCAATTAGGGTTTACAATTAGTAAGTAGGTTTTCTAATTACTAATTATGGTTACTAAATAAAAAAATTAGGGTTATTAATTTCATGATTAGGGTTTCTAACAATAATTAGGATCTTTCCTAGTTAATTAAACTTACACATTAGGTTTAATAATTTATTAATTATCGTTAAACGTGCCAACCTAGCGGTTAAGGTTTACATTTTACAATTAGGGTTTATAATTTCGAAGTTAGGGTTCTTAATTTAAAAATTAGGATTTACTATCTTGGATTATAATCCTAACACTTATTATAATCACATTAACAGAATTTTTGGCCGATCTTTATTCCGGTTTAAGATCAAATCAAAGTACTACTAGGTTTTCTACCGATATACCACAATTGACCAACCATTATCAATACGTAGATACAGTACATATTTATAGAACTAAAAAATCAAAATATAATTAATATTATATTATTATTCTCATGCCTTGATCAAAATCCAAAAATTAGGGTTTAGATTTTATATCTGATTTATCATTCATATTTAACATTATTAATTAAGTTTAAATAATTAACCTAACTAATATGGAATAATTCCATATAATTAATTAATATAATTATTCTATAATCATTTCATTTATTATTTAAATAATATATAATCATATTTTCATAGAAAATAATTAATAAAAATATTTCTACTATAAAGTTAATTATTATAAAAATATTATTTATAATGATCAATAATTATAAAATAAAATTATTTTTAATTATTCATGTAATAAATATATTTTTATTTATCACATAAATGGATAAGCTTTATCTTGTACAAATTCTCATCTTTAAAATAAATAAAAAAATTTATACGCAAAATTTCTAATTTAATTTATATAGAAAATATCGGGTTGTTACATTCACCCTCCCTTATAAAGATTCTGTCCCCGGAATCACCATTTTAAAACCTATACATACAAGGGTACATAGCACACACAATCTTCGCAAGTAGATCTCGACCAACTTTGATCGAAATGATCTTTAACTATTCACATAAAGCTTGTCTATTTGATTAAATGGAAAATTATGATTTCTAAAAGAACTCAAATTCCTCCTTCAAAATGTCTTTATAAAATAATTTATTATATATATGAAAATCATGTATAAGAAAATAAAAGTTATACGAATAATACCTGGAGTTCCATTGTCAGCTGCCATCGTATCCTGGATAGTCATGTTGTAGACCCTTGGTGTTGATTTTGTTGGCTTACTCGATGACGTTGGTCCCGTGATCACCAGAGTACCACTGCCCTTGCTAGTATTCACACTCTCTGCCTCCATCCTCCTTTTTGGACAATCTTTCACCTTGTGTTCAGTCGACCTACATACAAAACATCCACTGTTCATCCTAGGATTGGTGCAGTTGGGAGAGATATGGCCCTCCTGCCCGCACTTATAGCAAACAAACTTCCCCTTCAAACATTCCCCAGAGTGGTTCTTTCCACAAGTCTCACACTGTACATATAGCTTCTTAACACCTTCTTGTTTTACCTGGACATTTCCAAAATAATTCCCCTTCCTCTTGCTACTACAACTTTTACTTCCACTATTAATTTTCGTCTTCCCAGCTCCTTTGACCTTACCTTTGTTCTTTCTCTCCTTGTTGTAGAGGCTCATGACCTCACTCCCCTCCTCGGCTATGATAGCCTTTTCCACAAGTGCTGCAAATGTTGGAATCTGCAACACTTCCACCTTGTTATAGAGCCAGGGTTTTAATCCCAGCTCAAACCTTCTAGCTTTCCTAGCCTCCGTATCAACTTGATGCAGAGCGAACCTAGCCAACTCATTGAATTTTGCGGCGTATTTTGACACCGTCATATTCTTCTGCTTCAACTCTAAAAATTTAACCTCCATCCTAGCCTGCATACTAGATGAAAAATAGTTTTTAAAAAATAATGTCTTAAACCTATTCCATGTAACTACGCCTTCTTCTGCCCTCGCCTAATTTGCTTCCCACCAAACGTTCACCTCCCCTTTCATCATACAGGTGGCAAAAGCTGTCTTTTGCCCTTCAGTTATCCTAGCTATCATGAATGCTTTTTCAACCTCTTTAACCCAAGTTTGGGCTTCAATAGGGTCAGTTATACCTTTGAATTCTAGCGGTCCCACAGCCTTAAAATCTTTAATGTTCGCCAAGCGGTTGTCTGGCTGGTTCCCTGCGGCTGGCATTCCTTGCTGCATAGCTTGTGCTACCATGTTTGTAAAGTGCTACATCGAATCTGCTTGTTGTTGTCCCTCAACGTTATTGACAAACTCTTCTACCCTTTGATTTCGAGTTTGACGTCTTGACGACATTATCTGGTTAAGTAAAAAGCATAAATTATTCTTTACATTCTAAATATTATCATATAAGTTTATTATATTAAACTTGTTTCATTACTCAAACATAGATTTATATTCATTTAGCGAATACTTTACATAACATAGCACATACTGGTTTAAACACCAGCTATCCCTTTGTGATTACAAAAGTTGGGATTTATAACCTTGATTAATACAAATGTGGGGAACATTACATTACACAGATATACTTATCATATATATTATATTAAAAAGACCTACACAACAGAACCTATACTAACTATTCGCTAGGCCTTTTTCTTGGACAACCTTTTACCTGATGACCTTCCAATCCACAAATAAAACATGCACCTGGTTTATAGTCGGGGCAATAAAGATTGGTATGTCCCTCATAGCCACAAATGTAACATTCTTTTCCCTTTCTACTTGTCGGGTTTTCCTAAATCATGGTCTTCTCCCTTTCTTTTTCCCTTATTACTCGGAGCTACACACGATGTGTTGGTTGTGGCTTCCATCTGATCAATTTGGATTTTAAGCTAATTTTGTTCTTCCATTGTTTCTAGTAAGGCTTTTCGCAACTGACTGTTTAGCAGCTTTTCTATTTCCATAGCTTTTCCAGAGAAGAAACCTTGTTCCTCAGATCCTGCACCTTCGTTGATGCTTGATCAGCTCCAACTTCAGTGTCCGAATCACTATCTGTCAGCTCCACCATCTCCGGATTTGGTACTACGTTTTCCAAAATAACCACCTCGTCAGAGTTGTTTTTATCGTGAGCCTCTATTTCAACTATTGGCTTCAATATTAGTCCGGGTGTATGGATTTGATCCTTCTTCATGCTATATGCATATATCAAGCCTTTTCCACCAGACATCTACAAACATAAATTATCCTTATTAGCATATAGCATATACACACAGCAAATAATAGTTTTATATAAGTTATCTTTTATTTTATTTGACGATAAATTTATCCAATTCATCTCCTTTTAAACTCTATATGAGTTATTTGTATTTTCAACGTTTCCCTCTGTTCTAAGGTTATAGCCTAAGGTTTATCCCACCTAAGATTTCTAACCCCAAGCTCTGATACCAACTTGTAAAGCCCCCAAATACGGGTACTTGAAACCCGAACTCGGTGCTTCACGATACTATTTTTATGAGCGGAATAATACTAATAATAATAACAATAATATAAATATCAAACTTAATTTACATAGTTATCAGAGTCTATTCCCAAGTGCGATACCTTTAAACATTCATTGCAATACATGATAGATAATATATATCATTCTCATCTTAATAAAACCAAACTATTACATAATATATAGCATGACACTCATTCAACAACTTTTCCTTTTCCTTTGTTCTTGGCAGAGCCCTCTGGTTGTTTACACTTAGCTAAAAATATTTAAATTAAGCAAGGATGAGCATTTGGGTGCCCAGCAAGTAATAACAATTATAAATATTAGCTAAAAGGATTAAATGTTTTCTTTGTACTACCCTTCTACAACAAATCAATAGTTGTGAAGTAATCTGAATCGATAATAATAACATAACAACTCTCTATCAAATTTTAGAAACTACGTACTGACTATAAGTAGGGTTAAGGTGACATACTATGAACATTATTTTTTATTTTCGAATAGGTTTAGCAGAACTTCATCCGCAAACCGTCATAACTTACGGGCACGGGGGGTGATCAACCCGTTATGCCATGTATTGATCAATACTACATGTATGAACGATATTATCGTTCACTCTGTCCGCCTTGGGCGCATAAAAGTTTTTCCATCTTCGGGATGTTTATACTTAGTCGGGAATCTGAACCAAAACAATTTGATTGGATACAAAAAGGTTTTATTATATTCAACGATATTTCTAAATATGTGTCTAGCTAATCAAATAGCCTATACGACTTTTACTTAATGTATACATACTGGCAATTAATATATATATATATATATATATATATATATATATATATATATATATATATCAACATGTGATTAAATACAATGATTATCCAAGTGGGGACACTTGTATAACCATAATTAGAAATTAACGAATAGAATATATATATCTGAATTATAATATAGTACCATGTTGATAATCAATGATCGGATATAACATATATAACAATACGGTTAATAATCTGATACAATAATAATATAATTCTAATACTCTCTTACTTTTGTCCATTGCATAAAGGAAATGCAAAGGTAGGATACTTGCTTAGTACGCTGCTTACAACTCACAACTTAGATTTATCTTTTATATAATAACCTATTAGTAATAAGATCATTTTACTGATTAGAATATCATATCGTAGCACATAATACTGCTTATTGCAGTCAGCACGTAACATAATCACATTGTCACACATATTCAATAGTCATTGAATCACAAACAAACCTCAATACAGTCAAAATATCAAAGTCCAGATTAATTTCTGAAACATGTCGATGTACCGACGATTTTATTGGGTAATAATCAAGTCTAAGACTCTATCTTGTAGCTCAATAACTGTAATTATTGGTCATATTAATTTTAAATGACTTATAATAAGTTTTAAACATTTATTATAATTTATCATAAATTTTCAAATTCCGGAATCATTATGAAATGATTTAAATAATAAACAATTCTATTATCATTAATATTTAATTTATATTAAACTATTAATGAAACCATTGCCAAATTCTTAAAGTTATTCATAATAACTTAGAATATTTTTAAAGTATTAATATTGCCTTTAAATGATTTTTAAAATATTTAAAATCATTTTTAACTCATTACTATTAATATTTAAATATTAATGTACTATTCCACAAAATATTAAAAGTCATTAAGTATAACTTAAAATATTTTTAATTCATTTATATCCTTTTTAAATAATTTTTAAATTAATAAATTATTTTTAAACCATTTATTTAATATAATTATTAAATAAATTTAATATCATTAATATTAATATCATTAGTATTAAATTATTAATAAAATTATCCTTTAAATATTAAAAGTTATATTTTATAACTTAAAATATCTTTAAACATTTTATTTTCATTTAAAATGATTTTTACAATATTAAAATCATTTTTAAACTAATTTATTCAATATAATTATTAGATAATTCTAATATCATTAATATTAAATTAATTAATAAAATTTACCTTTAAATATTGAAAGTTATATTTTATATCTTAAAATATTTTTAAATACCTTATTATTATTTAAAATGATTTTTAACATAATAAAATGATTTTTAATTAATTTATTTAATTCATTTATTAAATAAGTTAATTACCATTAATATTAATTTATTAATAAATTTCAATCACAAAATATTAAAAGTCATTAAAAATAAATTAAAATATTTTATTATACCATAATATAATTTTAAATGATTTTTTAAGTATTAAAATCATTTTTAACTAATTTATTTAATATTATAATTAAATAAATTAAAAAACAATTAATATTTCAAAAATATTAAATATTTATGAAATATACTTAAAATAATTAAAAACTAATTTTCAGACTTTAACATCATTTTTAATAATTTATTACGAATTTTTAATAATTTAAAACTATTTTTTTCTATTTATTTAATTAAAATAATTAATTTCAGAAAATATGTGTCGCTAAAGGACCCTATAGCGACGAAACTGTCGCTATAGGTGTTCTTGAGCTGTTCTTGGCCAAACCTAGAAACTCATGTCAGTTACCGAGTGATCAAGTTTGACCAAGAATTATATACTGTGTATTGAGTTTCTTGGCTAGATATTTATATGATATTTTAGTGTTAGTGTAGGACTACATTACCCAACAACAAACATGGTAATAACATGCATAACAAAGGAGATCTGGGTACCCAAAGTAGCCGTCAGAGGCTGTTCTTCATTTCTGGGTTACCTAAAAATGAAGAACAGATCGTGGGTCTTACTTTGGGCTTCCACTACATGTTGATCGTGTAATGTTTTTGTGATATTAAACTTTCAGTATGTAGCCAACGTGTAACTTAAGAGATCTATTACAAAACATCAACAAAACATCAACAGAATCAATAGATCCGGACCGGTCAAAGCATGTTAGAAATTGTGTTCATAGGTTTTCTGGGTTACCCAGAAAACCGTTTTCGTGCTTGAGCCTGCTAGTTTGACCGGTCACTACATTAAATCTATTTGTTATCTAAATGATCTAAAAGTTTTAAACTGCAGTACACATACCATATTACGAATCTATTACAACAACAACAACAAAACAACAAACAGCAGCAAGATCAGAGACGTCAAAGGTCTTGTCAGACCGTTCTAGGCAAGGTTTGGGTTACCCGGATTTTGTTCAGTCATGGTCGGTCAACGACCTTTGACCAACAATATCTTGCAATCTGTTCAAGATATGACCTTGACTCAACTTCCAGAGTAAAGATCTAATATCCCACTACAATACCCAACACTTAAAACACCAAATCAATAAATACACTGAGATCTAGAAGGTCTGACATTCATTGTCAGACATCAAAAGCAAAATTTTCAGATTTTGTAAAATGCTAGATCTGAGCCTTTAGATGTTATGGATCTAACATCTATCAACCTAGGTCACTTAATTAGACTCCATACAACATATTTAACACAACAAACTTAGCATCTAACAACAGATCAAAGGTCAGATTTCAAGTTAGGGTTTATACCTTCTATGAACAAGTTTTGATTCTAGCTTTCTGATTTACTAAATGTGTTAGTGGGGTTGGTTTTTGTGACTGAAAAATTATAAATTTTGAAGGTGTGGAGCTTGAGAGAGATTGGTTGAGTGTTGTACAAAAATTAAGTTAGTAAATGATTTTTCTCTCTCTCCCAATCAATAAATACAAGTCTTGGATGCATGTATGGCTGAGCATAGAGGTTGATTGCTGGCATTATAGAGCACATGGAGTGGTTAGTGATAAGTAGGTTTTATACCTACTTATTGGATATCAATTCACGAGAACTACGCCCATCTCAAGTACATTTTAGTATGTTTTTAGATGCATTTTGTATTATTTTGCATTACGTGTAATGAGAACTCCTATGGCATAAAAATGCAGGAAATGGCATGGTTCGACATTGGTAGGTGGCACGAGACTAATAGAAGCATGACATGAGGAATGAGTGAAAAAACAAAGGAACTGAGCATTAATGAACAAAGGAACAATAGCAGCATGACAAAGAAGCAACAGCAGCAGAACTCAAGGATGCTGAGCCCAGAAGCCGCGCGACTGCACAAGCTGAAACTCGTGCGCCCGCGCCATCAACCGGCAGAAGCTTAAATTGCATACACGCGCGCCAGTGCTTGTTTTATATAGGGATCGCGCGCGGCCGCGCGCGTCATCTGCAGTTGTTGATTGACTTAATTTAAAATTTGAAATTTGAAGTATTTGTGTGGACATAAACTACTCTGGTTGGTACCAGAGAGATGACTATGTACGTTTTTTTTAGTTTTTCATATTAGAGAACTAGGGTTCCAGGTGTTGAACGCAATTGAAAAGAGGGTTGAGCATACATTGAATATTTTCTTCATCTTCTTTTGGATTGATTCATTGAATAAGAACTACTTTTATTTTGCTGGATAATATTGGAGATTTAAACAGCACTTTTGGATTATAATCTGCAATTGGGTTTGATCGATTCTACTTTCTCTCTCAATTGTCTTATTTGTAAGACCCCAATTTTTATAAATAAAGTTGAATTTTCTATAAATATCATTTTTGAATATTATGGAGTTAATTTGATATAATGTTATAGTTGTGGGTAATATTTATAAATTTTGCAAAGTAAGCAAGTTGTTATAAAATATTCGTTTGGTCGGAGAATATTCTTTTTGTCGGGGAATATTCGTACGACGGCACAATCATTGGTGGACCCCACAACGGAATTATTGTCGGATTGAGAAAATGACAAAATTATCTTTCTATAAAAATAACAGCTGAGGTACTACGTTAAAATCGTTAAAACTGTTGAACTACTCGGTAGTAAAAGTACAGTAATACGCGTGGTTGCATAGTAGCACACGGTATTGATTATTAATGCTTACGTGAGAAGTCACTCAGCTATACCCAATTATTGCTACAGTAATTGCTGCATCATATCTCTTAAATTATTGTCATAGTATCATCTATATAATATGTTATATTATTGAGACGTTGTGGTAAGTTTGGTTATTTTATGGGGGGCCATATGTCATCATCTAAGAGTCTCTTCGTCAATAGTAATTACCGTCGTCAATAGTAATTATCTTCGTCAATAGTATTTACCTTGGTCAATAGTAATTACCTTCGTCAATAGTATTTACCTTGGTCAATAGTAATTACTTTCGGCAATAGTAGTTGTCCCTTCAATATTACCAAGAGTCATTTGACCCTTCGTTAAGACCAAGAGTCATTTGACCCTTCGTTAAGACCAAGAGCCACCCTCAGTTTTTCTATAAATAGAGGCCTAGGGCTTCATTATTTTTCACGAATTCATTCAAGCTATAGAGAGAGAAAGTATAGAGAGAATAAGAGAGAGAGAATAAAAGTATTCTGCTACATCACTTTTCCAATATCCAGTTCTTTTAAGGTAGGGAATATTATTTCTTTTATATTCATGAAGAGAACTTCTGTTATTCCATTTGTTATTATTCTGTTGGAATAACCAGTATACGCGGTCTACCCTATACTTGGTGACATTCTTCTATTATTCTGTTGGAACATCCTGTCTGTGTGTTTTACACCGGACCTGGTTCCGTTTATTATTCTGTTGGAACATCCTGTCTGTGTGTTTTACACCGGACCTGGTTCCGTTTTATTATTATTCTGTTGGAATATCCTGTCTGTGTGTTTTACACCGGACCTGGTTCCATTATTTATTATTCTGTCGGAATATCCTGTCTGTGCGTTTACGCCGGACCTGGTTCCATTATTTATTATTCTATTGGAATAACCTGTCTGTGCGGTCTATCGCATGCATGGTGATTTCTTTTGTTATTCCATTCTTTATTGTACTCAGTTGGTTAAGTTTTGACTTCTATACTCCATGAAATTTGTGGAATATCCTTGATAGTTGCGTTTCATCCAGTATCTTTTCAAGAAAATATTCTTCTAAGCATTCTTGAATTTTACTCCACAATGCAGTATCATGTTGACAATTTGGACGTTGTTAATTCCTGGATAAATTAATTCTTGAACTTGTTTTATTGAATTCTTATATCATTGTCATCATCCTCATGTTTATAAAATTTTGAAAGTCATCTGTGGCATGTAGTGCATAGATGGACTTGGTATGATTATGACCAGGGATTATTCGGTATAATCATGACCGTAATGTTACAAATGATGTGGTAAAAGTCCTCATTGGCCCGTAGTGCATTGATGGACAGTTGTTGGCATGATCATGACCATTAATGAATACACGAATATCCTTGGCCGTAGTGCAGGGGTGATTCGATGATGTGGATTATTTTATTAAGCTGAGTCTCAGCGATTACAGTGTTGAAAAACTTTTTAAATCATAAAAGATAGTAGAGTTTATTTTCTACTTGACTCTTTTAATGGATTGCTTGTTCCGCTACAGTTAAACTTGATGTCTATTATATTTTATCAGTTTAACATTGTTGAAGGCTAATGATAATTTATTCTGCATTATCTTAGTCATAATATTTCTTACTGGGCTAGTTGAGCTCACCCTTTCTTTCACTGTTCTCTTCAGGAAATGAGAACGTAGCTGGGACAAGTCGGGGTACGGAGTGATGGTCCGAATGATAGTATTAGTTAGTAGTCCTCACTATTCTATGTAATGGTGTGTTAATAAATGTAATGAGGACTCCTTTTGAGTATGAATACTCTCTAGAAGATAATATTTGTATTCAAACTCACAGTTTATGTTTTGTCGTATTGTACACGACAGATGTATTAATCAGTTGTATTTGTATTCTGTACTATGTATCTGACGACCCAAGATGGGTGATGTATACCTAATTTTGGGGGCGTCACAGTTGGTATCAGAGCTTAGGGATATGATCCCTGGCTAAGATGTGAGAATAGAACTAGGAGGGGAGAGACGGGGAATTCCTTCGCTAGTATGACATACCTAAGTTTATTTGCATGGTATTTAATTGGTCGGTCATAATATAAGGATAATATATGACATATCAATTAATTTTTATTTTGTGGCAGTATCTGAAAATGGCATCTGAGAACGTTGAGAATAGCAATGGAGCACAGACGACTGTTGATTCACCACATATCAATAATCAGGATAATGTGCATCAGGAAGGTGTCAATCCTCATGCAAACAACAACACTGACCAAATGATGAATGATCAAATGTTCAGAGGCTTTATGCAATTCATGCAACAACAGGTGAAAGCGGCTCCTGTCCACAACGTAGGTGGAAATACTGGAAACTCTCAGGCGGTCACCGCTAAACAGTTTAAGGAGCTGGGACCACCGGAGTTTAAGGGAGAACCCAAACCACTTGTAGCTGAAACATGGATAAAGCAGATCACCAAGATATTTGATGTCTTGGGTTGCTCCGAGGAGCAAAAGGTTCCCTTTGCCGCCTTTATGTTGCGAGGAGAGGCAGATTACTGGTGGGAATCGATAAAGCGTACTCAACCTGCCGCACTGAAGATGTCCTGGGAGAAGTTTCAAGAGCTGTTTAACGACAAATACTTTCCCGAGAGTATTCGTCACATGAAGGAGGTGGAGTTCATCAAATTGGAGCAGAATAATATGACCGTGTCGCAGTACGAGGCAAAATTTGCGGAGTTATCCCGGTTTGCGTCCCACCTGGTGGATAATGAAGAAAGAATGACGCGGATGTTTTTAAGAGGTTTGAAGCCGGAGATACGTCAACATCTTGTTTCTCATAAACTGTGTTTGTATTCAGATGTTGTAAATAGGGCTCAGTTGGTGGAGCGCGATAACGAGACAACGCAACCAAAAGAGAGCAGCCGGCAAAATGATAATACCAGTGAGAGCAGTCATCGAAGCGGTGACAACAAGCGTGGAGGGAATCAACAGGCCAGAAATGGTAACCACTTCGGTGGTAATCAGGGCCAAAACAATAAGAATGGACATTTCAAGAAGAGGAGATTCAACAATGATGGAAAGACGTCAGCACCAGCACCTGTCGTTAAGGAAGGAGAACGACCACCTATCATATGTTTCAAATGCGGAGGGGAGGGGCACATCAGTCCAAACTGCGCGATGCCGTCCAAAGCATGTTATAATTGTGGAAGAGAAGGTCATTTAGCCCGATTTTGTCGTTTACCGAAGACAAATTCAGCTAGGATGGAGGCACCAAAAGCCGTCCCAGAAAAGTCAAAACCGGTTGTGCAAGGGAGAGCGTTTGTTGTGAACTCCCAGAGAGCAAGGAACCCGAATGAGGTCATCACGGGTAAGCTTATTATAAACTCTAAAGAAGTTTATACTTTATTTGATACCGGTTCAACCCATTCTTTTATTTCTCCTACTTGCGCTCATCGATTAAATTTGATTCCGGAGAAATTAGACTTTGACTTATCTGTGGAAACTCCGTTGGGAGAAACCTTCATTACCTCCACTGTTTATAAGTCTTGTTTGGTTCAAGTTGGTACCCACACATTACCTATCGATCTGATTTCATTAAAAATACTTGCATTTGACGTGATTCTAGGGATTGATTGGTTAACTACTCATTATGCAAAAATTGATTGTTTTCGTAAGGTTGTTAGTTTTCATATTCCTAATCGACCTATTATGCGAATTCAAGCAACCAAACCATTAAAATCAATCGCTGTCATCTCAAGCCATAAAACTATTCGTTTATTGAAAAACGGATGTCAAGCTTTCTTAGCTCATGTCACAGATCTAAACAAAAATACGTCAGTTTTGAATGATATTTCTATTGTTAATAAATTCCCTGACGTATTCCCTGAAGAACTTCCTGGCCTACCCCCAGAGCGTGAAATTGAATTTTGTATCGATCTTGAACCCGGTACAAAACCCATTTCCAAAGCCCCATATCGAATGGCTCCTATTGAACTTCAGGAGTTAAAGATCCAACTGCAGGAATTGTTAGACATTGGCTTTATTCGTCCTAGTACTTCTCCTTGGGGAGCTCCTGTTCTATTCGTGAAGAAGAAAGATGGAAGTATGCGACTTTGTATTGATTATCGGGAGTTGAATCATGTCACCATCAAAAACAGGTACCCATTGCCACGTATTGATGACCTGTTTGACCAGTTGCAAGGAGCACAATTCTTTTCAAAGATCGATCTTCGTTCTGGATATCATCAGCTGAAGGTTAGAACTGAGGATATTCCAAAGACGGCTTTTAGAACTCGGTACGGGCATTATGAATTCCTAGTCATGTCCTTTGGATTGACTAATGCTCCTGCTGCCTTCATGGATATGATGAACAGGGTATTCAAGGAATATTTGGATCACTTTGTGGTCGTCTTTATCGATGACATCCTTATTTATTCCAAAAGCCGTGAAGATCATGAGCAACACTTGAGGCTGGTACTCCAAAAGCTTCGTGAATACAAGCTTTATGCCAAGTTGAAGAAATGCGAGTTCTGGCTGGAAGAGGTAGCATTCCTTGGGCACGTAGTATCAAGTCGTGGAATATCGGTTGACCCGGCAAAGATTGAAGCTATTCAAAGCTGGGAGCAACCTAAATCAGTGACCGAGGTACGTAGCTTTCTTGGTTTAGCTGGTTATTATCGGAGATTCGTGGAAGGATTTTCTCGAATCGCTACTCCATTAACTCAGCTGACTCGGAAAGATACAAAGTTTGGTTGGAGCGAAGAATGTGAGCAGAGTTTTCAAGAACTCAAGAGGAGACTCATTTCAGCACCTGTTCTAACAATACCATCTGGCTCGGAGGGATTTGTCATCTACAGTGATGCTTCGAGCAAAGGGTTGGGATGCGTTCTCATGCAACATGGAAAAGTCATAGCCTATGCATCAAGACAACTCAAGGAATATGAGAGGAATTATCCTACTCATGATCTAGAGTTGGCAGCTGTTGTCTTTGCACTTAAAATTTGGAGGCATTACTTGTATGGGGAGAAAGTGGAGATCTTTACGGATCATAAAAGCCTCAAATATTTCTTCACTCAAAAGGAACTCAACATGCGACAACGACGTTGGCTTGAACTGTTGAAAGATTATGATCATACCATTCAATACCATCCTGGAAAAGCGAACGTGGTAGCTGACGCATTGAGTAGAAGATCATATGCGGGTACAAGTGCAATATTAACAACGCAAAGGCCCATTTTGTGTGACTTGCAAAGGATGGAGATAGAGTTGAAGACTCCAGGGACCCATGTGATGATGGCGAATATACGAGTAGAACCGACTTTAATCGATAAAGTTAAAGCTGCTCAAGCTACAGACCTGGAGCTGATGCGTATGAGGAAGAAAGTGCAAGAAGGTGTTATGCCGGAAGCAAGAATCGATGAAGAAGGAATACTTCGAGTCAACTCCAGACTTTGTGTTCCTAACAACCCTGATTTAAAGTATGAAATCATGATGGAGGCGCACAACACACCGTTTGCAATCCATCCTGGAAGTACCAAAATGTATCATGATCTTCGTCATACATTTTGGTGGAGCAATATGAAGAGAGAGATAGCGTTGTTTATCTCAAGGTGTCTAACTTGTCAACGAGTCAAAGCGGAGCATCAAGTACCAAAAGGTCCATTGCAACCACTTGAAATTCCAGAATGGAAGTGGGAGCACATTACCATGGATTTCGTTACCGGTCTTCCTAGGGTTTCTCAAGGTATTGATGCGATTTGGGTCATTGTTGATAGATTGACCAAGTCTGCTCATTTCTTACCGATACGAGAAACTTATACACTTGAACGTCTTGCTCGTATGTACATAAACGAGATTGTAAGACTGCATGGTATGCCAGTATCCATAATTTCTGATCGAGACCCAAGATTCACTTCACGATTTTGGGTTAGTTTACAAAAAGCTATGGGCACGGAGTTACGATTTAGTTCAGCATATCATCCTCAGACGGACGGACAATCAGAGAGGACTATTCAAACTCTTGAAGATCTATTAAGACTCTGTGTCTTTGACTTCAAAGGAAGTTGGGACAAGTTCTTACCATTGGTGGAGTTTTCCTACAACAACAGTTATCAAGCAAGTATTGGCATGGCTCCATTCGAAGCATTGTATGGAAGAAAATGTCGTTCTCCAGTATGCTGGGATGAGGTGGGCGAAGCAACGTTGTTGGGACCGGAGTTGGTACGTATGACTACAGAAAAGATTCAAACGATCCGACAACGTATAAAAACCTCACAAGATCGACAAAAGAGTTATGCTGATCTTCATCGAAAGGACGTGGAATTTGATGTAGGAGATCATGTGTTCTTACGTGTTGCTCCATGGAAAGGAGTTACGAGATTTGGAAAGAGAGGAAAGCTAAATCCTCGATTCATCGGTCCATTTTTAATCCTCGATCGAGTAGGAACTGTGGCTTATAGACTCGCTTTACCGCCAAGTATGTCTCGTGTTCATAACGTTTTCCACATATCCATGTTACGCAAATATGTGGAAGACCCGAACCACATTATTGAGTTAGAACCGGACGAAATAGCGGAGGATTTGACGTATGAAGAAGTTCCTGTTCAAATCTTGGATAAGAAGGAACATATTCTACGCTCCAAGGTTATACCTCAAGTCAAAGTTTTGTGGAGAAACCACGATGTTGAGGAAATGACTTGGGAGTTAGAATCAGAAATGAAATCAAGGTATCCTTACCTCTTCGACATACCAGGTACGTACCCTAATTTCGAGGGCGAAATTTCATAAGAAGGGGAGGTTGTAAGACCCCAATTTTTATAAATAAAGATGAATTTTCTATAAATATCATTTTTGAATATTATGGAGTTAATTTGATATAATGTTATAGTTGTGGGTAATATTTATAAATTTTGCAAAGTAAGCAAGTTGTTATAAAATATTCGTTTGGTCGGAGAATATTCTTTTTGTCGGGGAATATTCGTACGACGGCACAATCATTGGTGGACCCCACAACGGAATTATTGTCGGATTGAGAAAACGACAAAATTATCTTTCTATAAAAATAACAGCTGAGGTGTTACGTTAAAATCGTTAAAACTGTTGAACTACTCGGTAGTAAAAGTACAGTAATACGCGTGGTTGCATAGTAGCACACGGTATTGATTATTGATGCTTACGTGAGAAGTCACTCAGCTATACCCAATTATTGCTACAGTAATTGCTGCATCATATCTCTTAAATTATTGTCATAGTATCATCTGTATAATATGTTATATTATTGAGACGTTGTGGTAAGTTTGGTTATTTTATGGGGGGCCATATGTCATCATCTAAGAGTCTCTTCGTCAATAGTAATTACCGTCGTCAATAGTAATTACATTCGTCAATAGTATTTACCTTGGTCAATAGTAATTACCTTCGTCAATAGTATTTACCTTGGTCAATAGTAATTACTTTCGTCAATAGTAGTTGTCCCTTCAATATTACCAAGAGTCATTTGACCCTTCGTTAAGACCAAGAGTCATTTGACCCTTCGTTAAGACCAAGAGCCACCCTCAGTTTTTCTATAAATAGAGGCCTAGGGCTTCATTATTTTTCACGAATTCATTCAAGCTATAGAGAGAGAAAGTATAGAGAGAATAAGAGAGAGAGAATAAAAGTATTCTGCTACATCACTTTTCCAATATCCAGTTCTTTTAAGGTAGGGAATATTATTTCTTTTATATTCATGAAGAGAACTTCTGTTATTCCATTTGTTATTATTCTGTTGGAATAACCAGTATACGCGGTCTACCCTATACTTGGTGACATTCTTCTATTATTCTGTTGGAACATCCTGTCTGTGTGTTTTACACCGGACCTGGTTCCGTTTATTATTCTGTTGGAACATCCTGTCTGTGTGTTTTACACCGGACCTGGTTCCGTTTTATTATTATTCTGTTGGAATATCCTGTCTGTGTGTTTTACACCGGACCTGGTTCCATTATTTATTATTCTGTCGGAATATCCTGTCTGTGCGTTTACGCCGGACCTGGTTCCATTATTTATTATTCTATTGGAATAACCTGTCTGTGCGGTCTATCGCATGCATGGTGATTTCTTTTGTTATTCCATTCTTTATTGTACTCAGTTGGTTAAGTTTTGACTTCTATACTCCATGAAATTTGTGGAATATCCTTGATAGTTGCGTTTCATCCAGTATCTTTTCAAGAAAATATTCTTCTAAGCATTCTTGAATTTTACTCCACAATGCAGTATCATGTTGACAATTTGGACGTTGTTAATTCCTGGATAAATTAATTCTTGAACTTGTTTTATTGAATTCTTATATCATTGTCATCATCCTCATGTTTATAAAATGTTGAAAGTCATCTGTGGCATGTAGTGCATAGATGGACTTGGTATGATTATGACCAGGGATTATTCGGTATAATCATGACCGTAATGTTACAAATGATGTGGTAAAAGTCCTCATTGGCCCGTAGTGCATTGATGGACAGTTGTTGGCATGATCATGACCATTAATGAATACACGAATATCCTTGGCCGTAGTGCAGGGGTGATTCGATGATGTGGATTATTTTATTAAGCTGAGTCTCAGCGATTACAGTGTTGAAAAACTTTTTAAATCATAAAAGATAGTAGAGTTTATTTTCTACTTGACTCTTTTAATGGATTGCTTGTTCCGCTACAGTTAAACTTGATGTCTATTATATTTTATCAGTTTAACATTGTTGAAGGCTAATGATAATTTATTCTGCATTATCTTAGTCATAATATTTCTTACTGGGCTAGTTGAGCTCACCCTTTCCTTCACTGTTCTCTTCAGGAAATGAGAATGTAGCTGGGACAAGTCGGGGTACGGAGTGATGGTCCGAATGATAGTATTAGTTAGTAGTCCTCACTATTCTATGTAATGGTGTGTTAATAAATGTAATGAGGACTCCTTTTGAGTATGAATACTCTCTAGAAGATAATATTTGTATTCAAACTCACAGTTTATGTTTTGTCGTATTGTACACGACAGATGTATTAATCAGTTGTATTTGTATTCTGTACTATGTATCTGACGACCCAAGATGGGTGATGTATACCTAATTTTGGGGGCATCACATTATTTATGTTTCATGTGTTGCTATAATCCCATAATGGCTTTTGGTTCAGAGATGAACTAAATTCCATTATGGGATTCTAACGGAGATTGATATGCAGTCTAATAATAATGACCTGATTGCTTAATTGTGTAGTTATCATGGAATTTCTATTATGATTGATTGGATTGCCTGAATGTTTGATCACCATTCATTATATGTACTTATATGGAATTGAAAAATGACATGTGGGTATGGTTGTAATCATGATAGTATGCGTTTATGAGGCTGAATTGTTTAGCTTTATATTTTGTGAACCAGATAGAAATATATTATTTCACCGTGTGTAGTTATATAAGAGCTTACAGTTCAATTCAATATTGCTGCAAAGTCACATAGAAATATAGTGATTTTGGTTTTATTGATGATTACATGATTTCTATTGCACGTAGAGGTTATGTGAGTAGGTCATAATGCATTGAAAAATGGTTATGTATAGTTTTCGTGCTCTAGGCTAATTTTCCATGATACATATATAATCTTGCATGATGGTATTATTTTGATGAAATATGATTTGAAGTTAGAATCCCATTATTTTCATATTTGATTTAGTATTCTATTATTCTTCTTTTATTCGTTAAGTAAGTTTAGATTCATTCAAAATTATAGCATTCGTTTAAGCATATATGAATAGTGATACAGTTGATGCATAATAATTTAATCTTTAAACCTTTCTCCGTGGATCGATACTTTCTTACTCTATACTACTTGTTGACCCATGTATGCTTGCATGAGTTAGAGTCCTTGACATTTAATTTTATTATTATTATCATCAGTTTTAAGCTATATTGTATAACTTAGACAAATCTAATCTTATCTCATTTCTATTTTTGTTTTTGTTGCAGGCATTTTTATATAGTATATGTGCAGTCGATCCTCCAATCCCGAGTTAACACCGTTACAGGATAACATTAACGGTAGGGGTTGGAAATCAAGAGCATTGTGAAATATACAAGCAGAGTTAGAGACCACAACATCTAATATGGCAGCCGCAGAACAAAGAGATGAGCAAAGAGAGGAGCATAGGGCTTTAAGAGATTATTCGATGCCGAATATTAATGGACTGGAGTCAAGTATAGTCAGACCAGCGATAGCAGCTAACACCTTTGAGATAAAGCGGGGCACTATTCAAATGGTGCAGAATTTGGTACAGTTTGGGGGTGCTGCTACAGATGATCCTAATGAACACCTGTTGAGTTTCATCGAAATATGTGATACTTTCAGATACAACGGGGTGACAGAGCATGCTATCAGACTAAGGCTGTTTCCATTTTCACTGCGAGATAAAGCAAGAAGTTGGCTTCACTCTTTACCTCCGGGATCTATCACCATATGGGAGGACCTAGCACGGAAATTCTTAGCCAAATTCTATCCAATAGTTAAGAATGCAAAGTTGAGGACAACAATTTCCCAGTTTGAGCAGCAACAGGGTGAATCATTATATGAAGCCTGGGAGAGATACAAAGAGATGCTAAGGAAGTGTCCACGCCATGGCATACCAGATTGGATGGTTATCAATACATTTTATAATGGATTGGGATGGCAGTCAAGACCGATTATAGATGCAGCTGCAGGAGGAGCTCTATGGGCAAATAGCTATGAGGAGGCATATAATCTCATAGAGATAATGGCAGCTAATGATTTCCAAAATTCGTCAGCCAGAATGCCACAGCCCAAAGTTGCAGGTTTGTTAGAAGTGGATGCTATCACTCAATTGTCAACACAGATGGCATCCATGGCGAAGAAGATTGATTCATTGACAGACACCAAGGTGAAGACAGTTGCATTTGTGTGTGAGCTATGTGCAGGATCACATTCAACGGACCAATGTGCTATCAGTTCGGAGTCTGTGCAATATATGAGCAACTATAGCAAAGATCAAGGTCAATTTTAGAACACATGCAGTGCTAACAACCGTAACCATCCAAATTTTAGTTGGTCAAATAATCAAGGAAATCAACAGACTCAGTTTTAACCAAATAACCAATTTCAGTCATAGTCAGCTCAGCAACAGTTTGCACCAAGACCACCTTATCCACATGGATTTTCTCAACAATAACATCATACTCCAACTGCACCTCAGCAAGAAAAGAAATCAGAAATGGAGGAGATGATGATGAAGTATATGGCAAATACAGAGGTGATGATTAAAAGCCAAGCAGTGGCTATTAAAAATCTGGAAACTCAAACGGGTTAGATGGCGAGCATACTTAACAACAGGCCCCAGGGTTCATTGCCAAGTACCACAGAAGCAAATCCAAGAAGAGAAGGGAAGGAACAATGTCAGGCAATCACACTCAGGTATGGGAAACAATGTGCAGGAAATCAAGCAGGCGCGTCTGCGCCATGTTTACAAGGGGAAGACGTGCGGCCATGCGAGGAAGATAAGTTGTTTAAGAAGAAAGAAAATAATGAAGATTCTGAGTTACAGCAGGAATAGAAAGATAAAACAGGTTCAGTTGAGAATCCTGTGAGTAAAATACCAATAGTTCACCCTCCAGTTCCGTATCCACAAAGATTGAATAAGCAGAGGGAAGATAAGTAGTTCAGTAAGTTCTTGGAGGTCTTTAAAAAATTGTAGATTAATATACCTTTCGCTGAGGCATTGGAACAGATGCCTAGTTATGCAAAGTTCATGAGGGGTATATTGTCAAGGAAGAAGAGATTAGAAGATTTTGAGACAGTGGCCTTGAAAGAGGAATGCAGTGTAGTGCTCCAGCGCAAATTACCTCCAAAGCTGAAGGATCCAAGCAGTTTCATAATTCTGTGCACAATCGAAAAGATGAGCTTCAGTAAATGTCTGTGTGATCTTGGGGCAAGTATAAATTTGATGCCCTTGTCAGTATTCAATCAGTTGGGATTGTCAGCTCCAAGGCTGACAAATATTTCTTTACAGCTAGCTGACAGATCCATCACTTATCGACGGGGAATTGTTGAAGATGTATTGGTAAAAGTGGATAAATTCATCTTTCCGGCTGATTTCATCATTTTAGATTATGAAGAAGATAGGGGTATACCAATCATACTTGGAAGACCATTCCTAGCCATAGGAAGGACCTTGATAGACGTTCAGAAAGGGGAACTCACTATACGTGTTCATGATCAGGAAGTCACTTTCAACGTATTCAAGGCAATGAAACTTCCAACAGATGAAGAGGAATGCTTCAGGGTTGATTTGGTGGGCAAGGTCTTAAATGATGAAGTAGAGAGTTTGGTAGATAATGAACCATTGAGAAGTGTTATGGCTGGAAATTCAGAATTAGAGGATAAGGAATTTGAAGAACTTGCACATTTTCTTAATATTACTCCACAGTTCAGAAAATTCAAAACTCCTGTTGAACCATTAAAGAAAGTTGGAGAGACATCAATAAAATTGAAGCCATCTCTTGAGACACCTCCAGAACTTGAATTGAAACCACTTCCAGATCATTTGAGGTATGCATTTTTAAATAAAGATTCAAAGCTACCTGTGATTATTTCTTCTACACTAACATCTTTTCAGGAAGAAAAACTGCTACGAGTCCTCAGAGAGTTCAAGTCGGCTATTGGAAGGACTATATCAGATATAAAAGGGATCAGCCCTTCTTTTTGTATGCATAAGATCCTACTGGAAGATAATAGTAAGCCGTCGGTGGAGCAACAAAGAAGACTTAATTCGATCATGAAGGAAGTGTTCAATAAAGAAGTATTGAAATGGCTGGATGCAGGCATAATTTATCCGATCTCATATAGTTCATGGGTGAGCCCAGTGCAATGTGTACCGAAGAAGGGTGGCATGACCGTGGTTTCTAATGAAAATAATGAGTTGTTTCCAACACGAACAGTGACGGGGTGAGGAGTCTGCATGGACTACCGCAGGCTGAACAAAGCTACAAGGAAAGATCACTTCCCACTGCCATTCATTGATCTGATGTTGGATAGACTGGCGAGTCATGAGTATTATTGCCTTCTGGACGGATATTCAGGCTACAATCAGATTGTGATAGCTCCGGAGGATCAAGAAAAGAAAACCTTTACATGTCCATATGGAACTTTTGCTTTCAGAAGGATGTCTTTTGGTCTTTGCAATGCTCCATCCACTTTTTAGAGATGCATGATGGCTATTTTTTCGGATATGGTGGAATAGAATGTGGAGGTATTCATGGATGATTTCTCAGTTTTTGGAGATTCATTTGATTTATGTCTTGACAATTTGGTGATGGTTTTGAAAAGATGCGTTGAAACAAATTTGGTACTGAATTGGGAAAAGTGCCATTTTACGGTACAAGAAGGAATTATTTTGGGACACAAAGTTTTGAAGAAGGGACTTGAGGTAGACAGAGCGAAGTTAGATACTATTGAGAATTTGCCGCCACCAACTTCAGTTAAAGGTGTTTGAAGTTTTTTAGGACATGCAGGCTTCTACCGCAGATTCATTAAAGACTTCTACAAGATAACTAAACCACTTTGTAGTTTATTGGAGAAGGATGCACAGTTTAAATTTGATGAGGATTGTGTGACTGCATTTGAGCATTTGAAAGGGAAGTTGACTTCAGCATCAACACCAGTCATTATAGTACCGGATTGGGACTTGCCATTTGAACTGATGTGTGATGCCAGTGATTATGCTGTAGGGGCTGTTTTGGGTCAGATAAAGGAAAAGATTTTTCACGTGATCTACTATGCCAGCAAGATCCTTACGAATGCGCAGTTGAACTAGACCACCACAGAGAAAGAATTACTGCCAGTTGTGTATGCTTTTGATAAATTCTGAGCATATCTGATTGGTACGAAGGTGATAGTGTGCACGGATCACGCGGTAATTCGACACTTAGTGGCAAAGAAGGATGCAAAGCCCCATTTGATTAGATGGATATTATTGTTGCAAGAATTTGATTTAGAGATCAAGGACAGAAAGGGAACTGAGAACCAGTGGCGGACCACTTATCTTGACTAGAGAATCCTGAAAAGGAGCCAGAGGACAAAATTATAATTAATGAATCCTTTCCATATGAACAATTGTTTGTGGTGAAAGGGGAAGTGCCATGGTTTGTATACTACACGAACAACTTGGTGAGTAAGATGGTACCTTCTGACTTGGTTGGTCATCAAAAGAAGAAATTCCTGCATGATGTTAAATGGTTTATATGGGATGAACCATATTTGTTCAAACAATGTGCTGATCAGATGATATGGAGGTGTATCCCATATAGTGAGATAGAGGGGATTTTGTTGGATTGTCATGCTTCTTTGTATGGGGGTCACTACGGTGGAGAACGAACAGCGGCTAGGGTGCTACAAGCAGGATTCTACTAGTCGACAATTTTCAAGGATGCTTACAGTATTGTTCAGAGATGTGACAGATGTCAAAGAGTCGAGAACATTTCAAAAAGAAATGAAATGTCATTGAATACAATCCTCGAAGTGGAAATTTTTGATGTGTGGGGTATTGATTTCATGGGCCCTTTCATTTCTTCATGTGCGAATCTATGTATCTTGCTAGCAGTGGATTATTTGTCGAAGTGGGTGGAAGTGGCAGCTCTTCCAACAAATGATGCCAAAGTGGGCCTCAAATTTTTGCAGATGAGTATTTTCATGAGGTTTGGGACTCCTAGAGCTATCATTAGTGATGAAGGCAGTCGTTTTTGTAATAGGCAGTTCACAGCTTTGTTGGCTAAGTATGCGGTGAATCATCGCATTGCTACAGCTTATCATCCTCAAACTAATGGCCAAGCAGAAGTTGCAAATCGAGAAGTCAAGAGAATTCTGGAAAAAGGTTGTGAATCCCACCAGAAAGGATTGGTCCTTAAAGCTGGATGATGTTGTTTCAGCATATAGAGCTGCTTATAAGACTCCGTTGGGCATGTCACCGTTTCAGCTAGTTTATGGAAAAGCATGTCACCTTCCTATGGAGCTAGAGCATAAGGCATATTGGGCGATTCGGAAGCTAAATTTTGATTTGAAAGCTGTAGGAGAGAAATGCCTACTCCAACTCAATGAGTTGGACGAATTCCGATTAAAGGCATATGAAAACTCAAAACTGTACAAGGAGAAGGTGAAGAAATGCCATGATCGCAAGATCATAGAGAGAACATTTGAATCGGGACAAAGAGTGTTGCTTTTCAATTTCAGACTTAAACTTTTTCGTAGAAAGCTCAAATCAAGGTGGTCCGGGCCATTCATAGTGAAGACAGTTTTTCCACATGGTGCGGTCGAAGTATTCAATAAGTTCTCGGATAAGCCGTTTAAAGTGAATGGACAGCGGCTGAAGCATTACTTTGGTGGCGAGGTTGACAGACAGAAACTCACCTCAATTCTTTCTTCAACATGAAAAGACAGAGACAGTCAAGCTAATTGACTATAACTTAGCGCTTGATGGGAGGCAACCCATTTTTTCTATCTCTACTATTTATTTATTTTGTTTAGATTATTTTTGGTTAATTCATTTTCATTTGTAGTTGTGTTACTTTGACAGCTTTGCATAAATATCTTAGTAGCAGAATGTGGATATGATATGTTTGTGCATAGCATAGAGAGTATGATGATTTGATAGTAATTTATGCATATTCAGTTGTTCATGTTTTGATATGGTTAATTGGTGTTTATGCAGGTGGATTGGAAAGAATTTATTATTGTCTTGATGTCTTGGAGATGAAAATTGGCAGTGCAAGTAGCAGGGACGCGCGACCGCGCCGTGAAATACTCTAAAAAATGCACGCCCACGCTACAAGTAATATATGCAGAAGGAGCCATCGCGCGCCCGCGCTAAATCCTTAGTCATAACACGCGCGGCCGGGCCTGACACCAAAACTTAAATTTTTTAAGACTTTAAAAACATGTCTTGCTCCATCACTTGTACCATTTGAAAAAAAAAAGCAGAGCGTATCTCTTCATCTCCAAAGTGTGCACGATTCTTTCTCCCCATCCGTTTCATTTCAAAAGTGCAATGTCTCACCCCCACAACGTGTTTATCACATCAGTTACTCTACCCACGTCAAACTCCTTACTGATAAAACTAGGGTTTTTGTGGGTGCAACTCAAGTTTGGGGGTGTTTCGTTCATCAAGTATTACTCTACCAATTCCATCAAGTAGGTTCTACTATTATTCATTCCAAGCAATGGGTCCTAAGCGTGCATGATCTGTCACGCCATCATCATCATCTTCTTCCAGCGATCAAGATGAGGACATTGTGGATCATACTAAGTTTCTCAGTCTGGAGGCACAAACAGAGTATTATCGAATAGTGACAAAGACGTTCGTAAACGAACGAGGCTTCAAGTCTGAGAAGCAGGATGATCAACTATGGAATATGATTCTAGAAAGAGGATAGGGAGGATTTTTTGCAACCCCTATGCCTGCTCCCATGGGTATTGTGCAAGAATTTTATGCTAATGTTGAAGATACTATGAGTGGTTTGTCAATGGTGCTAGGAGTTTAAGTTGATTACACACCTCAATCAATCAGGGTAGCTTTCAGAATACTCGACACTCCACCGACTGGGAATGATAATTTGGTCGAGTCTGCTCGTTTTGAGACAGATTTTAATGAAGTCATCACTGATTTGTGCATTCCAGGCACTCAATGGACTTGTAAGGCAGGGACGAATCAACCTCACACTTTCCCACCCTCAGCTTTGAATTGCTATACAATGGCTTGGAATTTGTTTGTATGTGCGAAACTTGTACCTTCAACACATCAGCATGAAATCACAACTAAGAGGGCTATCATTTTGTGGGAAATAATCATAGTAAAATACATCGATGTGGGATATCTCATTAATCGGAACATGTTACGTTACATGAGGGGGAGCACTACAGGAAGTATCCCAAATGCATCTGTTATTGCGAGTCTATGTGCACAGCAAGGAGTCCAGTGGGATGATAAGCAGATGCAAATGCCTAATCAAGATATAACTCACGCGACGATTGCCAAATTCGAGGATTGGGCAGGAGGTGAGCCGCACCCTAGGGGAAAAGGTTTCATCAATCAACCCGCATCCTCGGTGCCTCCACCACAGTCTACACAGGAAACTGAAGCAGAAACGTCAACACAAGCCACTCAAGCCACTGATGTCCATGAAAATTGTCATCTCCGAGGGTTGGAGCGGATGGTCGATGCTCTGCATGATTACTTTGTAGCATTTGCTACGGGGTTAACAAGGTCACTAGCGAAAGCGTTTGCCCAGCAAGGTACTACACTCGAGTGGCCACAATTTGGGATAGCAGTGCCATTTCCACCACCGGATTCACCACCCGAAGAGGGTGGTACAACTGAGCAGTAGGGGAGTTCTTCTAACCCTATACCTTCATTCATTGGAACAATGAACATTTTAAGTTTGGGGGTATTGGGTAGTAGGGTAGTTGCATGTAGTGTTTGTGTGATTAGTTTAAATTTTATATTTTTATGTGTTAGTTAATAATTGCAGTAAATTTTTTTTTAGTAGTATTATATGTGTTAGTTATTTGTTTAGTTGCATGTCTCTCATTTCTAGCTTTATGGAAGTTATGTCTAGCCTATGATGAAAGTGAATTTTGAAGGATTGTTGAGTATTTTGGATAACATAAACTTAGATATAAAATTTTACATGATGTAATCCATGGATGCTGTTTAGATGCTTTCGGTTTGCACGGGCGTGTTCACTAATGCTTGTAGGCATAAGAGTTATGTGTTGTATTCCTTGATAGGAAAAGTGGTTTTAAAAATAGAATTTTGTGGAAAATGAACTTAGACTATGAAAAACATTGATAATCAAGTTTTGGGGACACATGGGTATGCTATAAAAAAAAGAAAAAAAAGTAAGCAATAATGTGGCTAGTCCTATTTCGGGGCCTTTGTTACTTGAGTAAGTACGCCCGTAGGGGTGTCTTATCACCTAGCGTGTAATAACCCGATATTTTCAATATAAAATAAATAAGAAATTTTGCATATAAATTTTGTTTTATCTTAATGAAGAGAATCAGTGTCAAGTATTGTGCATGTATTTATGTGATAAATAAAATTTATTTATTTCATGAATAGTTTCAATTAATTTTATTTTAGAATTTTTGATCATTATAAAATCTATTCTTATAATAATTAATTTTATGGTAGAAATGTCTTTATTAATTATTTTCCATGAAAATATGATTTTTGTATTATTTAAATAATATATGAAATGATTATTGGAATTATTATAATTATTATTTTATTATATGAATTTGTACAGAATATTTAAGTTAATTATTTTAGCTTAATTATTGACGTTGTATATGAAGGATAAACTAGATATGGAATCCAAACCCTAAATTTGGACTTTTATCAAGGGATGAGAATAATAATATAATATTAATTATATTTTGATTTTTCAGTGCTATAAATATGTACTGTAAATGTGTAGACTGATAATGGTTGGCCAAATATGATAAATTATATCATGACCCTCATATCGTGTTATTAACTAACTCCTAATTGTTAAACTCCGTTATGAGTTCGAGAATGTGTAGTAATTGTGTTATATGAATTTTATTGCGTATTATATAATTTCTGTATTTAGGAGAAACCCTAATTATTATTTGAAAGCCCTAATTTGCTAAAATTAGAAACCTTAATTTTTATTTTTATAAATTATTATGATAATTAGGAAACCCTACTTGTTAATTTGGGAACCCTAATAATATTAAGGAAGCCTAATTGAAAAACCCTAATTTTCTATTAAAAACCCTAATTTAAAATTAGTGTGTTTAATTAAAATTTTATTACACTTTAATTTTAATTTTTCAAACCCTAGAAATTATTTGAAAAACTTTAAGATGTAAAATCTAGTGATTTAATCCTAGATTCAAGCACCTAGGACAAGAATACCCTTGAGATTTTAAGCAAAATTACTAAAATACCCTTTTGTCCCATTAGTTGAATTATTGCTAGCAAATCTTCATCAAATCTTAGCAGCCACCCTACCCTATCAACCTAGCAGCTAGATTAACATCACATGATCAGCCATCACATACATGCCATACATGATTTCAAGATTTAAGAGAAAGAAAGTGCCCATTTTGGCCTAATTTGTTCACAAATACCTAACCATACTCTCTCAAGACCAAACCTCTGAAATTCCCTTGCTAGATCAGTCCCCAATCAAGCCCCACAAACACCAGCATCAAATCAGAAACATAGAAGTCAGAATTTGATCATAAGGAGGTAAAACCTAATTTAGAAATCTGACTTTTAATATTGTGTTATCTGTTATGATTTATTGTTAAAACATGTTATTTGTAGTCCATATAGTTGATCTGGGTTGGTATTTGTTATACCCATAATATCTAGAGGCTCAAATTAGAAGTTTTTAAAAATCTGGAAAAAAATCAAGTTGTGGCCTGACAACAAATGTCAGTGGCCACAGATCTTTTGTTCGGTTATGAGTTTTGTTGTTTTTAACTTGTTATGTGTAGCTTGTAATGTGGTCTTTAATCTGCAAAAATAAGTAGAGTCATTTGATGTATAGATTGGTAGTTATTAATGGTCAAACATCGTTGACCGGCATTGACCTGGTATTTTCTGGGCAACCCAGAAGGTCATCACCAGCGTCTGACAACTTATTCCAGCATCTAGATCTGTCAGTTTGTTAATGTTTTGGTTATGTTGTTGGGACCAGGTTGTATTATGTTATTTACACTTTCGATCTATGCTTTTATTACATCTAAATATCAAATACACTGGATTTAGTAGCTGGTCAAATTTGGTAGAATGATCACGGATCCGGTTTTCTGGGCAACCCATAAAACCTTTGATCATGTCCTCTGACATGGTTTGACAAGCTTGGGTCTATTGATTCTATTGATGTTATGGTAATGTTTTGTAATAGATCTGTAGTGCTACACGTGGGCTACAATCTGGAAGTCCTATATCACTAAAACCTTACCTGATCAGCACGTAGTGAAAGCCTTAACATGCACACTCGATCTGTTCTTCATTTCTGGAAAACCCAGAAATGAAGAACAGCCTCTGACACGATTTTCTGAGGCTTAGATCTTTTAGCTAGATGTTGTTTAGACTTGAAATTTGCTTGATTCATGGACCTTTATAGATACTCTACACTGCCCGACGTCTAGAACACACTTAACATGAACAGATTTATAGATATAAGGTCAACAAAAGCGTTGACCGGCCATGACTATATTTTCTGGGCAGCCCAGAAACGTGATGAACAGCTCTGACAACCATTTTTCAAGCTCAGATCTCCTTAGTGTTATGTAGTTTGGCCAAGGTTGTTGTTGGATCATGTAGTCGTGCACTAGTACTACAAGATCTAACCAACACAACACCCAGAAACATCATGGTCAGTGATTAATCCATGGTCAAACCTACCCACTCGAGACTGTCTATGATGGTTCTGGGTTTCTCAAGAACACCTAAGGCAACAGATTCTGTCGCTAAAGGGCTTTAGCGACAGACATAATAAAATTAATTAATTTAATTTCTAAAAATCATTTAAAAATAGTAAATAAATTCTAAAAATTACAAAAATAGTTTTAAAAATTATTTTAAGTTATAAAAATTAACTTTTGATAATTTGGCATATTTTTCATAAATATTAATATTTATTTAGATATTATTGGTATTTAAATTATTTAATAAATGCATTAAATACATTAATTAAAAATTATTTTATTGTATTAAAAATCATTTTAAATAAATAATAAGGTATTTAATAATAATTTAAGTTATAAAACATAACTTTTAATATTTTAAGATAAGTTTCATTAATTATTAAATATTAATGATATTAGATTTATTTAGTAATTATATTAAATAAATTAATTAAAAATGATTTTAATATTATAAAAATCATTTTAAATGAAAATAAATAGTTTAAAAATATTTTAAGTTATAAAATATAACTTTTGATATTTAAAGGTAAATTTCATTAATAATTTAATATTAATGATATTAAGTTTATTCAATAATTATATTAAATAAATAGTTTAAAAATAGTTTTATTGAATTAAAAAATCATTTAAAAAGGAAATAAATGAATTAAAAATATTTTAAGTTATAATCAATGACGTTTAATATTTTGATAAATAATAAATTAATATTTTAATATTAATGGTAATTATTTAAAAATAATTTTAAATATTTTAAAAATCATTTAAGGGTAATATTAATACTTTAAAAATATTTTGAGTTATTATAAATAACTTTAATATTTTGGCAATGGTTTCATTAATAGTTTAATATTAATTAAATATTAATGGTAATAGAATTAATGAATATTTAAATAATTTAATAATGATTCTGATGTTTGAAAATTCATAATAAATTATAATAAATGTTTAAAAATTATTATAAGTCATTTTAAAAATAATATGACTGATATTTTCAGTTATTGAACTATAGGATAGAGTTTTAGACTCGATAATTACCCGATAAAATCGTCGGTATAACGAAATATTTTAGAAATTGATCTGAACTTAGATAATTTGACTTGATAAGTGTTTATTTGTGATTCAATGGTTGTTAAACATATATGACAATGTGATTAGATAATGTGCTGACTGCAATAAGCAGTGCTATGTGTTACGATACACTATTCTAATCGAACGAATGATATTATTACTGATAGGTCGCTGTATAAAAGATTAATCTAACTTGCGTTATTGTAAGCATCAACTCAGGTAAGTATCTGAACTATCCTTTACATTGTGCAAGTATCCTACCTTTGCATTTCCTTTATGCAATGGGCATGAGTAAGAATGTTTAAGAATTATATTATTACTGTACAGATTATTAACCCTATAATATATACACTCATTGCTTATCAACATGTTAATATATGATAATTTAGATATATATTCTGTTCGTTAATTTCTATAAATGGTTATACAAGTGTCCCCACTTGGATAATTATTGTATTTAATCACATGTTGATACACCTTTGTCAATTACCCGTATATATATATATATATATATATATATATATATATATATATATATATATGTTGAATTATATATTATTGTTGAACAAGACAAAACTTTTGGTTTGGAACCCGACAAGTATGAACATCCCGTAAACGGGAAAACTTTTTATGAACCCAAGGTGGACAGAGTAAACGATACTATCGTTCTGGCATGTAGTATTGATCAATACAGGGCATAACGGGCTGATCACCCCCGTGCCCATAAGTTATGACGGTTTGTAGATGAATTTCTACTAAACCTATTCGAAAATTGAAAACAATGTTCAGAGTATGTCACCTAAACCCCAATTATAGTCATTACGTAGTTTCAAAAATTTGATAGAGAGTTGTTATGTTATTATTATCGGTTCAGATTACTTCACAACTACTGACTTGTTGTAGAAGAGTAGTACAAAGAAAACATTTAACCCTTTCAGCTAATATTTATAATTGTTATTACTTGCTGGGCACTCAAATGCTCACTTTTGCTTAAATTAAATGTTTTCAGTTAAGTATGATCAACCAGAAGGCTCAGGCAAGAACAAGGGGAAAAGAAAGCTGTTCGAATGAGATTTCTAATATGTTGTGTAATAATTATAGTTTATTAAGACAATGTTACTTATTATCTATGATGTAATAAATGTTTAAATGTCTCATACGTGGGAGTAAACTTTGATGCATGTAAATAAAGTTTGAATTTTATATTATTGTTATTATTAGTAGTATTATTCAGCTTATAGAAATGGTATCGTGAAGCACCGAGTTCGGGTTTTAAGTACCCGAATTTAGGGGCGTCACAGGTTGGTATCAAAGATTTAGGGTTAGAAACCTTAGGGGGGGAATCGACCTTACGCTATAACCTTAGGACAGAGGGAAACATTGAAAATACAAATAACTCATATAGAGTTTAAAAGGAGATGAATTAAATAAATTCATTGTTAAACAAAATAAAAGATAACTCTTATAAAATTATTGTTTGCTATGTGTATATACTATATGCTAATCAGGATAATTTATGTGTGTAGATGTCTGGTGGAAAAGGCTTGTTATATGCTTATAGCATGAAGGAGGATCAAATCCATACACCTGAGCTAATATCAAAGCCAATTGCTGAAATAGAGGCTCACAATGAAACCAACTCGGATGAGGTGGTGGTATTAGAAAACGTAGTACCAGACCCGGAGATGTTGGAGCTGACAGATAGTGATACAGACACTAAAGTTGAAGCTGATCAAGCATCAACGGAGGTGCAAGATCTGAGGAACAAGGTTTCTTCTCTGGAAAAGCTGTGGGATATAGAAAAGCTGCTAAATAGTCAACTGCGTCAGGCATTAATAGAAACAATGGAAGAACAAGATAAGCTTAAAATCTAAATTGATCAGATGGGAGCCTCAAACAACACATCGCGTGTAGCTCCGAGTAAGAAGGGAAAAAGAAAGATAGAAGACCATGACATAGGAAAACCCGATAAGAAGAAAGGGAAAAGAAAGAGAAAAGATCGTGACTTAGAAAATAAGTAGGATTAGTAGTTGATTATGTATGTTTGATAAGATACATGTGTAATGTAATGTTCCCAACTTTTGTATTAGTCAAGGCTGTAAATCCTGACTTTTGTAGGGATAGCAGTATGTGTTGCGTTGTGTAAAGTACTTGGAATTAATAAATATGAATCTATGTTTGAGTAATGAACCAAGTTTAATATATTAAACTTATATGATAAGGTTTGGAATGTGAGTTAAATTTATGATTTTATATAATCAGATAATGCCGCCAAGACGTCGAACTCGAAATCAAATGGCAGAAAAATCTGTCAATAACGCTGAGGGACAACAGCAAGACCCGATGCAGAACTTCGTAAATATGACAGCACAAGCGATGCAGGAGGGAATACCAGCCGTAGGGAACCAGCCAGACAATTGCTTGGCAAAATTTAAAGACTTCAAAGCAGTAGGACCACCAAAATTCAGAAGGTCAGCTGACCCTATAGAAGCCCAAACATGGATTAACGAGATAGAAAAGGTGTTCGTAATTGCTAGGGTAGATGAGGGACAAAAGACCTCTTTTGCCACTTATATGATGAAGGGGGAGGCTAACTTTTGGTGGGAGGCAAATCAAGCAAGGGCAGGAGAAGGAGTAGTGATTTGGGCTAGGTTTAAAACTTTATTTTTCAAAAACTACCTCTCAGCTAGCATGCAGGCTAGGATGGAGGTAAAATTTTTGGAATTAAAGTAGGAGAACATAACTGTTGCGGAGTATGCAGCAAAGTTTAATGAGTTGGCTAGGTTTGCTCCGCATCAAGTTGATACGGAGGCTAGGAAGGCAAGAAGGCTTGAACTGGGCTTCAAACCCTAGCTCTACAATAAGGTGGTCGTGTTTCAGATCAATACTTTTGCAGCACTCATGGAGAAGGCTATCATAGCTGAGGAGGGGAGTGAGGCCATGAGCCTCTACAACAAGGAGAAGAGGAACCAAAGCAAGGTCGGAGGAGCTGTGAAGGTGGAAGGTAATAGTGGAAATAAGGGTGAGAAAAAAAAGGGGGATGTTCAGGTGAAGCAGGAAGGTGTGAAGAAACAGATGGTGCAGTGTAAGAATTGCGGGAAGAATCACTCTGGTGAGTGTCTGAAGGGTAAGTTTGTATGTTACAAGTGCGGGTAGGAGGACCATATCTCTCCCAACTGCCCCCAACCCATGGATGAATAGTGGGTGTTTTCTATGTGGATCGACAGAGCACAAGTTGAAGGATTGTCCAAAGAGAAAAATGGAGGCAGGGAGTGTAACCACGGGAAAAGGCAGCGGGACTCTGGCAATCACATGACCGACTTCAGCCAACAAACCAACCGCACGAGTCTTCAACATGACGGTCCAGGATACGGTGGCAGCTGGGAATGGAACTCCAGGTATTATTCGAATAACTTTTATTTTCGTGTATATATATATATATATTTGATTTTCCTATATATAGCAAATTATTTTATAAAGAAATTTTGAGGGAGGAATTTGAGTTCTTTTAGAAATCAAACTTCCGTTTAATCAAACAGACATGCTTTATGTTGAATGGTTAAAGAGTTGTTCGATCAATTATGATCGAGATCTATTTGCAATGATTGCGTATGCTATGTACTCTTGTATGTATGAGTTTTAAAACGGTGATTCCGATGACGAAATCCTTATAAGTGACGGAGAATGTAATAACCCGATATTTTCAATATAAAATAAATAAGAAATTTTGCATATAAATTTTTTTTATCTTAATGAAGAGAATCAGTGTCAAGTATTGTGCATATATTTATGTGATAAATAAAATTTATTTATTTCATGAATAATTTCAAATAATTTTATTTTAGAATTTTTGATCATTATAAAATATATTCTTATAATAATTAATTTTATGGTAGAAATGTCTTTATTAATTATTTTCCATGAAAATATGATTTCTGTATTATTTAAATAATATATGAAATGATTATTGAAATTATTATAATTATTATTTCATTATATGAATTTGTACAGAATATTTAAGTTAATTATTTTAACTTAATTATTGATGTTGTATATGAAGGATAAACCATTTATGGAATCCAAACCCTAAATTTGGATTTTTATCAAGGGATAAAAATAATAATATAATATTAATTATATTTTGATTTTTTAGTGCTATAAATATGTATTGTAAATGTGTAGATTGATAATGGTTGGCCAAATATGGTAAATTATATCACGACCCTCATATCGTGTTATTAACTCCTAATTGTTAAACTCCGTTATGAGTTCGAGAATGTGTAGTAATTGTGTTATATGAATTTTATTGCGTATTATATAATTTTTGTAATTAGGAGAAAGCCTAATTATTATTTGAAAGCCCTAATTTGCTAAAATTAGAGACCCTAATTATTATTTTTATAAATTATTATGATAATTAGAAAACCCTACTTGTTAATTTGGGAACCCTAATAATATTAAGGAACCCTAATTGAAAAACCCTAATTTTCTATTTAAAACCTTGATTTTAAATTAGTGTGTTTAATTAAAATTTTATTACACCTTAATTTTAATTTTTCAAACCCTAGAAATTATTTGGAAAATTTTAAGATGTAAAATCTAGTGATTTAATCCTAGATTCAAGCACCTAGGACAAGAATACCCTTGAGATTTTAACCAAAATTACTAAAATACCCTATTGTCCCATTAGTTGAATTATTGCTAGTAAATCTTCATCAAATCTTGGCAGCCACCCTACCCTATCAACCTAGCAGCTAGATTAACATCACATGATTAGCCATCACATACATGTCATACATGATTTCTAGATTTAAGAGAGAAAATGTGCTCATTTTGGCCTAATTTGTTCACAAATACCTAGCCATACTCTCTCAAGACCAAACCTCTAAAATTTCCTTGCTAGATCAGTCCCTAATCAAGCCCCACGAACACCAGCATCAAATCAGAAACATAAAAGTCAGAATTTGATCATAAGGAGGTAAAACCTAATTTAGAAATCTGACTTTTGATCTTGTGTTATATGTTATGATTTATTGTTAAAATATGTTATTTGTAGTCCATATAGTTGATTTGGGTCGGTATTTGTTAGACCCATAACATCTAGAGGCTCAAATTTGAAGTTTTTAAAAATTTGGAAAAAATTCAAGTTGTGGCCTGACAACAAATGTCAGTGGCCACAGATCTTTGGTCGGTTATGAGTTTTGTTGTTTTTAACTTGTTATGTGTAGCTTGTAATGTGCTCTTTAATCTGCAAAAAGAATAAGAGTCATTTGATGTATAGATTGGTAGTTATTAATGGTCAAACGTCGTTGACCGGCATTGACCTAGTATTTTCTGGGCAACCCAAAAGGTCATCACCAGCGTCTGACAACTTATTCCAGCATCTAGATCTGTCAGTTTGTTAATGTTTTGGTTATGTTGTTGTGACCAGGTTGTATTATGTTATTTACACTTTTGATCTATGCTTTTATTACATCTAAATATCAAATACACTGGATTTAGTAGCTGGTCAAATTTAGTAGAATGATCACGGATCCAGTTTTATGGGCAACCCATAAAACCTTTGATCATGTCCTCTGACATGGTTTGACCAGCTTGGGTCTATTGATTCTGTTGATGTTATGGTTATGTTTTGTAATAGATCTGTAGTGCTACATGTGGGCTAAAATCTGGAAGTCCTATATCACTAAAAGCTTACCTAATCAGCAAGTAGTGAAAGCCTTAACATGCACACTCGATCTGTTCTTCATTTCTGGAAAACCCAGAAATGAAGAACAGCCTCTGACACGATTTTCTGAGGCTTAGATCTTTTAGCTAGATGATGTTTAGACTTGAAATTTCCTTGATTCATGGACCTTGATAGATACTTTACACAGCCCGACGTCTAGAACACACTTAACATGAACAGATTTATAGATATAAGGTCAACAAAAGCGTTGACCGGCCATGACTATATTTTCTGGGCAGCCCAGAAACGTGATGAACAGCTCTGACAACCATTTTTCAAGCTCAGATCTCCTTAGTGTTATGTAGTTTGGCCAAGATTGTTGTTGGATCATGTAGTCTTGCACTAGTACTACAAGATCTAACCAACACAACGCCCAGAAACATCATGGTCATTGATTAATCCATGGTCAAACCTACCCACTCGAGACTGTCTATGAAGGTTCTGGGTTTCTCAAGAACACCTAAGGCGACAGATTCTGTCGCCAAAGGGTTTTACCGACAGACATAATAAAATTAATTAATTTAATTTCTAAAAATTATTTAAAAATAGTAAATAAATTCTAAAAATTACAAAAAATAGTTTTAAAAATTATTTTAAATTATAAAAATTAACTTTTGATAATTTGGCATATTTTTCATAAATATTATTATTTATTTAGATATTATTGGTATTTAAATTATTTGATAAATGTATTAAATAAATTAATTAAAAATGATTCTATTGTATTAAAATTCATTTTAAATAAAGAATAAGGTATTTAATAATATTTTAAGTTATAAAACATAACTTTTAATAATTTAAGATAATTTTCATTAATTATTAAATATTAATGATATTAGTTTTATTTAGTAATTATATTAAATAAATTAATTAAAAATGATTTTAATATTATAAAAATCATTTTAAATGAAAATAAATAGTTTAAAAATATTTTAAGTTATTAAATATAACTTTTGATATTTAAAGGTAAATTTCATTAATAAGTTAATATTAATGATATTAAGTTTATTTAATAATTATATTAAATAAATAGTTTAAAAAAGTTTTATTGAATTAAAAGTCATTTAAAAAGAAAATAAATGAATTAAAAATATTTTAAGTTATAATAGATGACTTTTAATATTTTGATAAATAATAAATTAATATTTTAATATTAATGGTAATTATTTAAAAATGATTTTAAATGCTTTAAAAATCATTTAAGTGTAATATTAATACTTTAAAAATATTTTGAGTTATTATAAATAACTTTAATATTTTGGCAATGGTTTCATTAATAGTTTAATATTAATTAAATATTAATGATAATAGAATTAATGAATATTTAAATCATTTAATAATGATTCTGATGTTTGAAAATTCATGATAAATTATAATAAATGTTTAAAAATTATTATAATTCATTTTAAAAATAATATGACTGATATTTTCAGTTATTGAACTACAGGATAGAGTTTTAGACTCGATAATTACCCGATAAAGTCGTCGGTACACCGAAATGTTTCAGAAATTGATCTGAACTTAGATAATTTGACTTGATAATTGTTTGTTTGTGATTCAATGGTTGTTAAACATATGTGACAATGTGATTAGATAATGTGTTGACTGCAATAAGCAATGCTATGTGTTAGGATATATTATTGTAATCGAACGAATGATATTATTACTGATAGGTCGCTGTATAAAAGATTAATCTAAGTTGTGTTATTGTAAGCAGCAGCTCAGGCAAGTATCTGAACTATCCTTTACATTATGCAAGTATCCTACCTTTGCATTTTCTTTATGCAATGGGCATGAGTAAGAATGTTTAAGAATTATATTATTACTGTACAGATTATTAACCTTATACTATATACACTCATTGCTTATCAACATGTTAGTATATGGTAATTCAGATATATATTCTATTCGTTAATTTCTATAAATGGTTATACAAGTGTCCCCACTTGGATAATCATTGTATTTAATCACATGTTGATACACCTTTGTCAATTACCCGTATATATATACTGAATTATAGATTCTTGTTGAACAAGACAAAACTTTTGGTTTGGAACCCGACAAGTATGAACATCCCGTAAATGGGAAAACTTTTTATGCACCCAAGGTGGACAGAGTGAACGATACTATCGTTCTGGCATGTAGTATTGATCAATACAGGGCATAACGAGCTGATCACCCCCGTGCCCGTAAGTTATGACGGTTTGTAGATGAATTTCTACTAAACCTATTCAAAAATTGAAAACAATATTCATAGTATGTCACCTAAACCCCAATTATAGTCATTACGTAGTTTCAAAAATTTGATAGAGAATTGTTATGTTATTATTATCGGTTCAGATTACTTCACAACTATTGATTTATTATTCTATTATTCTTCTTTTATTTGTTAAGTGAGTTTAGATTCATTCAAAATTATAGCATTCGTTTAAGCATAAATGAATAGTGATACAGTTGATGCATAATAATTTAATCTTGAAACCTTTCTCCGTGAATCGATACTTTCTTGCTCTTTACTACTTGTTGACCCATGTATGCCTGCATGAGTTAGAGTCCTTTTGTTAAGACTAAAAAGGAGGCAACAAGTTTTTGAAAAAACTTGTTGGTCGTTTTATCGATCAATATATGCGTGCAAGTATACACAGTCAACAAGTAATAAAGAGTAAGTAAAGTATCGTTCCCACGGAGAATTAACTAATAAATTTCACCAAGCACTAGTCCATAACCATTTCAGTCTTATTTAAACGAATGATTTAATATTTTTTATTTAAACTGTGAAATTAAATAAACCTAGCTATTCCTAGAGTGAGATTAGATAATGAAGATTTAAGATTACAATTTCATCTATTGAATCATTTAAATCCATACACTCCCTGTTAAGCCAAATTACTTGCACTGGATTGCTAGTCGAGAACACGAAAGTAAAGTACAATCATATCTCAATGTACTATATTCATATCACAAATAAATCACAATTGATAGAATACACATGAACACCCACATTACCTAAACCACTATATGTCTATGTGATTTACAAATAATTAGGGTTCAAGCCTAAATTCTCAAATGACTACAACCAATGCCTTAATATATGTCTATCCTAAGCACGAATCATATATTCCATTACCATGTAGAATGTGACGCCCCAAAATCCGGGTATCTTCCAACCCGACAAATGGTGCTCCACGATACTACAATTCATACAGTCATTCCATTGAGACAACAACAAAATGATTGTATTCACTATCTTTGTATTACAATAATAACAAAACCTTTCCTAGGTTCATAACCGAATACATTCTTTGTTCTTCATAAGTATATTACATACAAATACACTATTCTATTACAGGATGTTTAACTGTCCATCTTAGCCTTCCCTTTATCTCTCTTAGAACTCTCAGTTCGTTTGGCTTTAGCTGCAAACATATGGCTCAAGCAAGAGTGAGCACTGCTGGCTCAGCAAGTTTTAACACAGAATCATATGAATATCACATTGGCAATTAATTGTTTCACTTCCATAGCTGAACAATAAACTACGAAGCGATGTAAAATATTTGGCTAGTACCTCTCATTTCATAAAAACAATTCCAAAGTATATATAATAGCTTAGGAATTCTGAACCGGTCAAAAACCATGAACATACTCTTTCCATTTTCATACTTGAAAAGGACATCCGGCACTAAGGCCATCCATCTGTCTTTACTTACGAGCACTTCTAGGTGATCAACCTATTGTACTCTATGTTGATCAACACTCTTTCGTTAAACGTATTTACGTTTAACATTTGGCAACCTCGCGTGCCCATCGAATAATCGATGAAGATACTTTTGTTTGTTCATAGATAAACTTACCTTCACATCCGTACCAAATACTTGGCATAGGATAGCGTTAACAATTTTATAATCAAAGACTTGTAAATAAATCAATCCATTCTTCAATACCAGTCTAGCCGAGTTAAAACAGGCATCGACTCTTTCTTTAAAACCATTCATGCACTTCAAAGCATGCATCATAGAAAGCTTGGCTAACACAGAGGTTAGACAAGTGTAAAGAAATACTTGCCTTCAAGCTTCTTCGAATATATAATTCAATCAATTCTCAGTCCTTACAGGATCTACATGATATATTCACATAACAAACTGTAATTAGTTATCAAACAAACTAACTTTATAGCTTTAACCAACTTCTTTCTCTTCTATGTCTTACTTGAATTTATTTTGTTTAATAAAGTCAATCAGTCTTTTTATACTTCGTTACGGCTTATTAACGTTCTTACGTTATTAACCGACATTCGATCATCATTGGTGAACTACCAACGTTGAACATCATCCACGGTGTGCTTATTACGTTCTCGCGTTCTTCGTTTAATTCTTATTAAACCATATCAATCTTCTAACGTTATCACTTCATAAGTGATTTAAAGTCATCCTTATTACATACATTAAGTACCTTTATTGTCTTACCTTTGGCCTACATTCAAAGGGAACGAAAACCTAACTTGGTCAACATTTTTCTACCGCTGGCGCTGCGGCGCCAGACTCTAGTACACTATTGGCGTTGCAGCGCCAACTAGCAGTAGCCAGAGCCCGGAGCCGGCACTGCAGCCTTGCCATTACTGCTGGGTTTGGCACTGCGGCGCCGCCCTTGTGCACCAGTTGGTCAAAACAGTTGGTTTTTCCAATGAAACTCCCGGCTTCATAATTCGTTTGTTTTACATCCGAATTGGCTCATTCGAAAGCCCGCAACTCATAAATTACATCCTCTAAGTGTTCATATAAGAATTTTACACTTTCAAATCTGTTAACTCATAATTCACCTTTTAGTTCATGTTTGAGCGTTCGTTTATCGTTTTCGACCGTTCAATAACCGTTCTCTTCGTTATAAGTCGGAATTCGACGATTCTTGCGTCCACGACTCTTAAATACCTTATCTCACATGTTGACATTGGAAACCAACATTTTCAATCACACGACAACTTTTGACCCTTAATCCGAGATTTCTACGTTTTCGACGTTTAACGTCTATTTTTGTAAAATTCTCTATAATTTCGATACTCGTGTTTTATACGCTAAATCAAATGGAACACTCCATTGATTCATCATCTACATCCTAACCAATCAATATGCCCATACCTTAGCTATAATGGTTTTTAAATCATCCTATCATAACTAAGTTCACATTCATGACTTTCTTCGGGTTTTAACTTACATAACTACTTACGATTTTTTCATTCGATCATAACCTATCAATGTTTTCATTATTAATAGTCATCCTTATTTCTCCTCACTAAACATGCTCCACCAATCTATAATTCTCTACGAGAAAGAAATAGAAAAAGATGAAGATTAATGTTTACGAGATATTACCTTTGTCGTTCTTCACGTTCTTGATAAACGTCTTAGGTTTTTCTTGGAAGTAGAGTGATTAGATGTTTCTAGCACGTTCTCTCTCTCTCAATATGTATTGGAAAATCTTTGTAAAACATTAAAAGTCCAACTCTAGCTTTGTATTTATAAGAAACTAATTGGAGTGCAAAAGGGTCCAAAAGTCACCTCCTTACTATTCACTACTTTATCACCAAGTAAAGTACTTGGTGATCAAGTAATCCACTTTACTTAGCCATCAAGTGGCCGGCCCACCTCCCTCGTGGATCATCCTATGGGTTGCCCCATGGGTTTTACCCATCCCGTGACCCGCCGGTTCGACCCGCGGTTTAACTTCTTGGATTGGGCTTATCTTTAATTAATATTGGGCCTTGACTTGGACTTGCTTATATAATTCATTGGGCTTGCTATTAGTCCAAGTCCAATTGGATTATACAAAATCCTTAACTCATAATCCATTAAAACTTCTCGTATTCTATGCATATAACTTTCGTATCATCTTCGTCTAGTACTCATACGATATTCGTATTATACGTCGTATTATACTTCATACCATACTCGTATCTCATATGTTTAATAATCAAAATGACAATATGCATTACATTTCTCTTTCGAAAATCTATTTCACAAACCCTTAGGTTTTAAGTCCACAGGCGAAAACTTTGTTTTTGCCATAACTGAAATATTATTAAATATTCCATCTCGTCTTGATATTCTATCATTACGCGTTTCTCAAAATTCCAAACCTCAGCTTAGAACGAAATTGGATGAATAGTACTTTTACGGAAACATTCTCAAAAAATCTTCGTTTTCGTCTTGATAATTCACAACAATTAATCCTAGCACAGAGCCAGAATACTAACCACATCCACATATTCTAGGTCATAGAATGACCTTCGAAAATCTTTCTCACATAATAAATCAATTAAATTCATTTAATCCTCATAATCAAATAAAAATTTAATTCATTCATAATCCAAAATTCTCAGGCGTTACATTCTTCCCTCCTTATAAGGATTCTGTCCCCAGAATCTCGCTATTCTTACATAAACAAATGAGGAAACTTTTCCTTCATTTTACTTTCGAGCTCCCACATTGCTTCATCAGCATCGTGGTTACTCCAAATTACCTTTACTGAAGGTATTATCTTATTTCTCAAGACTTGTTCCTTCCTATCAACAATTTGAATCGGAAGTTCTTCATAAGGCGGCATGCCTATACTAGCGTGAAAACTATTGTTGTACGCGAACTCCACCAAAGGTAAATATTCGTCCCAACTCCCTTTAAAATCCATAACGCAAGATCTTAACATATCTTCTAGCATTTGAATTGGCCGTTCACTTTGTCCATCCATCTCTAGATGATACGCCATACTTAATCTCAAATGTGTTCCCATTTACTCTTGCAAACTCCTCCAAAAGTTTGACGTGAATCGTGGATCATGAACGGACACAATCGAAATAGGTACTCCATGTCTAGAAATGATTTCCTTGATATAAAGCTTAGCTAACTGCTCTAGGTTATACCTAACTCCTATTGGTAGAAAGTGAGCCGATTTGGTTAACCGATCCACTATTACCCAAATAGCATCGTATCCTTTCCTCGCTGTTGGAAATCCCACCACAACGTCCATGGTGATATGCTCCCATTTCCACTTTGGAATATCCAGTGGATGCAATAACCCACTTGGTCGTTGGTGTTCAGCCTTAACTTTCTGATAAGTTAAGCACTTACTAACATATTCTGCGATCTCCATCTTCATATTCGGCCACCAAAAGTTTCGACGAAGGTCTTGATACATCTTAGTACTACCAGGATGTATCGAGTACCTTGAACTATGAGCCTCACACAAAATCTCTTCTTTTAAATCGAAATTATTTGGAACCCAAAATCTTCCTTCAAAACGAAGTAAACCTTCTTTATCAAAGTTATACTTAGTCTTCATGTCATCCTTCATTATCTTTTTCATTCGCTCACATTCTTCCATACTTATCTGTACTTCCTTAACCCGTTCCACTATCGTTGGTCGAGTCTCTATTGAGAATAACATCTCCACCGTTTCACTTGGTAACTTAACTTCCAACTCCATCCTTGACATCTCTGTTATTAACTCATTCTGAGTAGTTAACATTGACAGCTTTTCTCTTCCCTTCTGACTTAACGCGTTGGCTACTACATTTGCTTTCCCCGGATGATACAAGATATCATAGTCGTAATCTTTTATCAACTCTAACCACCTTCTCTGCCTCATATTCAACTCCTTATGTGTGAAGATATATTTCAGACTTTTATGATCCATGTTATCTCACACTTTTTCATGTATAAATAATGTCTCCATATTTTTAAGGCAAACACTACTATTGCTAATTCTAGGTCATGAGTAGGATATACCTTCTCATAATCCTTTAATTGGCGTGACGCATACGCAATAACCTTGCATTGCTGCATGAGCACGCAACCAAGTCCTCTATGCGAAGCATCGCTATAAACTGCAAAATTTCTCGTATCATCTGGTAAGGATAATACAGGTGCCTCACTTAACCTCCTTTTTAGTTCTTGAAAACTATTTTCACACTTTTCTGTCCACTCATACTTCACCGACTTTCTTGTCAGATTTGTCAACGGAGTAGCTATTTTAGAAAAGTCCTAAATGAGCCTTCTATAGTATCCCGCTAACCCTAGAAAACTCCGAACCTCAGTTGTCATTTTCGGTTACTCCCACTTATTCACTGCTTCCACCTTCGCTGGATCTATGGATATGCCATCTTTATCTATAACATGTCCTAGAAACTACACTCGTTCAAGCCAAAATTCACACTTAGTGAATTTCACATAAACTTCTCCCTCCATAGTGTTTCCAATACTATCCTTAAATGTTCCGCATGATCTTCTGGCGTCTTAGAATAAACTGAAATATCATCAATGAACACTACCACGAACTTGTCCAAATACTGTTTGAACACTCTGTTCATCATATCCATGAATGCGGCTGGCACATTGGTCAATCCAAACGACATAACCAGAAACTCGTAATGCCGATAACGAGTTCTGAACGCCATCTTAGGTACATCCTCCTTCCTCGCTTTCAGCTGATGATACCCCGTACGTAAATCTATTTTAGAAAAATACTTTGCCCCTTTCAACTGATCAAATAGATCATCGATCCTGGGTAATGGGTATTTATTCTTAATCGTTAACTTGTTCAACTCTCGATAGTCGATACAAAGTCATAACGACCCATCCTTTTTCTTTACAAACAATATCGGTGCTCCCAATGGTGACACACTCGGTTGAATATACTTTCTATCTAACAGTTCTTGTAGTTGAACCATTAACTCCTTCATCTCTACTGGCACCATCCTATATGGTGCCTTTAAAACTGGTGCCGTACCCGGCAACAAATCAATCACAAATTCTACCTCTCTATCTGGCGGAATACTGGGTAGCTACTCCAGAAACTCATCTGCGAACTCTTGAACTACCGCTATCTGTTCCAATGATGTTTCCACTCTTTGGGTATCCATAACATGACACAGGTAACCCTTACACCCCTTCTTCAACATCTTTTTAGCTTGTGTCGTGGTTAGATAACAAGAACGTCCTGATGATTTATTACCATAAAACACCACCTCAGGTTTCTTAGAAAGACTTAGGTTTACACTCTTTCTATGACAATTTATTATCGCTTTATAGTTAATTAACTAATCCATACCGAGAATTACATCGAACTCTCTTAACTTTTTCGGTAAAAGATCTACCGATAACCTGTTACCTCTAATATCTACGAAACAATTCCTATGAATGTGTTCAATGGGAATTATCTCCTCGTTTGCTACCTTAACGTCTAAAGGTATTTCTAACTTTTCAGGATTTAATCCCAATTGCTTAGCAAATCTACATGCTATAAAAGAACAAGTAGCACCCGAGTCAAATAACACGTAAGCATTTATTTCATTGACTGGAATGATACCTGCTACTACATCCGCCAATGCAACCGCATCTTGGACAGTCATATTAAAGGTTCAAGCTGAGGGTCTACCCAATGATGGTGTTGGTCCAGTAATGGCTAAATTACCACTACCAGAACCCTTACTGACCTCCACCCCCTTCTTCGGGCAATTTCTTGCCATGTGGTCCATCGACCCACAAATAAAATAGCCCCGACTTTTCTTAGGATTGGGACAGTTGGGAGATATGTGACCCTCTTGCCCACAGTTATAACAACCCGTTTTCCCTTTTAAACAGACTCCCAGATGAGTCTTGCCGCATGTCTTGCATGCCTCCATCCTACGTTTAGGATCCCCTTGTTTCACCCCAGTATTCCCAGGGTTAAAATTATTTCGTTTAGGCATATTTCCACTACCACTGGCAACCTCTGCCTTATTTCCTCCCTCTCCCTTACTCTTATTCTTTCTTTCCTTATGGTATTGGGTCAACGCCTCACTACCACCCTCTGCTATTATCGCCTTTTCCAAAATGGTCCCGTAGAAAGCACTCTGAAAAACCGAAATTCTACTATATAGCCAGGATTTTAGGCCCTGCTCAAACTTACGAGACTTTCTCTCATCCGTGTCCACTTGGTGAGGAGCAAATCTTGCCAATTCATTAAATTTGGCTGCATATTGGGGAACCGTCATGTCCTCTTATTTAAGTTCTAGGAACTTAATCTCCATTCACCCTTGCATGCTAGTAGGGAAGAAGTTCTCAAAGAATATCTTCTTGAACTGTTCCCATGTAATAGCATCAGCTCTAGCCCCACCCTGATGAGCCTCCCACTAGCAGTTGGCTTCCCCCTTCATCATATAAGTTGCAAAAGAAGTCTTTTGCGCCTCAGCTACATTTGTAATTACAAACACCTTTTCTATTTTCTTGACCCATGTCTAGGCCTCCATTGGGTCCGTTGTTCCTTTGAACTTAGGTGGACCTACACTTTTAAATTCCTTAAAGGTAGTCGTTCGAGCTACCTAGGTCCTGCCAGCGCTCTACCCCTGGCTTGATTAAATGCAGCCATTAATAAGTTAACGAACTCTTGCACTGGGTTATTAGGACCCCCCTGGTTATCGTTATGCGATTCCGCCTCTTAATTATGTTGTCTTCTTCTTGGCGGAATTTCTGATTAAATAAATAAAGTTTCGTTATTACTTATTTGCTTACTTAGTTATTAGTCGTTGAACAAATGAACAATAACTCATACACCACAAGCACATTACATAAAAACTTCCTTATATTAATATGCTTCTTTATAGTCAAGACTATTTACAACTTGCTTTTCATAGCCAAAAACTATTACATATATATCCCGCGATTGACTTTCACAAAAATTGGGATTTTCAAAAAGATTACCCTTTAATTATACAAAAGAGGGTTCTACGTCAGTACACAAAATATTTACCATTCTAACTTCTAAAACTGTCTAACAGCATTCTCATGCTTCTCGTTCGCTAGAATCGACACGATATCTCGACTTATAGTATCTCGAGTCTGTCCCAACTCAATAGAATAACAAGCTATTTTAAGCTTGAAATCCTCATGCGCACTGTCATTGATATATGACATTCGTGCTATCTTCTGGTCTTTCTCTACTAGTTTCTTACAAAGTTCAACAACCTCGTTCTTATAGTCCCTAGCCTTGTCAGTCATGAACACCTTCTCATCATGCTCTATCTCATAGTCTGACTCTGCAGACTCCTTGGCACTATAGAGATCATTGATCTCTTCCTTATGGTGCTGCACCATATTGTGCAGTTGAACGTTACGGTCAAGCACCAAGAGGTACATTGCCCTCATCGTCTTTATCGGTGTTGACTCTAAGGCAGGCATCACCGTATTAACCGATGTTACCTCCATATCATCCTCCACACATATCATCATATTCAGATATGATGCTAATCCCATGGTCTCCTCGGAATAATCCTCCTCTGAAAAATACTCCTCGGGTTCTGATTCTTCTAGAATAACTACAGGTATCTCCGCTACAGGAATATGTACTTGCTCTACTCTGTGAACAGACTCCTCGCTTACCACATGTATATCCCTATACATCATGCTATAGATTGACATCTACAATAACACATAACAAATTGATTAATACATAATACATAATAATATAAGCACAAATCACATTTAATCCATTTAGGGTTACTTTCCATCTTTTAAATCTTTTGGTACTGAGTTTTCTTGATACCTTATTAACTCATTTGACTCGAGTTAACTTTTCTTTGGACTTTCCTTTCCTAACGAGGTTATTAGCCTAAGGTTCTTCCCCCTTAAGTTTTATAACCTAATACTTTGATACCAACCTGTGACGCTGTAACGACCCCAAAATTCATAAAATTAAATTCTCGATTTCAGTAGTTAATAATACATTCAACCTCAAATTTTACATCATTAAATGATAATACAACCATCAAAATTTTTGCAGAATAATTAAAATTGTCTATTACAATCTATATTTGTTCCCAAAATCTTCAACCTTTACATCTAAATAACTCATAATCATTTTCATACTACAATAGATTGCATTGCGAAATGATATTACAACTCAACATTAATACATCATTCGAAACCTTAAACATGGTTCAAATACTAATAACACAACAAATGTGTATAAATCCTCAAGTATCACATCTGATTCATGTCTTTCAAGTAACACATAACTTTTCCTTGAATCTTGGACCTGCAAACGTGGTTATTTGCAAGGTTGAGCTCGACAGCCCAGCAAAATCTAACAGTTTTCATGCATCACATAGCATATAATAACATGCTCAAAATACATATCATAATAATTAAAGTAACATGGCATACATGCTTTAACTCACATAGCAAATATAAAGATTGAGTTCCTTACTCAAACATCATTATTTAACCAAAATAATGTAGTCATAAATTGACTTTAACATTTCATGATTTCAACGTGTATAACATATCATGCTCGCTTACAACACATATAACATATCATGTAATTTAAAACAGTTCATCAAGTCCACGTAGAAAATAGGAACCGAAAAACTTGTCTTGATCGTTGTTTACCAATAACAGTTTAACAGCTTACAATTATCTGCACTTCACGTGACCTACACAATTATATAATCACACACATCAACTATTAGTCACATAACAACACATAATAATTGTAATGTAAACTCTACTCCACATCTGATAATCTTTCCTATTAATTAGCACACAATGTTCAATTAGATTATGTTAACTTTTCAACTTATGTAATATTCGAAATTCATATAAGTGTTTAAGTCTTGCTAGGAATATTTATGGGTTTTATATTAAACCCATTCCATATCTTATATTATTTATTTCATTTGACTTAAAAACTTTTTACGTTCAATAACACTTATCACGGTGTTTCGACTTTTATTCGTCACACGTCTGATTTGCCTCTCTTGTGTATGCTTATTATGCTTCTATAACTTATCTAATACATCACTATATTAATGTTAAGCATCATTATATATACTAACATTCATATTTTATAACTTAGAACAACATCTTTTATCGTCAAGAGCATTACACTAGCATACGTGCATGCCCGACGCCCTCTGATTGCCTTTGAAAACACAATAGTCCTAAAGATGACAATTTGGACCCCTGTTACCTACCTCAAATTGAAAACCTTAAAGAATAGGAGTTGTAGGTCTACTCGTCCTCGTTCCGGAACATCTTGAATCACTTCAATCGGAGTTCGTACGAAAAAGTTATATTCATTTTAGTAAAACATGTTCGGTCAGTTTTTTTTCCCAAAAATTCGGTTAGGCAGCCTACCCCCCCCCCACCTGGGCGGGGGTTTTTGTACTAGGGGGTCCGCCGGGGCAGGGGTCTCTTCTGCTAACTCGCGATTTCAGCTCTAAAACACTACGGAAAGCCAAATTAGGCCTCCAAGCTCCTTTCTAACAACTATACCAACCTACCCAGAGTGTAATAGGTTTATAGAAACATAATCTAATGTTTTCTAACGCGTTTCTAGCCATCTAAACAACATAAACATCCAAACTACAACCATTAATTTCACTATTTGTCTTCTTTCTTCTTCTTTTGACATTCATAGTGAAAGTCTTCGTTGTGAATTCGTTTTTAAACCAATTCAAGTAATTCCAATTCTGATAACTCATATTCTTAACATACTAACATAATACATGATCAATTTCAACAATAAATCATAACCAAACATCAATTTGATAGTTTCAAAAGCCGTTTTTCATAAATTAATTCACAGAAAATCATTATGAACAAAATTCCTCTTGTTTATCAAAATTACATGGACTGAATTGTTAGAACAACCATATAACTCATAATCAAACACTATGAACATGATTTCATCATGTTTATCATATCTTTGTGAATTGAAACCTTTGAACAACTACAAAAATCTCATGTAAGCGTATACATGAAAACATATGAACACCGTATATGTATATAAATTCACAATCATGAAAACCTAATTTCACAAAGACTAAATACAAAACATCCTAATTGAGTATAAGGGTTAGTTTGATACGTTTCAAGGTTGAATTAGGAGAAAAGATGGAGATGGTGTTTGTTTTCTCAAGGTTTCCCTTCGTCTTCTTCTTCTTCTTCTTCTTCTTCTCTTTGAAAACCTATTTCTCTTAACTTCCTTTTGGGCTTAAACCATATACAATATACGTAAAGTAAATTAAACTAACGTACATCTTTTCAAAGGTTTTAAAACTGACGCTCACTAATGATTTCATTAAATTATCAGTTACATAACTAATATATATATATATATATATATATACATATATATATATATATATATATATATATATTATACAATTTATTTAATTTATATTATTATAAATTCAAAATTTAAAATCCAAAAGCCATAGGGGCTTTGGTTGGCAAAACAATTTAAAACTTAAAGACTTAATATATTTAAGCCTTGTTTGACAAACTAAATAAAAACTACTTTGATTTATTTTAATAATCACTTATAATATAGTTATTTGTCACAGTTCTATTAAATTATGTTTTCATACTTAATTAATTAATTCTAATAACAATTTATCAATTAAATCATTTAATCACAAAACTCAATACAAATAATTACCCATTAAAATGAAATATCAATATAATAATTCATTTAATCATTATAAACTCTCTAACTTAATTGTTAAATTAAATTATCACACTATCCCATAATTATTAATTTTCTTAACTCATTAATTATTTATTAAACAAATAATTAACCAAATCAAATCAAATCAATTAAACAAATATTTATTAAACGTTTAAACACATCTATTAAATATTTATACAATTCAATAAATATTTAAAAATTATAATTAAAATTCTGAAAAATCTGGATTGTTACATCTTTCCCTCCTTACAAGGATTTTGTCCCCAGAATCACAACTCAAACAATTCATTCATCACATTAATTCTTCAAACTCTGGGATGTCACATCCTGTAACGACCCCAAAATTCATAAAATTAAATTCTCGATTTCAGTAGTTAATAATACATTCAACCTCAAATTTTACATCATTAAATGATAATACAACCATCAAAATTTTTGCAGAATAATTAAAATTGTCTATTACAATCTATATTTGTTCCCAAAATCTTCAACCTTTACATCTAAATAACTCATAATCATTTTCATACTACAATAAATTACATTGCGAAACGATATTACAACTCAACTTTAATACATCATTCGAAACCTTAAACATGGTTCAAATACTAATAACACAACTAATGTGTATAAATCCTCAAGTATCACATCTGATTCATGTCTTTCAAGTAACACATAACTTTACCTTGAATCTTGAACCTGCAAAAGTGGTTATTTGCAAGGTTGAGCTCGACAGCCCAGCAAAATCTAACAGTTTTCATGCGTCACATATCATATAATAACATGCTCAACATACATATCATAGTAATTAAAGTAACATGGCATAAATGCTTAAATTCACATAGCAAATATAAAGATTGAGTTCCTTACTCAATCATCATTATTTAACCAAAACAATGTAGTCATAAATTGACTTTAACATTTCATGATTTCAACGTGTATAACATATCATGCTCGCTTACAACACATATAACATATCATGCAATTTATAATAGTTCATCAAGTCCACATAGAAAATAGGAACCGAAAGACTTGCCTTGATCGTTGTGTACCAATAACAGTTTAACAGCTTACAATTATCTGCACTTCACGTTCCCTACATAATTATATAATCATACACATCAACTAGTAGTCACATAACAACATATAGTAATTGTAATGTAAACTATACTCCATATCTCATAATCTTTCCTATTAATTAGCACACAATGTTCAATTAGATTGTGTTAACTTTTTAACTTATGTAATATTCGAAATTCATATAAGTGTTTAAGTCTTGCTAGGAATACTTATGGGCTTTATATCAAACACATTCCATATCTTATAATATTCATTTCATTTGACTTAAAACACTTTTGACGTTCAATAACACTTATCACGGCGTTTCGACGTTTATTCGTCACACGCCCGATTTGCCTCTCTTGTGTATGCTTACTATGCTTCTATAACTTACCTAATACATCATTATATTAATGGTAAGCATCATTATATATACTAACATTCATGTTTTATAACTTAGAACAATATCTTTTATCGTCAAGAGGACTACACTAGCATACGTGCATGCTCGACGCCCTCCGATTGCCTTTGAAAACACAACAGTCCTGAAGATGATAATTTTGAACCCTGTTACCGACCTCAAATTGAAAAACTTAAATAATAAAAGTTGTAGGTCTACTCGTCCTCGTTCCGAATCATCTTGAATCACCTCAATCGGAGTTCGTCTAAAAACTTTATATTTATTTTAGTAAAACATGTCCGGTGAGTTTTTTTTTCCAAAAATTCAGTTAGGCAGCCTACCCCCCCCCCCCCCGCCGGGGCGGGGGTTTTTATACTAGGGGAGTCCGCCGGGGCGGGGGTCCCTTATGCTAACTCGTGATTTCAGTTCTATAACACTACAGAAAGCCAAATTACGCCTCCAAGCTCCTTTCTAACAACCATACCAACCTACCCAAGGTGTAATAGGTTTATAGAAACATAATCTAATGTTTTCTAATGCGTTTCTAGCCATCTAAACAACATAAACATCCAAACTACAACCTTTAATTTCACTATTTGTCTTCTTTCTTCTTCTTTTGACATTCATAACGAAATTCTTCGATGTGAATTCGTTTTTAAACCAATTCAAGTAATTCCAATTGTGATAACTCATATTCTTAATATACTAACATAATACAAGATCAATTTCGACAATAAATCATAACCAAACATCAATTTGATAGTTTCAAAAGCCATTTTTCATAAATTAATTCACAGAAAATCATTATGAACAAAATTCCTCTTGTTTATCAAAATTACATGGATTGAATTGTTAGAACAACCATATAACTCATAATCAAACACTATGAACATGATTTCATCATGTTCATCATATCTTTGTGAATTGAAACCTTTGAACAACTATAAAAATCTCATGTAAGCGTATACATGAAAACATATGAACACCATATATGCATATAAATTCACAATCATGATATCCTAATTTTACAAAGATTAAATACAAAACATCCTAACTTAGTATAAAGGTTAGTTTGATACCTTTCTAGGTTGAATTAGGAGAAAAGATGGAGATGATGTTTATTTTCTCAAGGTTTTTCTTCTTCTTCTTCTTCTTCTTCTTCTTCTTCCTCTTCTTCTTCTCTTGGAAAACCTTTTTCTCTAAACTTCTTCTTAGGCTTAAGCCATATACAATATACGTAAAGTAAATTAAACTAACGTACGTCTTTTCAAAAGTTTTAAAATTGACGCTCACTAATGATTTTATTAAATTATCAGTTACATAACTAGTATATATTATATATATATATATATATATATATATATATATATATATATATATAATAGTTTATTTATTTAATTTATATTATTATAAATTCAAAATTTAAAATCCAAAAGTCATAGGGCTTTGGTTGGCAAAACAATTTAAAACTTAAAGACTTAATATATTTAAGCCTTGTTTGGCAAACTAAATTAAAACTACTTTGATTTATTTTAATAACCACTTGTAATATAGTTATTTGTTACATTTCTATTAGATTAAGCTTTCATACTTAATTAATTAATTCTAATAATAATTTATCAATTAAATCATTTAATCACAAAACTCAATACAAATAATTACCCATAAAAATGAAATATCAATATAATAATTCATTTAATCATTACAAACTCTCTAACTTAATTGTTAAATTAAATTAGCACATTATCCCATAATTATTAATTTTCTTAACTCATTAATTGTTTATTAAACAAATAATTAACTAAATCAAATCAAATCAATTAAACAAATATTTATTCAACGTTTAAACACATCTATTAAATATTTATATAATTTAATAAATATTTGAAAATTATAATTAAAATTCTGGAAATTCTGGATTGTTACAGACGCCCCCAAATCTGGGTATCTTCCAACCCGACAAATGGTATTCCACGATACTACAATTCATACAGTCATTCCATTGAGACAACAACAAAATGATTGTATTCACTATCTTTATATTACAATAATAACAAAACCTTTCCCAGGTTCATAACCGAATACATTCTTTGTTCTTCATAAGTATATTACATAAAAATACGCTATTCTACTACAGGATGTTTAACTGTCCATCTTAGCCTTGCCTTTATCTCTATTAGAAATTTCAGTTCGTTTGGCTTTAGCTGCAAACATATGGTTCAAGCAAGAGTGAGCATTGCTAGCTCAACAAGTCTTAACACAGAATCATATGAATATCACATTGGCAATTAATTGTTTCACTTCCATAGCTGAACAATTAACTATGAAGCACTATAAAACATTTGGCTAGTACCTCTCATTTTATAACAATAATTCCAAAGTATATATAATAGCTTAGGAATTCTGAACCGGTCAAAACACTATGAACATACTCTTTCCGTTTTCATACTTGAAAAGGACATCCGGCACAAAGGTCATCCATCTGTCTTTACTTACGAGCACTTCTAGGTGATCAACCTATTGTACTCTATATTGATCAACACTCTTCCGTTAAACGTATTTACGTTTAACATTTGGCAACCTCGCGTGCCCATCGAATAATCGATGAAAATACTTTTGCTTGGTCATAGACAAACTTACATTCTCATCCGTACCAAATATTTGGCATAGGATATCGTTAACCGTTTTATAATGAAAGACTTGTAAACAAATCAATCCATTCTTCAATACCAGTCTAGCCGAGTTAAAATAGGCATGGACTCTTTCTTTAAACCCATTCATGCACTTCAAAGCGTGCATCATAGAAAGCTTGGCTAACACGGAGGTTAGACAAGTGTCAAGAAAGACTTGCCTTCAAGCGTCTTCGAATATATAATTCAATCAATTTTCAGTCCTTACAGGATCTACATGATATATTCACATAGCACACTGTAATTAGTTATCAAACAAACTAACTTTATAGCTTTAACCAACTTCTTTCTCTTCTATGTCTTACTTGAATTTATTTTGTTTAATAAAGTCAATTCGTCTTTTTATAATTCGTTACGGCTTATTAATGTTCTTACGTTATTAACCGACATTTTATCATCATTGGTGAACTACCAACGTTGAACATCATTCACGGTGCGCTTATTACGTTCTCGCATTCTTCGTTTAATTCTTATTAAACCATATCAATCTCCTAACATTATCACTTCATAAGTGATTTAAAGTCATCCTTATTACGTACATTAAGTACCTTTATTGTCTTACCTTTGGCCTACATTCAAAGGAAACAAAAACCTAACTTGGTCAACATTTTTCTACTGCCGGCGCTGCGGCGCCAGACTCTAGTACACTATTGGCGCTGCGGCGCCAACTAATAGTAGCCAGAGCCCGGAGCCGGCACTGCGGCGCGGCAATTACTGCTGATTTGGCGCTGCCCCTGTGCACCAGTTGGTCAAAACAGTTGGTTTTTCCAACGAAACTCCTGGCTTCATAATTCGTTCGTTTTACATCCGAATTGGCTCATTCAAAAGCCCGCAACTCATAAATTACATCCTCTAAGTGTTCTTATAAGAATTTTACACTTTCGAATCCGTTAACTCAGAATTCACCTTTTAGTTCATGTTTGAGCATTCGTTTATAGTTTTCGACCGTTCAATAACCGTTTTCTTCGTTATAGGTCGGAATTCGACGATTCTTACGTCCATGACTCTTAAATACCTTATCTCACGTGTTGACATTGGAAACCAATGTTTTCAAGTCACACGACAACTTTTGACCCTTAATCCGAGATTTCTACGTTTTCGACGATTAACGTCTATTTTTGCAAACTTCGCCATAACTTCGTTACTCGTGCTCTATGTGCCAAATCAAATGGAACACTCCATTGATTCATCATCTACATCCTAACCAATCAATATGCATATACCTTAGCTATAATGGTTTTCAAATCGTGCTATCATAACTAAGTTCACGTTCATGACTTTCTTCAATTTTTAACTTACGTAACCACTTACGATTTTTTTCATTCGATCATAACCTATCAATGTTTTCATTATTAATAGTCATCCTTATTTCTCCTCACTAAACATGCTCCACCAATCAACGATTCTGCACAAGAAAGAAATCAAAAAAGATGAAGATTAATGTTTACGAGATATTACATTTGTCGTTCTTCACATTCTTGATAAATGTCTTAGGTTTTGCTTGGAAGTAGAGTGATTAGATGTTTCTAGCTCTTTCTCTCTCTCTCTCTCAATGTGTATTGGACAATCTTTGTAAAACATTAAAAGTCCAACTCTAGCTTTGTATTTATAGGAAACCAATTGGAGGGCAAAAGGGTCCAAAAGCCACCTCCTTACTATTCACTACTTTATCAACAAGTAAAGTACTTGGTGATCAAGTAATCCACTTTAATTGGCCATCAAGTGGCCGGCCCACCTCCCTCATGGATCATCACATGGGTTGTCCCATGGGTTTTACCCATCCCGTGACCCGCCGGTTTGACCCACGGTTTAACTTCTTGGATTGGGCTTGTCTTTAATTAATATTGGGCCTTGACTTGGGCTTGCTTATATAATTCATTGGGTTTGCTATTAGTCCAAGTCCAATTGGATTATACAAAATCCTTAACTCATAATCCATTAAAACTTCTCGTATTCTACGTATATAACTTCCGTATCCTCTTCGTTTAGTACCCATACGATATTCGTATTATACGTCGTATTATTCTTCATACCATACTCCTATTCATACTAGTATAATACTCATATCTCATACGTATAATAATCGAAATGACTATATGCATAACATTTCCCTTTCGAAAATCTCTTTCACAAACCCTTAGGTTTTAAGTCCACAGGCGAAAACATCATTTTTGCCATAACTGAAATATTATTAAATATTCCATCTCGTCTTCATATTCTATCATTACGCGTTTCTCGGAATTCCAAACCTAAGCTTCGAACGAAATCGAATGAATAGTAATTTTGGAAAAACATTATCGGGAAACCTTCATTTTCATCTTGATAATTCACAACTATTAATCCTAGCACAGAGCCAGAATACAAACCACATCCACATATTATAGGTCATCGAACGACCTTCGAACATCCTTCTCACATAATAAATCAATTAAATTCATTTAATCCACATAATCAAATAAAAATTTAATTCATTCATAATCCGAAATTCTCGGGCGTTACATAGAATATACAAACACAAGCTATCAAGATCAAATCTAAACCCATACCCTGTCTTTCAAGTTTATATGGATTAATACAGTAATTGATGGCCAACCAATTAAGCAAATAAGCATGAATCTTAATAGACAACCCCATAGCAATTAATAAGGCTAACAATGAAGTATGTCAAAATAAACTAGGCAATAGATTCCATTGCAATCCCAAAATAGAATTTAACTCATAGTTGAATTAGAATCCATGATCCACAATTGAATATACATTGAAAGATACAAATAGAAGTAAAGAGAGTTAGGGATTAAGAATAGCAAATCTGAGTTTCTTCTCTTTTTTCACTTCTGAACTTCCAATGTTCTTCAATTGCTTCAATCCCCAAATCTTAGCTATTCTAGGATTCTAATCTACTCTTATCTAATAAGGAAATTAAAAAAAGAAAAGAGCATATGTTAGCTACGTGATCTCCCAAGGGGTGGAATCCCTCTTCATATAATGAAAATACGTCTTATTTATAAGCCCTAATTGAACCCCTCTCCAAGTTACGCTCTAATTGCATGTTTAGTGAAAAAGTCTGCTTTGGTCAACTTCTGAAGTGGTGCGGCCGGGCTGGAAATGGACTGGAATTGGGCGCAGCCATGCTCAAGTAGCAGAACTCGTCTTTTTGGTCCAGGGACTCGCGCGGCCGCGCCTAAAATACACTAAAATTAGCGCGCCCGCGCTGCTGGTTTTCTGCTGCAGTGTCCTCTGGTAAAATGACCATAACATTTGATCCGGAAAGAGTTACGGCGCCTGCCACCTATTAAATTGAAGCTCTCGACGAGCTATACAACTTTCATTCTTTGATAATTGAGAAATAATGGACCGATGAAGGATGAAATTGGATTGGAAGTGACAGCTCTGCAAATGGCCAACCAATACATTGAAGTTTAACGTCCGTTGGTACAAATGTCATAACTCTTGCATCCGAACTCCGATTGGAATGATTCAAGATGTTTCAAAAAGCTAAGAAGAAGCTTTAAAACATAATCTAAGTTTCAAGCCAAGATCATGAAATGAACATGAAAGCCCAAATGATGTCCGGATTGCTTTTCCTTACGTTTTCATACCAATAGTCGCTCACACCGTTCCCAAACATAAGATCTACAAAATGAACATGAAATGCATGAAAAGTAACTAAGAAACATGAGTATAAGTAATTAATTCAAGTAACAGATACCGGATAAGTAGGTATACAAACTACTTATCAAATACACCCAAACTTAAACCGTTGCTTGTCCCCATGCAACACAACATAATGCAATCTACATGCTATGCAAGCTATGCTACTATGCAAATGAATCCCAAGATTTCCAGCTAAATATGAATTCCAATAAGTTGTGCCTCAGAGAAATATCAAGATTCAAGAACAAAACATCAAACTAAGCTAATGACATAATGACATACAATCAGACAATCTCGACCTGCTATAAAGATGTTGTGTGTATGTGTTGTGTTCACAGATAAGCTTGACAAAGGTGAAGATTTTACATGCTATACTGCTTAAGAAAGAAAACTGAGGTTCAAATCAAGAACTATGCATATAAATGAAACAACAACTACTCCAACACATCAGTACAAGCTAAGGTTCAACAAAGGGTTTATTCTTTTTACTCACGAGGCCGATTTTCGTACTTTCTCGTGGTGTTTATTGAATTGTTTTCTTTTTCCCATGACTGTGCAATGCCTCATTCCATTAGGCTATTAGTGCTACGCCTTAGCAAGCTTTCAACCAACGACTCCCAAACCATAAAAGACCTTAGGGTGCTAGGTGTAGAGATAATCCCCTCGGGCGTACTTACTCAAGTAACAAAGGCCCCGAAACAAGACCAGCCACGGTAATTTTTTCAATTTTTTTATAGCAAGTATACCCATGTGTTCCCAAAGCTTGAGTTTCAGTGTTTTCATAGTCATTACTCACTTCCTATACAATTCTGTCTTTAAAATAACATTTTCCTCTCAGCAGACAAACAAGCTAATCTTAAACCAACAAGCAAATATGAACACTAACGTGCTAACCGGTAGCATCTAAACAACAAACATAGATCACATCATGTTAAAAATTATAACTAAGCTTAAGTTATCAACCACGTTCAAAAATCTATCAAATTTCTATATTATCAATGGCCATATTGGAATTCAACCGACTAAAAAAATGGGAATATGCTATGTAATGCAACTAAACACATACTAAGTAAACAAGACAAAAGAAAACTAAAAAAATAAATTTATGCCAAAAATTTAACTAGCAATATACTAAAATACCACTACTACCGCTCGCCTCCTCATGATCCGATGGTATATGAGGCGATGGATAAGTTTGAGATATTGTATAGTTGGAAACTGAGTGTGGACTTCTAACTGTCCGAATGCTTGAGTCAAAAATTCTAAAAATTAAGTAGTGTTTATTTTCTATGACTGAGATATGGTGCGGTCGCGCTATGTTTGGCTTGTAGTTGGGCACGGCCGCACTACCCTGTACCCTGGCAGCTTCAGTATTTTTGACTTTTGTTTAATCTTGAGTGCTTATAGAAATTAGGTTAAACTTTGTCTCTCATATTACAATTATTGTGGCCTGACCCTTGGACTTCTAACTTTACTGCCTAATTGGTTACCCCTAGAAAGGATCAGCATGAACTATTAGACTTTATTTAAATATAAGCAATACTTACTACTAAAAATTTAATTAACTATAATAATTGTGACGCCCCCAAAATAGGTATACATCACCCATTCTGAGTTGCCAAATATATGGTACAGAAACAAATATAACTTCATTACTACAATTGTCGTACAAAATACGATAACACATAAACTGTGAGTTTAAATATAAATATTATCTTCTAGCCAATATCCACACTCAAATAAGTCCTCATTACAATTATTGAAACACTATTTTACAAAATAGTGAGGACTGCTAACACAACTGACTGGAAATATCACTCCACACCCCGACTAGTTCCCGCTATATTCTCGCCTCCTGAGAAAAATGGAACAAAAAGGAAAAGGGTGAGCTCAACTAGCCCAGTAATGAATATTATGGTTAAGATAATATACAACAAATTATCACTAGTCTTCAACAGGGAAAAATCATATAGAACATAATAGACAACAAGTTTTAGATCAACAACTACAGCGGAAACAACAATCCATTAGAAGAGTCTAGTAGAGAATGAATTCTACTATCTTCTAAGATTTAAAAGTCTATCATCAATATTTTATCCCTGTAACAACAATCAATATACATCTTTAACCAAATATTCATCTTTGCACTACAAGCCAAAGATATTCATTTGTATCACCAGTCGGTCATGTTCATCTCAACACTTGTTCATCTTTGCACTACGGGCCAAAGATATTTATTAGTTAATCATTCATCTTTGCACTACAGGCCAACGATATTCAGTAATATTATCATTTAGGACTGAGGATGATGAAAAATATCGTAAAGAAAACGAATCCAGTGAGACATAAGGACAAATATTAGGGATTTGTTTACAGTTTATCCAAGTGCAATAGTACTCCATAATAACCAATCGTGAATTAGAATTCAAAAATAATGATCAAAACATGGATACAATCAAAGATAGTAACGATAATAAACATCTTGGATAAAAAGGAAATTTTCATTTTTCGGTAAACAGTGCCGTATTCGTGAATAATGTCGTATACGTGAATAGTGCCGTATACGTGAATAGTAACCCCGACACAAAAAGTTCTAAATTTGATAAAAAGTTTAAACCAATATTTCGGCCTAATGATATTGAAGAAAATAATATCATTTAAGAAGAAAATAACATCCCTTACATCAAAAGAACCGTACTTCTGACTGGAATATCGGATATAGTGTAAAGCCCCCAAATTCGGGTACTTGAAACTAGAACTCAGTGCTTCACGATACCATTTCTATGAGCGGAATAATACTAATAATAATAACAATAATATAAAGATCAACTTAACTTACATATTTATCAGAGTCTGAATCCCAAGTACGTAACCTTTAAACATTCATTACAACCCATAATAGATAATATATATCATTGTCTTAATAATAATATCAAACTATTACATAACTACCACAAATCTTATTTGTTTAGCTTTCCTTTTCCTTTGTTTCTGCATGAGCTTTCCGGTTCTTCACACTTGGCTGAAAATAATTAAATTAAGCAAGGATGATCATTTGAGTGCCCATCAAGTAAAAACAATTTTATATATATATATATATATATATATATATATATATATATAATTTGGAAAAATTTAAATATTTTCTTTATACTACCATTCTACAACAGATCAATAGTTGTGAAGTATCTATACCAATAATAATAACATAACAACCCTCTTTCAAATTTTTGAAACTACATAATAACTATAAATAGGGTTAAGGTGACATACTATGAACATTGTTTTCATTTTTCGAAAAGGTTAAACAAAAATTAATCTGCAAACCGTCATAATTTACGGGCACGGGGGTGATCAACCCGTTGTACCCTGTATTGATCAATACTACATGCAAGAACGAGGGTATCGTTCACTCTGTCCGCCTTGGGCGCATAAAAAATTTTCCGTGTAGGGATGTTCATACTTGTCTGGGTTCCAAATCAAATGTTTTATCTTGTTCAACAATAATTTATAATTCAACATATATATATATATATATATATATATATATATATATATATATATATATATATATATATATATATATACGGGTAATTGACAAAGAAGCATCAACATGTGATTAAATACAATGACTATCCAAGTGGGGACACTTGTATAACCATTTTTAGAATTTAACGAACAGAATATATATCTGAATTACCATATACTAACATGTTGATAGGCAATGAGCGTATATAATATATGGTTAATAATCTGTACAATAATAATATAATTTAGAAACATTCTTACTCATATCCATTGTATAAAGAAAATGCAAAGGTAAGATATTTGCCTGATGCGCTGCTTACAATTTGTAATAAAATCATTACCTAATCATATTGTCACATATGATTAGAACAACATATCGTAACACATAGCATTGCTTTTTGCAGTCAGCACATTATCTAATCACATTGTCACATATGTTTAACAACCATTGAATCACAAGTAAACACTTATCAAGTCAAACTATCTAAGTCCAGATCAATTTTTGAAATTTGTCGGTCCACTGACGGCTTTATCGGGTAATTATCGAGTCTAAGACTCTATTCTATAACTCAATATCCGTAAGTATCAGTCATATTATTTTTAAATGACTTATAATAATTTTTAAATATTTATTATAATTTATCATGAATTTTCAAACATCGGAATCATTATTAAATGATTTAAATATCAGACAATTCTATTATCATTAATATTAAACTTTTAATGAAACCATTGCCAAAATATTAAAGTTATTTATAATAACTTTGAATATTTTTAAAGTATTTAAATTACCTTTAAATGATTTTTAAAACAATTAAAATTATTTTTAATTAATTACCATTAATATTTAAATATTAATGTACTATTTATCAAAATATTAAAAGTCATTAATTATAACTTAAAATATTTTTAATTCATTTATATCAGTTTTAAATGATTTTTAAATTAATGAAACCATTTTTAAACTATTTATTATTAAATAAATTTAATATCATTAATACTAAATTAATAATCATTAATATTAAATTATTAATAAAATTATCCTTTAAATATTAAAAGTTATATTTTATAACTTAAAATATCTTTAAACACTTTATTTTCATTTAAAATGATTTTTATAATATTAAAATTATTTTTAAACTAAATTATTTAATATAATTATTAAATAACTTTAATATCACTAATAATAGTTAACTAATGAAATTTACCTTTAAATATTGAAAGTTATATTTTATAACTTAAAATATTTTTAAATACCTTATTATTATTTAAAATAATTTTTAATATAATAAAATCATTTTTAATTAATTTATTTAACTCATTTTCTAAATATTAATTATCATTAATATTAATTTATTAATGAAATTTATCACAAAATATTAAAAGTTATTAAAAATAACTTAAAATATTTTCTTATATCATAATATAATTTTAAATAATTTTTCAAGTATTAAAATCATTTTTAAATAATTTATTTAATATTATAATTAAATAAATTAAATACCTTTACTATTCCAAAAATATTAAATATTTATGAATTATATTCAAAATAATTAAAAACTAATTTTCGTTATTTAAAATAATTTTTAATAATTTATTTTGTATTTTTAATAATTAAAAACTAATTTTCTATAATTATTTTATAAAAATATAATTTTTATATAGAAACTGTCGCTAAAGACCACCTATAACTGTCGCTATAGGTGTTCTTCGCGTTCTTCATCAAACTCAGATCTTCATAGCCGGTTTGCAAGGTATCACGTTTGACCAATCATAGATATTAGCTCGCAACGTTTTTGGGCATGTTGTTAATCAGATCTTGTAGTGCTAGTGCAAGACTACATGATCCAACAACAAACATGTCCAAACAACACATAACAAAGGAGATCTGATCGTCCAAAGTGGCTTGTCAGAGTTGTTCTTCATTTCTAGGTTGCCCATAAATGAAGAACAGTTCGACTGCCTTACTTTGAGCTTCTACAACATGCAATTCTGGTGATGTTTTAGTAATATAAAACTTGCAGTGTGTAGCCAACATGTATATGAAGAGATCCAGTACATAACATCACTATAACAACAACATAAGAGCCAAAACTGTCCGGTCAAACCATGTTAGAAGCCACTGACTTGAGTTTTCTGGGTTACCCAGAAAACTCAACCCGTGAACTTCCGGCTTGGTTTGACCATCCTCCAGATCCATACTATTTGTAATATAAGCGATCCAAAAGCTGTAAACTGTAGTATAACGACCATAATATAACCTAAATACAATAACTAACACATACCAACAAACAGAAGCAAGATCAAAGCCACAGAAAAGCTTGTCAGACAGTGTTCTTGAGTTTCTGGGCTGCCCAGAAACTCTCATGCTCAGTCTACTGAGTTTGACCTTAAATAACTTTTGTTCCGGACATGATCTAAGCCTGATTTCAAGTCCAGAGCAAAGTCCATATAACATACTACATGATCAAACATTAAAACAACAAAAACACATATCATACCGAGATCAATGGCCACTGACATTCATTGTCAGACGACTATTGAACCTTTTTCCAGATTTTGTAAAATGTCAGATCTGAGCCTCTAGATGTTATGGATCTAACATCTAGCAACACAGATCATCATTATAATCTATATCTATCATGTTTAACACAAAAAAAACAACATCACATATCAAATTTATGGACAAAAATCTTGCTAGCGTTTTATACCTTCTTTGATCAATTTCTGATTCTGTGCTTCGGATTTGGTTATGGTGTTCGTGGGGCTTGATTATGTGACTGATATACTACCAAATCTCGTGGGTTTTAGAGAGAGAGGCTCAAGGATGAGAGTTTTGCAAACATAAGCTAGCAAATGAATTATTTTCTCTCTCCAATCTATATAAATAATGTTATAATGCACATGGTTGGTAAAGGTGGCTTGTTGCTGATTATTTGTTAGTCAGAATGTCAACACATTAGGTTACCAACTCTCATCTTGGAAAGATTTGCAAGCAAGCTCAAATAATACAACTAAGTGTAAAAATGTCCATTGTATTTTCCATTTAATGGCATTCTTGTCATCCTTGTAAACCCTTAGGGTTTGACCCTTAGGGTTTAACCCTAAGGTTTAGCACAAAATGAAATTTCTAGGTTTTTAATTAATTAGGGTTTAAAAAAATAAAAATTTAGTTTCTAAAATTAGAAAATTAGGGTTTATTAATTAGATTAGGTTTCTAATTAATTTATACACGAATACTAGGGTTTAATATCTCCAATTATAATTAACTTTGCTAATATAGCAATTAGGGTTTATACTTTTGGTAATTAGGGTTACCAAATTATAATTAAGATTTTCAATTACTAAATTAGGGTTCTAGTTTAGTAATGAGGGTTTAACAATTTAGGGTTTCCATAATTAACAATTGTAATTCTAATACTTTTTAATTAACCACATTAACACAATCACTAATCAATCTTGAACTCTAAATCGAATTTCAAATTAGGGTTTATCATTTAAAATTAGGGTTTTTAATAACTTAGGGTTTTCTAAAAATTATTTAGGTTTTCTAGATCTTAATTAGGGTTTACCTAATTAATCATTTAAGACACAATATAAAACATATAACATAGTTATGTAATTGTCTTAAACTCACAATTGATTTTCAAATTAGGGTTTAACCAATTATTATTAGGGTTTTGAAATTATACACAATAATTGACCAACCATTATTAATACGTACATACAGTACGTATTTATAGCACTAAAAAATCAAAATATAATATTATTATATTATTATTCTCATTCCTAGATAAACATCCAAAATTAGGGTTTGGATTCCATATCTGATTTATTCTTCCATATTTAACCTTAATCATTAAGGTAAAATAATTAACTTAATAATCTGTACAAAAATTTATATAATAAAATAATTATTATAATTACTCTAAAAATCACTCCATATATTATTTAAATAATATACGATTCTATTTCCATTAATAAAAACATTTCTGCTATAAATTAATTATTATAAAAAAATACTTTATAAAAATCAATAATTCTAAAATAAAATTATTTGTAATTATTTATGTAATAAATATATTTTTATTTATTACATAAATACATAGACACTTTATCTTGTACAAATCCTCATCCTTAAAATAAAAAAAAAATTATACTCAAAATTTCTGATTTAATTATATAGAAAATATCGGGTTGTTACATTCACCCTCCCTTATAAAGATTTCGTCCCCGAAATCACCGTTTTAAAACTCATACATACAGGGGGACATAGTATACACAATCATTGCAAGTAGATCTCGATCATAATTTGATCGAACTGATCTTTAACTATTCACATCAAGCTTGTCTTTCTGATTAAACGGAAAATTTCTTTAGAAATAATTTACTATATATAGGAAAATCATGTATAATAAAATAAAAGTTATACGAATAATACCTGGAGTTCCATTGCCAACAGCCGTCGTATCCTGGACAGTCATGTTGTAGACCCTTGCTGTTGATTTTGTTGGCTTGTTTGACGAAGTCGGTCCGGTGACTGCCAAAGTCCCACTGCCAGTGCCCGTGTTCATACTTCCTGTCTTCACTCTCCTCTTCGGACAATCATTCACCTTGTGCGCAGTTGATCCACATAGAAAACACCCACTATTCATCCTAGGATTGGGGCAGTTGGGAGAGATATGACCCTCATGCCCGCACTTGTAACAAATAAATTTCCCCTTCAAACATTCCCAGAGTGGTTCTTTCCACAAGTCTTACACTATACCGCTGGCTTCTTAACTTCTTCCTGCTTGATCTGAACATTCCCAAAATTATTCACCTTCCTCTTTCTATCTCTACTCCTGCTTCCACTATTAATTCCCACCTTCCCAGCTCCTTCGGTCTTACCCTTATTCTTCCTCTCCTTGTTGTAGAGGCTTATGGCCTCACTTCCCTCCTCAGCTATAATCGCCTTCTCCATGAGTACTACAAATATAAGGATCTGCAACACTGCCACCTTGTTGTAGAGCCAGGGTTTCAATCCCAGCTCAAACCTTCTCGCTTTTCTAGCCTCCATATCAACTTGATGCGAGGCAAACCTAGCTAACTCATTAAATTTGGCGGCATATTCTGACACTGTCTTGTTTTCCTGCTTCAACTCTAAAAATTTCACCTCCATCCTAGCCTACATACTAGGTGAAAAATAGTTTTTGAAAAATAAAGTTTTGAACCTATCCCAAGTTATCACACCTTCTCCTGCCCTCGCCTGATTCGTTTCCCACCAAAAGTTTGCCTCACCCTTCATCATGTAGGTGGCAAAAGCGGTCTTCTGCCCTTCAGTTATCTTAGCTATCACGAATGCTTTTTCAATCTCTTTGACCCAAGTTTGGACTTCAACAGGGTCAGTTGTTCCTTTGAATTCTGGAGGTCCTACAGCCTTAAAGTCTTTGAAGTTAGCTAACCAGTTGTTTGGCTGGTTCCCTGCAGCTGGTATTCCCTGTTGCATAGCCTGAGCTATCATGTTCGCGAAGTTCTGCATCGGGACTGCTTGTTGTTGTCCCTCAGCGTTGTTGACAGATTCTTCTGCCCTTTGATTTCGAGTTCGACGTCATGGCAGCATTATTTGATTAAATAAAACCATAAATTTAACTTACATTCTAAACCTTATCGCATAAGATGAGTATGTTAAACTTGTTTCATTTCTCAAACTTAGATTTATATTCATTCAACGAATATTTTACATAGCATAGTATATAATGCTTTAAACATCAGTTATCCCTTTGTGACTATAAAAGTCGGGATTTACAAACTTGATCATTACAAAAGTTTTAGAAAATTACGTTACACATACATACTTATCCTATATATTTCACTAAACACATCTACACCACAGAACCTATACTACCTATTTGTTACGCCTTTTTCCTTGGATAACTTTTCGCCTGATGACCTTCTATCCCATAGATAAAACATGCTCCTGGTTTGTAGTCAGGACAATACAGAGTAGTATGTCCTTCATAACCGCAAAGATAACATATTCTTTTCCCTTTCTTCTTATCGAATTTTTCTAAGTCGTGGTCTTCTATCTTTCTTTTCCCCTTCTTGCTCGGAGCTGCACATGATGTGTTGCTTGTGGCTCCCATCTGGTCAATTTGGATTTTAAGCTTATCTTGTTTTTTCATTGTTCCTATTAACGCTTGACGCAACTGACTATTCAACAGCTTTTCTATTTCCCACAACCTTTCTACAGAAGAAACCTTGTTCCTTAGATCCTGCTCCTCCGTTGATGCTTGATCAGCTTCAACTTTAGTGTCTGAATCACTATTTGTTAGCTCCACTATTTTCAGATCCGGTACTACGTTTTCCACGATAACCACCTCGTCCGAGTTGGTTTCATTGTGAGCCTCTATTTCAGCTATAGGCTTCGATATTAGCTCGGGTGTATGTGTTTGATCCTTCTTCATGCTTCAACCATATAATAAGCCTTTTTCGCCAGATATCTACACACTTAAATTATCCTGATTAGCATATAGTATATACACACAGCAAATAAGAGTTTTATATAAGTTATCTTTTATTTTGTTTGGCAATGAATTTATTCAATTCATCTCTTTTTAAACTCTATATGAGTTATTTATATTTTCAATGTTTCCCTCTGTTCTAAGGTTATTACCTAAGGTCTAGCCCACCTAAGGTTTTTAACCCTAAAGCTCTGATACCAACCTGTAAAGCCCCCAAATCCGAGTACTTCAAACCCGAACTCAGTGCTTCACGATACCATTTCTATGAGCGGAATAATACTACTAATAATAATAATATAAAGATCAACTTAATTTACATATTTATCAGAGTCTGAATCCCAAGTACATAACCTTTAAACATTCATTACAACCCATAATAGATAATATATATCATTGTCTTAATAATAATATCAAACTATTACATAACTACCACAAATGTTATTTGGTTAGCTTTCCTTTTCCTTTGTTTCTGCTTCAGCTTTCTGGTTCTTCACAGTTGGCTGAAAATATTTAAATTAAGCAAGGATGATCATTTGAGTGCCCAACAAGTAATAACAATTATATATATATATATATATATATATATATATATATATATATATATATATAAGCTGAAAGAATTTAAATGTTTTCTTTATACTACCATTCTACAACAGATCAATAGTTGTGAAGTATATATACCGATAATAATAACATAACAACCCTCTTTCATATTTTTGAAACTACATAATGACTATAAATAGGGTTAAGGTGACATACTATGAACATTGTTTTCATTTTTCGAAAAGGTTAAACAAAAAATCATCTGCAAACAGTCATAACTTACGGGCACGGGGGTGATCAGCCCGTTGTACCTTGAATTGATCAATATTACATGCAAGAACGAGGGTATCGTTCACTCTGTTCGCCTTGGGCGCATAAAAATTTTCTCGTATAGGGATGTTCATACTTGTCTGGGTTCCAATTCAAAGGTTTTATCTTGTTCAACAATAATTTATAATTCAACATATATATATATATATATATATACGGGTAATTGACAAAGGAGCATCAACATGTGATTAAATACAATGATTATCCAAGTGGGGACACTTGTATAACCATTTTTAGAAATTAACGAACAAAATATATATCTAAATTACCATATACTAACATGTTGATAAGCAATGAGCGTATATAATATAGGGTTAATAACCTGTACAATAATAATATAATTTAGAAACATTCTTACTCATATCCATTGCATAAAAAAAATGCAAATGTAAGATACTTACCTGATGCGCTGCTTACAATTTGCAACTTAGTTTTATCTTTTATATAACCACCTATATGTAATAAAATCATTTTACTGATTAGAACAACATATCGTAACACATAGCACTGCTTATTGCAGTCAGCACATTACCTAATCACATTGTCACATATGTTTAACAACCATTGAATCACAAGTAAACAATTATCAAGTCAAACTATCTAAGTCTAGATCAATTTCTGAAACATATCGGTCTACCGACGGCTTTATCGGATAATTATCAAGTCTAAGACTCTATTTTGTAACTCAATATCTGTAAGTATCAGTCATATTATTTTTAAATGACTTATAATAATTTTTAAACATTTATTATAATTTATCATGAATTTTTAAACATCGGAATCATTATTAAATGATTTAAATATCAGACAATTCTATTATCATTAATATTAAACTATTAATGAAATCATTGCCAAAATATTAAAGTTATTTATAATAACATAGAATATTTTTAAAGTATTTAAATTACATTTAAATAATTTTTAAAACAATTAAAATCATTTTTAATTAATTGCCATTAATATTTAAATATTAATGTACTATTTATCAAAATATTAAAAGTCATTAATTATAACTTAAAATATTTTTAATTCATTTATATCCGTTTTAAATGATTTTTAAATTAATGAAACCATTTTTAAACTATTTATTATTAAATAAATTTAGTAAGATTAATACTAAATTAATAATCATTAATATTAAATTGTTAAAGAAATTATCCTTTAAATTTTAAAAGTTATATTTTATAACTTAAAATATCTTTAAACATTTATTTTTATTTAAAATGATTTTTATAATATTAAAATTATTTTTAAACTAAATTATTTAATATAATTATTAAATAACTTTAATATCACTAATAATAATTAACTAATGAAATTTACCTGTAAATATTGAAAGTTATATTTTATAACTTAAAATATTTTTAAATACCTTATTATTATTTAAAATGATTTTAAATATAATAAAATTATTTTTAATTAATTTATTTAACTCATTTTCTAAATAACTTAATTATCATTAATATTAATTTATTAATGAAATTTATCACAAAATATTAAAAGTCATTAAAAATAACTTAAAATACTTTTTTATATTAGAATATAATTTTAAATGATTTTTCAAGTATTAAAATCATTTTTAAATAATTTATTTAATATTATAATTAAATAAATTAAATACCTTTAATATTCCAAAAATATTAAATATTTATAAAATATATTCAAAATAATTAAAAACTAATTTTCGGTATTTAAAATAATTTTTAATAATTTATTTTGTATTTTTAATAATTAAAAACTAATTTTCTATAATTATTTAATAAAAATATATTTTTTATATAGAAAATGTCGCTAAAGACCACCTATAGTGACAGAACTGTCGCTATAGGTGTTCTTCGCGTTCGTCGTCAAACCCAGATCTTCATAGCCGGTTTGCAAGGTATCACATTTGACCAATCATAGATCTTAGCTCGCAACGTTTCTGGGCATGTTGTTAATCAGATCTTGTAGTGCTAGTGCAAGACTACATGATCCAACAACAAACATGTCCAAACAACACATAACAAAGGAGATCTGATCGTCCAAAGTGGCTTGTCAGAGCTGTTCTTCATTTCTGGGTTGCCCAGAAATGAAGAACAGTTCGACTGCCTTACTTTGAGCTTCTACAACATGTAATTCTGGTGATGTTTTAGTAATATAAAACTTGCAGTGTGTAGTCAACATGTATATGAAGAGATCTAGTATATAACATCACTATAACAACAACATAAGAGCCATAAACTGCCTGGTCAAACCATGTCAGAAGCCACTGACTTGAGTTTTCTGGGTTACCCAAAAAACTCAACCCGTGAACTTCAGGCTTGGTTTGACCATCCTCCAGATCCATACTATTTGCAATATAAGAGATCCAAAAGCAGTAAACTGTAGTATAACGACCATAATATAACCTAAATACAATAACCAACACATACCAACAAACAGAAGCAAGATCAAAGCCACATAAAAGCTTGTCAGACAGTGTTCTTGAGTTTCTGGGGTGCCTAGAAACTCTTGGTCATGCTCAGTCAACTGAGTTTGACCTTAACTAACTTTTGTTATGGACATGATCTAAGCCCGATTTCAAGTCCAGAGCAAAGTCCATATAACATACTACATGATCAAACATTAAAACAATAAAAACACATATCATACCGAGATCTATGGCCACTGACATTCATTGTCAGACGACTGTTGAACCATTTTCCAGATTCTATAAAATGTCAGATTTGAGCCTCTAGATGTTATGGATCTAACATCTAGCAACCCAGATCATCATTATACTCTATATCTAACATGTTTAACACAAAAAAACAACATCAAATATCAAATTTATGGATAAAAATCTTGCTAGGGTTTTATACCTTCTTCGATCAATTTCTGATTCTGTGCTTCTGATTTGGTTATGGTGTTCGTGGGGCTTGATTATGTGACTGATATACTACCAAATCTCGTGGGTTTTAGAGAGACAGGCTCAAGGATGAGAGTTTTGCAAAAATAAGCTAACAAATGAATTATTTTCTCTCTCCAATCTATATAAATAATGTTATAATGCACATGGCTGGTAAAGGTGGCTTGTTGCTGATTATTTGTTAGTCACAATGTCAACACATTAGGTTACCAACTCCCATCTTGGAAAGATTTGCAAGCAAGCTCAAATAATACAACTAAGGGTAAAAATGTCATTTGTATTTTTCATTTAATGGCATTCTTGTCATCCTTGTAAACCCTTAGGGTTTGACCCTTAGGTTTAGCACAAAATGAAATTTCTAGGTTTTCAATTATGGTTTAAAAAAATAAAATTTTAGTTTCTAAAATTAGAAAATTAGGGTTTATTAATTAGATTAGGTTTCTAATTAATTTATACATGAATATTAGGGTTTAATATCTCTAATTATAATTAACTTTGCTAATATATCAATTAGGGTTTATACTTTTGGTAATTAGGGTTACCAAATTACAATTAGGGTTTCCAATTACTAAATTAGGGTTCTAGTTTAGTAATGAGGGTTTAACAATTTAGGGTTTACATAATTAACAATTATAATTCTAATACTTGTTAATTAATTACAGTAACACAATCACCAATCAATCTTGAACTCTAATTCGAATTTCAAATTAGGATTTAGCATTTAAAATTAGGGTTTTTAATAACCGAGGGTTTTTTAAAAATTATTTAGGGTTTCTAGATCTTAATTAGGGTTTACCTAATTAATCATTTAATACACAACATAAAACATATAACACAGTTATGTAACAGTCTTAAACTCACAATTGATTTTCAAATTAGGGTTTCCCCTAGTAAAACTAGGGTTTAACCAATTATTATTAGGGTTTTGAAATTATACACCATAATTGACCAACAATTATCAATACGTACATACAGTACATATTTATAGCACTAAAAAATCAAAATATAATATTATTATATTATTATTCTCATTCTTAGATAAACATCCAAAATTAGGGTACTTGAAACCCGAACTCAGTGCTTCACGATACCATTTCTATGAGCGAAATAATACTAATAATAATAACAATAATATAAAGATCAACTTAATCTACATATTTGTCAGAGTCTGAATCCCAAGTACGTAACCTTTAAACATTCATTACAACCCATAATAGATAATATATATCATTGTCTTAATAATAATATCAAACAATTACATAACTACCATAAATCTTATTTGGTTAGCTTTCATTTTCCTTTGTTTCTGCATGAGCTTTCTAGTTCTACACACTTGGTTGAAAATATTTAAATTAAGCAAGGATAAGCATTTGAGTGCCCAGCAAGTAATAACAATTATATATATAAGCTGAAAGAATTTAAATATTTTCTTTATACTACCATTCTACAACAGATCAATAGTTATGAACTATCTATACCGATAATAATAACATAACAACTCTCTTTCAAATTTTTAAAACTACATAATGACTATAAATAGGGTTAAGGTGACATACTATGAACATTATTTTTATTTTTTGAAAAAGGTTAAACAGAAATTTATCTGCAAATAGTCATAACTTACGGGCACGGGGGTGATCAGCCTGTTGTACCCTGCATTGATCAATACTACATGCAAGAACGAGGGTATCGTTCACTCTGTCCGCCTTGGGCGCATAAAAAATTTCCCGTATAGGGATGTTCATACTTGTCTGGGTTCCAAATCAAAGGTTTTATCTTGTTCAACAATAATTTATAATTCAACATATATATATATATATATATATATATATATATATATATATATATATATATATATATATATATTTATACGGGTAATTGACAAAGGTGTATCAGCATGTGATTAAATACAATGATTATCCAAGTGGGGACACTTGTATAACTATTTTTAGAAATTAACGAACAGAGTATATGTCTGAATTACCATATACTAACATGTTGATAAGCAATGAGCGTATATAATATAGGGTTAATAATCTGTACAATAATAATACAATTTAGAAACATTCTTACTCATATCCATTGCATAACGAAAATGCAAAGGTAAGATACTTGCCTGATGCTCTACTTACAATTTGCAATTTAGTTTTATCTTTTATATAACCACCTATCAGTAATAAAATCATTTTACTGATTAGAACAACATATCGTAACACATGGCACTGCTTATTGCAGTCAGCACATTACCTAATCACATTGTCACGTATGTTTAACAACCATTAAATCACAAGTAAACACTTATCAAGTCAAACTATCTAAGTCCAGATCAATTTCTGAAACATGTCGGTCTACCGACGGCTTTATCGCGTAATTATCGAGTCTAAGACTCTATTCTATAACTCAATATTTGTAAGTATCAGTTATATTATTTTTAAATAACTTATAATAATTTTGAAACATTTATTATAATTTATCATGAATTTTCAAACATCGAAATCATTATTAAATGATTTAAATATCAGACAATTCTATTATCATTAATATTAAACTATTAATGAAACCATTGCTAAAATATTAAAGTTATTTATAATAACTTAGAATATTTTTAAAATATTTAAATTACCTTTAAATGATTTTTAAAACAATTAAAATCATTTTTAATTAATTACCATTAATATTTAAATATTAATGTACTATTTATCAAAATATTAAAAGTCATTAATTATAACTTAAAATATTTTTAATTCATTTATATCTATTTTAAATGATTTTTAAATTAATGAAACCATTTTTAAACTATTTACTATTAAATAAATTTAATATCATTAATACTAAATTAATAATCATTAATATTAAGTTATTAATGAAATTATCCTTTAAATTTTAAAAGTTATATTTTATAACTTAAAATATCTTTAAATATTTTATTTTCATTTAAAATGATTTTTATAATATTAAAATCATTTTTAAACTAAATTATTTAATATAATTATTAAATAACTTTAATATCACTAATAATAATTAAATTATGAAATTTACCTTTAAATATTGAAAGTTATATTTTATAACTTAAAATATTTTTAAATACCTTATTATTATTTAAAATAATTTTTAATATAATAAAATCATTTTTAATTAATTTATTTAACTCATTTTCTAAATAACTTAATTATCATTAATATTAATTTATTAATGAAATTTATCACAAAATATTAAAAGTCATTAAAAATAACTTAAAATATTTTTTTTATATCATAATATAATTTTAAATGATTTTTCAAGTATTAAAATCATTTTAAATAATTTATTTAATATTATAATTAAATAAATTAAATACCTTTAATATTCCAAAAATATTAAATATTTATGAAATATATTCAAAATAATTAAAAACTAATTTTCAGAATTTAAAATAATTTTTAATAATTTATTTTGTATTTTTAATAATTAAAAACTAATTTTCTATAATTATTTAATAAAAATATAATTTTTATATAGAAACAGTCGCTAAAGACCACCTATAGTGACAGAACCGTCACTATAGGTGTTCTTCGCGTTCTTCATCAAACTCATATCTTCATAGCCGGTTTGCATGGTATCACGTTTGACCAATCATAGATCTTAGCTCGCATCGTTTCTGGGCATGTTGTTAATCAGATCTTGTAGTGCTAGTGCAAGACTACATGATCCAACAACAAACATGTCCAAACAACACATAACAAAGGAGATCTGATCGTCCAAAGTGGCTTGTCAAAGTTGTTCTTCATTTATGGGTTGCCCAGAAATGAAGAACAGTTCGACTGCCTTACTTTGAGCTTCTACAACATGCAATTCTGGTGATGTTTTAGTAATATAAAACTTGCAGTGTGTAGCCAACATATATATGAAGAGATCCAGTACATGTGACACCCCCAAATCCGGGTTACCTGACCCCCGAGTTTGGTGTTCACGATCCACAATATAATACCATTCAACTACCCATTCATATATAAATAGGATTACGTAAGTCATTAACATATATTGTTAATACATAAGTCCCTGGTCCACTAACCTTAACATTATAAACATACCCCTTAGACAAACAAAAAGGGTTTACAATACAACATAATAATGATAATATTTTATTTATAGCAAGGGTGAGCAACAAGTTTGCTCCGCAAGTTAAGACATACAATAAAGATATAGAAATCAATATCAATTGTTCTAACATTCTCCGCAACAATAATCTGATAAAGAAAGAGTACAACGCTTTCAAAGTTTCTACGATATTCTATTGAAATAAACAAGAATCAATTCTACGCAATAACAAAGTGGAATAATTTCCAGATTTATGCTGAGTGATCCCACCAGATCTTAGAACTTCTCTTCTCGGGTATCTATCAAAGATTTACTTTGATACATACGCAGGCTTATCAGATAAACATAAAGATTAAACCATACCCCTCTGCAAGAACTTAGAGCCGGCCAACTCCTTGTACCCTATATTATGCATAATACTTAACAGCGCGCAATGGTCGAATATACGACTCAAAATGTTCCCTTTATATAAAAGGTTGTTCTTCACAGTCTTAGAATCAAGATTTTTGATTTAACAACGAAATACTATGATTTCAAATTCAATCTACTTGTTGATCTAGCCGAAACAATTGGCATCGATCTATCAAAAATAATTGATTTCTCTTCTCGTATTTATCAAGTTCTAACAAATGTTCGTCTAGCCAGAATAATTAGCTAAGACATTTCTCAATATAATTTGACAATAAACAGGAATTATCTGTACTATCAATATTAGTTTCTACAGATATAAATATCCAATAACAGTAATTCTACGAATATATATTTTACCGAATCCGTAATTCAGTTTGAATTATTAATCATGCACTAACTGCGAATAATCAACAATAAATTCCCTGGACATGGTATAATTATCAATAATTAACCATTAAAATAATTGAATAAATATAACTCAAGGTTGAGTTAGGAAACTTGTCTTTCGCGTTGATTACAGCTACACAATATAATTAATTGCGTTCGTAAGACCTATAATCAACAATGTCGGTCTCACAATTTGTACAATCATTAATAACATGTAACACTGCTTATTTGTGAGATATAAAGCCATGGAATCAAATACCATATAACAGGCTACACCATGGTTCCAAACTAAACATCAAAAAATATCATATCTGGCAGATCCGGTCCCTTAAAACTCATGTCAGACGCTAAAATCAAACTTTCTGGGCTTCCCAGAAAATACTCGGTCATGCCCGGTCAACGGGTTTTGACCGATTATATCTACGAATCCAGACCTCGTATGAGTCTGATTTCTTTTGCAGCTTAAAGACAACATTACAAGCTACACATAACAACTTGAAAACATCAAAAACAACAAATGAACAAGAATCTGTGGCGCCTGACATTAGCTTGTCAGACCACAAATTTTTGTTCTTGGACAGTTTTGAAAAACTCGATTTTAAAGCATTTTGATGCTATGGATCTATGTTATATCAACATAGATCATCATATAACATCCTCTAGCACTGATTTAAACACTTAAACAGAAAATTTTTCTTAGCAACAAAGATCAAAAATAAAAATTAGATTTATACCTTTTTAATTCAATCTTTGATCTTGATCTTGCTAATCTGATGTTGGTTGATCTAGGGTCGATTCTAGGACTCATCTACTTGCTAAAATCGGAGGTCTTGAGTGAGAGAGAGTTGGTGAGAGCTTAAATGAAAAATGACCAACTTTGGTGATTTTTTTCTCTCTCATAACATATATATATTGTGTAGATGCATGTATAATCTGATACTGGCTGTCAAATAGGACTGAAATTCTGAGATTTAAAGTCACTAAGTCAACATAGTTGGTTACCAACTCTTGATTTGGCAAGATTTACAAGTAATCTAATAAAATATCCATAAAGGGCATTTTTGACATTTACAAAATAATTTTAATGGCATTCTTGTCTAACGCACAAACCCTTAGGGTTTAGGGTTTGAACCCTTTAGAGTTTAAACCCTTTAGGGTTTAGGGTTTAAACCCTTTAGGTTTGCAATCTAATTTCCAATATTTTCGAATTTCGATTTTCAAAATAGAAAATTAACATTCCAAAATTATAATTAGGATTCAATAATTAAATTAATATTTCCTAATCATAAAATTCAATCTTGCTAATTAGGATTAATATTCCTAATTAAAATTGCTTAATTTAGCAATTAGGGTCAAAATTATCATTAGGGTTTATAACCCATGAATTAGGGTTTTAATTAGAAATATAAATTTTCTAAATTGCAATAAGGGTTTGTAAAATAGAAATTAAGATAACTAAAATATAATTAGGATTTTCTAATCATATTTAAGCACAACTCTACTCTAAATTTATTAGTCAATACACAAATTGACTTTCTCGATACTCGTATCACCGAAACTTGTCACAAAAATGATAATCAATATTAATATTACTTAAAAAAAAAATTTATTCGCAAATTTTGGATTATTCGAAATCCCAGGTTATCACATTCACCTCTCCTTAAAAGGATTCCGTCCTCGGAATCACCGCTTTTTTATTCTCTACAATCTTTTAAAGTTGTATCATCAATTCATTTTTAACAACAAAATGTTAATTTGTGTCTCAAATTCTAACCCGTGACTTTGATCTATAATTGAAAACAGTTCACAGTAATGTCTGACTCATATTACTCGCGTAATTAAATTTATAAACTAAATCATTACCTGCAGCCACCTCCCGAGTAGCCACTGCATCATGCGCCGTCATGTTGAATGTACGGGCTGTTGGTCGTCCTGGCTGTGCAGGTCCTCGAATTACCAAGGTTCTGCCACTGGGTCCCTTGTTGCCACTTTCTTTCTCCGCATTCTTCTTCGGACAGTTCCGAACCAGATGATCAGTCGATCCGCATGCAAAGCAACCTTGTATCTTCTTCGGACTGAGACAATTGGGAGACATGTGCGCCTCTTGCCCGCAGTTATAACAAACTCCATTTTTCTTCAGGAAAACTCCAGCATGGTTCTTCCCACAATTCGCACGTGGCTCCCTTCCTTTTCTATTATCTTCTGTCTTGCCTCCTGATTGGGCATTCTCATTCCACTTTCTCTTATTAGGGTTACTTCCACCATTGTTTCCACCATCGTTGGTCTTCTTATTCTTCTCTTGATGAAATCGAGACGCAGCTTCGCTCCCTCCTTCAGCAATTAATGCTTTCTCCATCAAGGCCACGAACGTGTTAATCTGCAATACCGCTACCTTGTTGAATATTCCTGGTTTCAGTCCATTCTCGAATCTTCTTGCCTTTCTCGTCTCTGTGTCCACCTGGTGAGGTGTAAATCTTGCCAGCTCGTTGAATTTGACAGCATATTCAGATACCGACATGTTCTCCTACTTAAGTTCTAAAAATTTGACTTCCATCCTGGATTGCATACTCGGCGAAAAGTAATTCTCAAAGAACAACTCCTTGAATCTTGTCCACAACACCACCTCTGTACCAGCTCTCGCTTGGTTCGTCTCCCACCAGTAATTAGCTTCTCCCTTCATCAGATAAGTTGCAAAAGCCGTCTTTTTCTCTTCCGCCACTCGTGCAATGATGAATGCTTTCTCCATCTCCTTCACCCATGTTTGGGCTTCAATCGGATCCGTGGTTCCCTTAAATTTCGGCGGTCCTACCGCTTTAAAATCCTTGAGGTTAGCCAATCTATCAGCTGGCTGTTCTCTTGCTCTTCCTCTTGCTGGAGCCCTATTTTCCATAGCTTCGGCTATCATATCTGCAAAATTCTGCATTAGGTCAGCTTGACCTCCTTCGTTATTCACTGGCTGTTCTTCTCGTTGGTTTCGATTCTGTCGTCTAGGCGGTATGATCTGATTTAAATTAAAATCTTATATTAATTCTCTTTCTTTACACATATTCTTAACACAATAAGAATTCAACACATAATTCTTGTATAATTGCATATTCATTCATATAGCATATAGTACATATAATACTTAACATATTTACTATTCCTTTTTAAATCATATCAGGATTAACAACACAACTTTAAACAAAAAGTTATAATTCTCCATTCACACATAGTTATTACCAGTTCGTCAAACTTTCCACACTTATGAGTTAAGGAACTTGCCACAATTATATTAGTGTATAAACTTATCCTAGTCAGACCTTTGGCGTCCATTCGCTGAGGGGTTCAAAATATTTCATATAATTATGAGTCATTAACTTACCATAAATATAAGTTTTAAGAACACACAAATTAATCTTAATCTTATATTCATATAGAAAATAAGAATTTCATTCGTGCAAACATATATATATTTACATATGCTTAACATCGTTCTCGATATTACAACACTTAATATCATAGACTTCTACCCAAAAGATACTATTACATATATCTAAGTTATCTACCGACCACTCCCTTCACCAGTCTTCTTCTTGATGGGACACTTTCTGAATCCGTGACCCATCTGCCCACATGAAAAACACTTCCTCGAATTCGGCTTAGGACAATGCAGAGAAATATGTCCTTCTTGCTTGCAGTTAAAGTACACATTCTTCCACATCATGCATTCTTCCGCGTGAGTCTTCCCACACTTGCTACATGCTTGCTTCTTCTTTGGGCTTGACTTTTCAGAATTAGGACTGTCGTTGTCCCTCTTTCTCTTTTTCTTGTCTTTTTGTTGCTTGATTGTCCCTTCAGACGATCCACCACCTTCCGCCTTCATCCTTTCTATCTGCGCTTTGAGCTCGTTCCTTTCTTCAGTCATTTCGTATAACGCTCGCTCCGTCTTCCACAGTTCCTCCAAGAGAAACACTTTGCTCCGGAGTTCTTGAACATCTACAGATTCGTGATCTTGTTCTCCAACTTTGACCTTATTCCTTACCTCTACCTTAGCTGGGTCAGACTCTGCCTCCTCATCTCCAATCAGATACATCTCAAGATAACCGTCATGATCGCTTCCCAGATTGACCATTTGTTCACCTTCTCCCACCTTCTCCGCTGATTCGCTTTGCGCTGGCACCTCGGCTTCTGGCACCGGTGCAACAGCCGCTAGCATCTCCGCACTCTTTTTACCTTCTCTAGACATCCTACAATCAGTTGAAATAACTTGATTAGTACTTCATTAGTACAAAATTCTCACACTATGTGTCCACTTATATCACTATTGATGCACTTCGGCAATCCCTCACTCAAAACTCTAAATGAATTTTCTCTATCTCAGGTATAGTTATAATCCTAGGGTTTTTGCCCCACCCCACTTAAGGTTTATAACCTACAGCTCTTCTACTAACTGGTGACACCTTGGTCACTACAGCTTTGATACCAACTTGTGACACCCCCAAATTCGGGTTACCTGACCCCCGAGTTTGGTGTTCACGATCCACAATATAATACCATTTAACTACCCATCCATATATAAATAGGATTACATAAGTCATTAACATACATTGTTAATACATAAGTCACAGGTCCACTAACCTTAACATTACAAACATACCCCTTAGATAAACAAAAAGGGTTTACAATACAACATAGTAATGATACTGTTCATTATACTACTCCGACATCTTGCCTTTACCTTTGCTCTTCTTTGACCCGCTGGCCTCTTCGTTCCTAGCTGAAATATTTTATTTATAGCAAGGGTGAGCAACAAGTTTGCCCCGCAAGTTAAGACATACAATAAAGATATAGAAATTAATATCAATTATTCTAACATTCTCCGCAACAATAATCTGATAAAGAAAGAGTACAACGCTTTCAAAGTTTCTACGATATTCTATTGAAATAAACAAGAATCAATTCTACGTAATAACAAAGTGGAATAATTTCCAGATTTATGCTGAGTGATCCCACCAGATCTTAGAACTTCTCTTATCGGGTATCTATCAAATATTTACTTTGATACATACGCAGGCGTATCAGATAACTATAAAGATTAAATCATACCCCTCTGCAAGTACTTAGAGCCGGCCAACTCCTTGTACCCTATATTATGCATAATACTTAACAGCGCGCAATGGTTGAATATACGACCCAAAATGTTCCCTTTATATAAAAGGTTGTTTTTCTCAGTGTCAGAATAAAGATTTTTGATTTAACAACTAAATACTGTGATTTCAAATTCTATCTACTTGTTGATCTAGCCGAAACAATTGGCATCGATCTATCCATAACAATTGATTTCTCTTCTCGTATTTATCAAGTCCTAACAAATGTTCGTTTAGCCAAAATAATTAGCTAAGACATTTCTCAATATAATTTGACAATAAACAGGAATTATCTGTACTGTCAACATTAGTTTCTACAGATATAAATATCCAACAACAGTAATTCTATGAATATATATTTTTCGAATCCGTAATTCAGTTTGAATTATTAATCATGCACTAACTGCGAATAATCAACAATAAATTTCCTGGACATGGTATAATTATCAATAATTAACCATTAAAATAATTGAATAAATATAACTCAAGGTTGAGTTAGGAAACTTGTCTTTCGCGTTGATTACAGCTACACAATATAATTAACTGTGTTCGTAAGACCTATAATCAACAATGTCGGTCTCACAATTAGCACAATCATTAATAACATGTAACACTGTATTTGTGACGCCCCCAAAATTAGGTATACATCACCCATCTTGAGTCGCCAGATATATGGTACAGAATTAAAATACAACTTAATAATACAACTGTCGTGTACAATACGACAGAACATAAACTGTGAGTTTGAATACAAATATTGTCTTCTAGAGAGTATCCATACTCAAAAGGAGTCCTCATTACAATTATTATCACACTATTACATAGAATAGTGAGGACTACTAATGCTATCATCTAGGACCATCACTCTGTTTTCCGACTAGTCCCAGCTACGTTCTCATTTCCTGAAGAGAACAGTGAAAGAAAGGGTGAGCTCAACTAGCCCAGTAAGAAATATTATGACTAAGATAATGCAGAATAAATTATCATTAGTCTTCAACAATGTTAAACTGATAAAATACAATAGACATCAAGTTTAACTGCAGCGGATCAAGCAATCCATTAAAAGAGTCAAGTAGAGAATACAATCTACTATCTTTTATGAATTAAAAGGTTTTTCATGACTTTTATCGCAGAGACTCAGCTTAAAAAAAATAATTCACATCATCGAATCACCTCTGCACTACGGCCAAGGATATTCTTTAGTATCACGACCACGAATTATCCATGCACTATGGGCCAAAGATAATCATGTTTTCATCAACGGTCCTGATCATGCCAAAAAACAATTCATCTTTGCACTACGGCCAAATAGAATCCATAGCCATAATCATACCAAAAACTGTCCATCAATGCACTACGGACCAATGAGGACTTTTTCCACATCATTTGTAATATTACGGTCATGATTACACCGATTAATCCCTGGTCATAATCATACCAAGTCCATCTATGCACTACAGGCCATAGATGACTTTCAACAAAATATAAACATGAGGATGATGACAATGATATAAAAATTCAATAAAACAAGTTCAAGAATTAATTTATCCAAGAATTAACAACGTCCAAATTGTCAATATGATACTGCTTTGTGGAGTAAAATTCAAGAATTCTTAGAAGATTATTTCCATAAAAAGATACTAGATGAAGTGCAAATATCAAAGATATTTCACTAATTTCATGGAGTATAGAAGTCAAAGTTTTAACCAACTGAGTATAATAAAGAATGAAATACCAAAAGAAATCACCATGCATGCGATAGACCGCACAGACAGGTTATTCCAACAGAATAATAAATAATGGAACCAGGTCCGGCGTAAAACGCACAGATAGGATATTCCAACAGAATAATAATAAAGACAGAACCAGGTCCGGTGTAAAACACACAGACAGGATGTTCCAATAGAATAATAATTAAGACGGAACCAGGTCCGGTGTAAAACATACAGACAGGATGTTCCATTAGAATAATAGAAGAATATCACCAAGTATAGGGTAGACCGCGTATACAGGTTATTCCAACAGAATAATAAAGAATGGAATAACAGAAGTTCTCTTCATGAATAAGAAAGAAATAATACCCTTTACGAGTACAACAAATAATATCCCTTACCGTTTTAAAGAAGAACTGAAATAAAGAAGTTGTTAAGTAGCAGAATACTTTTCTTCTTTCTCTCTATAGTTTCTCTCTATAGTTCCTCTCTAGAGTTCAATGAATTCGTAAGAAAATAATGAAGGAATGAGCTTCTATTTATAGAAAAATGGAATGCATAGTAACTAATCCATGAATGATCCAGATTGATTTACTTTAATCTGACGGTCCATATTCAAAGAAAAATCTTTTAAATAAAATATAATATATTCTGTTTATAGAATAACTTTAATAAAGTATTATGTTTTATATAAAAAGATGTTTTTGTTTTATTACGTTAATAATACGAATAAAACAAAACTTCATTATCGCTAAATATTTCAGATTATTAATTGACAATAATTGAATCAAACTGAGTGACTTCTCACATAAGCATTAATAATCAATACAGTGTGCTACTATACAACCACACGTATTACTGTACTTTTACTACCGAGTAGTTCAACAGTATCAGCGGTAAAACTTCCACCGTTATTTTTAATAAAATATTTTTATCGTTCTCTCAATCCGACAATAATTCCGTTGTGGGGTCCACCAATAATTGAGCCGTCGTACGAATATTCCCCGACAAAATTAATATTCCCCGACCAATCGAATATAATACAACAACTTGCATACTTTGCAAAATTTATAAATACTACCCACAACTATAACATTATCTCAAATACACACCATAATATTTAAAAAAATATTTCGAAAAAATTAAATCTTTATTCATAAAATCTGGGGTTTCACAATCTCCCCTCCTTATGAAATTTCGCCCTCGAAATTTTCGTACGTACCTAGTATGCTGAACAGGTGAGGATTCCTTGACTTTATTTCAGATTCTAACTCTTGAGGTATAACCTTTGAGTGTTGAATACGATTCTTCTTATCCAAGATTTTAACACGTATATGCTCAAACGTTAAATCATCCGCTATCTCGTCCGGTTCTAAATCAATAATGTGGTACGGGTCGTCCACATATTTACGTAACATCAATACGTTAAAAAAATGTTATGAACACGCGACATACTTAGCGGTAAAACGAGTCTATAAGCCACAGTTCCTACTTGATCGAGGATTTCAAATGGGCCAATTAAATCGAGGGTTGAGATTTCCTCTCTTCATCGATTCTTGCTTCTAGAATAACGCCCTCTTGAACCTTCTTCTTAGTATTCATCAGCTCCGGGTCCGTAGCTTGCACGGCTTTAACTTTATCGATTAAAGTCGATTCTAATCGTATATTCGTTATCTTCACGTGGGTCCCTAGAGTCATTAACTCTATCTTCATCATTTGTAGGTTATACGAAATGGATCTTTGTGTTAACAACATCTCACTCGCATACGATCTTCTACTCAATGTGTCAGCTACCACGTTCGCACTTCCACGATAATATTGAATGGTACGAACGTAATCTTCAACAGCTCGAGCCAACGTCTTTGGCGCATAATACGTTCGTTTTAGTTGAAAAAAAATATTTGAGGGTTTAAGAAATGGGTTTTGTGCTGGGGTCAATATAAAATTCAATTTCATGCTCTGGGGTAGGCTAAGAAGTCTTCAAGAATACGTCAGGAAATTTATTAACAATAGAAATATCATTCAAAACTGTGACCCTCATCCAAGACTTGGATAACAAGTCACATTGATACATATCATCTTATCATCGTCATTCACAACGTCTCCTACGGAAAGTCTGGCTTCGCTGCATTCCACATAAGGAATTCATCAGCGAAAGGCTCGGGGTTCTTTACTTATGGCTTGATATGACAATGATTGACTTTAGTGATTTGGTTACTTGAATTCGTATAATAGGTTGGTTAGGAATATAAAAGCTAACAACCTTACGAAAAGCATGATGAGCAGTTAACCAATCGTTTCCAAAAATTACATCAATGTAAGTATTTTTAAAGAGATAATATCGACAGGTAACGTGAAAGTGTTGATTTGAACAAGATTTATAAATAGTGGAGGTAACGGAGGTTTCTCCCAACTGAGTTTAAACAGATATATCAAAGTCTAACTTCTTCGGAGTTAAGTTCAAACATTGAACACAACTAGATGAAATAAAAGACTGAGTAGAACTGGTATCTAACACGGTATAAACTTAGCAAGAGTTTATGACTAACATACCCGTGATAATTTTATTCAGGTTCCTCGTCACGAAAAAAAATGCTCTCTCTTAAACTACCGGCTTTGACTTGTCTGGGACATCCTTTGGCATCACTATCCCAGCTAGACCTGACTTCACCGTACGATAAAATCGTGCTAGGTGACCTTCTCTTCCGCAATTGAAACACGCTTTGGATTGTTGCGTACAGTTTGGACGGATGTGTCCCTCCTGTCCGCATTTGAAACATACGACCGGTGGTCGTTCTTCTTCCTTTGAAACGGGTGCTGGTACCGACGTCTTCACGTCATTGTTGAATCTTCTCTTCTTGAAATGTCCATTCTTATTGTTTTAGCCATGATTACCACCTAAGTGGTTACCATTTCTGACATGTTGATTCCCTCCATGCTTATTGTCACCGCTTTGATGACTGTTATCACCAGTATTATCATTTTATCGATTGCTCTCTTTTGGTTGCGTTGACTCGTTATCGCGCTCTACTAACTAAGCCCTATTTACAACATCTGAATACAAATACAGTTTATGAGAAATAAGATATTGACGTATCTCCGGCTTCAAACCTCTTAAAAACATCCGCGTCATTCTTTCTTCATTATCAACCAAGTGGGACGCAAATCGAGACAACTAGGCAAACTTGGCTTCGTACTGCGACACGGTCATGTTGTTTTGCTCCAACTTGATAAATTCCACCTCCTTCATGTGACGAATGCTTTCGGGAAAGTACTTGTCGTTGAACAGCTCCTGGAATTTCTCCCAAGACATCTTGAGTGCGTCAGGCTGAGTACGTTTTACAGATTCCCACCAGTGATCTGCCTCTTCACGCAACATAAAGGTGGCAAAGGGAACCTTTTGCTCCTCGAAGCATCCCAAGATATCAAATATCTTGGTGATCTGATTTAACCACGTCTCCGCCTTAAGTGGTTCTGGCTTTCCCAAAAACTCCGGTGATCCCAGCTCCTTGAATTTCTTAGCGGTGACCAACCGTGGGTTGCCATTGTTTCCTCCTACATTATGAACAGGAGCCGCCTTCGCCTGATGTTGCATGAATTCAAAAAAACTCCTAAACGTGACGTCGTTCGTCAATTGATCAGTGTTGTTGTTTATAGGAGGATTATCGCCATCCTGTTGCGCATTGCCTTAATTATTGATCTGTGGAGACTCAACGGTCTCCTGTGCTCCATTGCTTATCTCAACATTTTCAGATGCCATTTTCAAATACTATTACAAAATAAGGGTTAATTAACATATAACATATTATCTCTATACTCTGACCGAGCAATTAAATAACAAGAAAACTTAGGTAGGTCATACTAGCGAAGGAATTCCCCGTCTCTCCCCTCCTAGTTCTATTCTCACATCCTAGCCAGGGATCATATCCCTAAGCTTTGATACCAACTGTGATGCCCCCAAAATTAGGTATACATCACCCATCTTGAGTTGCCAGATACATGGTACAGAATTCAAATATAACTTAATAATACAACTGTCGTGTACAATACTACAGAACATAAACTGTGAGTTTGAATACAAATATTGTCTTCCAGATAGTATCCATACTCAAAAAGAGTCCTCATTACAATTATTATCACACTATTACATAGAATAGTGAGGACTACTAATGCTATCATCTAGGACCATCACTCTGTTTCCCGACTAGTCCCAGCTACGTTCTCATTTCCTGAAGAGAACAGGAAAAGAAAGGGTGAGCTCAAGTAGCCCAGTAAGAAATATTATGACTAAGATAATGCAGAATAAATTATCATTAGTCTTCAACAATGTTAAACTGATAAAATACAATAGACATCAAGTTTAACTGCAGCGGATCAAGTAATCCATTAAAAGAGTCAAGTAGAGAATAAAATCTACTATCTTTTATGATTTAAAAGGTTTTTCATGACTTTTATCGCTGAGACTCAGCTTAAAAAAAAATAATCCACGTCATCAAATTACCCCTACACTACGGCCAAGGATATTCTTTAGTATCACGACCACGAATTATCCATGCACTACGGGCGAAAGATAATCCTGTTTTCATCAACGGTCCTGATCATGCCATAAAATAATTCATCTTTGCACTACGGCCAAATAGAATTCATAGCCATAATCATACCAAAAACTGTCCATCAATGCACTGCGGGCCAATGAGGACTTTTTCCACATCATTTGTAATATTACGGTCATGATTACACCGATTAATCTCTGGTCATAATCATACCAAGTCTATCTATGCACTACATGCCATAGATGACTTTCAACAAAATATAAACATGAGGATGATGACAATGATATAAGAATTTAATAAAATAAGTTCAAGAATTAATTTATCCAGGAATTAACAACGTCCAAATTGTCAATATGATACTGCTTTGTGGAGTAAAATTTAAGAGTTCTTAGAAGAATATTTCTATGAAAAGAGACTAGATGAAGCGCAAAAATCAAAGATATTCTACTAATTTCATGGAGTATAGAAGTCAAAGTTTTAACCAACTGAGTATAATAAAGAATAGAATAACAAAAGAAATCACCATGCATGTGATAGACCGCACAGACAGGTTATTCCAACAGAATAATAAATAATGGAACCAGGTCCGGCGTAAAACGCACAGACAGGATATTCCAACAGAATAATAATAAAGACGGAACCAGGTCCGGTGTAAAACACGCAGACAGGATGTTCCAATAGAATAATAATAAAGACGGAACCAGGTCCGGTGTAAAATATACAGACAGGATGTTCCAACAGATTAATAGAAGAATATCACCAAGTATAGGGTAGACCGCGTATACAGGTTATTCCAACAGAATAATAAAGGATGGAATAACAGAAGTTCTCTTCATGAATAAGAAAGAAATAATACCCTTTACGAGTACAACAAATAATATCCCTTACCGTTTTAAAGAAGAACTAAAATAAAGAAGTAGTTAAGTAGCAGAATACTTTTCTTCTTTCTCTCTATAGTTTCTCTCTATAGTTTCTCTCTAGAGTTCAATGAATTCGTAAGAAAATAATGAAGGAATGAGCTTCTATTTATAGAAAAATGGAATGCATAGTAACTAATCCATGAATGGTCCAGATTGATTTACTTTAATCTGACGGTCCAAATTTAAAGAAAAATCTTTTAAATAAAATATAATATATTTTATTTATAGAATAACTTTAATAAAGTATTCTGTTTTATATAAAAAGATGTTTCTGTTTTATTACGTTAATAATACGAATAAAACAAAACTTCATTATCGCTAAATAATTCATATTATTAATTGACAATAATTGAATCAAACTGAGTGACTTCTCACATAAGCATTAATAATCAATACAATGTGATACTATGCAACCACACGTATTACTGTACTTTTACTACCGAGTAGTTTAACAGTATCAACGGTAAAACTTCCACCGTTATTTTTAATAAAATATTTTTATCGTTTTCTCAATCCGATAATAATTCCGTTGTGGGATCCACCAATAATTGTGCCGTCGTACGAATATTCCACGATAAAAATAATATTCCCCGACCAATCGAATATAATACAACAACTTGCATACTTTGCAAAATTTATAAATACTATCCACAACTATAACATTATCTCATATTCACACCATAATATTTAAAAAAATATTTCGAAAAAATTAAATCTTTATTCATAAAATCTGGGTTTTCACAATCTCTCCTCCTTATGAAATTTCGCCCTCAAAATTTTCGTACGTACCTAGTATGCTGAACAGGTGAGGATTCCTTGACTTCATTTTAGATTCTAACTCTTGAGGTATAACCTTTGAGTGTTGAATACGATTCTTCTTATCCAAGATTTTAACACGTATCTGCTCAAACGTTAAATCATCCGCTATCTCGTCCGGTTCTAAATTAATAATGTGGTACGGGTCGTCCACATATTTACGTAACATCAATACGTTAAAAAAATGTTATGAACACGCGACATACTTGGCGGTAAAATAAGTCTATAAGCCACAGTTCCTACTTGATCGAGGATTTCAAATGGGCCAATTAAATCGAGGGTTGAGATTTCTTCTCTTCATCAATTCTTGTTTCTAGAATAACGCCCTCTTGAACCTTCTTCTTAGTATTCATCAGCTCCGGGTCCGTAGCTTGCACGGCTTTAACTTTTTCGATTAAAGTCGATTCTAATCGTATATTCGTTATCTTCATGTGGTTCCCTAGAGTCTTTAACTCTATCTTCATCATTTGTAGGTTATACGAAATAGATCTTTGTGTTAACAACATCTCACTCGCATACGATCTTCTACTCAACGCGTCAGCTACCACGTTCACACTTCCACGATGATATTGAATGGTACGAACGTAATCTTCAACAGCTCGAGCCAACGTCTTTGGCGTATAATACTTTCGTTTTAGTTGAAAAAAATATTTGAGGGTTTAAGAAATGGGTTTTGTATTGGGGTCAATACAAAATTTGATTTCATGCTCTGGGGTAGGCTAAGAAGTCTTCAAGAATACGTCAGGAAATTTATTAACAATAGAAATATCATTCAAAACTGTGACCCTCATCCAAGACTTGGATAACACGTCACATTGATACATATCATCTTGCCATCGTCATTCACAACGTCTCCTACAGAAAGTCTGGCTTCGGTGCATTCCACATAAGGAATTCATCCGCGAAAGGCTCAGGGCTCTTTACTTATGGCTTGATATGACAGTGATTGACTTTAGTGATTTGGTTACTTGAATTCGCATAATAGGTTGGTTAGGAATATAAAAGCTAACAACCTTACGAAAAGCATGATGAGCAGTTAAGCAATCGTTTCCAAAAATTACATCAATGCAAGTATTTTTAAAGAGATAAGATCGACAGGTAACATGAAAGTGTTGATTTGAACAAGATTTGTAAATAGTGGAGGTAACGAAGGTTTCTCCCAACTGAGTTTAAACAGATATATCAAAGTCTAACTTCTTCGGAGTTAAGTTTAAACATTGAACACAACTAGGTGAAATAAAAGAGTGAGTAGAACTTGTATCTAACACAGTATAAACTTCGCAAGAGTTTATGACTAACATACCCGTGATAATTTTATTCAGGTTCCTCGTCACGAAAAAAAAAACGCTCTCTCTTAAACTACCGGCTTTGGCTAGGACATCCTTTGGCATCACTATCCCAGCTGGACCTGACTTCACCGTACGATAAAATCATGCTAGGTGACCTTCTCTTCCGTAATTAAAACACGCTTTGGATTGTTGCGTACAGTTTGGATGGATGTGTCCCTCCTGTCCGCATTTGAAATATACGACCGGTGGTCGTTCTTCTTCCTTTGAAACGGGTGCTGGTACCGACGTCTTCACGTCATTGTTGAATCTTCTCTTCTTGAAATGTCCATTCTTATTGTTTTAGCCATGATTACCACCGAAGTGGTTACCATTTCTGACATGTTGATTCCCTCCATGCTTATTGTCACCGATTTGATGACTGTTATCACCAGTATTATCATTTTGTCGATTGCTCTCTTTTGGTTGCATTGACTCGTTATCGCACTCTACTAACTAAGCCCTATTTACAACATCTGAATACAAATACAGTTTATGAGAAATAAGATATTGACGTATCTCCGGCTTCAAACCTCTTAAAAACATCCGCGTCATTCTTTCTTCATTATAAACCAAGTGGGACGCAAATCGAGACAACTAGGCAAACTTGGCTTCGTACTGCGACACGGTCATGTTGTTTTGCTCCAACTTGATAAATTCCACCTCCTTCATGTGACGAATGCTTTCGGGAAAGTACTTGTCGTTGAACAGCTCCTGGAATTTCTCCCAAGACATCTTGAGTGCGTCAGGCTGAGTACGTTTTACAGATTCCCACCAGTGATCTGCCTCTTCACGCAACATAAAGGTGGCAAAGGGAACCTTTTGCTCCTCGAAGCATCCCAAGATATCAAATATCTTAGTGATCTGCTTTAACCACGTCTCCGCCTTAAGTGGTTCTGGCTTTCCCAAAAACTCCGGTGATCCCAGCTCCTTGAATTTCTTAGCGGTGACCAACCGTGGGTTGCCATTGTTTCCTCCTGCATTATGAACAGGAGCCGCCTTCGCCTGATGTTGCATGAATTCAAAAAAACTCCTAAACATGACGTCGTTCGTCAATTGATCAGTGTTGTTGTTTACAGGAGGATTATCGCCATCCTGTTGCGCATTGCCTTAATTATTGATCTGTGGAGACTCAACGGTCTCCTGTGCTCCATTGCTTATCTCAACATTTTCAGATGCCATTTTCAAATACTATTACAAAATAAGGGTTAATTAACATATCACATATTATCTCTATACTCTGACCGAGAAATTAAATAATAAGAAAACTTAGGTAGGTCATACTAGCGAAGGAATTCCCCGTCTCTCCCCTCCTAGTTCTGTTCTCACATCCTAGCCAGGGATCATATCCCTAAGCTTTGATACCAACTGTAACGCCTCCAAAATTAGGTATACATCACCCATCTTGAGTTGCCAGATACATGGTACAGAATTCAAATACAACTTAATAATTCAACCGTCGTATACAATACGACAGAACATAAACTGTGAGTTTCAATACAAATATTGTCTTCTAGAGAGTATCCACACTCAAAAGGAGTCCTCATTACAATTATTATCACACTATTACATAGAATAGTGAGGACTACTAATGCTATCGTCTAGGACCATCACTCTGTTCCCCGACTAGTCCCAGCTACGTTCTCATTTCCTGAAGAGAACAGTGAAAGAAAGGGTGAGCTCAACTAGCCCAGTAAGAAATATTATGACTAAGATAATGCAGAATAAATTATCATTAGTCTTCAACAATGTTAAACTGATAAAATACAATAGACATCAAGTTTAACAGCAGCGGATCAAGTAATCCATTAAAAGAGTCAAGTAGAGAATAAAATCTACTATCTTTTATGATTTAAAAGGTTTTTCATGACTTTTATCGTTGAGACTCAGCTTAAAAAAAATAATCCACATCATCGAATCACCCTTTCACTACGGCCAAGGATATTCTTTAGTATCACGACCATGAATTATCCATGCACTACGTGCGAAAGATAATCGTGTTTTCATCAACGGTCCTGATCATGCCATAAAATAATTCATCTTTGCACTACGGCCAAAGAGAATCCATAGCCATAATCATACCAAAAACTGTCCATCAATGCACTACGGGCCAATGAGGACTTTTTCCACATCATTTGTAATATTACAGTCATGATTACACCAATTAATCCATGGTCATAGTCATACCAAGTCCATCTATGCACTACAGGCCATAGATGACTTTCAACAAAATATAAACATGAGGATGATGACAATGATATAAGAATTTAATAAAACAAGTTCAAGAATTAATTTATCCAGGAATTAACAACGTCCAAATTGTCAATATGATACTGCTTTGTGGAGTAAAATTCAAGAGTTCTTAGAAGAATATTTCCACGAAAAGAGACTAGATGAAGCGCAAATATCAAAGATACTCTACTAATTTCATGGAGTATAGAAGTTAAAGTTTTAACCAAATGAGTATAATAAAAAATGGAATAACAAAAGAAATCACCATGCTTGCGATAGACCGCACAGACAGGTTATTTCAACAGAATAATAGATAATGGAACCAGGTCTGGCGTAAAATGCACAGACAGGATATTACAACAGAATAAAAATAAAGACGGAACCAGGTCCGGTGTAAAACACACAGACAGGATGTTTCGACAGAATAATAATAAAGACGGAACCAGGTCCAGTGTAAAACACACAGACATGATGTTCCAACAGAATAATAATAAAGACGGAACCAGGTCCGGTGTAAAACACACAGACAGAATGTTCCAACAGAATAATAGAAGAATGTCACCAAGTATAGGGTAGACCGCGTATACATGTTATTCCAACAGAATAATAAAGAATGGAATAACATAAGTTCTCTTCATGAATAAAAAAGAAAGAATACCCTTTACGAGTACAACAAATAATATCCCTTACCGTTTTAAAGAAGAACTGAAATAAAGAAGTAGTTAAGTAGCAGAATACTTTTCTTCTTTCTCTCTATAGTTTCTCTCTATAGTTTCTCTCTCTAGAGTTTAATGAATTCGTAAGAAAGTAATGAAGGAATGAGCTTCTATTTATAGAAAAATAGAATGCATAGTAACTAATCCATGAATAGTCCAGATTGATTTACTTTAATCTGACGGTCCGTATTTAAAGAAAAATCTTTTAAATAAAATATAATATATTTTATTTATAGATTAACTTTAATAAAGTATTCTGTTTTATAAAAAAAGATGTTTCTGTTTTATTACGTTAATAATACGAATAAAACAAAACTTCATTATCGTTAAATAATTTATATTATTAATTGACAATAAATGAATTAAACTGAGTGACTTCTCACATAAGCATTAATAATCAATACAGTGTGCTACTATGCAACCACACGTATTACTGTACTTTTACTACCGAGTAGTTCAACAGTATCAACGTTAAAGCTTCCGCCGTTATTTTTAATAAAATATTTTTGTCGTTTTCTAAATCCGATAATAATTCCGTTGTGGGGTCCACCAATAATTGTGTCGTCGTACGAATATTTCCTGACAAAATTAATATTCCCTAACCAATCGAATATAATACAACAACTTGCATACTTTGCAAAATTTATAAATATTACCCACAACTATAACATTATCTCAAATTCACACCATAATATTTAAAAAAAATATTTCGAAAAAATTAAATCTTTATTCATAAAATCTGTTTCACAGTATTCTACAGTCACAGTTCTCCTAGTCACATTACCATATAGTCACATCAGTGTTTATAACCTATATAAACACTTAACAAGTCTAACTAGTTCGGTCTGGTTGGATTTCGGTCCGTTCTCGGTGTTCTGGTCACCCTATCCAACAATTAACACATTGATTGTCAATTAAACTTGGTCTCTAAGCTTCAATATTATTTTAGATAAAGCAAATATCGTTTATAATATTTTCCGGAAGCTTTTAATAATTTATAATCAATTACTATAATTTATAATAATTTTTCAAACACTTAAATCATTTTTAAATGATTTAATTATCAAATAATCTTATCATTATTAATATTTAAAAATATTAATAACATACTTGTCAAAATATTAAAGTTATTGTTAATAATTAAAATATTTTTAAATCATCAATATTCTACTTAAATGATTTTTAAAATAATTAAAATCATTTTTAAATCATCACCATTAATATTTAAATATTAATATAATTATTATCAAAATATTTAAAGTCATTAATTATAACTTAAAATACTTTTAAAACATTTTTCTCATTTTTAAATAATTTTTAAATCAATAAAATTATTTTTTAATTCATTTATTTAATTTAATAAATAAATAATCTAATATCATTAATATTAATTTATCAATGAAAATTCTCCAAAAATATTAAAAATTATATTTTATAATTCAAAATATTTTCTAACACTTTATTCTTATTTTAAATAATTTTTCATAATATTAAATTATTTTTCTCTAATTTATTTAATACACTAATTAAATAAATTAAATACCTTTAATATTTAAATAATTATAAATATTAAAGAAAAATATTCCAATTGGTCAAAAATTATTTTTCATAATTTAAAATAATTTTTAAAACTATTTTTGGTAATTTTTAGAATTTATTTTCTATTTTTAATCATTTTTCAAAAATTAGAAGAATAAAATTAAATAAACCGTCGTTATATGCCTTTAGCGACACATTCTGCAGCCTTAGGTGTTCTTGGCTAAAGAACACTAACAAAGTCAGTGTTGTAGGTAGCTCGTTTGACTAACTTTAATTCTCGGTGTAAACATGTTCCGGCCCATTTCAAACTCAGATCTTGTAGTAATTATACAACACTACAACTGGAAACCAATATCTATGTCAAACAACAAACATGTAAAGAGATCTGGGCAATCAAATCTCTTGTCAAACCATACCTGGGTTTTTCCCAAAAACCCATAACTCGACTAGTCGCTTTGATGGTCAATTAAGTTTATGTTTCAGTCATTGTATGGGTGTTATGAAGGTTCATAACTATAGTACATATGCCCAAGAATATTTATACATTAACAAATCAGTTCAAATATAAGGCAATCACAAGAAAATAATATGGTCAAACCATGTCAGAATCATGGATTAACCGTTTTCTGGGTTTTCCAGAAACGGTAATGATGATTGACATGCCCAGTTTGACCAACTGCTATGCTTGATCTACTGCTTATTTGTGAGATATAAAGCCATGGAATCAAATACCATATAACAGGCTACACCATGGTTCCAAACAAAACATCAAAAAATATCATATCTGGCAGATCCGGTCCCTTAAAACTCATGTCAGACGCTAAAATCAAACTTTCTAGGCTTCCCAGAAAATACTCGGTCATGCCCGGTCAACGGATTTTGACCGATTATATCTTCGAATCTAGACCTCGTATGACTCTGATTTCTTTTGCAGCTTAAAGGCAACATTACAAGCTACACATAACAACTTGAAAACATCAAAAATAACAAATGAACAAGAATCAGTGGCACCTGACATTAGCTTGTCAGACCACAAATTTGTGTTCTTGGACAGTTTTGAAAAACTCAATTTTAAAGCATTTTGATGCTATGGATCTATGTTATATCAACATAGATCATCATATAACATCCTCTAGCACTGATTTAAACACTTAAACAGAAAAATTTTCTTAGAAACAAAGATCAAAAATAAAAATTAGATTTATACCTTTTTAATTCAATCTTTGATCTTGATCTTGCTAATATGATGTTGGTTGATCTAGGGTCGATTCTAAGACTGATCTACTTGCTAAAATCGGAGGTCTTGAGTGAGAGAGAGTTGGTGAGAGCTTAAATAAAAAATGACCAACTTTGGTGATTTTTTTCTCTCATAACATATATATATTGTGTAGAGGCATGTATAATCTGATATTGGCTATCAAATAGGGCTGAAATTCTTAGATTTAAAGCCACTAAGTAAACATAGTTGGTTACCAACTCTTGATTTGGCAAGATTTACAAGTAATCTAATAAAATATCCATAAAGGGCATTTTTGACATTTACAAAATAATTTTAATGGCATTCTTGTCGAATGCACAAACCCTTAGGGTTTATGATTTGGATTAGGGTTTAGGGTTTGAACCCTTTAGGGTTTAAACCCTTTAGGTTTGCAATCTAATTTCCAATATTTTCGAATTTCGATTTTCTAAATAGAAAATTAACATTCCAAAATTATAATTAAGATTCAATAATTATATTAATATTTCCTAATCATAAAATTCAATCTTGCTAACTATGATTAATATTCCTAATTAAAATTGCTTAATTTAGCAATTAGGGTCAAAATTGTCATTAGGGTTTATAACCCACGAATTAGGGTTTTAATTAGAAAAATAAATTTTCTAAATTATAATTAGGGTTTGTAAAATAGAAATTCAGATAACTAAAATATAATTAGGGTTTTCTAATTATATTTAAGCACAACTCTACTCTAAATTTATTAGTCAATACCCAAATTAACTTTCTCGATACTCGTATCATAGAAACTTGTCACAAATGATAATCAATATTAATATTACTTTAAAAAATAATTTATTCGCAAATTTTGGATTATTCGAAATCCCGGGTTATCACAGTACATAACATCACTATAACAACAACATAAGATCCATAAACTATCCGGTCAAACCATGTCAGGCGCCACTGACTTGAGTTTTCTAGGTTACCCAGAAAACTTAACCCGTGAACTTTCGGCTTGGTTTGACCATCCTCCAGATCCATACTATTTCTAATATAAGCGATCCAAAAGCAGTAAACTGTAGTATAACGACCATAATATAACCTAAATACAATAACCAACACATACCAACAAACAGAAGCAAGATCAAAGCCACAGAAAAACTTGTCAGACAGTGTTCTTGAGTTTCTGGGCTGCCCATAAACTCTTGGTCATGCTCAGTCAACTGAGTTTGACCTTAAATAACTTTTGTTCTAGACATGATCTAAGACTGATTTCAAGTCCAGAGCAAAGTCCATATAACATACTATATGATCAAACATTAAAACAACAAAAACACATATCATACCGAGATCTATGGCCACTGACATTCATTATCGGACGACTGTTGAACCTTTTTCCAGATTTTGTAAAATGTCAGATCCGAGCCTCTAGATGTTATGAATCTAACATCTAGCAACCCAGATCATCATTATACTCTATATCTAACATGTTTAACACAAAAAAATAACATCAAATATCAGATTTATGGATAGAAATCTTGCTAGGGTTTTATACCTTCTTTGATCAATTTCTGATTCTGTGTCTCTGATTTGGTTATGGTGTTCGTGGGGCTTGATTATATGACTGATATACTACCAAATCTCATGGGTTTTAGAGAGAGAGGCTCAAGGATGAGAGTTTTGCAAAAATAAGCTAACAAATTAATTATTTTCTCTCTCCAATCTATATATATAATGTTATAATGCACATGGCTGGTAAAGGTGGCTTGTTGCTGATTATTTGTTAGTCACAAAGTCAACACATTAGTTTACCAACTCCCATCTTAGAAAGATTTGTAAGCAAGCTTAAATAATACAACTAAGGGTAAAAATGTCCTTTGTATTTTCCATTTAATGGCATTCTTGTCATCCTTGTAAACCCTTGGGGTTTGACCCTTAGGGTTTAACCCTAAGGTTTAGCACAAAATGAAATTTCTAAGTTTTCAATTAGGGTTTAAAAAAATAAATTTTAATTTCTAAAATTAGAAAATTATGGTTTATTAATTAGATTAGGTTTCTAATTGATTTATACATGAATATTAGGGTTTAATATCTCTAATTATAATTAACTTTGCTAATATAGCAATTAGGGTTTTTACTTTTGGTAATTACGGTTACCAAATTACAATTAGGGTTTTTAATTACTAAATTAGGGTTCTAGTTTAGTAATGAGGGTTTAACAATTTAGGTTTCCATGATTAACAATTGTAATTCTAATACTTGTTAATTAATCGCATTAACACAATCACCAATCAATCTTGAACTCTAATTCGAATTTCAAATTAGGGTTTAGCATTTAAAATTAGGGTTTTTAATAACTTAGGGTTTTCTAAAAATTATTTAAAGTTTATAGATCTTAATTAGGGTTTACCTAATTAATCATTTAATACACAACATAAAACATATAACACAGTTATGTGATAGTCTTAAACTCACAATTGATTTTCAAATTAGGGTTTCCCCTAGTAAAATTAGGGTTTAACCAATTATTATTAGGGTTTTAAAATTATACATCATAATTGGCCATCCATTATCAATACGTACATACAGTACATATTTATAGCACTAAAAAATCAAAATATAATATTATTATATTATTATTCTCATTCCTAGATAAACATCCAAAATTAGGGTTTAGATTCCATATCTGATTTATTCTAACCTATTTAACCTTAATCATTAAGGTAAAATAATTAACTTAATAATCTGTACAAAAATTCATATAATAAAATAATTATTATAATTACTCTGAAAATCACTCCATATATTATTTAAATAATATATTATTATATTTTCATTAATAAAAACATTTCTGCTATAAATTAATTATTATAAAAATATACTTTAAAAAAATCAATAATTCTAAAATAAAATTATTTGTAAATATTTATGTAATAAATATATTTTTATTTATCACATAAATACATAGACACCTTATCTTGTACAAATCCTCATCCTTAAAATAAAAAAAATTATACTCAAAATTTCTGTTTTAATTATATAGAAAATATAGGGTTGTTACATATAATGCTGAAGGAACTTGCAATGAATAACAACTCTCAAAGTATCTGTGACGCCCCCAAAATAGGTATACAACACCCATTCTGAGTCGTCAAAATACATGGTACAGAAACAACTATAACTTTATTAATACAACATAAAAACTGTGAGTTTAAATACAAATATTGTCATCTAGACAATATCCACACTCAAATAAGTCTTCATTATAATTATTGATATAATATTTTACAAAAATGGTGAGGACTACTAAAACAACTTTCTAGAACCTTCATTCCATACCTCGACTAGTACTCACTACATTCTCGTCTCCTGGGAAGAAAAATGGAACAAAAAAGAAAAGGGTGAGCTCAACTAGCCCAGTAAAGAACATTATGACTAAGATAATATAGAACAAATTATCGTTAGTTCTCAACAGGAAAAAATTTATAACAATAGACAACAAATTTTAAATCAAAATTCGCAGCGAAAATAATAATTCATTAGAAGAGTTAAGTAGAAGATGAAATCTACTATCATCTATGAATTTAAAAGTCTATCATCAATATTTTATCCCTGTAACATCAATCAATAAACATCTTGAACCAAATATTCATCTTTGCACTACAGGCCAAAGATATTCATCAGTTGGTCATGTTCATCTCAACAACTGTTCATCTTTGCACTACGACCCAAAGATATTCATCATAAAATCATTAATCTATGCACTACAGGCCAAAGATATTCAGTAATATCATCATTTAGGACTGAGGATGATGAAAAATATTTTAAAGGAAACGAATCCAGTGAAACAAAATAACAAATATTAAGGATTCGTATTTCGGTTTATCCATGTCAAAAAATACCTCATAAATAATCATAGAGGAGTAAAATTTAAGAATGATCAAAATATAGATACAATCAAAGCTAGTATCCATAATAGATATTTTAGACAAAAAGAAGAAAATTTAATTTTTTTGTGAATAGTACCGTATTCGTGAATAGTGTCGTATACGTGAATAGTACTGTATACGTTAATAGTAATCCCGACACAAAAAGTTCCAAATTTGATAAAAATTCAGATCAATATTTTGGCATAATGATATTGAAAGAAATAATATCATTTATATAAAAAATAACATCCCTTACCTCGAAAGAATAGTATTTCTGGCTGGAATACTGAATATAGTGCTGAAGAAAACTTACACCGTATAACAACACTCAAAATATCAAAATACTCACAAGAATATTCTCAATATATCGAGAGAGAAAGAGAGAGAAGATTTCAGTTACTGGTGTGATTTTCAATTCTAACCTAAGCACCCTATTTATAGGAAAATGCTTAGAACATCAAAGCAGAAAATTTAATATAATATTAATATATTATATATAAATTCTTACGTACACCAAGAATCTGAATTTCAGCAACTTAACACATGTTTAATGAGGCCCAAAAATGTAAAAAACGTTTTTCTTAAAAAAATAATTAAAACTTCAAAAAATCAATTATTTCGAAACTTCGGAACTTCAATAATTCATAATAAATATCCCTTTTATCATAAAAATTCGAACCTAATATTCTCTTCATAGGAAATTTCATTATCTACAACTTTGCAGAAGAAAGTTTTTCCAAATTCCAAACAGAAATTGACAGAAATCCACAAACGGGCGATTTTATAGGCTATAATCAAATTTCAGTCAAGAAATGGGGTCCACCGACACACAAAACATGTGTTAATCATTTAATGCAACAAAAATACTCTTTCTCCTCATATACTCATATATCCCATATTCATTGTAAAAATATCATCATTATTATATTATAATAATATAATAAAATATTATTTTATCAGAAAAGGTAAAATATCGATTTTCAACAATTGTCACTTTAAAAAATTTCTCCATCTATATCCACATAAAATGAATATTTTTCTCATCATATAAATCAATAATTAATTATTCACAAATAATATTACAGAATCACAATACTGACAACTAGGCAGTTCCTAGGAAAGAGGGGGCTTTCCAATAAGGATTTCTCCTTACTGGCGCGCAATTAGGTGACCAAACCTCTCCTTAGATAGAACTTTCTAAACATTGCCAATAATATTATCTAATAATATTATTCAGATAATATGAATTATTGCTCCGATAATGGAAAATATTGTGTTGTGACAATTACTGAAACAATAATATAAAATATCAACGCAACAATTATTGAATCAATAAAATAAAATACTGAATAGTAATTACTGTAACAATTATTGAGTAGTGCCTTCTTACGTAAGAATCAATAATTGATGCAATACCGTGTACTACTGTGCAATAACGCGTATTACTGTGTTTTAACCATCGGGTATTCTAACAGTTTTAACGGTAACAACTACGCCGTTATTTATAAACAACTTATACTTGTCGTTTTCTTCATCTAATCGCTTTCCGTTATGGAGCCCACAAAAGACTGCGCCGTCGTGCGAATATTCCCTGACAGAAAGAATATTTTACGACCAAACAAATATTCCCCGACAACAATGAATAATTTATAACCACTTGCTTATTTAAAGTATGTGCGCATTTTACTCATAACTAACCTCATTAATCAATTCAACCCTTACTATTTCAAAATAATAAATAGTGGAAATTAAATTTCATTTATAATAAGTTGGGGTCTTACAACCTCCCCTCCTTATGAAATTCCGTCCTTGAAATTGACGTACGTACCTGGTGTTTCAAAAAGATAAGGATACCTCGCTTTTATTTTCGTTTCCAACTCCCAGGTCATTTCTTCAATAGCATGGTTACTCCACAAAACTTTAACTTGTGGTATGACCTTTGTGCGTGGGACATGCTCTTTCGTATCCAAGATCTTGACAGGTACCTCCTCGTACGTTAAGTCTTCAGCTATCTCGTCCGGTTCTAACTCAATGACGTGATTTAGGTCTTTCACATATTTACGAGGCACAGATATATGAAAAACATTATGAACACGTGACATACTTGGAGGTAACGCGAGTTTATAGGCCACATTTTCTACTCGGTCAAGAATCTGAAATGGACCAATAAATTGTGGATTAAACTTTCCACCCTTCCCAAATCTTGTAACTCCCTACCATGGAGCCACACGCAATAATACATGATCTCCAATACTAAATTCCACGTCCTTTCGATGAAGATTCGCATAACTCTTTTGTCGATCCTGTGCCGTTTGTATACGTTGTCAAATTATTTGGATCTTTTTCGTAGTCATACGTACCAACTCGGGTCCCAACAATGTTGCTTCTCCCACCTCATCCCAACATATTGGAGAGCGACACTTTCGTCCATATAATGCTTCAAATGGAGACACACCTATACTTGCCTGATACCTGTTATTGTAGGAGAATTCTACCAATGGTAAATACTTATCCCAACTCCCTTTGAAATCTAAAACACAGAGTCTTAATAGATCTTCAAAAGTTTGAATAGTCCTCTATGATTGTCTGTCCGTTTGAGGATGATATGCCGAACTGAATCGTAAATCCGTGTCCATAGCTTTTTGCAAGCTAACCCAAAATCTTGAAGTGAATTTTGGGTCACGATCCGAAACTATGGATACTGGCATGCCATGCAATCTCACAATCTCATCTACGTACATACGAGCAAGATGTTCAAGGGAATAAGTCTCCCGTATTGGCAAAAAATGAGCAGACTTGGTTAATCTATCAACAATAACCCAAATAGCATTTATGCCTTGAGAAACCGTGGGAAGACCCGTAACGAAATTCATGGTAATGTGTTCCCACTTCCATTTCAGAATCTCAAGTGGTTGCAATGGACCCTTAGGCACTTGATGCTCCGCCTTTACACGTTGACAAGTTAAACACCTCGAGATAAACTTTGCAATCTCTCTCTTCATATTGTTCCACCAAAATGTACGTCGAAGATCACGATACATTTTGGTACTTCCAGGATGGATTGTAAATGGTGTATTGTGTGCTTCCATCATGATCTTGTACTTTAAATCAGAATCATTAGGAACACAAAGTCTGGAGTGGACTCGAAGTATTCATTCTTCATCGATTCTTGCTTCTGGAATAGCACCTTATTACACCTTCTTCTTCATACGCACCAGCTCCGGGTCTGTGGCTTGAGCAACTTTAACTTTTTCGATTAAAGTTGGTTCTATACGTATACTTGACATCATTGCATGGGTCCTCGGAGTCTTGAATTCTATCTTCATCTTTTGTAAATCACACCAAATGGGCCTTTGTGTTGACAACATCGCACTTGTTCCCGCGTATGATCTTCTACTCAATGTGTCGGCTACCACGTTCGCTTTTCCAGGATGGTATTGAATGGTATGGTCGTAGTCTTTTAACAACTCGAGCCAACGTCGTTGCCGCATGTTGAGTTCTTTTTGAGTGAGAAAATATTTGAGGCTTTTATGGTCTGAATATATCTCCACTTTCTTCCCATATAGATAGTGCCTCCAGATCTTTAGCGCAAAAATGACTGCTGCTAACTCTAGATCATGAGTAGGATAATTCCTCTCATATTCTTTAAGTTGTCGTGAGGCATAGGCTATAACTTTCCCACGTTGCATGAGAACACATCCTAGCCCTTTGCCTGAAGCATCGCTGTAGATAACAAATCCATCCGAACCAGATGGTATGGTCAAAACGGGTGCCGAAATGAGTCTCCTCTTAAGCTCTTGAAAACTCTTCTCTCATTCCTCGCTCCATACGAATTTGCTATCTTTTTGAGTCAGCTGAGTTAATGGAGAAGTGATTCAAGAAAATCCTTCCACGAATCTCCGATAATAACCAGCTAAGCCCAAAAAGCTACGTACTTCGGTCACCGACTTTAGTTGTTCCCAACTTTGTATTACTTCAATCTTCGTCGGGTCAACAGTTAGTCCATGTTTTGACACCACGTGCCCAAGGAATGCTACTTCCTCAAGCTAGAACTCGCATTTCTTTAACTTGGCATATAACTTATTTTCACGAAGCCTTTGGAGTACCAGCTTCAAATGGTGCTCATGATCTTCACGACTTTTGGAATATATGAGGATGTCATCAATAAAAACAACAACGAAATGATCCAAATATTCTTTGAATACTCGGTTCATCATATCCATGAAAGCCGCAGGAGCATTAGTCAATCCAAAAGACATGACTAAGAATTCATAATGCCCGTAACGAGTTCTAAAGGCAGTATTTGGAATATCCTCAATTCTAATCTTCAACTGATGATATCCAGAACGAAGATCGATTTTTAAAAAGAATTGTGCTCCTTGTAACTGGTCAAACAGGTCATCAATGCGAGGTAGCGGATACCTATTCTTGATAGTGACATGGTTTAATTCTCGGTAGTCGATACAAAGTCACATACTCCCGTCTTTCTTCTATACGAATAAAATAGGAGCACCCCAAGGAGATGTACTAGGACGAATGATACCGATGTCCAATAACTCCTGTAATTGGACCTTTAACTCCTGAAGTTCAATAGGAACCATTCGATATGGAGTTTTAGAAATGGGCTTTGTACCAGGTTCAAGATTTATAAAGAATTCAACTTCACGTTATGGGGGTAGACCGGGAAGTTCTTCAGGAAATACGTCAGGAAAGTCAATAACAACAGGAATATTATTCAAATATAACGTGTTTTTATTCAAATCCATAACATGGGCTAAGAAAGCTTGACATCTATTTTTTAATAAACGAATAGCTTTATGACTTGATATAACAGTGATTGATTTTAATGGCTTAGTTGCTTAAATTCGCACAACAGGTTGCTTAGGAATATGAAAACTAACAACCTTACGAAAATAATCAATTTTGGCATGATGAGTAGTTAACCAATCAATCCCTAAAATCACGTCAAATCCAAGTATCTTTAAAGAGATAAGGTCAACATGTAAGGTTATGGTGCCAACTTGGATCAAACAAGATTTTTAAATAGTGGATGTGATGAAAGTTTCTCCTAACAGAGTCTCCACAGATAAATCAAAGTCTAATTTCTCCGGAGTTAAGTTTAAACGTTGAACACAAGCAGGAGAAATAAATGAATGGGTAGCACCGGTATCTAGTAAGGTATAAACTTCGCATGAATTTATGATTAGCTTACCCGTGATCACCTCGTTTGAGTTCCTCGCATGTTGACCAGTCACGACAAACGCTCTTCCAGGAACCGTTGACTTTGACTTTTTTGGGACAACCTTTTGAGTCACCATCCCCGCTGGACTTGGTTTTGCTACAGTGCAATCTCGAGCGATATGTCCTTCCTTTCCACAGTTATAACATACCTTAAACTGTTGTGGGCAGTTTGGGCTGATATGTCCTTTTTTTCCGCACTTATAGCATATGACCGGTGGTCGTTCTCCTCCCTTGGAACCAGTTGCTGCTGGTGCTGACGTCTTCGTATTGTCATTGTTGAATCTCCTCTTTTTAAAATCTCATCCCGATTCGCTTCTTCTATTCTCATGGCCATGATTACCACCAGAGTGGTTGCCACTCTTATCTGTATTTTTCTTTCTCCGCTGGTTATCGTTGTTCTGATGACTGATGTCACCGATATGATCCTGGTTGTGGTCCCTCGGTTGAACGTACTCGTTATCTCGCTCTAATAATTGAGCCTTATTGATAACCTCTTAATAGAGAGAAAATTTATGTGAAATGAGATATTGACGTATGCTGGGTTTCAAACCTCTCAGAAACATCCATGTCATACGTTCCTCATTCTCCACCAAATGAGATGCAAACCTGGACAACTCTGCTAACTTCACCTCGTACTGGGACACCGTCATGTTATTCTGCTCCAGTCTAATAAACTCTACCTCCTTCATATGACGAATACTTTCAGGAAAGTACTTGTCATTGAACAGTTTCTGAAATGTTTCCCAAGACATGCTAAGTGCGACTGGATGGGTATGCTTTATAGATTTCCACCAGTAATCTGCCTCATTACAGAACATAAAGGTGGCAAATGGAACCTTCTATTCTTCCGTGCATCCCAAGACATCGAATACCTTGGTAATTTATTTGACCCACGTCTCCGCCTTAATTGGATTCGGCTTTCCCCAGAATTCTGGTGGTCCCAACTCCTTGAACTGCTTGGCTGTGATAAACCATGAATTGCTATCATTTCCTCCTGTATTTTGAACACGAGTCTCCCTCGTTTGATTTTGCATGAACTGCAAAAAGCTTCTAAACATCCCATCGTTCATCATCTGCTCAGTGGTTTTGTTCACAGGAGGAACATTGCCAGCCTGTTGCACATTCTCCTCGTTGGTGAGTACAGGCGTCTCCATGGTTTCGCTTACTCCACTGTTCACATTCTCAGTTGTCATTCTTAAATACTGCCATAAAACAAGGGTTAATTAACAAATTAACAATCACATAATACCCCTATATTATGACTGACCAACAAATAAGCTTAGGTATGACACACTAGCGAAGGATTTACTCGTCTTTTCCCTCCTAGTACTATTTCCCGATCTCCGCCAGAGACCATATCCCTAAGCTCTGATACCAACTGTGACGCCCCCAAAATAGGTATACAACACCCATTCTGAGTCGTCAAAATACATGGTACAGAAACAACTACAACTTTATTAATACAACATAAAAACTGTGAGTTTAAATATAAATATTGTCATCTAGACAATATCCACACTCAAATAAGTCCTCATTACAATTATTGATACAATATTAAACAAAAATGGTGAGAACTACTAAAATAATTTCCTAGAACCTTCATTCCATACCCCGACTAGTACTCGCTACATTCTCGCCTCCTGAGAAGAAAAATGGAACAAAAAGAAAAAGGGTGAGCTTAACTAGCCCAGTAAAGAACATTATGACTAAGATAATATAGAACAAATTATCGTTAGTCCTCAACAGGGAAAAATTTAATACAATAGACAACAAATTTTAAATTAAATTTCGCAGCGAAAATAATAATTCATTAGAAGAGTTAAGTAAAGGATGAAATCTACTATCATCTATGAATTTAAAAGTCCATCATCAATATTTTATCCCTGTAACATCAATCAATAAACATCTTGAACCAAATATTCATCTTTGCACTATAGGCCAAAGATATTCATCAGTTGGTCATGTTCATCTCAACACCTGTTCATCTTTGCACTACGGCCCAAAGATATTCATAATAAAATCATTAATCTTTGCACTACAGGCCGAATATATTCAGTAATATCATCATTTAGGACTGAGGATGATGAAAAATATTTTAAAGGAAACGAATCCAGTGAAACAAAATAACAAATATTAAGTATTCGTATTTCGGTTTATCCATGTCCAAAAATACCTCATAAATAATCATAGTGAAGTACAATTCAAGAATGATTAAAACATGGATACAATCAAAGCTAGTATCCATAATAGATAATTTGGACAAAAAAAAGAAAATTTAATTTTTCTGTGAATAGTACCGTATTCGTGAATAGTGTCGTATACGCGAATATTAACTCCGACACAAAAAGTTCCAAATTTAATAAAAATTCAGATCAATATTTCGGCATAATAATATTGAAAGAAATAATATCATTTATATAAAAAAATAACATCCCTTACCTCGAAAGAATAGTACTTCTAGCTGGAATACTGAATATAGTGCTGAAGAAAACTTGCACCGTATAACAACACTCAAAGTATCAAAATACTCACAAGAATACGCTCAATATATCGAGAGAGAAAGAGAGAGAAGATTTCAGTTTCTGGTGTAATTTTTAATTCTAACCTAAGCACCCTATTTATAGAAAAATGCTTAGAACACCAAAGTAAAAAATTTAATATAATATTAATATATTATATATAAATTACTACGTACACCAAGAATCTGAATTTTAGCAACTTAACACATGTTTAATGAGGCCCAAAAATGTAAAAAATGTTTTTCTTAAAAAAAATAATTAAAACTTCCAAAAATCAATTATTTCGGAACTTCAGAACTTTAATAATTCATAATAAATAGCACTTTTATCAAAAAAATTCGAACCTAATGTTCTTTTCATAGGAAATTTCATTATCTATAATTTTGCAGAAGAAAGTTTTTCCAAATTCCAAATAGAAAATGACCTAAATCCACAAACGGACGATTTTACAGGCTATAATCAAATTTCAGTCAAGAAATGGGGTCCACGGATACTCAAAACATGTGTTAATAATTTAATGCAACAAAAATACTATTCTTCCTCATATACTCATATATCCCACATTCATTGTAAAAATATCATCATTATTATATTATAATAATATAATAAAATATTATTTTATCAGAAAAGATAAAATATCGATTTTCAACAATTGTCACTTTAAAAATTTTTTCCATCTATATCCACATAAAATGAATATTTTTCTTATCATATAAATTAATAATTAATTATTCATAAATAATATTACAGAATCACAATACTGACAACCAGGCAGTTCCCAGGAAAGAGGGGGCTTTCCAATAAGGATTTCTCCTTACTAGTGCGCAATTAGGTGACCAAACCTCTCTTTAGACATAACTTTTTAGACATTGCCAAAAATATTATCTAATAATATTATTCAGATAATATGGATTATTGCTCCGATAATAGAAAATACTGTGTAATGACAATTATTGAAACAACAATAATATAAAATATCAACGCATCAATTATTGAATTAATAAAATAAAATACTGAATAGTAATTACTGTAAAAATTATTGAGTAGTGCCTTCTTACGTAAGAATCAATAATTGGTGCAATACCGTGTGCTACTGTGCAACAACGCGTATTACTATGTTTTAACCACCGGGTATTCCAACAGTTTTAACGGTAACAACTACGCCATTATTTATAAACAACTTATACTTGTCGTTTTCTTCATCCAATCGCTTTCCGTTATGGGGCCCACAAAAGACTCCGTCGTCGTACGAATATTCCCCGATAGGAAGAATATTCGACGACCAAATGAAAATTCCCCGACAATAATGAATATTTTATAACCACTTGCTTATTTAAAATATTTGCGCATTTTACCCATAACTAACCTCATTAATCAATTCAACCCTTACTATTTCAAAATAATAAATAAAGGAAATTAAATTTCATTTATAATAAGTTGGGGTCTTACAGTATCTAAATATTCACAAAATACGCTCGATAATATAGAGAGAGAAAGAGAGAAAACTTATTTCTGGGGTGATTTTCAATTCTAACTTAGCACTCTATTTATAGGAAAATATTAGAACGCCAAAGCAGACTTGACCTGTAACCTGATGGCTTTACATGCTACTATTCCCACCCACCACATTTGAAATAAAATTTTAGCACATTTCTTCACCAACCATAAGTGGGGCCCACTCATTCTAGAATTTTCTACCAAAATGATAAATTCAGAAACTTCAACAATTTTTGAACCAGTCACCTCTTAAAATTAATAACAAATCATACGTTCAATTTTAACTGTTCAAAATTTGTGGACATATACTCAACTTATATATGTATAACATATCTAAAAATCACAACAATCCAACGGTCAGATTAAAAATTATAACTCACACAATATATCTCCAGAACACTGGTTTGATTTTTAATACCTCCATTCCGACAAAAATACTGATAAAACACCTCAACATTAATTCCTTCATTTATAACCACATAAATAAATCCATCATTTATATCCACATCAAATAAATATTTTCTTATTATATAAATCAATAATTAATTATTCACAAATAATATTATAGAATCACAATTATGACAACCAGGCCGTTCTCATGAAAGAGGGGGCTTTCCAATAAGGATTTTTCTTTACTGACGCGCAATTAGGTGACCAAACCTCTCCTTGACAGAACTTTCTAGACATTGCCAATAATGCTATCTAATAATATTATTCAAATAATATGAATTATTGATCTGATAATAGGAATTACTGTATAGTGACAATTATTGAAACAACAATAATATAAAATATCAACATAACAATTATTGAATCAATAAAATAAAATATTGAACAGTAATTATTGTAACAATTATTGAGTAGTGCCTTCTTATGTAAGAATCAATAATTAGTGCAACACCGCGTATTACTGTGTTTTAACCACCGGGTATTCTAACAGTGTTAACGATAGCAACTACGCCGTTAATTATCAAAGCTGAAGTTTGTCGTTTTCTTTATTTTTCCGTTATGAGGCCCACAAATGGCTGCGCCGTCGTACGAATATTTTCTGACAGAAAGAATATTCCACGATCAAACTAATATTCCCCGACAACAATGAATATTTTATAATCACTTGCTTATTTTGTAAAATTTGCACATTTCACCCATAACCAAAGTATTATATAAAATTAACAACTTATTAATTTAGAATAATGAGTAGAGAAAAATTCAATTTTATTTATATAAAAAAAATTTGGGGTCTTACAACCTCCGCTCCTTATGAAATTTCGTCCTGGAAATTGACGAACGTACCTGGTATTTCGAAAAGGTGAGGATACCTCGCTTTTATTTCCAATTCTAACTCCAGGTCATTTCCTTCGTAGTATGGTTCCTCCACAAAATCTTAACTTGTGGTATAACCTTTGTGCGTAGGACATGCTCTTTCATATCTAAGATCTTGACAGGTACCTCCTCGTACGTTAAATGCTCGGCTATCTCGTCTGGTTCAAACGTAATAATGTGGTTTGGGTCGTCCACATATTTACGTAACATCAATATGTGAAAAACGTCATGAACACGCGACATACTTAGCGTTAAGACGAGTTTATAGGCCACAGCTCCTACTCGATCGAGGATTTCAAATAAATTGAAGGTTTGAGCCTTCTTCTCTTCATCGACTCTTACTTCTAGAATAACGCCTTCTTGCATCTTCTTCTTTATATTCATCAGCTCCGATGTGTAGCTTGAGCAGCTTTAACTTTATCGATTAAAGTCGGTTCTACTCGTATATTTGATATCATCATGTGGGTACTTGGAGTCTTTAACTCTATCTCCATCCTTTGTAAGTCGTATAAAATGGGTCTTTGTGTTAACAACATCTCACTCGTACTCGCATACGATCCTCTACTCAATGGGTCAGCTACAACGTTTGCTTTTCCAGGATGATATGGTCAAAACATGTGCCGAAATGAGTCACCTCTTGAGCTCTTGGAAAATCTTCTCACATTCCTTGCTCCGTACGAATTTTGTATCTTTCTGAGTCAGCTAAGTTAACGGAGTAGCGATTCAATAAAATCCTTCCATGAGTCTCCGATAATAACCAGCTAAGCCTAGAAATCTATGTACTTTGGTCACCGACTTCGGTTGCTCTCAATTGTGATTCATATCCCAATCTTGGATAACACGTCACAATGACATCTATTGTTTTACCACCACACAAATATAAAGTCCCCTACGGAGAGTCTAGTTTTGGAGCATTCCACAAAGGAAGTCACCTGATAGAGGCTCGGGTACCAACTTCTATAGTTGGATTTTTAACTCCTGAAGCTCAATAGGAGCAATTCGATATGAGATTTTAGAAATGGGTTTTGTACCGGGTTCAAAGTCAATACAAAATTCAATATCACACTCTGGGGGTAGGCCAGGAAATTCTTCAGGAAATACGTTAAGAAATTCACTAACAACAGAAATACCATTCAAATCTGATGTATTTTTGTTTAAATCCATGAAATGGGCTAAGAAAGCTTGACATCCGTTTTTCAATAAACGAATTGTTTTATGGCTTGATATGAAAGTGTTTGACTTCAATGGTTTGGTTACTTGAATTCGCAATACAGGTTGGTTAGGAATATGAAAACTAACAACCTTACGAAAATAATCAATTTTGGCATGATGAATAGTTAACCAATCAATCCCTAAAATCACATCAAGTGCAAGTATTTTCAAAGAAATAAGATCGACAGGTAATGTGATGGTATTGTTAGGTTTGTAATATTCATGAACGCAATCAAATTGCATAAATAAAGCGGAAGCATGGAAAATCAGAGTTTAAAATTTAAAAACCATATACCCGGATCATCCTTTATGCACAATTATTAAATAAACGAAAAGATAAAGAACAAGAATCATACCCTTGAAGATTCGAGCTTCCTCAGGTACAAGTTCACCTCCAAATCTTTTTCGCGTTCAACTTGAATCCACCAGGTTTGATTTCTTCCTTTGATCAACCTTAGCCACCCAAGTATTTGGCCTCTAGAGGTGATCTACCAAAGAAGAAGAAAGATTCAAGAAGATGGGTGTTTGGCAAAACCCTAATTTTTATATCTCTCATAGAAAAGGCGTACTCTCCTAATTATTGGAATTACGTATTTTATGAAAACGCTAACAACCACCTCACCCATAATAAGACTCGTCTTATTTATAGATGTGGGCAACCCTCCTTAACAATTAAGGAATTAGGTTTTATTTTAATTAATTAAATCATTTAATTAATTAGGCTCTCAATCTTATTAGGAATAATTAATTAAACTCTTTTAATTAATTAGCCTCCTAATCTTATTAGGATATATGAGAGTACTTTTATTAATTAATTCTCAAATTCCTTTAGGAATTAAATAATAATAATAGTAATAATAATAATAAAACTCCTTTTATTAATTTATATTTAATATTTCCAAAATATTAAATAATAAATATTAAGCTATTTAATTTATTCTATTACCATAGATTAAATTAAATATACTTAACTTATTATTACGATTATGACATTAACTTCTTAAATAATTATTTTTTCTTTTATAGTGTGACCCTTTAGGTTCTCCATATTAAACCGGTTGTGAATAAATCAATTAGAACAATTCTAATCTTATTTAAATAAATAAATTAAACTATTAATTTATTTAAATAAATAATATTTATTTTATTTTATAATAGGGATAAGCCTCCCTAGTGATCAACGACTTTTCAGATAATATAGATTTCAACATTAATCATAAAAGAACCTTTGAGTAAATAGTTACCGTACAATTCAATTCTTCCACCATACAATGTCCCAATTAAATATAAGACATGAAATTACTGTCAAGTCTTATTTTATTTAATTATATGTATTTTGACTCTTAAATGCACAACTCCAAATAATACAAATTAGAATCTCCTTTCTAATTTCATTCTGCATTGGCCAAGGACTATTGGGTTGTCATTTATCGAATCAAATAGGACATTTCTCTTCTTTTACTAGAAGTGGTAGATTCTTTATTGATCATGCATCATCTCAATGTACAATTTATTATACCCAAGCATACCCTTTGATATACCCTAAGTGTCTTAATGAATAAGTCAAAATATAACTCATTATACACAAGATACTATAATGATCTCAAGTCCAAGGATCACTTGTATTACTATCACTATAGGAATTTCTATTAACAGGCAAGTAAAACTCCATTAGGTATTCCTTAGCGAGTCACGTTCAGTGAACTTATTCTCTAATAAGCACCTACATACTTGCTTTAGTGTCTCCACACAAATGATCATGAGATCAATCATCCTCATCTAATTAGCAAGCAACGTATGTACTAATCTATTCGGATTCACAAATTTCCAATTTAGTAATCCAACGATTGGGAACTATTTTAGTTTTAAGCTTTCTAAGAATTTAGATCTCATTAGAATGATCATCATCATTATTCTAAAAATATTGCTTAAAACTATGGGTTTATCACATATTATAAAATAACATCATGCAGATAATTAAAAGCCTTTTAATAAATTAATACTTTTTATTAATAAATGAATAAGATTGTTACAAAGTATATGCTTTATCATCAAACATGATTGGCTTGTGTCTATACTACTTTTAATCTCCCAATTGCATTAAAGTCAATCGCCATGGTATCTCATACCCTTCTTCTCTAAGTGACGATTATCCTGCTGTTGGATAAGCTTTAGTTAATAGATATGTAATATTGTTCTTGAGAGTTCACAATCTCTATAGTGATTTTCCATCTTTCAATGATTCCTATAACCAAGTGAAAGTGCCACAACACATGTTTAGATCCAAGATGAGACTTAAGAACTATTCCTAGTTCTGTAATGAACTTTTCATCCAAACAATCAACTTGCAGCTTCATTTACAACTATATTGTGACAACCCCAAAATAGGTTCATTCCATCCAACCTATTCTGAGTCGCCAAATACATGGTACAGAAAACAACTACAACTTTATTACAATAATTGTCGTGCAAAATACAACAACACATATGTTGTGAGTTTGGATACAAATATATACCAAATGTGACTCATGTTCCAACCGTGGACATCACCTCACAATAACACCTTACATAAAGGTATAGTCAAAAACTGTTTTAGAAATTAGAATCTTTGAGAAGTGCTCAAGGAAACCTTCGTACATGGGAGGCCACGCATCTAGGTTATGATAGATATCATATGGCCACAAAATTATCCTTGGTTGACCCAATAGACCCCAAAGAAAAACGAGAAGATTACTATCATATTCTTCCCAATGGCGAGTCTTCTCTTGACTTATCATTATCTCCACTGTCTCTAATTGAGAATTATACTTCAAACAAACACCAAGATTATATAGGTAGTGCCCATAGATATACTCAGCAAGTGGATGAGCACAACCCTGTCTTATGATGACACGAGGTTGTATGTCATTAGACATCTTGTATGATAGTAACAAAACACCCTTCCAACGTTGGGTTCGCCTCACCCTATTTTCTTCACCAAATATAACTACTAAATGATGACCACCGTTCTATTCCCTTGTTACCCCCGCTCGACCCAGCTACACTCTTATTACCTGAAAGGAATTGTGAAGTAAAAGGGTGAGCACAACTAGCTCAGTAAAGAATATCATCAATAAAGATAATTCAATTATCAATAGCCTTCATCAACAATAAATCAGAGATTTAGAACATATGGTAAATGATAAAAATTTCAACCATAGTTGCAGCGGAACGAGCAATCCATTAGAAGAGTCAAATAGACTATAAAGTCTATTATCTTCTCCAGGTTAAAAATCCACCAACAATGTTTTATCCCTGTAACATCAATTAACAATTCTGGTCCACAATCATATGAATAACTCATAATCATAACTGTAGTTCTAAATTCCTCTTCTCATCCAGGACGATGATAATTTTCATCACCTAACTTTACCTGAAACATCAAAGATCATGGTTACACCAAATCACATTTCCTGTTCATAATCATACTAATAACTTCATCTTTGCACTACGACCAAAGATATTTATTTGTATCACCAGTTGGTCATGTTCATCTCAACATCTGTTCATCTTTGTACTACTGGCCAAAGATATTCAACAACATGTCATCTTTGCACTACGGGCCAAAGATATTCATCAACAATTCATCTTTGCACTACAGGCCAAAGATATTCATCAATATTTCATCTTTGCACTACAGGCCAAAGATATTAATATCTCAAAGAAATATATAATCATTTCAGAATTTATATAAACAATAATTATAACCATGTTGATCAATTCACCTTTGCACTTAAGCTAAAGATATTCACTTATAAATTCAATGGTCATGATCATACCAGTCACAATTCAACTTTGCACAACATGCCAAAGATATTCATCAATATTTCATCTTTGCACTACAGGCCAAAGATATTAATATCTCAAAGAAATATATAATCATTTCAGAATTTATATAAACAATAATTATAACCATGTTGATCAATTCACCTTTGAACTTAAGCTAAAGATATTCACTTATAAATTCAATGGTCATGATCATACCAGTCACAATTCAACTTTGCACTACAGGCCAAAGAGAATCCTAGTCATGATCATACCAATAATCTACCCATCTTTACACTCTAGTGAAAGAGAATTTCAACATCAGGGTTATAAAAATGTTATATATGATAATAAAATCAATATAATCAATACATAGTTTTAATCTCAAGAGTAATATTCATAACTCAACTATAATTTGGTTAGAAAAAGAAACCAATTTTTATCGTGAATAGTAACTCGTGAATAGTAACTCATGAATAGTAACTCGACACAAAAAGGTAGAAATTCCACAATAAAATCCATACCAGTATTTCGGTATAATGATATTGAAAGAATAATATTTCTTAAGCTTATAAACAATTTATTTAAATTGTTTACACTTTACTAAATAATGCATTTAATCATTCTAAAATACCAAACTCATAAGATTTTATCACCAATAATCAAAACCCTCATCAAAAATCTGCATATACCTCATATAGGATTCTCAAGCCATAAAATCCTATTTTTCAATTTTCTTACTTCACATAACATATTTAATTCATTTACTCATAACTAGTCCATTTTCATGAAAAATACCAAATCAGTTCCAAAAATATTTCTTTTCTGGGATTTAGCATAATATAGTCCCATATTGAACATATATTTTTCTCAGAATTTTTAAAACTCATTTACTATTTTTCATATGGCCAAAACCACCGAATATTTAGACATTTATCAAAAATTGTACTTTTGTCCAAAAATTCTGAAATTTACAGAGTATACTTCTATCATACACATGTACTCCCAATAAAAATTTCATCAATTTTGGAGTTAACCACAAGGAATTATAAGCGGTTACTTTTAAAATAGTCTTTTCCCGTAAGATTCATAACTCTTAATCTATACATCCAAAAATCACCATTTTTGGACACAATCAATAAAACTCATCAAAATATCATTTCAAATTTTTCCATAATTTTTTTTAAGATCAGAAAAATTACGAAACTGAAAATCATAACAACCCTTAAAATCCATTATTATCTCTTACCTCAAAAGAGCAGTACTTCTGACTGGATATCAGATGTGATGCTGAAGGAAACTTGCACTAATGAATAGCAACTCACAAGTATCTAAAAACTCACAAAATATGCTTCATAATATAGAGAGAGAAAGAGAGAAAGCTTATGTTTCTGGTGTGATTTTTAATTCTAACTTAGCCCTCTATTTATAGGAAAATTTTGGTAGGTTTGACCTGCAACCTGATGGCTTTACCTGCTACTATTCCCACCCACCACATTTAAAATATAATTCAGCACATTTCTTCACCAACCACAAGTGGGGCCCACCAATTCTAGAATTTTCCACCAAAATGATAAACTTCGAAAATTCAACAATTTCTGAACCAGTCATCTCGTAAAATTCATAATAAATCATACGTTCATTTTTAACGGTTCAAAATTTGTGGGCATATACTCAACTTATATATGTATAACATATCCAAAAATTACCACGATCCAACGGTCGAATTAAAAATTATAACCTCCGCAAAATCTCTCAAAAATCCTGATTTTTAATACCTCCATTCCGACAAAAATACGGATAAAAATCTCAACATTAACTCCTTCATTTTTAACCACAAAAATATATCCCTCGTTTATATCCACATAAAATAAATATTTCCTTATCATATGAATCAATAATTAATTATTCATAAATAATATTACAGAATCACATTTATGACAATCAGGCCGTTCCCAGGAAAGAGGGGGCTTTCCAATAAGAATTTTTCCTTACTGGCGCGCAATTAAATGACCAAACCTCTCCTTAGACAGAACTTTCTAGACATTGCCAATAATGTTATCTAATAATACTATTCAAATAATATGAATTATTGATCTGATAATGGGAAATACTGTGCAGCAACAATTATTGAACAACAATAATACAAAATTTCAACGTAGCAATTATTAAATCAATAAAATAAAATATTGAACAGTAATTACTCTAACAATTATTGAGTAGTGCCTTCTTACGTAAGAATCAATAATTTTAAAAATACTATGCAATACCGTGTGCTACTGTGCAATAACGCGTATTACTGTATTTTAACTACCGGGTATTCCAACAGTGTTAACAGTAACAACTACGCCGTTATTTGTAAAAACTCCAATTTGTCGTTTTCTTCACCCGACAGTTATTCTGTTATGGGGCCCACAAATGGCTGCGCCGTCGTACGAATATTCCCCGACAGAAAGAATATTCCACGACCAAACGAATATTCCCCGACAACAATGATTATTTTATAACCACTTGCTTATTTTGAAAAAAATATCATATTTCACTCATAACTTTAAATTTTTATCATTTTAACCATTTACTGAATAGTAATTATAAGAAAAATTGAATACTTTTATTTCATAAAATTCGGGGTCTTACATATATACTTTGTCTTTATCACTAAACCAGCAACTCTTTTGTGACGCCCCCAAAATAGGTATACCTCACTCATCTTGGGTCGCCAGAAAATACACTACTTACAACTCTATTTATATAACTGTCGTGCAAAATACGACGACTCATATACTGTGAGTTTCAATTCAAATATTGTTACGTATATAATATGACAATATTCATATTTAACTTATTACAATGCTATATAAAGTACAACAACAATTATATCAAGTCCCCGAAGGAACACGAGAAGATTTATGTTCTCCTCATTCTAATGGAGTGCACCTTTGACGCTTCCAAATTCTGATTCGCTTCACCCTATTATTGTTCACCAAAATTAAATATCAAATGATGTATAAAACATGTCATATACATTTTAAGTTCTCAGTACAATTATTATGTCACACCGTTTCATAATTTGATTAGGCTTGTGACTAATTCATATCACCACTTTATACCCATGTTCTCTCTGCTAGTCCCAGCTACACTTTTATTACCTGAAAAGGGTGGTGAAGTAAAAGGGTGAGCACAAATAGCCCAGTAAAGAATATCATAACTTAAGATAATTAAATTATCAATAGTCTTCATCAATAATAAATCTGATATTTAGAACATATGGTAGAAGATAAAAGTTTTCAACCATAATAGCAGCGGCATCAACAATCCATTAGAAGAGTCCAGTAGAACATATGGTAGAAGATAAAAGTTTTCAACCATAATAGCAGCGGAATCAACAATCCATTAGAAGAGTCAAGTAGAACATAATGTCTACTATATCCTCTAGATTAAAAGTCCATCGTTAATATTTCGTTCATATAATAATCATCAATAGTTCTTGGTTATACCCAAGACAAAGAGAACTCTCATCACCTGTCTTCACCTGAACCACCACAGATTACAATTAAATCACAATTCATATTTATAATCAAGTAAATCAACAATACAACTTTATACTACATGCCAGAGATATACAACTGTAAAACCAATAACCAACAGTCTATCTTTGCACTACAGGCCAAAGATATACAACTGTAAAACCAATAACCAACAGTCCATCTTTGCACTACAGGCCAAAGATATACAACTGTAAAACCAATAATCAACAGTCCATCTTTGCACTACAGGCCAAAAATATACAACTGTAAAACCAATAATGCTGAGACTCAGCTTAATAGTATCACGACCACGAATTATCCATGCACTACGGGCCAACAATATTCATGTTTTCAATTACGGTCATGATTATACCGAATGATCCCTGGTCATAATCATGCCAAGTCCATCTATGCACTACGGGCTAAAGATGACTTTTACTACATCGTTTGTAATATTACGGTCATGATTATACCGAATAATCCCTGGTCATAATCATACCAAGTCCATCTATGCACTACTGGCCATAGATGACTTTTAACACAATATAAGCATGAGAATAATGACAATGATATATATAATGAATAAACATAGATCATCATAATAATAAGATAACATAGATCTTAGTGATTTTTAACTTAATTATCCAGAGTCCAAATTGATAACATAATAATAGATGAAGCACAAACTATTAAGGATATTCTAATCCTTTCAGGATTTTTCACCATTTAATGATAAACTGAATAAACGAATAATAATATCTTACCATAATATGGAGTATGAAAGAAAATGATATTCCTTTTACCATAAAAATGATACTCTCTTACCACAATAATGATATCACTTACCTTAGCATGTGACTTGATTCTGCTTCCTGTAAAAAATTGATCAACTTAAACAATGCTTGCATTCCTTATCTACACTTGGCGTAACATTACACTCAATAGAAATACTCACAATAATATGTTCACAATATTGAAGTAAAAGAATTCTATATTTTTAGCGTAGTGTTGGTGTGTGTTTAGTAACTCCACCGAGCAACCTATTTATACTAAAAATTTAGTAAACAACTGGCACACCTGCTTTGACAAAATAACCAAATGGGGTATATAATACTGGTAGTGGAATTTATGGTCCCACAGAGAAAATTAAATCAACATGTACACGTTTTAACAAAATTTGTTCAATAATAGAGTTGCGGTCCATACTACTTTAGAAAAAGTAGAGTGTCGGCAAGTCCTGCCAAACTTACTTTTGTAAAAAAAAAATAATTGAACAAACATCTGTATATCATACTTATCTTTAATCAACCACCTTTCAATCTTTAAACCATTTTTCACAATTATTAACATACTCTCAATATTGTCAACTGGTTTAATTATATCATATCAAATAATATGAATCACTCTGTAATAACTACTGTGATAATTATTGAAATAAATACCGAGTGACTTCTTACGTAAGAATCAAATCAATACCTTACTTATAAACAATTTAAATTCTATTAAAAGTAAGGATCAACATCAAATCATAATTATCTCGAATAACATATAAATTAACTAATAATTCATTATTCATTTAAGTTGTCTTTATTTATTGCATAATATCATTATATTTAATAATGCTCATGTTTTACAACTTAGAATAGCATCCTTTATCGTCTAAAACATTACACGTTGCATACGTGCATGCCTAACGTCCTCCGATTGCCTCCGAAAATATAATAGTCCCAAAGATAACCATTTTGACCCCTTCTAACGACCTCAAATTTAAACACTTAAAGAAAAAAAGTTGTAGGTATATTCGTCCTCGTTCTGGATCATCTTGAATCATCTAAATTGGAGTTCGTATGAAAATGTTATGTCCAATCTACTAAAAGACGTCCGGACAGATTTTGGCTTAACACTTGACCAGCGCCTAGGCGCCCAAACTTGGCCTTGGGAAAGCGCCTAGGCGCCCAAGAACAGATTCTAAGCACCTAGTCCAGCGCCTAGGCGCCCGACCCTTGACACTTAACTCCGATTTCTTGATTTTTGCAACTTTTGACACACATACTTCAAATCTTCATAACTTCTTCATCTGTTATCGGAATTAGTCCGTTTTCGAGGCTATGGAAAGCTTGTGACATGCTCTACAAAACCCCCATGATTTCATAATTTTTTAGATTCATTAATTATTCCAAAATTTTGCTCCAAAGTCCCCCAAGACAAAGTTTTTCATCGTTTAACATGTTTTACGAAAACTTTCACCCCTACTTTGATTTAAATCATTTTTAGTCCGTTCAAATTGAAATATTTCCGTAACTTCTTAATCTATAGATCGTCCTCCTCGGATATTACACATAAATCAACTATCAACAATTTTACAAGTTTGATTTAAGTCCTCAAAATAACTTTTGTTCATCCTCAAACACATGCCTAACTTTTTGATTATAAATTCTATTATGACATGAATTAAACATAAAATCTTTATCATATACTTCCTTATTACTTTGGATCCATCATGATTCCCTATAACCCAACTTTCAACAAATCAAACTCTTAGGAAAATTAAAAAGATGAAAAGTTTTGGTTTTACAAAATCAAGTAATAAAGTATTTTTTTTTTCTGAAAATTTCCAGATTTTGTTCTTCATTTGATTTCTTGATTTCTCTCATTTGATCCTTGTTTATACAAGTTTAAATCATCTCAATCAAGTATGAACAAAATCTCTTCATATAAAATGTGACAACCCCAAAATAGGTCCATTCCATCCAACCTATTCTGAGTCGCCAAATACATGGTACAGAAAATAACTACAACTTTATTACAACAATTGTTGTGCAAAATACAACAACACGTATGCTGTGAGTTTGGATACAAATATATACCAAATGTGACTCTTGTTCCAACCGTGGACATCACCTCACAATGACACCTTACATAAAGGTATAGTCAAAAACTGTTTTAGAAATTAGAATCTTTGGGAAGTGCTCAAGGAAACCTTCGTACATGGGAGGCCACGCGTCTAGGTTATGATAGATATCATATGGCCACAAAATTATCCTTGGTTGACCCAATAGACCCCAAAGAAAAACGAGAAGATTACTATCATATTCTTCCCAATGGTGAGTCTTCTCTTGACTTATCATTATCTCCACTGTCTTTAATCGTGAATTATACTTCAAACAAACACCAAGATTATATAGGTAGTGCCCATAGATATACTCAGCAAGTAGATGAGCACAACCCTGTCTTATGATGACACGAGGTTGTATGTCATTAGACATCTTGTATGATAGTGACAAAACACCCTTCCAACGTTGGGTTCGCCTCACCCTATTTTCTTCACCAAATATAACTACTAAATGATGACCACCGTTTTATTCTCTTGTTACCCCCGCTCGACCCAGCTACACTCTTATTACCTGAAAGGAATTGTGAAGCAAAAGGGTGAGCACAACTAGCTCAATAAAGAATATCATGACTAAAGATAATTTAATTATCAATAGCCTTCATCAACAATAAATCAGAGATTTAGAACATATGGTAAATGATAAAAATTTCACCCATAGTTGCAGCGGAACGAGCAATCCATTAGAAGAGTCAAATAGACTATAAAGTCTATTATCTTCTCCAAGTTAAAAATCCACCAACAATGTTTTATCCCTGTAACATCAATCAACAATTCTGGTCCACAATCATATGAATAACTCATAATCATAACTGTAGTTCTAAATTCCTCTTCTCATCCAGGACGATGATAATTTTCATCACCTAACTTTACCTGAAACATCAAAGATCATGGTTACACCAAATCACATTTCCTGTTCATAATCATACTAATAACTTCATCTTTGCACTACGACCAAAGATATTTATTTGTATCACCAGTTGGTCATGTTCATCTCAACATCTGTTCATCTTTGTACTACTGGCCAAAGATATTCAACAACATGTCATCTTTGCACTACGGGCCAAAGATATTCATCAACAATTCATCTTTGCACTACAGGCCAAAGATATTCATCAATATTTCATCTTTGCACTACAGGCCAAAGATATTAATATCTCAAAAAAATATATAATCATTTCAGAATTTATATAAACAATAATTATAACCATGTTGATCAATTCACCTTTGAACTTAAGCTAAAGATATTCACTTATAAATTCAATGGTCATGATCATACCAGTCACAATTCAACTTTGCACTACAGGCCAAAGAGAATCCTAGTCATGATCATACCAATAATCTACCCATCTTTATACTCTAGTGAAAGAGAATTTCAACATCAGGGTTATAAAAATGTTATATATGATAATAAAATCAATATAATCAATACATAGTTTTAATCTCAAGAGTAATATTCATAACTCAACTATAATTTGGTTAGAAAAAGAAACCAATTTTTATCGTGAATAGTAACTCGTGAATAGTAACTCATGAATAGTAACTCGACACAAAAAGGTAGAAATTCCACAATAAAATCCATACCAGTATTTCGGTATAATGATATTGAAAGAATAATATTTCTTAAGCTTATAAACAATTTATTTAAATTGTTTACACTTTACTAAATAATGCATTTAATCATTCTAAAATACCAAACTCATAAGATTTTATCACCAATAATCAAAACCCTCATCAAAAATCTGCATATACCTCATATAGGATTCTCAAGCCATAAAATCCTATTTTCCAATTTTCTTTCTTCACAAAACATATTTAATTCATTTACTCATAACTAGACCATTTTTATAAAAAATACCAAATCAGTTCCAAAAATATTTCTTTTCTGAGATTTAGCATAATATAGTCCCATAGTGAACATATATTTTTCTCAGAATTTTTAAAAGTCATTTACTATTTTTTATATGGCCAAAACAGTCGAATATTTATACATTTATCAAAAATTATACTTTTGTCCAAAAATTTTGAAATTTACAGAGTATACTTCTATCATATACATGTACTCCCAATAAAAATTTCATCAATTTTGGAGTTAACCACAAGGAATTATAAGCGGTTACTTTTAAAATAGTCTTTTCCCGTAAAATTCATAACTCTTAATCTATACATCCAAAAATCACCATTTTTGGACACAATCAATAAAACTCATCAACATATCATTTCAAATTTTTCCATAATTTTTGAAGATCAGAAAAATTACGAAACTGAAAATCATAACAACCCTTAAAATCCCTTACTATCCCTTACCTCAAAAGAGCAGTACTTCTGACTGGATATCGGATATGATGCTGAAGAAAACTTGCACTGATGAATAGCAACTCACCAAGTATCTAAAAACTCACAAAATATGCTTCATAATATAGAGAGAGAAAGAGAGAAAGCTTATGTTTCTGGTGTGATTTTCAATTCTAACTTAGCCCTCTATTTATAGGAAAATTTTGGTAGGTTTGACCTGCAACCTGATGGCTTTACCTGCTACTATTCCCACCCACCACATTTGAAATATAATTCATCACATTTCTTTACCAACCACAAGTGGGGCCCACCAATTCTAGAATTTTCCACCAAAATGATAAACTCCGAAAATTTAACAATTTCTGAACCAGTCATCTCGTAAAATTCATAATAAATCATTTGTTCATTTTTAACGGTTCAAAATTTGTGGACATATACTCAACTTATATATGTATAACATATCCAAATATTACCACGATCCAATGGTCGGATTAAAAATTATAACCCTCACAAAATATCTCAAAAACCCTAATTTTTAATACCTCCATTCTGACAAAAATACGGATAAAACCTCAACATTAACTCCTTCATTTTTAATCACAAAAATATATCCCTCGTTTATATCCACATAAAATAAATATTTCCTTATCATATGAATCAATAATTAATTATTCACAAATAATATTACAGAATCACATTTATGACAACCAGGCCGTTCCCAGGAAAGAGGGGACTTTCCAATAAGAATTTCTCCTTACTGGCGCGCAATTAGGTGACCAAACCTCTCCTTAGACAGAACTTTCTAGTCATTGCCAATAATGTTATCTAATAATATTATTCAAATAATATGAATTATTGATCTGATAATGAGAAATATTGTGCAGTGACAATTATTGAACAACAATAATATAAAATTTCAACGTAGCAATTATTGAATCATTAAAATAAAATATTGAACAGTAATTACTGTAACAATTATTGAGTAGTGCCTTCTTACGTAAGGATCAATAATTCAAAAATACTGTATAAAATCGTGTGCTATTGTGCAAACACGCGTATTACTGTATTTTAACCACCGGGTATTTCAACAGTGTTAACGGTAACAACTACGCCGTTATTTGTAAAAACTCAAATTTGTCGTTTTCTTCATCCGACAGTTATTCGTTATGGGGCCCACAAATAGCTGCGCCATCGTACGAATATTCCCCGACAGAAAGAATATTCCACGACCAAACGAATATTCCCCGACAACAATGATTATTTTATAATCACTTGCTTATTTTGAAAAAATCATATTTCACTCATAACTTTAAACTTTTATCAATTTAACCATTTACTGAATAGTAATTATAAGAAAAATTGAATACTTTTATTTCATAAAATTCGGGGTCTTACATAAAATTCATGAAATCTTAAATAGAAAAATAAATCAATGGTTTACACATACCTTTCTTGATTTCTTAATTCCTTAATTTCTTCTCCTTCTTCTCTCTCTCTCTCTCTTTTCCTTTCTAAACTTTGGCTACGGAAGGAAGCATAAGATAAAGAGAAGCAAAATGCTGCATAATTGACTTAAACAAAATGAATGGCCAACATCCTTCCCCACAAAAAAATTGGACCAATCGAAGAAAGGCTTGGTGCATAATTTAGGGAAAGGTTTGGAAATTAAATCTCAGCACTCATCAGCCTTAGCCGCCTCCGTGTCCACATTTTATAAGTTTAATATCTCCTCTTTTATTTATCCGATTAATTGCTCATTTGACCATTCATCAATTTAACATTTTATAAAAATCATAAATTAAATTAGACTTTTATTTCATAAAATTCGGGGTCTTACAATCACCCCACCTTATGAAATTTTACCCTCGAAATTTACGTACGTACCTGAAATTCCGAAGAAATAAGATTTTCAAATTCTAGCTCCCAAGATACTTCATCTGTCTCATGGTTCATCCATTGCTCATTTCCTGTATTTCAGATATCATTCTAGAATACAGTTTCAAAACAATGGTTAATTGACATGCCACATATTATCCCTATACTCTAACCGACCAATTAAATAACAAATAAACTTAGGTAGGTCATACTAGCGAAGGATTTACCCGTTCACCCCTCCTAGTTTTAGCCTCACATCTCAGCTAGGGATCATATCCCTAAGCTTTGATACCAACTGTGACGCCCCCAAAATAGGTATACCTCACCCATCTTGGGTCGCCAGAAAATACACTACTTACAACTCTATTTATACAACTGTCGTGCAAAATACGACGACTCATATACGGTGAGTTTCAATTCAAGTATTGTTACGTATATAATACGACAATATTCATATTTAACTTATTACAATGCTATATAAAGTACAACAACAATTATATCAAGTCCCCGAAGGAACACAAGAAGATTTATGTTCTCCTCATTCTAATGGAGTGCACCTTTGACGCTTCCAAATTTTGATTCGCTTCACCCTATTGTTGTTCACCAAAATTAAATATCAAATGATGTATAAAACATGTCATACACATTTTAAGTTCTCAGTACAATTATTATGTCACACCGTTTCATAATTTGATTAGGCTTATGACTAATTCGTATCACCACTTTATACCCATGTTCTCTCTGCTAGTCCCAGCTACACTTTTATTACCTGAAAAGGGTGGTGAAGTAAAAGGGTGAGCACAAATAGCTCAGTAAAGAATATCATAACTTAAGATAATTAAATTATCAATAGTCTTCATCAATAATAAATCTGATATTTAGAACATATGGTAGAAGATAAAAGTTTTCAACCATAATAGCAGCGGAATCAACAATCCATTAGAAGAGTCAAGTAGAACATAATGTCTACTATCTCCTCTAGATTAAAAGTCTATCGTTAATATTTCGTTCATATAATAATCATCAATAGTTCTTGGTTATACCCAAGACAAAGAGAACTCTCATCACCTGTCTTCACCTGAACCACCACAGATTATAATTAAATCACAATTCATATTTATAATCAAGTAAATCAACAATACAACTTTATACTACATGCCAGAGATATACAACTGTAAAACCAATAACCAACAGTCCATCTTTGCACTACAGGCCAAAGATATACAACTGTAAAACCAATAATCAACAGTCCATCTTTGCACTACAGGCCAAAAATATACAACTGTAAAACCAATAATGCTGAGACTCAGCTTAATAGTATCACGACCACGAATTATCCATGCACTACGGGCCAACAATATTCGTGTTTTCAATTACGGTCATGATTATACCGAATGATCCCTGGTCATAATCATGCCAAGTCCATCTATGCACTACGGGCCAAAGATGACTTTTACTACATCGTTTGTAATATTACGGTCATGATTATACCGAATAATCCCTGGTCATAATCATACCAAGTCCATCTATTCACTACTGGCCATAGATGACTTTTAACACAATATAAGAATGAGAATGATGACAATGATATATATAATGAATAAACATAGATCATCATAATAATAAGATAACATAGATCTTAGTGATTTTTAACTTAATTATCCAGAGTCCAAATTGATAACATAATAATAGATGAAGCACAAACTATTAAGGATATTCTAATCCTTTCAGGATTTTTCACCATTTAATGATAAATTGAATAAACGAATAATAATATCTTAACATAATATGGATTATGAAAGAAAATGATATTCCTTTTACCATAAAAATGATACTCTCTTACCACAATAATGATATCACTTATCTTAGCATGTGACTTGATTCTGCTTCCTGTAAAATTGATCAACTTAAGCAATGCTTGCATTCCTTATCTACACTTGGAGTAACATTACACTCAATAGAAATACTCACAATAATATGCTCACAATATTGAAGTAAAAGAATTCTATATTTTTAGCGTAGTGTTGGTGTTTGTTTAGTAACTCCACCAAGCAACCTATTTATACTAAAAATTTAGTAAACAACTGGCACACCTGCTTTGACAAAATAACCAAATGGGGTATATAATACTGGTAGTGGAATTTATGGTCCCACGGAGAAAATTAAATCAACATGTACACGTTTTAACAAAATTTGTTAAATAATAGAGTTGCGGTCCATACTACTTTAGAAAAAGTAGAGTGTCGGCAAGTCCTGCCAAACTTACTTTTGTAAAAAGAAAATAATTGAACAAACATCTGTATATCATACTTATCTTTAATCAACCACCTTTCAATCTTTAAACCATTATTCACAATTATTAACATACTCTCAATACTGTCAACTGGTTTAATTATAGCATATCAAATAATATGAATCACTCTGTAATAACTACTGTGATAATTATTGAAATAAATACCGAGTGACTTCTTACGTAAGAATCAAATCAGTACCTTACTTATAAACAATTTAATTTCTATTAAAAGTAAGGATCAACATCAAATCATAATTATCTCGAATAACATATAAATTAACAAATAATTCATTATTCATTTAAGTTGTCTTTATTTATCGCATAATATCATTATATTTAATAATGCTCATGTTTTACAACTTAGAATAGCATCCTTTATCGTCTAAAACATTACACGTTGCATACGTGCATAACGTCCTCCGATTGCCTCCGAAAATACAATAGTCCCAAAGATAACCATTTTGACCCCTTCTAACGACCTCAAATTGAAACACTTAAAGAACAAAAGTTATAGGTCTATTCGTCCTCGTTCTGTATCATCTTGAATCATCTAAATCGGAGTTCGTATGAAAAAGTTATGTCCAATCTACTAAAAGACGTCCGGACAGATTTTGGCTTAACACTTGACCAGCGCCTAGGCGCCCAAATTTGGCCTTGGGAAAGCGCCTAGGCGCCCAAGAACAGACTCTAAGCGCCTAGTCCAGCGCCTAGGCGCCCGACCCTTGACACTTAACTCCGATTTCTTGATTTTTGCAACTTTTGACACACATACTTCAAATCTTCATAACTTCTTCATCTGTTATCGGAATTAGTCCGTTTTCGAGGCTATGGAAAGCTTGTGACATGCTCTACAAAACCCCCATGGTTTCATAATTTTTCAGATTCATTAATTATTCCAAAATTTTGCTCCAAAGTCCCCCAAGACAAAGTTTTTCCTCGTTTAACATGTTTTACGAAAACTTTCACCACTACTTTGATTTAAATCATTTTTAGTCCATTCAAATTAAAATATTTCCGTAACTTCTTAATCTATAGATCATCCTCCTCGGATATTACACATAAATCAACTATCAACACTTTTATAAGTTTGATTTAAGTCCTCAAAATAACTTTTGTTCATCCTCAAACACATGCCTAACTTTTTGATTATAAATTCTATTATGACATGAATTAAACATAAAATCTTTATCATATACTTCCTTATTACTTTGGATCCATCATGATTCCCTATAATCCAACTTTCAACAAATCAAACTCTTAGGAAAATTAAAAAGATGGAAAGTTTTGGTTTTACAAAATCAAGTAATAAAGTATTTTTTTTTCTGAAAATTTCCAGATTTTTTTCTTCATTTGATTTCTTGATTTCTCTCATTTGATCCTTGTTTATACAAGTTTAAATCATCTCAATCAATTATGAACAAAATCTCTTCATATAAAATTCATGAAATCTTAAATAGAAAAATAAATCAATGGTTTGCACATACCTTTCTTGATTCTTAATTCCTTAATTTCTTCTCCTTCTTCTTCTCTCTCTCTCTCTCTTTTCCTTTCTAAACTTTGGCTACGGAAGGAAGCATAAGATAAAGAGAAGCAAAATGCTGCATAATTGACTTAAACAAAATGAATGGCCAACATCCTTCCCCACAAAAAAATTGGACCAATCGAAGAAAGGCTTGGTGCATAATTTAGGGAAAGGTTTTGAAATTAAATCTCAGCACTCATCAGCCTTAGCCGCCTCCGTGTCCACATTTTATAAGTTTAATATCTCCTCTTTTATTTATCCGATTAATTGCTCATTTGACCATTCATCAATTTAACATTTTATAAAAATCATAAATTAAATTAGACTTTTATTTCATAAAATTCGGGGTCTTACATCTTTAATGTTTGGAACCTTTCTAATTTACTGCACCACTGTTCAAGGTAACACTTTACCTTAAAGTGGATTTTTTGTCGTCTTAGTCTGTCTGAAAAACTTGAGTTTGTTAAGCCCTCTAGTTTTAATTTAGACCCACCATGAATATGATCACATCCTTAGTGTCAGTTAAGTACTTTAAGATGTTTTTTACTGATTCATAGTGAAATTCTCCAAAATATGACTGATCAACATCAGGTCTCGTACATTTCATTGTATACATGATAGTTACTCATGCGATCTATCTTTTATGAGTCTATGAGGACTATTAAGAGAGATACACTCCATGGCTCATCAACATGAGACATCTCTTGGAGTTTGTCATGCTAAACGACTTTAGCATCAAATGAATATACGTTCATTGGGTTATGTCGAGCATCCTCTCAAATCTATCTATATAGATTTGTATCCCCAATTAAGATACTCTTCCTAAATCATTCTTGGAGGAATATTTAGACAATTTTATCTTTACTGATTGTAGCATTAGTATGTCATTCCTTATCCATAGTATATCAAAATATAATATTAGGAATGTCACGGCACTCCCACTGACCCTTTTGTACACACTAGGTTCATTCTTATTTATGATAAAATCAAACACTTTTGATTTGTTTCATAAAAAAAATGTTCTATTTTTGAGAATCTTGCTTCAATCTATTTCTCTGAGTGTCTACAACTCTTACCTTATCGTATGTAACTGGATCATCATCTTCTATGATACGTACCTCATCATCATCCATGATGAATCTATACCTCCAGGTATCTTCGGTATTATTCTAGATTTACGATTCGGTTGTGGTACAATAGGTCTGTCTACAGGTTCCTCTTATTTGACTTATAGTGTTTTGTGGTTCTTGAACTCTTCAAGATCTATTATCCTCTCACTAGCCCTTTTAATGATAAACACCTTTATCTTAGAAGGTAACGTGTTTCGCAACTAACATCTTTTGCTAAGTAGGATTATAGAACATATATCTGAAACTTACTTTAGGATGTCCCACAAATTGACACTTGTCAAATCTTGTCCCAGACCTATCCTTTGAAACTTTTGTCACATAAGCTGGACAACCCCTTATCTTAACATACTTAAGATTAAAAATTCTCCCTGTCCATAACTCTTATAGAGTCTTGGGGGGAATTTTGAGGTTACCCTTTTCGTAGATATGCAACCATTTCTAGGACATTATCCTAGAAGGATACTGGAATGTTTGTAAAATCATTATGGAACGCACCATGTCCAATAAGGTACGATTTTTTCTTTCAGATACATCAATCAATTATTGTGTATCTAGAGGCATCCATTATGCGAAAATCATTTGAGATGATCTAGAAACTTATTACACAAGTATTTATTCCTTGATCTAATCAAAGAATCTTAATACTTTACCAATTTATTTCACTTCTGAATTCTTTGAACCTTTCAAATAATTCACACTTGTATTTTAGAAAATATACACATTCAACTCTTTGAATGATCATCTCTTTTTCTTATACAAGTTTGTTCAACTTGCAAATTTATTTTCACGTAAGTCAAGTATACAAAATCCATTAAGTAATATTCCAGTTTTATACAAAACATTATTATTATTATTAATAGAACAATAATTGTTTTTAAATATAATACCAAAGATTTCATTGTTCAACAACAAAATATAAATAATATTTCTAACAAGTACTGGAATACAATAACAACTTATTGACTTAATAGATTTTCCCGTAGGCATTGCTAAACTATAAGTTCCTATGCCTAATGCAGCAACATTTACTTTATTTTCCACACATAGGATTACTTATCTTTGTTTAGCTTTCTACTTCTGCTTGGTCCCTTCATAAATCTATATTTATGATAACCAAAGTCAGTATCCAATACCTAAGTAGAACCTTGACTTAAAGAAAAATTTATTTTAAATCATGAACAAATTTGTATTTGTAACTGAAACTTCACTAAGCTTATTTGGTTAGCCTCTGCAAGATGCTTCTCGTAGTTTCTTTCCGGTGTCCAGGCTTATTACAGTGGAAGCAAACTTCTTTGCTATCCGTATCAGTTTTGTTCTTATTATCCTTTGTTTTTGCCTTTTTAATTACCTTCTTTGAATCGTTCTTCTTTTCAGAAGATCCTTTGGCCCCTACTAGTAAAACATGATATTTCTTGGTTGGAAAATGACTCTCAATATTTTTTAACATGTTAAGAAAATCAGCGAGGCTGATATCTAACTTGTTCATATAAAAAATTCACAACAATTGTGACAGGAGTCCGTGAGTGAGTGCAAGATCAAATATTGGCTCAACTTTCCATCCATGACAAAATCCATTATCCTAATTGATCAATCAAATTGATTATGTTAAGGACTTTTGTCTGTACTGTAGTGTCATCGGTCATTCTAGATCGGAAGAGCTCCTTAGATATCTGATATCTATTAGTCTTACTTTCCTCACCATCAACTACTTGATGTGCAGGAATATAGTAGGAGCATCCATAGTTTCATGCTGACGCTAAAGCTCGTTACTCATAAATGCGAGAATGATGCATTGAGCCAAGTGTGCATCATCTTGTCACTTTCTAAAAGTAGCAGTCTCTTCCTCAGAGGTATTGTCTGCAACCATTACAGTGATAGGCGTATTAAAGACATAAGATAGCATTTTAGCCATGAGAACTATTCTCAAATTCCTTAACCAATCCGAGTAATTCGGTCCGGTTAAATAACATCTAATATGTTTCGCAGTGATAGTAATTTAGACATTGTAAAATTCTGTAAAGAAATTTGTAATTAACAACATTTTAGCATTCATTCTTTTATTAATTACCAAAATAAATTAGGTCTTGTTTTAAATTGGTATCTCCCACTATTTTCATCAAACTATATTACCCTCAATATATATAGTTCGACAATATCTAATTAAAGATATGCTAGTAAGAATAAGGATCCCATTTCAAATGTATATAGCCTTATGTGTGCACAACAAACTATATATAAATAAATAGGTAGACAACTCTTGTCAATTACATCAACTATGTAACTCCTTGTGTTTTACCTCTTAAATCATAATGGTCAAGTGTGTGCACATCCGAACTAAAATGATTTAATTTAAGTCAGACCTAACATTTCTATATAAGTGAAGAGAAAACTACAGCCCTTGTGTGTGCACAACAAAGTAGTAATGTTCAATTCCTTATAAACATCATATGTAATAAAAACAACATCTTAAATATTTAATACTTACCTTGTGTGTGCACAACAAACTCATATTAAATATTCAATACTCTATTGTTTCTATCATGCTAGAAGGCAACGTTCGATATTCCAAATATCTTTGAACGTTACAACTTATTATAAAATATTTAAGGGGTTTGTTATTAATTTATCTCATCTTGTTTAGCGCGCATGCACACACACACACACACACACACACACACACACACACACACACACACACACATATATATATATATATATATATATATATATATAAAATACGTGTCATATTAATGAACATACGAAGCATGTTTACATAATATATAATATATATAGTATAAGCATGCACATATATAATACTATATTATACCTGAACTGATTATGGACTTTTATTCTAGTTTGGTTCACTAAAGCCACCAAGTGAACCAAAAGGTCAAACCCTAGGGGTGCAAGAATTAATATTTAAATATAACTATTACATTTAAACTTGGGCTCCATTACAAACGGGTCTTGAAGCGCTCCTTATTCCTTGATCTCCAAATCTTTAAAAATTAATTCTAATTATTCCTATTACACAATTATTTTAAAATAAATAAAAATCTTGATCAGCAGTTAAAGGAAAGTACATAGGAGGGAGATATAATTTACATTAAGAAAAAATTAGAGAAGACGAGGTACGCAGACCCCATTTTATAAAACACATACATTCATGCATCCAACTAAAATAAAATTCAATCACATTGATCAATAGTCCATAATCAATATCATTTATTATCATACATATCACTATATGCATCAATAAATAACATTCATCTCATGAATAATAAACATTCAATATATATATTGCTATCATTTAATGGGCAAATTTAGTTAGCATAAAATCTAATTTTGAATCAAAATAAACTCCTTTATTTTAATCCAAATTTAAATCAAAATAAAATTTTTTTATTTTAATTTATCCAATTTAAAAAAAAATAAACTATTTTATTTTAATCAAAATATTTAATCAAAATAAACTCCTTTATTTTAATTAATTATGGAATCTAATTTCAAGTAAAAAAAACTCCTTATTAAAGGAAACACAGATTCTCTTTTCTATTCACAAATAAACTCCTTTGGTAATAGAATAAATTAAATAGCTTAATATTTATTATTTAATATTTTGGAAATATTAAATATAAATTAATAAGAGGAGTCTTATTATTATTATTATTATTTAATTCCTAAAGGAGTTTGTGAATTAATTAATAAAAGTACTCTCATATATCCTAATAAGATTAGGAGGCTAATTAATTAAAAGAGTTTAATTAATTATTCCTAATAAGATTGAGAGCCTAATTAATTAAATGATTTAATTAATTAAAATAAAACTCAATTCTTTAATTGTTAAGGAGGGTTGCTCATATCTATAAATAAGTGGAGTCTTATTATGGGTGAGGTGGTTGTTAACGTTTTCATAGAATACGTAATTCCAATAGTTGGGAGAGTACACCATTTCTATGAGAGATAGAAAAACTAGGGTTTTGCCAAACACCCATCTTCTTGAATCTTTTTTTTTTCTTGGTGGATCACCTCTAGAGGTCAAACACTTGGGTGACTAACGTTGATCAAAGAAAGGAACAAAACCCGGTGGATTTAAGTTGAATGCGGAAAAGATTTGGAGGTGAACTTGTACTTGAGGAAGCTCGAATCTTCAAAGGTATGATTCTTGTTCTTTATCTTTTCGTTTAATTAATAATTGTGCATAAAGGATGATCCGTGTATATGGTTTATAAAATTTTAAACTCTGATTTTCCATGCTTCCGCATTATTTATGCAATTTGATTGCATTTATGAATATTACAAACCTAACAGTGGCATCAGAGCCAAACCTTTATGTGAATTATTAATTGGTTTAGTTTGATATATATATATATATATATATATATATATATATATATATATATATATATATATATATATATATATATATATATATATATATATATATTGATATGTGTTTAAAACAATTTAATTGGGCATAATTTGTTATATAATTTTTTTTTTAAAAGGTCAATTCGCAAAGCTTATTCGCGAACTAAATTCGTTTTGCCTTTTCCATATTTTGCGTGGTGGCATGATGCTTCATGGAGTTAACATGAGATTCTTGTTTTGGTTTTATATATATATATATATATATATATATATATATATATATATATATATATATATATAACATTCACATTTATTTGAGTAAAGTGATTCATGTGATGATTCACGTGAATATTATATATATATATATATATATATATATATATATATATATATATATATATATTAATAATTTTATAATTAAAATAAAAATACTTATTTTAATTTTAAAATTAGATTTCATGCTAACTAATTAGTGTTGGAATTGGATTCCATGATAACTAATTGGAGTTGAAATTAGATTCCATATTTCCTTAAATAAAGGAGTTTATTTAGATATGAAATAAGATTTCATTTTATTCAAAATAAAAGAGTTTATTTTTGAATAGGAAAGAGAATCCGTATTTTCTTAAATAAAGGAGTTTATTTGTGAATAGAAAAGAGAATCCGTGTTTCCTTTAATAAGGAGTTTTTTTTACTTGAAATTAGATTCCATAATTAATTAAAATAAATGAGTTTATTTTGATTAAATATTTTGATTAAAATAAAATAGTTTATTTTATTAAAAATTGGATAATTTAAAATAAAAGATGTTTATTTTGATTTAAATTTGAATTAAAATAAAGGAGTTTATTTTGATTCAAAATTAGATTTTATGCTAACTAAATTTGCCCATTAAATGATATCAATATATATATTAAATTAAACCAATTAATAATTCGCATAAAGGTTTGGCTCTGATACCACTGTTAGGTTTGTAATATTCATGAACGCAATCAAATTGCATAAATAAAGCGGAAGCATGGAAAATCAGAGTTTAAAATTTTACAAACCATATACCCGGATTATCCTTTATGCACAATTATTAATTAAACGAAAAGATAAAGAATAAGAATCATACCCTTGAAGATTCGAGCTTCCTCAGGTACAAGTTCACCTCCAAATCTTTTCCGCGTTCAACTTGAATCCACCGGGTTTGGTTCCTTCTTTTGATCAACATTAGCCACTCAAGTGTTTGGCCTCTAGAGGTGATCTACTAAGGAAGAAGAAAGATTCAAGAAGATGTGTGTTTGGCAAAACTCTAGTTTTTCTATCTCTCATAGAAAGGGTGTACCTCCCAACTATTGGAATTACGTATTCTATGAAAACGTTAACAACCACCTCACCCATAATAAGACTCCTCTTATTTATAGATGTTGGCAACCCTCCTTAACAATTAAGGAAATGAGTTTTATTTTAATTAATTAATTCCTTTGATTAATTAGGCTCTCAATCTTATTAGAAATAATTAATTAAACTCTTTTAATTAATTAGTCTCCTAATCTTATTAGGATATATGGGAGTACTTTTATTAATTAATTCTCAAACTCTTTTAGGAATTAAATATTAATAATAGTAATAATAATAATAAGACTCCTCTTATTGATATATATTTAATATTTCCAAAATATTAAATAATAAATATTAAGCTATTTAATTTATTCTATCACCATAGATTAAATTAAATATACTTAACTTATTATTACGATTATGCCATTAACTTCTTAAATAATTATTCTTCCTTTTATGGTGTGACCCTTTAGGTTCTCCATATTAAATCGGTTGTGAATAAATCAATTAAAACAATTCTAATATTATTTAAATAAATAAATTAAACTATTAATTTATTTAAATAAATAATATTTATTCTACAATAGGGATAAGCCTCCCTAGCGATCAACGACTTTCAAGATAATATAGATTTTAACATTAATAATAAAAGAACCTTTGAGTAAATAGTTACCGTATAATTCAATCCTTCCACCATACAAAGTCCCAATTAAATATAAGACATAGAATTACTGTCAAGTCTTATTTTATGTAATTATATGTATTTCGACTCTTAAATGCACAACTCCAAATAATGCAAATTAGAAACTCCTTTCTAATTTCATTCTGCCTTGGCCAAGGACTACTGAGTTGTCATTTATTGAATCACATATGATATTTCTCTTCTTTTACTGTAAGTGGTAGATTCTTTATTGATCATACATTATCTCCATGTACAATCTATTATACCCAAGCATACCCTTTGATATACTCTAAGGGTTTTAAGGAATAAGTAAAAGTATAACTCATCATACACAAGATACAATGTTGATCTCAAGTCCAAGGATCACTTGTACTACTATCACTACAGGAATTTCTATTGACAGGCAAGTAAAACTCTATTAGGTATTCCTTAGCGAGCCACGTTCAGTGAACTTATTCTCTAATAAGCACCTACATACTTGCTCAAGTGTCTCCACACAAATGATCATGAGATCAATCATCCTCATCCAATGAGCAAGCAACGTATGTACCAATCTATCCGGATTCACTAATCCCCAATTTAGTAATCCAACGATTGGGAACTATCTTAGTTTTAAGCTTTCTAAGAATTTATATCTCATTAGAATGATCATCATCGTTATTCTAAAAACACTGCTTAAAACTATGTGTTTATCACATATTATAAAATAGCATCATGCAGATAATTAAAAGCCTTTTAATAAATTAATACTTTTTATTAATAAATGAATAACATTGTTACAAAGTATATGCTTTATCATCAAACATGATTGGCTTGTGTGCATACTACTTTCAAGTACCAACTTGGATCAAACAAGATTTATAAATAGTGGATGTAATGAAAGTTTCTCCTAACAGAGTATCCACAGATAAGTCAAATTCTAATTTCTTCGGAGTCAAGTTTAAACGTTGAGCACAAGTAGGAGATATAAAAGAATGGGTAGAACCGGTATCTAGTAAGGTATAAACTTCGCAAGAATTTATGACTAGCTTACCCGTGATCACCTCGTTCGGGTTCCTCGCATTTTGGCCAGTCACGACAAACGCTCTTCCAGGAACTGTTGACTTTGATTATTCTGGGACAGCCTTTTGAGTCACCATCCCCGTTGAACTTGTTTTCGCTATAGTATAATCTCGAGCGATATGTCCTTCCTTTTCACAATTATAACATACCTCGAACTGTTGTGGGTAGTTTGGGCTGATATGTCCCTCTTTCTCGCATTTATAGCATACGACCGGTGGTCGTTCTTGTAGGGTTTCGGCACAGAAACGCACAGCGGAAATTAAAATTTTAAAGCAATTTCCGAAACCCTAAAACAGGATCCATGCGAAAAATCAATTAATTAAGAGGTTTAGAGATTATACCGATTATGAAAACGAGAGTCTGAAATCGACTGCACCTCGAATCTCCAACGCAATACAAACCGACTGCGTCTCTACGGTATCCACACGAACGCTCCGCGAATCGTCTTACGATCTGCAGAAGAAGGAATCGCGGTACTAGCCACCAAGGATGAGGATTTTCGGAACTATTTTCTCTAGTCTCTCTCTAAGAGCGGCTAGGGTTTTTGTTTTGACGTAAAAACCTAAAGTCTGATATACATCATATATATAGCAGTCAGGAGGAATTAATCAAAACATAATATTATTAAAATCCGAATTTATATATATCTTAATTAAGTCTTACTTAATTAATATACCTATATATAAATTATCCTATTAATTTAAATTCGTAATTTAAAATTATATCAATCATATTGACATATTTAAATCTTTACAATTTAAATTAATTTCCTTTTAATTACGTTCTTTGTGTGTGACCCTATAGGTTATTATTACGTTGGCAATAACCTTAAAATCATATTATAAAGTTATAAACAGTGAGCGGCATCTAGTAATGCATCACTGCTACCCAAGTAATAATAAGATCGATGATTCGATGCAACCTTTTCGTGACCAATGTTTCAATGTAATTTAATCCTTTTAACCTTAATATCCTAGATTAAACTCGAGTCATGGAATGTGTCATACTCTTCATAATTTAATCTGAGTTTTCTTGATCAATGAGTAGACTATATGAAACAAATCACTATTTGAGCATGGCCATGCATTTCATAGTCCTACTCAATCAAGAGGCCTATGGATATCACCTATAAAATATAGGATGGTTAAATTCCATCTAGATCACTCATATTACTCACACGATTCATAATGAACCCAATAATCACCTTTATAGTCCACCCTATTAAAGGTGACATTTGATGATATCAAAGTACATAAATTCTCGTGTAGTAATATAGCGGTTTCAGGTCGGAGGACCATTACATCATTGTCACTATGAGAATTGCTAATGACACTTCGCATAATGCTCCATATAGAATTCTCATGGTGGGTCTGTCCATTACATTGTTCTCTAACATGTACCTAGGCATTGACTTAATATCTCATATATCTATGACCAATGAGATTTGGTCATCAGTCAATCCACATACTAGTCTCAATGCATCATTGTTGTCCCATCAACAATGATACTCGACTAGGGACATTTAAGAACAATGATACTAATTGTAATTATATAATCTCATGTTCAAGTCACATACTTGAAACTATATAATTTGTATCACTATTCTAAGGAATTTTATTATGTTAACAATTATATTACGCAGTAATTAAAACCATAATAAAATCATTTATTTATTCAATCAACAATAATATCAAATGTTAAGCAATTACATCAAATAATTGGCCTCTAGGGCATAAACTCTAACAGTCTCCCACTTGCACTAGAGCCAATCACTCATGTATCTAATACCCATGGAACTAATGTGACCGTCGTGCTTCTGCTGCGACAAAGCCTTGGTCAGTGGATCTGCAACATTATCATCTGTTGGCACTCTTCCTATATGTACATCTCCTCTGTCAATGATTTCACGGATGAGATGGTACCGCCTAAGTATATGCTTGGATCGTTGGTGAGATCTGGGTTCCTTAGCCTGTGCAATGGCTCCATTATTATCACAGTATAGAGCAACCGGATCAACAATGGTTGGAACAACACCAAGTTCAGTGATGAACTTTTTAATCCATACAGCCTCCTTGGCTGCACTAGAAGCAGCAATATACTCAGCCTCTGTTGTAGAATCAGCGACTGTCTCTTGCTTTGAACTTTTCCAGCTAACAGCACCACCATTAAGGCAAAACACAAAACCTGACTGAGACTTATAGTCATCATTGTCAGTTTGGAAACTAGCATCTGTGTAACCCTTTACTGCCAGTTCGTCTTCACATCCATATACCAAGAATGAATCCTTAGTCCTTTTCAGGTACTTGAGGATATTCTTGACTGCTGTCCAGTGACCTTCACCTGGATTCGACTGGTATCTGCTCGTCATGCTCAAAGCATACGAGACATCCGGACGAGTACATATCATTGCATACATGATAGATCCAATTGCCGAAGCATAAGGGATCTTTCTCATACGCTCCTCATCATCTTGTGATTTAGGACATTGGGCCTTAGAGATCTTTATACCATGAGTCACAGGTAAATTTCCTCTTTTCGCCTCTTGCATGCTGAACCGTTTCAACACTTTATCAATATATGTACTTTGACTTAGGCCGAGCATTTTTCTCGATCTATCTCTATAGATTTTGATACCTAAAATATAGGCAGCATCGCCCAAATCTTTCATGGAGAAACATTTTCCTAACCATGTTTTTACAGCCTGTAAGGAAGGAATGTCATTCCCAATAATTAATATGTCATCAACATATAATACTAGGAATACAATGTGACTCCCACTAACCTTCTTATATACACAAGGTTCATCTTCATTTTTAATAAAGCCAAATTCTTTGACTGCTTCATCAAATCGAAGATTCCAACTCCGAGAGGCTTGCTTTAATCCATAAATGGATCGCTGCAGCTTACATACCTTTCCAGCATCCTTTGGAATGACAAAACCCTCAGGTTGTGTCATATACACATCCTCAAGTAGATTTCCGTTAAGGAAAGCAGTTTTGACATCCATCTGCCAGATTTCGTAATCATAAAAAGCTGCAATAGCAAGTAAGATCCTGATGGATTTAACCATTGCCACTGGAGAAAATGTTTCATCATAGTCAACACCTTGAATTTGTTTGAAACCTTTTGCTACCAGTCGGCCTTTATAGGTTTGTACATTACCATCCATGTCGGTTTTCTTCTTGAAAACCCACTTGCACCCGATTGGTTTTACCCCTTCGGGTGGATCAACCAAAGTCCATACTTGGTTAGTATACATGGAATCCATTTCAGATCTCATGGCTTCAAGCCATCTCTCAGAATCTGGTCCATTCATAGCTTCTTGGTAGGAAGTAGGCTCATCCTGATCTATGAGCATCACATCACCGTTTTGAGTCACAAGATATCCATAATATCTCTCAGGCTCTTGGCGTGTCCTACCAGATCTACGAATTCCTTGTGTAATTTGAGCAGGTTCACTTTCCACAATTTCTTGTGGTTCCTGCTCACGTTCCAACTCAGGTTCAATGATATTTTGTGGTTCTCGAATTTCTTCGAGTTCTACTTTCCTCCCACTGTTTCCTTTAGAGACAAATTCTCTTTCTAGAAAAATACCAGTTCGAGCAACAAACACTTTATTCTCAGAAGGTTTGAAGAAATAATACCCTTTTGTTTCTTTTGGGTATCCCACAAAATTACATTTGTCAGATTTGGGTCCGAGCTTATCAGAATCTAGACGTTTTACAAACGCCTCGCATCCCCAAATCTTCATGAACGACATACTAGGACGTTTCCCAGTCCACATCTCATATGGTGTCTTCTGAACCGTCTTTGTAGGAACACGGTTAAGTGTGAATGCAGCTGTCTCTAGGGCATGACCCCAGAAGCTTATTGGAAGATCTGCATGACTCATCATTGATCGTACCATGTCCAACAAGGTTCGATTCCTCCTCTCAGACACACCATTCCATTGTGGTGTTCCAGGTGGAGTGAGCTGTGATATAATACCACACTCCTTTAGAAGGTCATCAAAGTCTTGGCTTAAGTATTCACCTCCTCGATCGGATCGAAGGGCTTTTATGCTTTTGCCAAATTGGTTTTGAACTTCATTCTTGAATTCCTTAAACTTTTCAAAGGATTCGGATTTGTGTCTCATTAGATACACATATCCATATCTACTGAAGTCGTCAGTAAATGTAATGAAGTAATAAAACCTACCTCTTGCTAACGAACTCATGGGTCCACATACATCACTATGTATAAGTCCCAATATATCGCTAGCCCGTTCACTGTGTCCAGTGAAAGGGGCTTTAGTCATCTTGCCTAATAAACAAGATTCGCATTTTTCATATGATTCAAAATCAAATGAATCCAAAAATCCATCTTTATGGAGTTTTGATATGCGTTTCTCATTTATATGGCCCAAACGACAGTGCCAGAGATATGTCGGATTTGAATCATTTGATTTAAATCGTTTTGTGTTTATGTTATAGATAGGCATTTCTAAATCAAGAATATAAAGACCGTTAAATAATTGTGCAACACCATAGCAAATATCATTTAAGTAAAACGAACAACCATTGTTCTTAATTATAAATGAAAACCCTTTCTTGTCCAAACAAGAAACAGAAATAATATTTTTGTTTATAGCAGGCACAAAATAACAATCTTCTAATTCTAAAACTAGCCCAGTGGGCAAAGATAAATGATAAGTTCCTACGGCCAGTGCAGCAACTTTTGCTCCATTCCCAACTCGTAGGTCAACCTCTCCTTTCGCCAAAGTCCTACTCCTTCGGAGTCCCTGCACATTAACACAAATGTGAGAACCACATCCAGTATCCAATACCCATGATGTAGAAGTAGACAAATTGACTTCTATAACATATATACCTGAATCAGAAGTCGTACTTCCTTTCCTTTTCTTCACTTCTTCCAAATAAGCATGACAGTTCCTTTTCCAGTGTCCAGGTTTTCCACAGAAGTGACATTCACCTTCTTTAGCCACCCCACCTTTAGGTTTTAAAGCCTGTTTGGTTTTGGAATTGGGTTTGGCAACAGACTTAGATCCTATCTTCTTTTTGCCTTTCCAATTTCCCTTAGCATTCCCCTTTTGCACCATCATTATGGGAGCGGGTCCTGCCTTTTTCATGTTGTTCTCGGCAGTTCTTAACATGCTCAACAACTCAGTAAGGGGTTTCTCAATTTCATTCATAAGATAGTTCATAACAAATTGAGAGTAGCTGCTGTTCAAAGATTGTAAAACAAGATCAGTTTGGGCTTCCGGAGTGATTGGAAAACCCAACCTATCCAGGTACTCAATATACCCAATCATTTTCAGCACATGTGGACCAACTGGATCACGTTCACCCATCTTGCAGTGATACAACGCTTTGCTTGTATCATACCTCTCCTGTCGAGCATGCCCTTCGAACAATTTCTTGAGATGCTCGATCATCTCATAAGCATCCATTAACTCATGTTGCTTCTGAAGCTCAGCGTTCATGGTTGCTAGCATGAGACAACTCACGTCTAGAGCATCATCTTGATGCTTCTTGCAAGCATTATGCTCCGCACGTGGTGCAGTGACAGCCGGTGCTGCAGGAATGGGCCCATCAAGGACATATAGCTTACGCTCTTGTTTAAGGACAATCCTCAAGTTCCTGTGCCAGTCAAGGAAATTAATCCCACTCAGCTTGTCCTTCTCAAGGACTGATCGTAGTGAAAGACTACTTGTGTTGTTGTTGTTGTTTGCCATTGATATCTACAATTTATAAGTGCCAAAATAATAAGTCAAATTGCAGAGTTGATATTATGTAATTGATAATAGTACATTCAAAATATACCTCCCACTATTTTATTCAAATTAATAGCCCTCACCATTAATTCGGAAAGCATTTTCTATTAAATCTTTCTAGTGAGCCAAGATCCATATTTCATTATGACTTAAGTTAGCTTTGGCTAATCTCTTAAAACATAATTATTTAGGTAGACAACCCTTTGTCAATTATATCATATATAACTCCTGGATAGTTTGGTAAACAACAATTGTTTTTAGTCCATCTAATGGTACCTACCAAACTCTATGCCTCTAAGTCCACAATCCTATTGAGATAACTTAGTTAAGTCGGCCCCAATGATTTTAACAGTTTGGATATCACAATTATCCTATCGCATCTTACCTAGATAAATAGGGTACTTTGCTTTGGCAAACCTACATCTATTGATCAAGGTCTTGATGAGTGTTATTCATTGGAAGGCATCTGATTTAGACTTAATAATTTAATGAGGGATTAATTTAGATCTCACCAATTTTAATCTTATTAAGCATGCACATTATTTATCATATCATATCGCATACAAGCATAAATAAAGTGCAAAATTAAATGTGTCACAGTTATGGCCCAATCCACTGTCAATCTTTTCAAGCTAATGAAAGATTGAAGGTCAATCTAAGGTGGTAAAAGATCTTAAAATAAATAGCCTCCTCGGATCTTCCTCAAGCATGTGCCTCCTCTCCATCTTGACATCTTCATCAATTACAGATTATTACATGACATAAAGAAACCTCGAGTTACATTCGAGGGGATTTAGATGAGAAGAGAATATTACATCAGAATTTATAGAAAGGCACGACATGCAAGCCGTATTTCAAAACCAAAAACCACTAACCTATGGGTCAAAAGGCCATAACTGTGCACCATGCATATCACAATAAGCACATAACAATTTATATATAATTAAAGAAAACAATATATAACATATTGGGGACACGACCATCGTGCGCTACGACGGGGGGGTCCAAGGGGGGGTCTCCCCCCCTGGCGGTGGTCCGGCTGACCGATCAGCCGGCGGGTGGTCTCGCTGACCGGTCAGCGAGCGGGGTCGGGGGCAGCGCCCCTGGAAAAAATTTTCGAACTACAATCTGTATTGCAGAATTTTTCCATAAAATCTCTGAAACAGTTTCAGAATCATACATTTTAGTCCACCAAAACACCCATAATAACAAATCATATAATACCAGTTTCGATTTAATCATATTAAAACGAATAACAGTACACCCAGAATTTATCATATATTTCCAGTTTCGATTAATCATATTAAAACGATTCTTCATGTTTCTAATCCGATTAGAACAGTTATATTGTTATTCCATCGATTAAAGATACGATTAACATTATCATCATATATATTACCAGAATATACATACAACGGAATATCATATATTCAATTTCATATCGGTAAACATGCATCATCATATATCATATATATCGAATACAAGTAAAACACGTAATCTAAATTAATCGTTTCGCAAGTAGCTCTGATACCACTGTAGGGTTTCGGCACAGAAACGCACAGCGGAAATTAAAATTTTAAAGCAATTTCCGAAACCCTAAAACAGGATCCATGCGAAAAATCAATTAATTAAGAGGTTTAGAGATTATACCGATTATGAAAACGAGAGTCTGAAATCGACTGCACCTCGAATCTCCAACGCAATACAAACCGACTGCGTCTCTACGGTATCCACACGAACGCTCCGCGAATCGTCTTACGATCTGCAGAAGAAGGAATCGCGGTACTAGCCACCAAGGATGAGGATTTTCGGAACTATTTTCTCTAGTCTCTCTCTAAGAGCGGCTAGGGTTTTTGTTTTGACGTAAAAACCTAAAGTCTGATATACATCATATATATAGCAGTCAGGAGGAATTAATCAAAACATAATATTATTAAAATCCGAATTTATATATATCTTAATTAAGTCTTACTTAATTAATATACCTATATATAAATTATCCTATTAATTTAAATTCGTAATTTAAAATTATATCAATCATATTGACATATTTAAATCTTTACAATTTAAATTAATTTCCTTTTAATTACGTTCTTTGTGTGTGACCCTATAGGTTATTATTACGTTGGCAATAACCTTAAAATCATATTATAAAGTTATAAACAGTGAGCGGCATCTAGTAATGCATCACTGCTACCCAAGTAATAATAAGATCGATGATTCGATGCAACCTTTTCGTGACCAATGTTTCAATGTAATTTAATCCTTTTAACCTTAATATCCTAGATTAAACTCGAGTCATGGAATGTGTCATACTCTTCATAATTTAATCTGAGTTTTCTTGATCAATGAGTAGACTATATGAAACAAATCACTATTTGAGCATGGCCATGCATTTCATAGTCCTACTCAATCAAGAGGCCTATGGATATCACCTATAAAATATAGGATGGTTAAATTCCATCTAGATCACTCATATTACTCACACGATTCATAATGAACCCAATAATCACCTTTATAGTCCACCCTATTAAAGGTGACATTTGATGATATCAAAGTACATAAATTCTCGTGTAGTAATATAGCGGTTTCAGGTCGGAGGACCATTACATCATTGTCACTATGAGAATTGCTAATGACACTTCGCATAATGCTCCATATAGAATTCTCATGGTGGGTCTGTCCATTACATTGTTCTCTAACATGTACCTAGGCATTGACTTAATATCTCATATATCTATGACCAATGAGATTTGGTCATCAGTCAATCCACATACTAGTCTCAATGCATCATTGTTGTCCCATCAACAATGATACTCGACTAGGGACATTTAAGAACAATGATACTAATTGTAATTATATAATCTCATGTTCAAGTCACATACTTGAAACTATATAATTTGTATCACTATTCTAAGGAATTTTATTATGTTAACAATTATATTACGCAGTAATTAAAACCATAATAAAATCATTTATTTATTCAATCAACAATAATATCAAATGTTAAGCAATTACATCAAATAATTGGCCTCTAGGGCATAAACTCTAACAGTTCTCCTCTCTTAGAAACAGTTGCTGCTGGTACTGACGTCTTTACATTGTCGTTGTTGTACCTTCTCTTTTTAAAATCTCCTCCCGACTCGCTTTTTCTATTGTCATGGCCACGATTACCACCAGAGTGGTTACCGCTTTTGTCCGTATTTTTCTCTCCTCGCTGGTTATCATCGCTCCGATAACTACTGTCACTGGTATGACCCTGGTTGTGGTCCCTCGGTTGAACATACTCATTATCTCGCTATAATAATTGAGCCCTGTTGACAACATCTGAATACATAGAAAATTTATGAGAGATAAGGTACTGACGAAACTCAGGTTTTAGACCTCTCAGAAACATCCACGTCATACGTTCCTCATTCTCTACCAAATGAGGTGCAAACCTGGATAACTCGGCGAACTTCGCCTCGTACTGGGACACCGTCATGTTATTTTGTTCCAGTCTAATAAACTCTACCTCCTTCATATGATGAACACTTTTAGGAAAGTTCTTGTCATTAAACAATTTCTGAAATATATCCCAAGACATACTGAGTGCAGCTGGATGGGTACGTTTCACATATTCCCACCAGTAATCTGCCTCACCACGAAACATAAAGGTGATGAATGGAACCTTCTGTTCTTCCGTGCATACCAAGACATCGAATATCTTAGTAATTTGTTTGACCCACGTTTCTGCTTTAATCGGATCAGGCTTTCCAAAGAATTCTGGTGGTCCCAACTCTTTAAACTATTTGGCCATGACAAATTGCGTGTTGCCATCATTTCCACCCGTATTTTGTATACGAGTCTCCCTCGTCTGATTTTGTATGAACTGGAAAATGCTCCTAAACATTCCATCATTCATCGTTTGCTCCATAGTGTTGTTTACATGAGGAATATTGCCTTCCTGTTGCACGTTCTCTTGATTTGTGAGTAAAGGTTGTTCCACAGTCTCACACACTCTATTGTTAACGTTCTCAGCAGTCATTCTTATAAACTGCCATAAAACAAGGGTTAATTAAACAAATTAACATATCACATAATATCCCTATATTATGACCCACCAACAAATAAGCTTAGGTAGGACACACTAGCGAAGGATTTACTCGTCTCTCCTCTCCTAGTTCTATTCCCCGATCTCCGCCAGAGACAATATCCCTAAGCTCTGATACCAACTGTGACGCCCCCAAAATAGGTATACATCACCCATTCTGAGTCGCCAAATATATGGTACAGAAACAAATAGTACTTCATTACTACAATTGTCGTGCAAAATACGACAACACGTAAACTGTGAGTTAAAATATAAATATTATCTTCTAGACAATATCCACACTTAAATTAATCCTCATTACAATTATTAAAATACTATTTTACAAAATAGTGAGGACTGCTAACACAACTGACTGGAAACATCACTCCACACCTCGACTAGTTCCCGCTATATTCTCGCCTCCTGAGAAAAATAGAACAAAAAGGAAAAGGGTGAGCTTAACTAGCCCAGTAAAGAATATTATGACTAAGATAATATACAACAAATTATCACTAGTCTTCAACAGGGAAAAATCATATAGAATATAATAGACAACAAATTTTAAATCAACAACTGCAGCGGAAACAACAATCCATTAGAAGAGTCAAATAGAGAATGAATTCAACTATCTTCTAAGATTTAAAAGTCCATCATCAATATTTTATCCCTGTGACACCAATCAATAAAAATCTTTAATCAAATATTCATCTTTGCACTACAGGCCAAAGATATTCATTTGTATCACCAGCCGGTCATGTTCATCTCAACATCTGTTCATCTTTGCACTAGGGCCAAAAATATTTATTAGTTAATCATTCATCTTTGCACTGCATACCAAAGATATTCAGTAATATTATCATTTAGGACTGAGGATGATGAAAAATATCTTAAAGAAAACGAATCCAGTGAGACAAAAGGACAAATATTAGAGATTTGTATTACAGTTTATCCAAGTGCAATAATACTCCATAATAACCAATTGTGAAGTAGAATTCAAAAATAAAGATCAAAACATGGATATAATCAAAGATAGTAACCATAATAGACATCTTGGGCAAAAAGGAAAAAAATTATTTTTCGGTGAATAGTGTCGTATATGTGAATAGTGCCGTAAACGTGAATAGTAACCCTAACACAAAAAGTTTTAAATTTGATAAAAAGTTCAAACAAATATTTTGGCATAATGATATTGAAGAAAATAATATCATTTAAGAAGAAAATAACATCCCTTACCTCAAAAGAACCGTACTTCTGACTGGAATATCGGATATAGTGCAGAAGGAACTTGCACTAAATAATAACTATTAAAGTATCTAAATACACACAAAATATGCTCGATAATATAGAGAGAGAAAGAGAGACAACTTGTTTCTGGTGTGATTTTAAATTCTAACCTAGCACTCTATTTATAAGAAAATGTTAGAACGCCAAAGCAGACTTAACCTATAACCTGATGACTTTACCTGCTACTATTTCCACCCATCACATTTGAAATAAAATTTCAGCACATTTCTTCACCAACTATAGGTGAGACCCACTCATTATAGAATTTTCCACCAAAATGATAAATTTAGAAACTTCAACAATTTCTGAACCAGTCACCTCTTAAAATTCATAACAAATCATACGTTCATTTTTTACGGTTCAAAATTTGTAGACATATACTCAACTTATATATGTATAACATATTCAAAAATCACAACGATCCAACGGTCGGATTAAAAATTATAACTCACACAATATATCTCCAGAACACTGGTTTGATTTTTAATACCTTCATTCCAACAAAAATACTGATAAAACACCTCAACATTAATCTCTTCATTTATAACCACATAAATAAATCCATCATTTATATCCACATCAAATAAATATTGTCTTATCATATAAATCAATAATTAATTATTCACAAATAATATTACAGAATTATAATTATGACAACCAGGCCGTTCCAAGGAAAGATGGTGCTTTTCAATAAGGATTTCTCCTTACTGGCGCACAGTTAGGTGACCAAACCTCTCATTGACAGAACTTTCTAGATATTGTCAATAATGCTATCTAATAATATTATTAAAATAATATGAATTATTGATATGATAATAGGAATTATTATGTAGTGACAATTATTGAAACAACAATAATATAAAATATCAACGTAGCAATTACTGAATCAATAAAATAAAAAATTGAACAGTAATTACTGTAACAATTATTGGGTAGTGTCTTTTTACATAAGAATCAATAATTAGTGCAATACTATGTGATACTGTGTAACACCGCGTATTACTGTGTTTTAACCACCGGGTATTCCAACAATCTTAATGGTAGCAACTACGCCGTTAATTGTAAAAACTCAAATTTGTCATTTTCTTCATTTTTCCGTTATGTGTCCCACAAATGGCTGCACCGTCGTATGAATATTTCCCGACATAAAGAATATTCCACGATCAAACGAATATTCCCCGACAATAATGAATATTTTATAACCACTTGCTTATTTTGTAAAATTTGCACATTTCACCCATAACCAAAGCATTATATCAAATTAACACCTTATTAATTTAGAATAATGAATAGAGGAAAATTTAATTTTATTAATATAAAAAATATTCGGGGTCTTACAATAATAATTAAATAATTAAAGCAGAAATAATTAAACACAAAGGAAGGAAAATGATAGACTATAGATAATGAAGAATTAAACAAATAGGGAGAGAGATTGGATGGGGTGCCTCCCATCTAGCACTTGGTTTATAGTCCGTTAGCTGGACTTTGTTCTTAACCGCTATCCAATTCCTCTATGAAAAGCTAGGAACCCTCCATCCATTAGAACCACTATGTGCTTTGGTAGGTTCCCCATCATGAGAGTCTTTGGATTGAAGCCACCTAGCTTATTTCCTGCACATGATGTCCCCAGTTCGCCAGGTGCTTCTCTCGTTGTATCTGTGAATAGATTTTTGCATTGAGGCATGAAAGATACAATGGGTTTTTCTTCTTATATTATATCTTCCTCAGCCCACCATAGTTTGTAAGAGGCCTCATAATCGCAGAAGTTCTTGCTTTGGATGTGACTACCAAGGGGACATGGGTGTGCAAAGTTCACTGAATTTTTCAACTCTAACAGAGAAGGCACTTGGGGTATTATACAAGTCAGCTCATGTTCTTCATTTTCCATACCCCTAGTTGTCTCTTCAATGTTCACTCCTTTTAGTTTATTCAGTGGCATGTACACTTCTGGCTCTCCATCAGTTTCATCATCCATGTCATAGAACCAATTGTTTGGAGGGCGATTGTTCAAGGCTTCGAACATTTGATCCATCTAATTCTGAAAATTTTGCATTGACCTCTCTTGCTCAATCATCTTCTCCTTAGTTGATGCTACAAATTTGAACCACAAATCCTCCAATCTTAAATTATCTTGTTTAATTTTGAAATCTATGTATTGAGGACCATTCATTAAGGAGTTAATGAGTTTGTTCCATCTGTTTGTTAAGATTTTGGCTTGATAACTCCCGACTCATTATCATCTCTTCATGGTCTGCTATGCTTTTTAACATGAATTCCTTCGACCTTGAATTTTCTTCTTATTCAATTGGAGGTGGATATGAGAAATCTGATGGATATGTTGGACTTGGAACACAGTCTTGGTCTTGATAGTTGCAATTCCATTCATAATCTGGGTGATGCCCCCAACCTTGATGATATCTGGGATAAACATAGTTGTTGAGGTAATCACCCCCAAATTGTACTTGTCCAACACTGATGTTACACTGATAACTCGGATGCTCGCCAGCACAATGTTCACATGTAACTGCTATCTCTCGAGTGCGTTAGGCTGCAAGAACATCCAACCTCTCCGAAAGTGTTGCAATTTGTGCTGACAATGTAAAAAATACATTGAGTCCCTCAATGCTTATGTTCCTTGGTTGAGTCATATTTGCATAAGGCCATTGATAAGCAAAGTCACCCGTGATACCTGAAAAGAGAGAAATATAAGAAGATAATTAAAACAAAAAAAATGTTTAAATTAAGATCAATTTGATTGAAATTAATGTTGGCAAAAATTTATTAAGCTAATTTCCCGGCAACGGCGCCAAAAACTTGTTGTTCGTTTTACCGATCAATATATGCGTGCAAGTATACACGGTCAACAAGTAATAAAGAGTAAGTAAAGTATCGTTCTCACGGAAAATTAACTATTTAAATTCACCTAACACTAGTCCATAACCATTTCAGTCTTATTTAAACGAATGATTTAATATTTTTTATTTAAACTGTGAAATTAAATAAAGCTAGCTATTCCTAGAGTGAGACTAAATAATGAAGATCTGAGATTATAATTTCATCTATTGAATCATTTAAATCAATCATTTAAGTACAATTATATCTCAATGTACCATAGTCATATCACATATAATCCACAATTGATAGAATACACATGAACACCCACATTACCTAAACCACTATATGTCTATGTGATTTATAAATAATTAGGGTTTAAGCCCAAATTCTCAAATGACTACAAGCAATGCCTTGGTATATGTATATCTTAAGCACGAATCATAAATTCCATCACCATGTAGAATATACAAACACAAGCTATCAAGATCAAATCTAAACCCATACTCCGTCTTTTAGTTAGGTTTGGTGAACCACTCACCTAAGGTCAAAACCTACATGTTAGCCTATGTGACGCTGATATGTAGGTTTTATACCTACTTGTCCGGTATCTATTACTTGAATTATTTGCTTAATCTCATGTTTCTTAGTTACTTTTCATACGTTTTATGTTATTTTGTAGGCAATGACACGGCATTGGCATAAAGAAGCAAGGGAAAGAATTCGTACATCTTTTGGACTAAACTACGCAAGAAAATGTTATTAGGGAATATTGAAGGACTTTGAACATCAAGTTGGATGCATGTTCTTGGCTTAAAAATTGGAATTTACGGTAGCTCTACTTCTTAGCTTCCCGAAACATCTTGAATCATCCTAATCGGAGTTCGGATGCGAGAGTTATGGCCAAAATATCAACAAAGATCAAAGCTAAGAGTTGTTATGCTTGTCATTTACACAGCATCTACTTCATGCTCGATTTCTACCTTGGTCCGATCCGAATCTGTCAATCCTCAAAGCATTAAAGTTGTAGATCTCGTCGTTATCTTCGATTTGATAGGTGGTAGGCCCCGTAACTCCAAGCGGATCAGAAGTTATGCGTGTTTTACCAAAGGACGTCGCAGCAGAAAACAGGGCAGCGCGGACCGCGCTAGGGCGCGCTAGGCGGCCAGATTTTCTGACCCTGTAGCGCGGACCGCGCTTAGAAAGGCTTAGCAGCGGCGCTGAGAGCGCTAGGTAGCGGGAATTGAGTCAAATTAGGTTATTTGATGTCCAAATTGAGCTAGAATAGGATTCTTAGTTGCCTAACTTGCTAGGATGTCCATTAGAACTCTAAATTCTTGAGTTTAACTTGGATTGGGTGGCTAATTCTAAGATTTTATAAAATCCCTCTTGGGATAGATCTCTTATATAAAAATTCTTTACTTTCTTTCTTAGATTAGGAACCCTAGATTAGATTAGAATTGAAGATTGAAGCTATTGATTATCATTGGAGAATCAAATTGGAAGCAAGAGAATGAATATTTGTTTATCTCAATTCTAATTTCTTTTCTTATTTATTTGTATCTTTTTAATGCTTAATCAATTGTGGATGATGGATTCTAGTTTATTTATGAATTAAACTCTATTTTGAGATTACTATGGATCTTATTGTGTAGTTTACTTTGATATGCTTCTTTGGTAGTCTTATTAGCTATATTTGGATTGTCTACTATGATTTGTAATGAATTGCTTAATTGTCTAGCTAATAATTACCGTGATAATCTATATGAACTCGAGAGATGAAGTATTGATTTAGATCTTATCATGATAGCATGCGTTTGTGATTTCTACATAGATGGAATTCATGATTCGTGTTTAGGATATAGATATACCTAATATCGCATGTAATCTTATAGAGAACTTGTGCTTTAAATCCTTTTTAATTATAATTCACATAGAGATATAGTGGGTTAGTTAATTAGGGTGTTCAAATTGATTCTATCATCTGTGGATTTAATTTGATATGAGTATGGTGCATTGAGAGATGGTCATATTTTACTTTTGTGTTCTTGATTAACAATCCAGTATAAATAATTTGGCTTAACAGGAAGTGTGTTGATTTAAATGAAACAATAAGTAAAATTGTAATCTCAAGTCTTCAATATCTTGTTTCATTCCAGGGATAGTTAGTAATAGTTTATTTAATTATATTAAATTAAATTATTAAATCATTTGTTTAAATAAGATTGAGTTGGTACGGGTTAGTACTTGGTGATTTTTGTTAAATAATTCTCTATGGGAACGATACTCTACTCATTACTTTATTACTTGTTGACCACGTACACTTGCGTGTTTTGCGTATATAGATTTTACCCAACAAGTTTTTGGCGCCGTTGCCGGGAAATTAATTTAGTAATTATTTACCAATATTAATTTCAATCAAATTAGTCTTAATTTAAACATTTTTATTTTTAATTCTCTTCCTATATTTCTCTCTTTTCAGGTACCATGGATGAGTTTGAGTATCAATGGCCATACACGTTCTTGGCTCAACCATGGAAAACAGGGATTGATGGACTTAATACCTCTTCTATAGAGGCAACTTCGAAGACGTTTGAGGTTTGTGCAGCCATACGGAGTCGAAGGAAGGCAAGAATGACTCAGCCAAGGGGAGAGGAAAGACTTGGAGACCAAGAAAAGGAGATCGGCGAAGATCTAAGTTTGAGTACCAACGAAGACGAACCGATTTTATTAGTGTCCCATGTACCTTCTCTGCCAAAGTTCAAGAATCCGGTTAGATTTGCAAAATCATGCCCACTTAGTAGTCATGTCGTCGGCGAAGCTCTTGTTGACATAAGAGCGAGTATAATTTTCAATCCATGGTGGGACGAAAAATAGAAAATAGACGAAGAGCCCATTGTGTGTGATAAGCTTCCATGCCCCAAAGTGATCACATACACAATGGAGAAAACACCTAGCAATGGGACGTTCTCGATTGAGAGCATACCAAATCAGAGCATGCTAGGTGACTTTAAAGCAATGGCTATCACAATTGGGAACCTACCAAAAGCTACATTCTTTCTAATGGATGGAGGGTTCCTCAATTATCGAAGAGGAATTGGATAGGGCTGACCAGATAAAGTCGGGCTTACGACGTTAAAACTAGCGCTACTTGGGAGGCAACCCAAGCTATAAACTCTTTCTCTTTTAGTTATTATTTAAATCTTAGTTTATAATCTAGTTTAAATATGTGTGTTTTTTTTTATCCGAGATTAACTACATCTATGGAAAATGTACAGAAAATTCAAGGAAAATCAGTCAAGTAGCTACTGCCCTTATAGCGCGGAGCGCGCCACAAACAGCGCGGACCGCGCCACTAGGTCAGTAAGGAAAGCAATTCACACCCTCAGGAGCCCTCACACACTGTCCTACTAGCGCGGAGCGCGCCACCAACAGCGCGGACCGCGCCACCAGGTCAGACACTTCTACTTCCAGCAGGCGCGCTAAGCCGTGCCTATAACCAGCGTGGACCGCGCTACTCGGGAATATCAGACACTGAACAGATGTAGACGTGTTCTAGACTGATCCAAGCCACCTCTCCTTAATACATGCAACTTCTCCACTTCTCCTACACCCATTACACTTTCAATACTCCACAACCCCTATTACACCATCCTTACCTCTGCTTCTCCTTTTCAACTTCCATTCCAATTAAACCCCTCCATCCCCAACTTCCAATCCATGTTGGTTTTCCATTTCGCGCCACTCAGAAAGCCCAGACGTTAAAAGTGGTTTAATTGCAATGTTAGTCAAGTCCAACTCAAGGGTGGTTCCTAATTTATTCCAATGTGTTTGGCCTATTCTTCAAACTTCGCAGACAAGGAAGTACATGCTATATTTTCAGGGAAGTCCTCTCTTTTACTTTTTCCTATCTTAGCCATTGAGGACAATGTCTGTTTTAAGTTTGGGGGCATTTTAGTATCATATTGCATATAGTTAGTTATTTACATTGTAGTTCGTATAGTTACATTTAATTTTTGCATTCTTGAAACAAAATTGAAAAATTAATAGTTAGTTACTATGTTCATCTTGCATGATTCCAGCTGTTAGATAGTTACAGTTTATTTTGGCCAATGATGAAATTGGAATTGGGTAGACAAGTATAGTATTGACTATTAGAGCTTTGATGTGATTTCTTGTTATGAATTGAGTCTTTTGCTATTTGAAACTGGTATAATAAGGATAGCACTGTAAGAACAACTTGTTGATTGATTGAGTTTAAATTGATACATAATGAGACTCTAAAGGATAATGCTAGTTTGAATGAAAGAATGACAAGAATAGGTTGTGATGGCTAAGGTTAGACAAGAACCTAAGTTTGGGGGAATATTTGGGGTATATAAGCTGAAAAAAAAGGGAAAAGAAAAAAAGAGTTGAATAAATTGAGTCCTGTGGTGGGTCGAGAAGAAGCGTGAAATGCACTCCCCATAAACACATGCGTGAGATGGAGCGTAAAACGCACTCACTATCTATCAACCAAAAAATAAAAAAAAGAATAAAACGGGAAATAAGAGCAAAAAGCCCCCGTAGATGAAAAATGAAGCATAAGTATCCCATGTTGACCCTCGATATTGGTAATTATTTAATTTTAGTTGGATCTAGCTTATTTTTGAATTTCTTGAGTTTACATTGTATGATGCCTTCGAAGAGACTTATTATGTGTTAAATTTAGTTTTATATCAGTTAACTTTGTTGTGGAGCACACATGCACTATATTAATGATAACAGTCTAAGATTTGATGATTGATTGAGAAGTTAATGATTTGTTTTGATATGATGTATTATCGTGTTTACTTGATTTCTCTAAGGCCGGTTGAATAGACTTGTTCTGTCATTACTGCTGGATTCGTAGGCATGTAGATTAGTTGCATTATATGGCATTATTGTTTTGTGTTTTTGCTTGAGGACAAGCAAAGGTTTAAATTTGGGGGTATTTGATATGTAGGTTTTATACCTACTTGTCCGGTATCTATTACTTGAATTATTTGCTTAATCTCATGTTTTTTAGTTACTTTTCATACGTTTTATGTTATTTTGTAGGCAATGACACGGCATTGGCATGAAGAAGCAAGGGAAAGAATTCGTACATCTTTTGGACTAAACTACACCAGAAAATGTTATTAGGGAATATTGAAGGACTTTGAACATCAAGTTGGATGCATGTTCTTGGCTTGAAAATTGGAATTTACGGTAGCTCTACTTCTTAGCTTTCCGAAACATCTTGAATCATCCCAAATGGAGTTCAGATGCGAGAGTTATGGCCAAAATATCAACAAAGATCAAAGCTAAGAGTTGTCATGCTTGTCATTTACACAGCATCTACTTCAAGCTCAATTTCCGCCTTGGTTCGGTCCGAATCTGTCAATCCTCAAAGCATTAAAGTTGTAGATCTCGTCGTTATCTTCGATTTGATAGGTGGCAGGCCCCGTAACTCCAAGCAGATCAGAAGTTATGCGTGTTTTACCAAAGGACGTCGCAGCAGAAAATAGGGCAGCGCGGACCGCGCTAGGGCGCGCTAGGCGGCCAGATTTTCTGACCATGTAGCGCGGACCACGCTCAGAAAGGCTTAGCAGTGGCGCTGAGCGATCTAGGCAGCGGGAATTGAGTCAAATTATGTTGTTTGATGTCCAAATTGAGCTAGAATAGGATTCTTAATTGCCTAACTTGCTAGGATGTCCATTACAACTCTAAATACTTGAGTTTAACTTGGATTGGGAGGCTAATTCTAAGATTTTATAAAATCCATCTTGGGATAGATCTCTTATATAAAATTTCTTTACTTTCTTTCTTAGATTAGGAACCCTAGATTAGATTAGAATTGAAGATTGAAGCTATTGATTATCATTGGAGAATCAAAGTGGAAGCAAGAGAATGCAGATTTGTTTATCTCAATTCTAATTTCTTTTCTTATTTATTTGTATCTTTTTAATGCTTAATCAATTGTGGATGATGGATTCTAGTTTATTTATGAATTAAACTCTATTTTGAGATTACTATGGATCTTATTGTGTAGTTTACTTTGATATGCTTCTTTGTTAGTCTTATTAGCTATATTTGGATTGTCTACTATGATTTGTAATGAATTGCTTAATTGTCTAGCTAACAATTACCGTGATAATCTATATGAACTCGAGAGATGAAGTATTGATTTAGATCTTATCATGATAGCATGCGTTTATGATTTCTACATAGATGGAATTCATGATTCGTGTTTAGGATAGAGATATACCTAATATCGCATGTAATCTTATAGAGAACTTGTGCTTTAAATCCTTTTTAATTATAATTCACATAGAGATATAGTGGGTTAGTTAATTAGGGTGTTCAAATTGATTCTATCATCTGTGGATTTGATTTGATATGAGTATGGTGCATTGAGAGATGGTCATATTTTACTTTTGTGTTCTTGATTAACAATCCAGTATAAATAATTTGGCTTAACAGGAAGTGTGTTGATTTAAATGAAACAATAAGTGAAATTGTAATCTCAAGTCTTCAATATCTTATTTCATTCTAGGGATAGATAGTATTAGTTTATTTAATTATTTTAAATTAAATTATTAAATCATTTGTTTAAATAAGATTGAGTTGGTACGGGTTACTACTTGGTGATTTTTGTTAAATAATTCTCTGTGAGAATGATACTCTACTCATTACTTTATTACTTGTTGACCACGTACACTTGCATGTTTTGCGTATATAGATTTTACCCAACAGACGCCCCCAAAATTAGGTATACATCACCCATCTTGAGTCGCCAGAAACATGGTACAAAATTCAAATACAACTTAATAATACAACTGTCGTGTACAATACGACAAAACATAAACTGTGAGTTTGAATACAAATATTGTCTACTAGAGAGTATACAAACTCAAAAGGAGTCATCATTACAATTATTATCACACTATTACATAGAATAGTGAGGACTACTAATGCTATCATCTAGTCCATCACTCCGTTTTCTGACTCGTTCTAACTATATTCTCATTTCCTGAAGAGAACAGTGAAATAAATAGTGAGCTCAACTAGCCCAGTAAGAAATATTATGACTAAGATAATGCAAAATAAATTATCATTAGTCTTCAACAATGTTAAACTGATAAAATACAATAGACATCAAGTTTAACTGCAGCGGATCAAGCAATCCATTAAAAGAGTCAAGTAGAGAATAAAATCTACTATCTTTTATGATTTAAAAGATTTTTCTTGACTTTTATCGCTGAGACTCAACTTAATAAATAATTCACATCATCAAATCATCCCTGCACTACAGGCCAAGGATATTCTTTATTATCACGACCACAAATTATCCATGAACTACGGCCAAAAATAATCGTGTTTTCATCAACGGTCCTGATCATGCCATAAAATAATTCATCTTGGAACCCTTGGTCGAAGAGAATCCATAGCCATAATCATACCAAAAATTGTCCATCAATGCACTACGGCCCAATGAGGACTTTTTTCACATCATTTGTAACATTACGGTCATAATTATACCGAATAATCCCTGGTCATAATCATACCAAGTCCATCTATGCACTACAGGCCACAGATGACTTTCAACATAATATAAACATGAGGATGATGACAATGACATAATAACTCAATAAAATAAGTTCAAGAATTAATTTATCCAGGAACCAATAATGTCCAAATTGTTAACATGATACTGCTTTGTGGAGTAAAATTCAAGAATGCTCAGAAGAACATTTCCATAAAAGGATACTGGATGAAGCGCAATTATCAAGGATATTTCACTAATTTCATGGAGTATAAAAGCCAAAACTTTAACCAACTGAGTACAATAAAGAATGGAATAACAAAAGAAATCACTAGGTGTGAGGACCCCAAACTCGGGTACTTGAAACCCGAACTCGATTCTTCACGATACCATTTCTATGAGCAGAATAATACTAATAATAATAACAATAATATAAAAGATCAAATTAATTTACATCATTATCAGAGTCTAGCTCCCAAGTACGTAACCTTTAATACATTCATTACAACCCATGATAGCTAATATAATATCATTGTCATACTAAAGTTAACTATTATATAAGATAACATTCATTCATTCAGCAACCTTTCCCTTTAACTTGTTCTTAGCAGAGCTCTCTGGTCGTTCACACTTAGCTGAAAACATTTAAATTAAGCAAGGTTGAGCATTTGAGTGCCCAGCAAGCAATAGCAATTATATATATATAAGCTGAAAGGATTTAAATGTTTTCTTTGTACTATTCTTCTACAACAAGTCAATAGTTGTGAAGTATTCTGGACCAATAATAATAACATAACAACTCTCTTTCAAATTTTTGAAACTACATAATGACTATATCTGATGTTATAGTGACATGCCATGAACATTGTTTTCATTTTCGAAAAGGTTAAACAGAAATTCATCTGTAAACCGTCATAACTTACGGGCACGGGGGTGATCAGCCCGTTATGCCCTGCATTGATCAATACTACGTGCAAGAACGAGGGTATCGTTCACTCTGTCCGCCTTGGGCGCATAAAAGTTTTTCCCGTGTAGGGATGTTCATACTTTTCTGGGTTCCAAATCAAAAGTTTTATCTTGTTCTATAATTCAACATATATGTATACAGGTAATTGACAAAGGTATATCAACATGTGATTAAATACAATGATTTTCCAAGTGGGGACACTTGTTTAACCATTTCTAGAAATTAACGAACAGAATATATAAGTCCGAATTATTATATACTAACATGTTGATATTCAATGAGCTTATATAATATAAAGTTCATAATCTGTACAATAATAATATAGTTTAGAAACAACCTTACTCACATCCATTGCATAAAGAAAATGCAAAGGTTAGATACTTGCCTGATGCGCTGCTTACAATATGCAACTTAGTTTTATCGCTTATCTCACGACCTATCATTAATAAGATCGTTCGTTCGATTAGAACAATATATTATAACACATAACACTGCTTATTGCAGTCAGCACATATCCTAATCACATTGACATATAAATTTAACAACCATTGAATCACAAATAATCACTTATACAATCAAAATATCTAAGTCCAGATCAATTTCGGAAACATGTCGGTCTACCGACAACTTTATCGGGTAATTATCGAGTCTAAGACTCTATTTTATAACTCAATATCCGTAAATATCAGTCATATTATTTTTAAATGACTCAATATAATTTTAAAACATTTATTATAATTTATCCTAAATTTTCAAACATCGGAATCATATTAAAATGATTTAAATACTAATCAATTCTATTATCATTAATATTTAATTAGTATTAAACTATTAATGAAATCATTTTCAAAATATTAAAGTTATGTATAATAACTCAAAATACTTTTAAAGTATTAATATTACCCTTAAATGATTTTCAAAATATTTAAAATTATTTTTAAATAATTAACATTAATATTAAAGTATTAATGTTCTATTTATCAAAATATTAAAAGTCATTGTTCATAACTTAAAATATTTTTAATTCATTTATATCCATTTTAAATGATTTTTAAATTAATAAAACCATTTTTAAACTATTTATTTAATATAATTATTAAATAAATTTAATGTCAATAATAATAACTTAATCACCATTAATATTAAATTATTAATAAAATTATCCTTTAAATATTAAAAGTTATATTTTATAACTTAAAATATTTTTAAACACTTTATTTTCATTTAATATGATTTTTAATATAATAAAATCATTTTTAATTAATTTACTTAATTCATTTAGTAAATAAATTAATTACCATTAATATTAATTTATTAATAAAATTTATCATAAAATATTAAAAGTCATTAAAAATAACTTAAAATATTTTCTTATATCATAATATAATTTTTAATGATTTTTCTAATATAAAAATCATTTTTAAATAATTTATTTAATATTATAATTAAATAAATTAAATGCTTTTCATATTTCAAAAATATTAAATATTTATGAAATATAATAAAAATAATTAAAAACTAATTTTCAGAATTTTTAATAATTTTTAATAATTTATTTTGTATTTTTTATAATTAAAAGTTATTTTTTTCTATTTTTTTATTAATTTCCAGAAAATAATAAATAATCTGTCGCTAAAGGTCACCTATAGCGACAGAACCGTCGCTATAGGTGTTCTTCATGTTCTTGGCCAAACCCAGAAATCCTTGCCAGTTACCGAGTTGCTTAGTTTGACCAAGATTAAAACCGAGTGTAATGTGTTTCTGAACATGTTGTTGATAAGATAATCTAGTACAAGTACAAGACTACACGATCCAACAAACAACATCATCAAACCATGCATAACTAACGAGATCCGAAGCGTTGAACAAGCTGTCAGAGCTGTTCTTCATGTTCTGGGTTACCCAGAATTGAAGAACAGTTCGACTGCTCATTATTGGGCTTCCATAACTTGTGATCTAGGTGATTTTTTAGCGATTTAAAAGTTGCAGTGTGTAACCAACATATAATAGAGTAGGTCTATCACATTATATCACAATAACAACAACAGATCAAGTAGATACGATCCGGTCAAACCCCGTCAGAACTCACATTCATAAGCTTTCTGGGTTACCCAGAAAGCGTATGTTGTGATCCTCCAGCCTGGTTTGACCGGCCACTGTAATAATCCGGTTTGATGTTTAGGTGTTCTAATAGCGGTGTTCTGTAGTTAAACTAACAAACTACAACATGGTTACAAGAACAGAATCAAAACAAGAAACAACTAACAGATCATGGCTTGACAAAATCTTGTCAGGCACTGATTTTGAGTTTCTGGGTTACCCAGAAACTCTTTGGTCAAGCTCGGTCAACGGTATTTGACCGTTAATAACTAACAATATACACATTAAATGACCTCGATTCTTTTTGAAAATTAAAGACAACATTACAGACTATCAATAACAACTTAAAAACAACACAACCCATAAACAATCAAGGATCTGTGGCCACTGACATTCGTTGTCAGACCACAGAACTAAGTTTTTCCAGATTTTGCAAAAACTCAAATCTGAGTCTATAGATGTTATGGATCTAACATCTATCAACCCAGATCATCACTAGACACTACTAACAACATATTCTAACACTCAAACATAACATCTAACAACCGAAAAATGGACAGAAATTTAAGTAGGGTTTATACCTTTTCTTTGAAAAATTTTGATCTTAGGCTACTGATTTCTTGTAGCTGTTAGTGGGGCTCGGTTTTGTTACTGATCTAGCACTGAAAATTAGTGGGTTTAGAGAGAGAGACTTAGGTGGAGTGTTTATGCAAAAATAGCTAGCAAAATGATTTTTTTCTCTCTCTCAATCCTTTTATACAACCTAGATTCATGCATCTAACATGCAAGGTGGCAAAAGAGATAAGCATTGGCTGATTTTAGGCATGTGCTATAGACCTAGGTTGATGAATTAGCAATCTAGGTTGATGAATATACAATCTAGATTATTAAATAAATACCATAAAGGGTATTTTAGTAAACTAATAAATATTTTAAGGTTATTTTGGTCCATGACACTTGAATCTAGGTTTTAATCACTAGATTTTAATCCTTAAAGTATCCCAAATAATTTCTAGAGTTTGAACAATTAAGACTAAAGTTCAATAAAATTTTAATTATAACTTACTAATTAAAAATTAGGATTTTAATAGAAAATTAGGGTTTTTTTTTTAATAATTTAGGGTTTCTAGATCTTTAATTAGGGTTCTAATCATTATAATTTTAATTTACTAATTAGGTTTACCTTAATAAAATATATCATACGCGTTATTATCCACAGTAACACAATTTTTGACTAATCAAAATCTCTAGTTCAGGTTTCCAATTAGGGTTTCTAATTATTAGAAATTCAAATATAACCTAGGGTTTTAAATTTACAATTAGGGTTTCCTAATTATCATAACGTTATGTAACACACAACATAAAATATATAACACATTTAAATAACCGTCTTAAACCCACAATTGATTTCCAAATTAGGGTTTAGCCAAATAATATTAGGGTTTTAAAATTAAACACCATAATTGACCAACCATTATCAATACTAATATACTGTACATATTTATAGCACTAAAATTTAAAATTATATTATTATTCTCGTACCTTGACAATAATCCAAAATTAGGGTTTGGATTTCATATCTGATTTATTCTTCCTACTTAACCTTAATAATTAAGGTAAAATAGTTAACTTAATAATCTGTACTAAAATTCATATAATAAAATAATTATTATATTTATTCTAAAAATCACTCCATATATTATTTAAATAATATATGATTATATTTTCATAGAAAATAATTAATAAAAACATTTCTACCATAAAAGTAATTATTATAAGAATAAACTTATATAATAATCAATAATTCTAAAATAAAATTATTTGTAAATATTTATGTAATAAATATATTTTTATTTACCACATAAATACATAATATCTTGTACAAATCCTCATCCTAAAAAAAATTTATACGCAAAATTTCTTATTTATTTATATAGAAAATATCGGGTTGTTACATTCACCCTCCCTTATAAAGATTCCGTCCCCGGAATCACCGTTTTAAAAACCTACACATATACGGTTACATAGCATACACAATCTCTGCAAGTAGATCTCTATCACAATTGATCGAACTGATCTTTAACTATTTCCATAAAGCTTGTCTTTCTGATTAAACGGAAAAATTGGTTTCCAAAAGAACTCAAATTCCTCCTCAAAATTTCTTTAGAAATAAATTACTATTTATATGAAAATCATGCATAAGAAAATAAAAGTTATACGAATCACACCTGGGGTTCCAGTGCCAGCTGCTGCCGTGTCCTGGACCGTCATGTTGAAAATTCTCGCAGTAGATTTTGTTGGCTTGCTTGACAAAGTCGGTCCCGTGATTGCCAAAGTCCCGCTGCCAGTTCCAGTATTAACACTACCTGCCTCCACCCTCCTCTTCGGACAATCCTTCACCCTGTGCTCAGTCGATTCGCACAGAAAACATCCATTATTCATTCTAGGATTGGGGCAGTTGGGAGAGATATGGCCCTCCTGCCCGCACTTATAGCAAACGAATTTTCCTTTCAGACACTCCCCAGAGTGGTTCTTTCCACATGTCTTGCACGGTACCATCTGCTTCTTCGTACCTTCTTGTTTTACCTGCACACTTCCAAAATTGCTCCCCTTCCTCTTGCCATTTACACTTCTGCTCCCAATATTAATTCCTACCTTCCCAGCTCCTTCTACCTTGCCTTTATTCTTTCTATCCTTGTTGTATAGGCTCATGGCCTCACTTCCCTCCTCAGCTATGATCGCCTTCTCCATGAGTGCTGCAAATGTAGAAATCTGCAACACCGCCACCTTGTTGTAGAGCCAGGGTTTCAATCCAAGCTCAAACCTTCTAGCTTTCCTAGCCTCTGTATCGACTTGATGCGGGGCAAACCTAGCTAACTCATTTAATTTGGCGGCATATTCAGACACCGTCATATTCTCCTGCTTCAACTCTAAAAATTTAACCTCCATCCTTTGCCTGCATACTTGGTGAAAAATAATTTTCGAAAAACAAAGTTTTAAATCTATCCCATGTGACTACACCTTCTCCTGCCCTAGCCTGATTCGCTTCCCACCAAAAATTTGCTTCCCCCTTCATCATGTAAGTGGCAAAAGCAGTTTTCTGCCCCTCATCTACCCTAGCTACCATAAACGCTTTTTCAATTTCCTTAACCCAAATTTGAGCTTCTACAGGGTCAGTTGTACCTTTGAATTCTGGTGGTCCTACAGCCTTAAAGTCTTTGAAGTTCGCTAAGCGATTGCCCGGTTGGTTTCCAACGACCGGTATTCCCTGTTGCATAGCCTGAGCTAACATGTTCACAAATTGCTGCATCAGATCTGGTTGTTGTTGTCCCTCATCGTTGTTGACAGATTCCTCTGCCCTTTGATTGCGAGTTCGACGTCTTGGCGGCATTATCTGATTTAAAAAAAATCATAATTTAACTTACATTCTAAACCTTATCACATAAGTTTAATATTTTAAACTTATTTCATCATTTCTCAAACATAGATTCATATTCATTTAACGAATATTTTACATAGCACAAAATGCTTTGAACTACAGCTATCCCTTTATGACCTCAAAAGTCAGGATTTACAGTCTTGACCTAATATAAAAGTTGGAAACATTACATTACACAAACATACTTATCATATGTATTATATTAAACACTCCTTCACAACAGAACCTATACTACCTATTTATTACACCTTTTCCTTGGACAACTTCTCGCCTGATGACCTTCTATCCCACAGATAAAACATGCTCCTAGTTTATAGTCAGGACAATACAGAGTAGTATGTCCTTCATAACCGCAAAGGTAACAAATTCTTTTCCCTTTCTTCTTATCAGATTTTTCTAGGTCATGATCTTCTATCTTTCTTTTCCCCTTCTTGCTCGGAGCTGCACACGGAGAGTTACTTGTGGCTCCTATCTGATCAATTTGGATTTTAAGCTTATCTTGTTCTTCCATTGTTTCAATTAATGCCTAACGCAACTGACTATTCAACAACTTTTCTATCTCCCACAGCTTCTCCAGAGAAGAAACCTTGTTCTTCAGATCATGCACCTCCATTGATGCTTGATCAACTTCAACTTTAGTGTCTGAATCGCTATCTGTCAGCTCCACCATCTCTGGATCTTGTATTACATTTTCTATAATCACCACCTCGTCTGAGTTATTTTCATCGTGAGCCTCTATTTCAGCTATTGGCTTCGATATCAGCTCGGGTGTATGGGTTTGATCCTTCTTCATGCTATATGCATATAACAAGCCTTTTCCACCAGACATCTACACATAAATTATCCTGATTAGCATATAGTATATACACACAGCACTTAAGAGTTTTATATGAGTTATCTTTCATTTTGTGTGACGATGAATTTATTCAATTCACCTCTTTTTAAACTCTATATGAGTTATTTATATTTTCAATGTTTCCCTCTGTTCTAAGGTTATAGCCTAAGGTCTAACCCACCTATGGTTTTTAACCCTAAGCTCTGATACCAACCTGTGAGGACCCCAAACTCGGGTACTTGAAACCCGAACTCGGTTCTTCACGATACCATTTCTATGAGCGGAATAATACTAATAATAATAACAATAATATAAAAGATCAAATTAATTTACATCATTATCAGAGTCTAGCTCCCAAGTACGTAACTTTTAATACATTCATTACAACCCATGATAGCTAATATAATATCATTGTCATACTAAAGTTAACTATTACATAAGATAACATTCATTCATTCAGCAACCTTTCCCTTTAACTTGTTCTTAGTAGAGCTCTCTGGTCGTTCACACTTAGCTGAAAACATTTAAATTAAGCAAGGTTGAGCATTTGAGTGCCCAGCAAGCAATAGCAATTATATATATATAAGCTGAAAGGATTTAAATGTTTTCTTTGTACTATTCTTCTACAACAAGTCAATAGTTGTGAAGTATTCTGGACCAATAATAATAACATAACAACTCTCTTTCAAATTTTTGAAACTACATAATGACTATATCTGAGGTTATAGTGACATGCCATGAACATTGTTTTCATTTTCGAAAAGGTTAAACAGAAATTCATCTGTAAACCGTCATAACTTACGGGCACGGGGGTGATCAGCCCGTTATGCCCTGCATTGATCAATACTACGTGCAAGAACGAGGGTATCGTTCACTCTGTCCGCCTTGGGCGCATAAAAGTTTTTCCCGTGTAGGGATGTTCATACTTTTCTGGGTTCCAAATCAAAAGTTTTATCTTGTTCTATAATTCAACATATATGTATACAGGTAATTGACAAAGGTATATCAACATGTGATTAAATACAATGATTTTCCAAGTGGGGACACTTGTTTAACCATTTCTAGAAATTAACGAACAGAATATATAAGTCCGAATTATTATATACTAACATGTTGATATTCAATGAGCTTATATAATATAAAGTTCATAATCTGTACAATAATAATATAGTTTAGAAACAACCTTACTCACATCCATTGCATAAAGAAAATGCAAAGGTTAGATACTTGCCTGATGCGCTGCTTACAATATGCAACTTAGTTTTATCGCTTATCTCACGACCTATCATTAATAAGATCGTTCGTTCGATTAGAACAATATATTATAACACATAACACTACTTATTGCAGTCAGCACATATCCTAATCACATTGACATATAAATTTAACAACCATTGAATCACAAATAATCACTTATACAATCAAAATATCTAAGTCCAGATCAATTTCGGAAACATGTCGGTCTACCGACAACTTTATCGGGTAATTATCGAGTCTAAGACTCTATTTTATAACTCAATATCCGTAAATATCAGTCATATTATTTTTAAATGACTCAATATAATTTTAAAACATTTATTATAATTTATCCTAAATTTTCAAACATCGGAATCATATTAAAATGATTTAAATACTAATCAATTCTATTATCATTAATATTTAATTAGTATTAAACTATTAATGAAATCATTTTCAAAATATTAAAGTTATGTATAATAACTCAAAATACTTTTAAAGTATTAATATTACCCTTAAATGATTTTCAAAATATTTAAAATTATTTTTAAATAATTAACATTAATATTAAAGTATTAATGTTCTATTTATCAAAATATTAAAAGTCATTGTTCATAACTTAAAATATTTTTAATTCATTTATATCCATTTTAAATGATTTTTAAATTAATAAAACCATTTTTAAACTATTTATTTAATATAATTATTAAATAAATTTAATGTCAATAATAATAACTTAATCACCATTAATATTAAATTATTAATAAAATTATCCTTTAAATATTAAAAGTTATATTTTATAACTTAAAATATTTTTAAACACTTTATTTTCATTTAATATGATTTTTAATATAATAAAATCATTTTTAATTAATTTACTTAATTCATTTAGTAAATAAATTAATTACCATTAATATTAATTTATTAATAAAATTTATCATAAAATATTAAAAGTCATTAAAAATAACTTAAAATATTTTCTTATATCATAATATAATTTTTAATGATTTTTCTAATATAAAAATCATTTTTAAATAATTTATTTAATATTATAATTAAATAAATTAAATGCTTTTCATATTTCAAAAATATTAAATATTTATGAAATATAATAAAAATAATTAAAAACTAATTTTCGGAATTTTTAATAATTTTTAATAATTTATTTTGTATTTTTTATAATTAAAAGTTATTTTTTTCTATTTTTTTATTAATTTCTGGAAAATAATAAATAATATGTCGCTAAAGGTCACCTATAGCGACAGAACCGTCGCTATAGGTGTTCTTCATGTTCTTGGCCAAACCCAGAAATCCTTGCCAGTTACCGAGTTGCTTAGTTTGACCAAGATTAAAACCGAGTGTAATGTGTTTCTGAACATGTTGTTGATAAGATAATCTAGTACAAGTACAAGACTACACGATCCAACAAACAACATCATCAAACCATGCATAACTAACGAGATCCGAAGCGTTGAACAAGCTGTCAGAGCTGTTCTTCATGTTCTGGGTTACCCAGAATTGAAGAACAGTTCGACTGCTCATTATTGGGCTTCCATAACTTGTGATCTAGGTGATTTTTTAGCGATTTAAAAGTTGCAGTGTGTAACCAACATATAATAGAGTAGGTCTATCACATTATATCACAATAACAACAACAGATCAAGTAGATACGATCCGGTCAAACCCCGTCAGAACTCACATTCATAAGCTTTCTGGGTTACCCAGAAAGCGTATGTTGTGATCCTCCAGCCTGGTTTGACCGGCCACTGTAATAATCCGGTTTGATGTTTAGGTGTTCTAATAGCGGTGTTCTGTAGTTAAACTAACAAACTACAACATGGTTACAAGAACAGAATCAAAACAAGAAACAACTAACAGATCATGGCTTGACAAAATCTTGTCAGGCACTGATTTTGAGTTTCTGGGTTACCCAGAAACTCTTTGGTCAAGCTCGGTCAACGGTATTTGACCGTTAATAACTAACAATATACACATTAAATGACCTCGATTCTTTTTGAAAATTAAAGACAACATTACAGACTATCAATAACAACTTAAAAACAACACAACCCATAAACAATCAAGGATCTGTGGCCACTGACATTCGTTGTCAGACCACAGAACCAAGTTTTTCCAGATTTTGCAAAAACTCAAATCCGAGTCTATAGATGTTATGGATCTAACATCTATCAACCCAGATCATCACTAGACACTACTAACAACATATTCTAACACTCAAACATAACATCTAACAACCGAAAAATGGACAGAAATTTAAGTAGGGTTTATACCTTTTCTTTGAAAAATTTTGATCTTAGGCTACTGATTTCTTGTAGCTGTTAGTGGGGCTCGGTTTTGTTACTGATCTAGCACTGAAAATTAGTGGGTTTAGAGAGAGAGACTTAGGTGGAGTGTTTGTGCAAAAATAGCTAGCAAAATGATTTTTTTCTCTCTCTCAATCCTTTTATACAACCTAGATTCATGCATCTAACATGCAAGGTGGCAAAAGAGATAAGCATTGGCTGATTTTAGGCATGTGCTATAGACCTAGGTTGATGAATTAGCAATCTAGGTTGATGAATATACAATCTAGATTATTAAATAAATACCATAAAGTGTATTTTAGTAAACTAATAAATATTTTAAGGTTATTTTGGTCCATGACACTTGAATCTAGGTTTTAATCACTAGATTTTAATCCTTAAAGTATCCCAAATAATTTCTAGAGTTTGAACAATTAAGACTAAAGTTCAATAAAATTTTAATTATAACTTACTAATTAAAAATTAGGATTTTAATAGAAAATTAGGTTTTTTTTTTTAATAATTTAGGGTTTCTAGATCTTTAATTAGGGTTCTAATCATTATAATTTTAATTTACTAATTAGGTTTACCTTAATAAAATATATCATACGCGTTATTATCCACAGTAACACAATTTCTGACTAATCAAAATCTCTAGTTCAGGTTTCCAATTAGGGTTTCTAATTATTAGAAATTCAAATATAACCTAGGGTTTTAAATTTACAATTAGGGTTTCCTAATTATCATAACGTTATGTAACACACAACATAAAATATATAACACATTTAAATAACCGTCTTAAACCCACAATTGATTTCCAAATTAGGGTTTAGCCAAATAATATTAGGGTTTTAAAATTAAACACCATAATTGACCAACCATTATCAATACTAATATACTGTACATATTTATAGCACTAAAATTTAAAATTATATTATTATTCTCGTACATTGACAATAATCCAAAATTAGGGTTTGGATTTCATATCTGATTTATTCTTCCTACTTAACCTTAATAATTAAGGTAAAATAGTTAACTTAATAATCTGTACTAAAATTCATATAATAAAATAATTATTATATTTATTCTAAAAATCACTCCATATATTATTTAAATAATATATGATTATATTTTCATAGAAAATAATTAATAAAAACATTTCTACCATAAAAGTAATTATTATAAGAATAAACTTATATAATAATCAATAATTCTAAAATAAAATTATTTGTAAATATTTATGTAATAAATATATTTTTATTTACCACATAAATACATAATATCTTGTACAAATCCTCATCCTAAAAAAAAATTTATACGCAAAATTTCTTATTTATTTATATAGAAAATATCGGGTTGTTACACTAGGCATGCTATAGACCGCCCCAATAGGTTATTCCAACAGAATAATAAATAACGGAACCAGGTCATGCGTAAACGTACCGACAGGATATTCCGACAGAATAATAAATAATGGAACCAGGTCCGGCGTAAACCCACAGATAAGATATTCCGACAGAATAATAAATAAAGGAACCAGGTCCGGCATAAACACACAGACAGAATATTCCAATAGAATAATAAAGACGGAACCAGGTCCGTCGTAAAACGCATAGACATGATATTCTAACAGAATAATAAAGAATGCAATAACAGAAGTTCTCTTTATGAATACAAAAGAAATAATACCCCTTACGAGTACAACAAATAATATGCCTTACCTTGAAAGGAAGAGTACTGGATATAGGAGTAGTGAAGTAGCAGAACACTTTTCATCTCTCTCTATAATTTTCTCTCTCAAAAGTTTTAGTGAATTCGTAAGAAATAATGAAGGAATGAGCTTCTATTTATAAAAAAATAGACTGCATAGTAACTAACTCATGAACGGTCTAGATTGATTTATTTTAATCTGACGGTCCATATTTAAAGTAAAATCTTTTAAATAAAATATAATATATTCTATTTATAATCTAATAAAACGAATAACTTTATAAAAGATTTTACTATGCAAACACTATGCAGGCACTATGCAAATACTATGCATAATAAAATATAATATATTCTAATTATTGTCTAATAAAATAGATAACTTTATAAAAGTATTATGTTTTATATAAAAAGATTTTACTATTAGCCTAATAAAACGAATAACTTTATAAAAGTATTCTGTTTTATATAAAAAGTTTTTCTGTTTTATTACGTTAATAATACTAATAGAACAAAACTGAGTGACTTATCACGTAAGCCTCAATAATCAATACCGTATGCTACTATGCAACCACACATATTACTGTACTTTTACTACCGAGTAGTTCAACAGTATTAACGGTAAAACTTCCGCCATTATTTTCATAAAATATTTTTGTCGTTTTCTCAATCCGACAATAATTCTGTTGTGGGGTCCACCAATATTTGTGCCGTCGTACTAATATTCCCCGACAAAAATAATATTCCCCGACCAATCGAATATAATACAACAACTTGCATACTTTACAAAAGTTATAAATAATACCCACAACTATAACATTATCTCAAATTCACACCATAATATTTAAAAAAATATTTCAAAAAAATTAAATCTTTATTCATAAAATCTAGGGTTTCACAATCTCCCCTCCTTATGAAATTTCGCCCTCGAAATTTACGTACGTACCCGGTATGCCGAACAGATGAGGACACTTCGTCAGATTCTAACTCTTGAGGTATAACCTTTGAGTGTTAAATATATTACAGGATTTTAACAGGTACATCTTCATACGTTAAATTGTCCGCTGTCTTGTTCGATTCTAAATCAATAATATGGTTCGGGTCGCCCACATATTTACGTAACATCAATAAGTTAAAAATGTTATGAACACGCGACATACTTGGCAGTAAAACGAGTCTATAAGCCACAGTTCCTACTCGATCGAGGATTTCAAATGGGTCAATTAAATCGAGGGTTGAGATTTCCTCTCTTCATCGATTCTTGCTTCTAGAATAATGCCCTCTTGAACCTTCTTCTTCACATTCATCTGCTCTGAGTATGTAGCTTGAGCGACTTTAACTTTATCAATTAAAGTCAATTCTAATCGTATATTCGTTATCTTCACGTGGGTCCCTAGAGTCTTTAACTCTATCTTCATCATTTGTAAGTTATACGAAATGGGTCTTTGTGTTAACAAAATCTCAGTCGCATACGATCTTCTACTCAACGCGTCAGCTACCACGTTCGCACTTCCACGATGATATTGAATGGTACGATCGTAATCTTCAATAGCTCGAGCCAACGTCTTTGGCGCATAATATGTTCGTTTTAGTTGAAGAAATATTTAAGGGTTGAAAAAATGGGTTTTGTACTGGGGTTAATATAAAATTCGATTTCACGCTCTGGGGTAGGCTAAAAAGTCTTCACGAATACATTAGGAAATTTATTAACAATAGAAATATCGTTCAAAATTGTGACCCTCATCCAAGACTTGGATAGCACGTCACATCGATACCTATCAACTTGCCATCATCATTCACGACGTCGCCTACAGAAAGTCTGGCTTCGGTGCATTCCACACAAGGAAGTCACCAGATAAAGGCTCAGGGCTTGATATGACAATGATTGACTTTAGTGGTTTGGTTACTTTTAATTCGCATAACAGGTTGGTTAGGAGTATGAAAGCTAACAACCTTACGAAAAGCACGATGAGTAGTTAACCAATCATTTCCAAAAATCACATCAAAGGCAAGTATTTTTAAAGAGATAAGATCGACAGGTAACATGAAAGTGTTGATTTGAACAAGATTTATAAATAGTAGAGGTAACGAAGGTTTCTCCCAACTGAGTTTAAACAGATATATCAAAGTCTAACTTCTCCGGAGTTAACTTCAAACATTGAACACAACTAGGTGAAATAAAAGAGTGAGTAGAACCGGTATCTAACACGGTATAGACTTCATAAGAGTTTATGACTAACATACCAGTGATAATTTTATTCAGGTTCCTTGTCACAAAAAAAACGCTCTCTCTTAAACTATCGGCTTTGACTTTTCTGGGACGGCCTTTGGTGCCTCCATCTTAGCTGAACTTATCTTCGGTGAATGATAAAATTGGGTTAAGTGACTTTCTCTTCCATAATTATAACATGCTTTGGACGGCATCGTGCAGTTTGGACTGATGTGTCCCTCCCCTCCGCATTTGAAGCATATGATAGGTGGTCGTTCTCCTTCCTTAACAACGGATGCTGGTGCTGACGTCTTTCCATCATTGTTGAATCTCCTCTTCTTGAAATGTCCATTCTTATTATTCTGACCATGATTACCACCGAAGTGGTTACCATTTCTGGCATATTGATTCCCTCCATGTTTATTGTCATCGCTTTGATGACTGTTATCACCGGTATTATCATTTTGCCGGCTATTCTCTTTTGGTTGTGTTGACTCATTATCGCGCTCCACTAACTGAGCCCTATTTACATCCGCGTTATTCTCTCTTCATTATTAACCAAGTGGGACGTAAATTGGGACAACTCGGCAAACTTGGCTTAGTACTGCGACACGGTCATGTTATTTTGCTTCAACTTGATAAATTCCACCTCCTTCATGTGACGAATGCTTTCGAGAAAGTACTTGTTATTGAACAGCTCTTAAAACTTCTCCCAAGACATCTTGAGTGCGTTAAGCTGGGTACGTTTTACAGATTCCCACCAGTGATCTGCCTCTTCACGCAATATAAAGGTGGCAAAGGGAATCTTTTGCTCCTCGGAGCATCCCAAGACATCAAATATCTTGGTGATCTGCTTTAACCACGTCTCCGCCTTAAGTGGTTCTGGCTTTTCCAAAAACTCTGGTGGTCCCAGCTCCTTGAACTGCTTAGCGGTGACCAACCGTGGGTTGCCATTATTTTTACCTATATTATGAACAGGAGCCGCCTTCGCCTCATGTTGCATGAATTCTAAAAAACTCCTAAACTTACCGTCGTTCGTCAACTGATCAGTGTTGTTGTTTACAGGAGGATTATCGCCATCCTGTTGCACATTGTCCTGATTATTGATCAGTGGAGACTCAACGGTCTCCTGAGCTCCATTGCTTATCTCAACATTTTCAGATGCCATTTTCAAATACTTCCACAAAACAAGGGTTAATTAACATATCACATATTATCTCTATACTCTGACCGAGCAAATAAATAACAAGAAAACTTAGGTAGGTCATACTAGAGAAGGAATTTCCCGTCTCTCCCCTCCTAGTTATATTCTCACATCCTAGCTAGGGATCATATCCCTAAGCTTTGATACCAACTGTGACGCCCCCGAAATTAGGTATACATCGCCCATCTTGAGTCGCCAGAAATATGGTACAGAATTCAAATATAACTTAATAATACAACTGTCGTGTACAATATAACAAAACATAAACTGTGAGTTTGAATATAAATATTATCGATTAGAGAGTATATAAACTCAAAAGGAGTCCTCATTACAATTATTATCACACTATTACATAGAATAGTGAGGACTACTAATGCTATCATCTGGTCCATCACTCTGTTTCCCGACTCGTCCCAACTATATTCTCTTTTCCCAAAGAGAACAGTGAAAGAAAGGGTAAACTCGACTAGCCCAGTAAGAAATATTATGACTAAGATAATGCAAAATAAATTATCATTAGTCTTCAAAAATGTTAAACTGATAAAATACAATAGACATCAAGTTTAACTGCAGCGGATCAAATAATCCATTAAAAGAGTCAAGTAGAGAATAAAATCTACTATCTTTTATGATTTAAAATGTTTTTCATGACTTTTATCGCTGAGACTCAGCTTAATAAATAATTCACATCATCAAATCATCCCTGCACTACAGGCCAATGATATTCTTTAGAATCACGACCACAAATTATCCATGCACTACGGCCAAAAATAATCGTGTTTTCATCAACGGTCCTGATCATGTCATAATATAATTCATCTTGGAACCCTTGGTCGAAGAGAATCCATAGCCATAATCATACCAAAAATTGTCCATCAATGCACTACGGGCCAATAAGGACTTTTTTCACATCATTTGTAACATTGCGGTCATGATTATACCGAATAATCCCTGGTCATAATCATACCAAGTCCATCTATGCATTACAGACCACATATGACTTTAAACATAATATAAACATGAGGATGATGACAATGACATAATAACTCAATAAAACAAGTTCAAGAATTAATTTATCCAGGAACCAATAATGTCCAAATTGTCAACATGATACTGCTTTGTGGAGTAAAATTCAAGATTGCTCAGAGGAATATTTCCACGAAAGGATACTGGATGAAGCGCAATTATCAAGGTTATTTCACTAATTTCATGGAGTATAAAAGCCAAAAATTTAACCAACTGAGTATAATAAAGAATGGAATAGCAAAAGAAATCACCAGGCATGCGATAGACCGCACTGACAGGTTATTCCAATAGAATAATAAATAACGGAACAAGGTCATGCGTAAACGCACAGACAGGATATTCCGACAGAATAATAAATAATGGAACCAGGTCTGGCGTAAACACACAGACATGATATTCTGATAGAATAATAAATAATGGAACCAGGTCCGGAGTAAACGCACAGACATGATATTCCAACAGAATAATAAAGACGGAACCAGGTCAGGCGTAAAATGCACAGACAAGATATTCTAACAGAATAATAAAGAATGGAATAAGAAAAGAATTTCACCAAGTATAGGGTAGTCCACATATACAGGTTATTTCAACAGAATAATAAGGAATGGAATAACAAAAGTTCTCTTTATGAATACAAAAGAAATAATACCCCTTACGAGTATAACAAATAATATCCCTTACCTTGAAAGGAAGAGTACTGGATATAGGAGTAGTGAAGTAGCAGAACACTTTTCATCTCTCTCTATAATTTTCTCTCTCTAGAGTTTCGGTGAATTCGTCAGAAAAAATGAAGGAATGAGCTTCTATTTATAGAAAAATAGACTGCATAGTAACTAACTCATGAACTGTAAGACCCCAACTTATTAATGAATAAAATCAAATTTTCTCTAAATATTATTGTGAATAATAAGGTGTTAATTTGATATAATGCTTTGGTTATGGGTGAAATGTGCAAATTTTGCAAAATAAACAAGTGGTTATAAAATATTCATTTTGTCGGGGAATATTCGTTTGGTCGTGGAATATTCTTTCTGTCGGGGAATATTCGTACGATGGCGCAGCTATTTGTGGGCCCCATAACGGAAAGCGATTAGATGAAGAAAACGACAAGTATAAGTTATTTATAAATAACGACGTAGTTGTTACCGTTAATAATGTTAGAATACCCGGTGGTTAAAATACAGTAGCACACGGTATTGCACCAATTATTGATTCTTACGTAAGAAGGCACTACTCAATAATTGTTACAGTAGTTATTGTTCAATATTTTATTTTATTGATTCAATAATTGCTGCGTTGATATTTTATATTATTGTTGTTTCAAAAATTATTGCTGCACAGTATTTTCCATTATCAGATCAATAATTCATATTATTTGAATAATATTATTAGATAACATTATTGGTAATGTCTAGAAAGTTCTGTCTAAGGAGAGGTTTGGTCATCTAATTGTGCGCTCGTAAGGAGAAATCCTTATTGAAAAGCCCCCTCTTTCCTGGGAACGACCTGGTTGTCATAAATATGATTCTGTAATATTATTTGTGAATAATTAATTATTGATTCATATGATAAGGAAATATTTATTTTATGTGGATATAAATGTTGGATATATTTATTGTGGTTAAAAATGAAGGAGTTAATGTTGAGGTGTTTTATCAGTATTTTTATCGGAATGGAGGTATTAAAAATCAAATCAGGGTTTTTAAGAAATATTGCGGGGGTCATAATTTTTAATCCGACCGTTGGATCGTGGTAATTTTTGGATATGTTATTCAAATATAAGTTGAGTATATGTAAACAAATTTTGAACCGTTAAAAATGAACGTATGATTTGTTATGAATTTTACGAGATGACTGGTTCAGAAATTGTAGAAGTTGCAGAATTTATCATTTTGGTGGAAAATTCTAGAATTAGTGGGCCCCACTTTTGGTTGGTGAAAATGTGCTGAGATTTTTATTCAAATGTGGTGGGTGAGAATAGTAGCAGGTAAAGCCATCAGGTTGCAGGTTAAGTCTGATTCGGCGTGCTAACATTTTCCTATAAATAGGGGGCTAAGTTAGAATTGAAAATCACACCAGAGTTCATAAGTTTTCTCTCTTTCTCTCTCTATATTATTGAGCGTATTTTGATACTTTGAGAGTTGCTATTCAGCACAAGTTTCATTCAGCCTCATATACGATATTCTGATCAGAAGTACTGATATTTCGAGGTAAGGGGTATTATTTATTTAACATTCTGAAAAGATATTATTTTTCGTATTCGTATGAATATTATTTCTGTTCAATATTCATAAGAAATTTTATTTCGTTCAATATTCGTGAGAAATATTATATTTGTTTAATATTCGTAATGAATATTATTTTCGTTTAACATTTGTAAGGGATATTATTTTTTTCTTAAATGATATTATTTTATTCAATATCATTATGCTGAAATATTAATATAAACTTTTTATCAAATTTGGAATTTTTATTTCGGGGTTACTATTCACGTATACGGCACTATTCATGTATATGATACTATTCACCGAAAAATAAAATTTTCTTCTTTTTATTCAAGATGGCTATTATGGTTACTAACTTTGATTGTATCCATGTTTTGATCTTTATTTTTGAATTCTGCTTCACAATTGATTATTATGAAGTATTATTGATCTTGGATAAACTGTTATACGAATCCCTACTATTTGTCCTTCTGTCTCACTGGATTCGTTTTCTTTAAGATATTTTTCATCATCCTCAGTCCTAAATGATGATATTAATGAATATCTTTGGCCTGTAGTGCAAAGATGTATGATTACCTGATGAATATCTTTGGCCTGTAGTGCAAAGATGAACAGGTGTTGAGATGAACATGACTGACTGGTGATACAAATGAATATCTTTGGCCTGTAGTGCAAAGATGAATATTTGGTTAAAGATGATTATTAATTGATGTTACAGGGATAAAATATTAAAGATGGACTTTTAAATATTAGAAGATAGTAGAATTCATTCTCTACTTGACTCTTCTAATGGTTTGTTATTTCCGCTGCAGTTGTTGATTTAAAACTTGTTGTCGATTATATTCTATCAGATTTTTTCCTGTTGAATACTAATGATAATTTATTGTATATTATCTTATTCATAATATTCTTTACTGGGCTAGTTGAGCTCACCTTTTTCCTTTTTGTTCCATTTTTCTTCTCAAGAGATGAGAACATAGCAGGATCTAGTCGGGGTATGGAGTGATGGTTCTAGAAAGATGTTTTAGCAGTCCTCACTATTTCTGTAAAATAGTGTTTGAATAATTGTAATGAGAATTTATTTAAGTGTTGATATTGTCCAGAAGACAATATTTGTATTTAAACTCACAGTATGTGTTGTCGTATTTTGCACGACAATTGTATTATTAAAGTTGTAGTTTACTTTCTGTACCATGTATTTGGCGACTCAGAATGGGTGTTGTATACCTATTTTGGGGGCGTCACAGTTGGTATCAGAGCTTAGGGATATGATCCCTGTCTGAGATGTGAGACAAGAACTAGGAGAGGAGAGACGGGAAATTCCTTCGCTAGTATGACCTGACTAAGTTTATTTGGTGTTTATTTGGTCGGTCAGAGTATAGGGATAATATATGAAATGACTATTAACCCTTGTTTTATGGCAGTATTTAAGAATGGCAGCTGAGAACGTTAATAATGGAGTAAATCAGACCATGGAGACACCTTTGATCACCACCCAGGAGAACGTGCAACAGGAAGGCAACATTCCTCCTGTAAACAACGTTACCGAGCAAACGATGAATGATGGAATGTTTAGGAGCTTTTTGCAGTTCATGCAAAATCAGACGAGGGAGACTCGTGTGTAGAATACGGGTGGAAATGATAACAACGCGCGGTTTGTCACAGCTAAGTAGTTCAAGGAATTGGGACCACCAGAATTTAAGGGAAAGCCGGATCCGATCATGGCAGAAACGTGGGTCAAGTAAATTACCAAGATATTCGATGTCTTGGGATGCACGGAGGAACAAAAGGTTCCATTCGCCACCTTTATGTTCCGTGGTGAGGCAAACTAGTAGTGGGAGTTTGTGAAGCGTACCCAGCCTGACGCACTCAACATGTCCTGGGAAATATTTCAGAAACTGTTCAATGACAAGTACTTTCCTAAAAGTATTCGTCATATGAAGGAGGTGAGTTTATCAGACTGGAACAAAACAACATGACGGTATCCCAGTACGAGGCGAAGTTTGCAGAGTTATCCAGGTTTACACCTCATTTGGTCGAAAATGAGGAACGAATGACAAGGATGTTTCTAAGAGGTTTAAAACCCGAGATTCGGCAATATCTTATCTCTCATAAATTTTCTTTATATTCAGATGTTGTAAATAGGACTCAATTATTAGAGCGAGATAATGAGTATATTCAACCGAGGGAACACAACCAAGGTAATATCGGTGGCAGCGGTCATCAGACCAATGAAAACCAGCAGGGAGGAAAATATTCGGACAAAAGCGGTAACCACTCTGGTAGAAATCGTGGTCATGATAATAGAAGGAGCGAGTCGGGAGGAGATTTCAAGAAGAGAAGGTACAACAATGATAACGTGAAAATGTCAGCACAAACATCAACTGTTTCTAGGGGAGGAGAACGACCACCGGTCGTTTGTTACAAATGCGGGAAAGAGGGACATATCAGCCCAAACTGTCCACAACAATCTAAGGTATGTTATAACTGTGGAAAGGAGGGTCATATAGCTCGAGAGTGTTCTATAGCAAAACCAAGTTCAGCGGGGATGGTGACTCCAAAAGCTGTCCCGGATAAGTCGAAATCAGCTGTTCCTGGAAGAGCTTTTGTCGTGACTGGCCAAATCACGAGAAACTAGAACGAGGTGATCACGGGTAAGCTAATCTTAAATTCTTGCTAAGCTTATACTTTACTAGATACCGGTTCTACCCATTCTTTTATCTCTCCTGCTTGTGCTCAACGTTTAAACTTGACTCCGGAGAAATTAGACTTTGACCTATCTGTGGAGACTCCGTTAGGAGAAACTTTCATTACATCTACAGTTTATAAATCTTGCTTAATCCAAGTTGGCACAATCACATTACCTGTTGACCTTATCTCTTTAAAGATACTTGCTTTTGATGTGATTTTAGGAATTGATTGGTTAACTACTCATCATGCAAAAATTGATTATTTTCATAAGGTTGTTAGTTTTCATATTCCTAACCAACCTGTTATGCGAATTCAAGCAACCAAACCATTAAAATTAATCGCTGTTATATCAAGCCATAAAGCCATTCATTTATTGAAAAACGGATGTCAAGCTTTCTTAGCCCATGTTATGGACTTGAACAAAAACACGTCAGATTTAAATAATATTTCTGTTGTTAGTGAATTTCCTGGCGTATTTTCTGAAGAACTTCCTGGTCTACCCCCAGAACGTGAAGTTAAATTCTTTATTGACCTTGAACCCGGTACAAAGCCCATTTCTAAAACCTCATATCGAATGGCTCCTATTAAACTCCAGGAGTTAAAAGTTCAATTACAGGAATTGTTAGACATCGGTTTCATTCGTCTTAGTACGTCTCCTTGGGGTGCTCCTATTTTATTTGTAAAGAAGAAAGACGGGAGTATGCAACTTTGTATTGACTATCGAGAATTGAACCATGTCACCATCAAGAATAGGTATCCGCTACCTCGTATTGATGACCTGTTCGACCAATTGCAAGGAGCATAATTCTTTTCAAAGATCGATCTTCGTTCTGGATATCATCAGCTGAAGATTAAGACTGAGAATATTCCAAAGACTGCCTTAAGAACTCGGTACGGGCATTATGAATTCTTAGTCATATCTTTTGGATTGACTAATGCTCCTGCTGCCTTCATGGATATGATGAACCGTGTATTTAAAGAATATTTAGATCAGTTCGTTGTTGTCTTTATTGATGACATCCTCATCTATTCCAAAAGCCGTGAAGATCATGAGCGCCATTTGAAGCTGGTACTGCAAAGGCTTCGTGAAAACAAGCTATATTCCAAATTGAAGAAATGCGAGTTCTGGCTTGAGGAAGTAGCATTCCTTGGGCACGTGGTGTCAAAACATGGAGTATCTATCGACCCGGCGAAGATTGAAGCCATACAAAGTTGGGAGCAACCGAAGTCGGTGACCGAAGTACATAGCTTTCTGGGCTTAGCTGGGTATTATCGGAGATTCGTAGAAGGATTTTCTAGAATCGCTACTCCGTTAACTCAGCTGACTCGGAAGGATACAAAATTCGGTTGGAGCGAGGATTGTGAGAAGAGTTTTCAAGAACTCAAGAGGAGACTCATTTCGGCACCTGTTCTGACAATACCATCTGGTTCGGATGGATTTGTTATCTACAGCGATGCTTCAGGCAAAGGGTTAGGATGTGTTCTTATGCAACATGTGAAAGTCATAGCCTATGCCTCACGACAACTCAACGAATATGAGAGGAATTATCCTACTGATGATTTGGAGTTGGCAGCAGTCGTTTTTGCGTTGAAGATTTGGAGACACTACCTGTATGGGGAGAAAGTGGAGATCTATACGGATCATAAAAGCCTCAAATATTTCTTCACCTAAAAGGAACTCAACATGCGGCAACGGCGTTGACTTGAGCTGTTGAAAGATTACGATCATATCATCCAATATCATCTTGGAAAAGCGAACGTAGTAGCTGACACATTGAGTAGAAGATCATATGCGGGTACTAGTGCAATGTTGTTAACACAAAGGCCCATTTTGTATGATTTGCAAAGGATGGAGATAGAGATGAAGGCTCCAAGTACCCACATGATGATATCAAATATATGAGTAGAACCGACTTTAACCGATAAAGTTAAAGCTGCTCAAGCTACGGACATGGAGCTGATGCGTATGAAGAAGAAAGTGCAAAAAGGTGCTATTCCAGAAGCAAGAATCGATGAAGAAGGAATACTTCGAGTCAACTCCAGACTTTGTGTTCCTAATGATTTTGACTTAAAGCATAGAATCATGATGGAGGCACACAACACACCATTTGCAATCCATCCTAGGAGTACCAAAATGTATAACGATCTTCGACATACATTTTGGTGGAGCAATATGAAAAGAGAGATCGCGGAGTTTATCTCGAGGTGTTTAACTTGTCAACGTGTGAAAGCGGAGCATCAAGTACCAAAGGGTCCATTACAACCACTTGAGATTCTGAAATGGAAGTAGGAACACATTACTGTGGATTTTGTTGCGGGTCTTCCCAAGGTTTCTCAAGGCATAGATGCGATTTGGGTCATTATTGATAGATTAACCAAGTCTGCTCATTTCTTACCTATACGTGAGACTTATTCCCTTGAACTTCTTGCTAGTATGTACATGAATGAGATTGTGAGATTGCATGACATGCCGGTATCCATAGTTTCGGATCGTGACCCAAGATTCACTTCACGATTTTGGGTTAGCTTGTAGAAAGCTATGGGCACGGATTAAGACCCTGTGTTCTAGATTTCAAAGGAAGTTGGGATAAGTACTTGCCACGGGTGGAATTCTCATACAACAACAATTATCAAGCAAGTATAGGTATGGCTCCATTTGAAGCCTTGTATGGAAGAAAGTGTCGTTCTCTAGTATGCTGGGACAAGGTGGGTGAAGCAACGTTGTTGGGACCGAAATTGGTACGCATAACTACAGAGAAGATCCAAACGATTCGACAACGTATACAAACGTCACAGGATCGACAAAAGAGTTATGCGGATCTTCATCGAAAGGATGTAGAATTTAGTATTGGGGATCATGTATTGTTACGTGTTGCACCATAGAAAGGAGTTACAAGATTTGGGAAGAGAGGAAAGCTCAATCCACGATTTATTGGTCCATTTGAAATTCTTGACCGAATAGGAAATGTGGCATATTGACTCGCATTACCTCCAAACATGTCTCGTGTTCATAATGTTTTTCACATATCTGTGCTTCGTAAATATGTGAAAGACCCGAACCACATAATTGAGTTAGAACTAGACGAGATAGCCAAAGATTTAACGTACGAGGAGGTACCTGTTAAGATCTTGTATAGGAAAGAACGTGTTCTACGCACGAAGGTTATACCACAAGTTAAGGTTTTGTGGAGAAACCATGTTATTGAAGAAATGACCTGGGAGTTAGAATCAGAAATGAAAGCGACGTATCCTCACCTTTTCGAAACACCAGGTACGTACGTCAATTTCGAGGACGAAATTTCATAAGGAGGGGAGGTTGTAAGACCCCAACTTATTAATGAATAAAATCAAATTTTCTCTAAATATTATTATGAATAATAAGGTGTTAATTTGATATAATTCTTTGGTTATGGGTGAAATGTACAAATTTTGCAAAATAAACAAGTGGTTATAAAATATTCATTTTATCGGGGAATATTCGTTTGGTCGTGGAATATTCTTTATGTCGGTAAATATTCGTACGACGGCGCAGCTATTTGTGGGCCCCATAACGGAAAGCGATTGGATGAAGAAAACGACAAGTATAAGTTGTTTATAAATAACGGCGTAGTTGTTACCGTTAATATTGTTGGAATACCCGGTGGTTAAAATACAGTAGCACGCGGTATTGCACCAATTATTGATTCTTACGTAAGAAGGCACTACTCAATAATTGTTACAGTAGTTATTGTTCAATATTTTATTTTATTGATTCAATAATTGGTGCGTTGATATTTTATATTATTATTGTTTCAATAATTGTTGCTGCATAATATTTTCCATTATCAGATCAATAATTCATATTATTTGAATAATGTTATTAGATAACATTATTGGCAATGTCTAGAAAGTTCTGTCTAATGAGAGGTTTGGTCATCTAATTGCGCGCCAGTAAGGAGAAATCCTTATTGAAAAGCCCCCTCTTTCCTGGGAACGGCCTGGTTGTCATAAATGTGATTTTGTAATATTATTTGTGAATAATTAATTATTAATTCATATGATAAGTAAATATTTATTTTATGTGGATATAAATATTCGATATATTTATTGTGGTTAAAAATGAAGGAGTTAATGTTGAGGTGTTTTATCAGTATTTTTATCGGAATGGAGGTATTAAAAATCAAATCAGGGTTTTTGAGAAATATTACGGGGGTTATAATTTTTAATTCGACCGTTGGATCGTGGTAATTTTTGGATATGTTATTCATATATAAGTTGAGTATATGTCCACAAATTTTGAACCGTTAAAAATGAACGTATGATTTGTTATGAATTTTACGAGATGACTGGTTCAGAAAATGTAGAAGTTGCGAAATTTGTCATTTTGGTGAAAAATTCTAGAATTGGTGGGCCCCACTTTTGGTTGGTGAAAATATGCTGAGATTTTTATTCAAATGTGGTGGGTGGGAATAGTAGCAGGTAAAGCCATCTGGTTGCAGGTTAAGTCTGCTTCGGCGTGCTAACATTTTCCTATAAATAGATGGTTAAGTTAGAATTGGAAATCACACTAGAATTCATAAGTTTTCTCTCTCTCTCTCTCTATATTATTGAGCGTATTTTGTGAGTATTTTGATACTTTGAGAGTTGCTATTCAGCACAAGTTTTATTCAGCCTCATATACGATATTTTGATCAGAAGTACTGATATTTTGAGGTAAGGGGTATTATTTATTTCACATTCTGAAGAGATATTATTTTTTGTATTCGTATGAATATTATTTCTGTTCAATATTCATAAAAAAATTTATTTCGTTCAATATTCGTGAGAAATATTATATTCGTTTAATATTCGTAATGAATATTATTTTCGTTTAATATTTGTAAGGGATATTATTTTCTTCTTAAATGATATTATTTTATTCAATATTATTATGCTAAAATATTGATATGAACTTTTTATCAAATTTGGAACTTTTTGTGTTGGAGTTACTATTCACGTATACGACACTATTCACGTATACGACACTATTCACGAATACGACACTATTCACCAATAAATAAATTTTTTTTCTTTTTATTCAAGATGGCTATTATGGTTACTATCTTTGATTGTATCCATGTTTTGATTTTTATTTTTGAATTCTGCTTCACAATTGATTATTATGAAGTATTATTAATCTTGGATAAACTGTTATACGAATCCCTACTATTTATCCTTCTGTCTCATTGGATTCATTTTTTTTAAGATATTTTTTATCATTCTCAGTCCTAAATGATGATATTAATGAATATCTTTGGCCTGTAGTACAAAGATGTATGATTACCTGATAAATATCTTTGGCCTGTAGTGCAAAGATGAACAGGTGTTGAGATGAACATGACTGACTGGTGATACAAATAAATATCTTTGGCCTGTAGTGCAAAGATGAATATTTGGTTAAAGATGATTATTAATTGATGTTACAGGGATAAAATATTAATGATGGACTTTTAAATATTAGAAGATAGTAGAATTCATTCTCTACTTGACTCTTCTATACGTTTGCTGTTTCCGCTGCAGTTGTTGATCTAAAACTTGTTGTCGATTATATTCTATCAGATTTTTCCCTGTTGAATACTAATGATAATTTGTTGTATATTATATTAGTCCTAATATTCTTTACTGGGCTAGTTGAGCTCACCCTTTTCCTTTTTGTTCCATTTTTCTTCTCAGTAGGTGAGAACATAGCAGGATCTAGTCGGGATATGGAGTGATGGTTTTAGAAAGATGTTTTAGCAGTCCTCACTATTTCTGTAAAATAGTGTTTGAATAATTGTAATGCGGATTTATTTGAGTGTGGATATTGTCCAGAAGACAATATTTGTATTTAAACTCACAATATGTTTTGTCGCAATTTGCACGACAATTGTATTATTGAAGTTGTAGTTTGCTTTCGTACCATGTATTTGGCGACTCAGAATGGGTGTTGTATACCTATTTTGGGGGGGCGTCATATGAACGGTCTAGTTTGATTTACTTTAATCTGACGATCCATATTTAAATCAAAATCAATCTAATAAAACGAATAACTTTATAAAAGATTTTACTATGCAAATACTATGCAGGCACTATACAAATACTATGCATAATAAAATATAATATATTCTAATTATTGTCTAATAAAACAGATAACTTTATAAAAGTATTCTGTTTTATATAATTTTTTTTTACTATTAGCCTAATAAAACGAATAACTTTATAAAAGTATTCTGTTTTATATAAAAAGTTTTTCTGTTTTATTACGTTAATAATACTAATAAAACAAAACTGAGTGACTTATCACGTAAGCCTCAATAATCAATACAGTATGCTACTATGCAACTACACGTATTAATGTACTTTTACTACCGAGTAGTTCAACAGTATTAATGGTAAAATTTCCGCCGTTATTTTTATAAAATATTTTTGTCGTTTTCTCAATCCGACAATAATTCCGTTGTGGGGTTCACCAATAATTGTGTCGTCGTACGAATATTCCCCAACAAAAATAATATTCCCAGACCAATCGAATATAATACAAGAACTTGCATACTTTACAAAAGTTATAAATAATACCCACAACTATAACATTATCTCAAATTCACACCATAATATTTAAAAAAAAAATTCGAAAAAATTAAATCTTTATTCATAAAATCTGGAGTTTCACAGCCTCAATAATGTACAAAAGGGTAATTTAGTCCTTTGTCTTGAAAATTTAATGGCATTTTGGGCAATTGACAAACCCTTAGGGTTTAACCCTAAGGTTTTTCAAAAATAAATTTCTAAGATTTCATTTAGGGTTCAAATAAAAATAAATATTAGCTTCCTAAAATGCAATTTAGAGATTTCTAATTATAATTAGTTTTCTAATTATATAACTTGAACATTTTGGTTTTAAAGTCCACTAATTATAATTAACCTTGCTAGTTTAGCAATTAGGATTTTCAATTAGTAATTAGGTTTTTTAATTACTAATTAGGGTTACTGAATATAAAAATTAGGGTTTCTAATTTCATGATTAGGGTTTCTAACAATAATTAAGGTCTTGCCTAATTAATTAAACTTACACATTAGGTTTAATAATTTATTAATTATCGTTAAATGTGCTGAACTAGCGGTTAAGGTTTACATTTAAAAATTAGGGTTTATAATTTCGAAGTTAGGGTTCCTAATTTAAAAATTAGGATTTACTAACTTGGATTATAATTCTAACACTTATTATAACCACATTCACATAATTTTTGAGCGATCTTTATTCTGGTTTAAGATCAAATCAAAGTACTACTAAGTTTTCTACCGATATACCATAATTGACCAATCATTATCAATACGTACACACAGTACATATTTATATAACTGAAAAATCAAAATATAATTAATATTATATTATTATTCTCATGCATTGATCAAAATCCAAAAATTAGGGTTTGGATTCCATATCTGATTTATCTTTCATATTTAACATTATTAATTAAGTTAAAATAATTAACCTAACTAATATGGAATAATTCCATATAATTAATTAATATAATTATTCTATAATCATTTCATATATTATTTAAATAATATATAATCATATTTTCATGAAAATAATTAATAAAAATATTTCTACTATAAAGTTAATTATTATAAAAATATAACTTATAATGATCAATAATTCTAAAATAAAATTATTTTTAATTATTCATGTAATAAATATATTTTTATTTATCACATAAATGCATAAGCTTTATCTTGTACAAATCCTCATCTTTAAAATAAAAAAAAAAATTATACGCAAAATTTCTGATTTAATTTATATAGAAAATATCAGGTTGTTACAATGATGATTTCTTTTATTTATTTAGTATTTAATTCATTAGTTATGAACTAAATTCTTTATTAGGCGTATAATTAATGGATCTTTGAGTGGAACAATGATTATGTAACTATGATTTTCAGTTTAATAAGCTATTTCTCAATTTATCTATATTGATTTATGCTTGAATTTATGAATTGCTTGAAATTGGTTAGTTTAATAAAATTTGGATTAATAAAAAATTGGTAGTTGTGAGAGTTAATTTCTTACTAGTCTATGTGGAAACGATACTTAACTTATCACTTTATTACTTATTGACCACGTATACTTGCGTGTTGTGCGTAATTAGATTTTACCTAACAATATAATATAAATATTCGCATCCCAAGGTACCGTAACCGTTACTACTACAATCCGGTGATTACACTTAAACATAATTTAATCATCCTTGATACATCATTATAATAATAATAATAATAATAATAATAATAATAATAATAATAATAATAATAATAATAATAATAATAATAATACTTCTACACTTAAAGGACTAAGCTATTCTATAGCTTTGCCCTCTCCTTTGTCCTTTCCTGATGTACCGCCTTGCTCTGCCTTAATTGTAATGTTTTAAGGGAAGCAAGAATGAGCAACAAGTTTACCCAGCAAGTAATATAGCAATAAGAATAAGCAGTTATAACATTTGAATCTTCAAATGTATAACAATAATTGAAAGTTCAAGGATATCAAGAAGTATACGAAGTGTTCAATAAGTGTCGCTATAGACTGAAGGATATCAACAGAATTTCAAATTTTTTCATTTTAAGGTTCAATAAGAATGAACACTGCAGTCACTAAGGACTAAGAACTCTTACTAGAATTAGCAGTATTATACTGCAAATCCAATATAAACGAGTACAACATGTGATTAACCTAAAGTATCCTAAGTTATGCATAAGATTTAATCATACTCATGTGCACACGTCAGTTCCTCGATAATATAAAATTTCCCCTTTTTAGAGGGTTGTTCATATTAGTAGATTTATAAGAGTTCGCACCAAGTCAATTCGGTTGGATAACTTTCTAACACATGAACTTTTGTCTAGCCGAATAGAATAGCTTAGACAACCTTTAAGAACATTGAGTTCAATTCTCGCAATATGAATCAAGATATAAAATTTTAACTCCCGAGTAGGAATCATAATCATACGAATATAGATATTTGTTCAATATAAGTATGTTTGATAGAACAATAACTCGGAGTTTCACAATAACAAATAAGGTCTAAATAATTGCATTCAATTATAAGAATGAAGTTAGGAAACTTGCAATAACGTAGGAAGTTTAAGGTTAGATACTTGCACAATATTCAAAGTCGTGTAAGTTAGAAATCTTGCATAATCATAGATTCCTTTCAATAAGTAAAAGTGTAAGGGCCCCGAATCCAGGTCCCAAATCACCTCGGATCCGGTTCGATCATTCTATACAACTATTACTATTTGTGGAAGAAATTGTTTATACAATAAACCTTTACACATCATTCCCAAGGTCTACAACCTTAACTTAATACATACCTTCAATATCTTAGAAGATTTACAATACTGTTTTCGTCAGAAAATTTAATAGATCTAACTGCAATGTAATTTAATCTTGCACTTTGACTTTGCTTCTGTCTTTACTCGAGCTTTCATCTTAATCTGAAAATTTTATCATGATATAGCAAGGGTGAACATCAAATTTGCCCAATAAGTTTAAATTCAATAAAGATATATCATGATTGAAAGAATTGAACAATAAGCTAGCTAACTTTCAACAATATAAACATTGTGAAAGAGCATGAACAAATTTTCTTAGCTGAACGACCAAGTCAATAAAAATGAATGGTCATGCATAAACATGAACAGATTAACTTAACCAAATGGTAATGAAGGTGATCAGCCTTTCATACCTGATGAACGTTTACAATATGCACAACGTGCGAATCAATAATCAATATAGACGTGAATAATCAACATCAACTATTCACTAACATGCTTTGAACATACAACTCAAGTTTGAGTTAGGGAAACTTGCCTGATTCGTTGACTACTGCTACGCAGTTTAAGTTAACTTCTTTTGGTAAGACCTATCGTTAATAATAAGATTGGTCTTTCAATCAGCATATTCTACTTTGTATCATAATACAAGTACTTTGTCAATAGATTATCTAACACTTAATCAAATATTAGATAACATCCTAACACATCGGTATTATTATCATTCTTGGATAATTCTTCAATCACTGTATCATATTCATTATGATTAAACACTTAATCTTATACATTATAAGTTCTTCTTTATACTCTAATAAGTCAAATACTAATCCAACAACCTGAATTCTAAATTTAACAACCAAATTGCCCATCCAGCAGACTGGATACAGAATCCAGCAACCTGGATTCAACAAATTTCCAATCCAGCAAGTCAAACTGCAATCCACCAAACTGAATACAGAATCCAGCAACCTGGATTCAGCAAATTTCCAATCCAGCAAACCAAATGCAATCCAGCAACTAGATTGCAATCCAAAAAGCTGGATTCAACAAATTTTTAATTCAGTAAACTTCTTTTCAATCCAGCAAGCTGGATTCACCAGATTTTCTAATCCAGCAAGCTGGATTCCATATCATTTTCACGAAAATACCAAATCAACTTATTATTTTTCTATCCTTTGTCCAAACATGTATACTTATATTTCATACAAAAAAAGTATTTTTCCAAAATTTTCCAACTTCCTTTGGTATTTTTCAAAAATTATTTTTAGTTAATTCCTTAAGAAATTAGCTACCTCCTGCTTAACTCTAAAAATTCCCATCTCTTGGCACAATGTTATACGTCTTAACGTGAGCCTACAGTTTAAATTTTGTGGCCATCGAAGTTATAGAACTCCGGTTATAGCGATTTTCGTCAGAAAATCACAGAAATTATAATAGTCATAACTTGCTCATTTTAACTCGGAATGTGCTCATTTTTGGACAGTAGGTACTTTATACCATATATTTTCATGTCTTAAAAGGCCAGAATTTTTTCCATAAATTAAGTTGCCAAAAATGCCCTTTTAAAATTTTGGGCATAAGCTAAATGTCATTTTACAGTTTTTTGTGCTTTGTTAAACATTTTCCATACGGAAATCTACAACTCCTTTTTCAGTGATTCCATTTGGAGATGTTAGATAACTTATCATAGTACTCTCCCAAAGTTTTCTAGAATTTTTGGAATGCCAAAAAAATGATGAAACTGTCCCTACACTTGACTGTCCAAAACAATCTATTTTTCCTTAAAAACACAAAATTGTTTTTGCTAAAACAGTCACTAAAACTTGTGTACTCAGCATTTTTGAGTGCTACCACTTGGGTTTAGTAGTTAACTTAAATATCTAACACCTCTCTTTGACGGAACGCAAAAAATAAGGTTTAGATCAAAAACGGTGGAAATCCAAAGTACGTAGAAATTTTAGAGCTTATAAAACTAGAAAAATCACTTTTCTTTATTTTGGATTTCAAAACAAATTAACACCCAATATTGGTATATCTAAACATGAAACACTCATAAACATGTATATTCATAATTTTTGAGTTTAGAAACATAGATTCAAGGTTTGATTTATAATAATCAAAAAAATTACATAACAAAAGGTATTTATACCTTTTTGCTCCAAGTCTTCTCCTTCTTCTTCTTCCCTTCCATGGAGGACCTTACTCTCTCCTCTCCATCTCCCACATGGCTGCCGAACCTCCTCTTTCTCTCTCCCTCTCTCCAGTTCTTTTTAGTTTCTTATGTTAGCAACTAAGGGATGAAAGAGAAATGAATTTTAGAAGTTAGTAGAATATGTTTTATTTGTTATTAGTAAAAATGTATAGATATACAATGTGTATATCTATAAAAATCTCCCAACTTCTATTGCTTTCTCTCTCTCACTAATCATTTCATAGATATGTGGGAGATTAGTATATAAGGTGGCTTCATAAAATTAATGCCACCTAGCTTGATTTAGATGAAATATCTTTGGAACATGTGGTGTTTAAAAATTGATGATGTGCAACCACCATCTCCTCTTCTTTTCTTCCTTCAATAGTCGGTCATGTGGCCCTTTAATCCTCCACAATTCTCCACCAATTCTCTCTCTCTCTCTCTCATTACATAATATGTGGAAGAGTATTAAGAAATGTGGCTACTTAAAATATTTGACACCTAGCTTAATTTGGTGAAATATCTTTTGCAAAATTGTAGCTTATATTGGTGACATGCACTCCCTCTTTCTCCCTGTGTATATCCGGCCAAGTGGCCTTTATCTTGTCCAAGTTTTGCTTGATTTTTATTGCTCCACTTAGTATAACAAATGTCTAAAATGCCCTCCATAATTGTGCCAACACTTGGGCAACTATTTAATCTTTTAGGCTTCCCAATAAAAACATTTGGACTTCCTAAATATTTATTTGGGTCATGTAAATTAACATAGCCCAACACTTTTAAATTCTTATCCAAGTACATTTAATTTCTTAACCCAATTAAATTTACATTAATTAGGTTTTAAAATTAATTAACCGAGATGTATAAAATAAATCTCTTAGAATTAGTATATATTTTATATACCATAATTCTCATTCCATAATCCTTAAGTTATTTAATTCTTTATTCTTAATATATAATTAGGATCACACTAATTTCTTTTATTTGTCATCACATAATATTCGTATTCACTTGCTCGCATAATCATTAAATAAATTGTGACATGCTCCACAATTCTCGTAGATTAGGTCACTAGTATATATTTAAATACTAGTACCACTAAATAACAATAACCATTTAGGTTATTTAATTATCATACTTAATTTAAATAACTTATTTAAGTTATACAATTTATATTGTATAATTAAATTTAATTTCCTCCTCCTCTCCATAAATTATTTTCAAACAATTTATTTATATATTAAATATATAATTTAATATATTCAATCATTTATTCAAATATGAATTTAATTTACTAACTACTTTGATACCAATATTCATATCTACATATTGGATCTCATCTCATATTTTAGCTTTACCTTATTTGGTATAATATTAAATATTATACCATTATTCAAGCAACATATTTCACTTCTCACACTAATTTTGACTTTTCTCCATAAAGAGTCAACTGTTTACTTTGACCAAAAGTCAACCTTTACACATTTTGTGTTTACTGTCCATTCTGACTAAACTTGACGTCCTGGACGCAACCGAGCAGTCCGTGCTTCAAAATTCTATCTCTAACTCAAATTTTGAGTTTTAAATTACTCCTTTCTTATTGCTAATCGTATTAACTAACGACTTTCTACTTATTCAAATTCTTATTTACCAGTCAAGGCCAACGTTCAAGCTATGTTAACTACTAACATAGTTTTATCTTGATCCTTATATCATTAACTTAATTCATCACTCCTCTTGCTAAAATATATATAGCACCTTGCTAAGTATATATATTTCTATACATATACTCATCTTCGTTTAACCTTATAACATCTCTTCATGTGAAATCTTATCTCCTTAATAAAATTTCACCTGTATTAGTATAACATTTCTTACACTATTCATTTCACATCAAATTTTACAGGTATCATAATACCTTATTATTGATATTCACTCAAATACATATCAATTCATTTCTAGGGTTTTGAAATTTTTTAAACCATATTTCTTTATTCTCATTCAATTAAGAAACCATATAGGTTCTTCTTAAAAATTTTGAAATCCTTAAAATTCTTTCATAGAAACGTCAATTCCATACACTTATTTTCTGTCTAGGTTCATCTTATAACCTTTAATCCATCATTTTAGGATTTTAATAATTATCTAAATTCTCGGGTTGTCACATTCACCCATTCTTCTAAGAATTTCGTCCCCGAAATTAAAGCATACTAATCTCTGCTTATTCGATTGATCAAAACTAGGTTTTTAACTTAACCTTTACGATTTCCTCGTTTGAGGATTTCTCATCTATTATCACATTTCACCGTAACTACTCACTAGGAGTTTACATCTTCTAAAGATGTATCAAAACTAGGTTGTCATAATAACCTTTATTCAATCATCTCAGATTCTACTCGTACACAACGAATTCACACTATTTTATATTCATCATCACATACTACCATAACATTACTCTGAAGAGTTTAAAAAAAAACTTTTCATATCTGTCTGAGGGATCATAAAAACTATGAACTTTGAGGTTTAGGGGTATTTCTACCTGCTACCTCTTTCAATTACGAAAGAAAGGTACCCTACCTCTGAAATATTTTATATTTGGTATGTTTACAATCACAAAGAAGGTAAACTACCGATGCGGGTACTTTAGAGGATCAGTCTGTTGTACCTTAGTAATCGGAACGACTATATGCGTTCTTAGATTGGAATATTTTATCCAATTAGTATATCCCCATTTTCAGGGTTGTTTACCTCAGACTTTTCATAAGATTCCGCACCAAAATAATTTGGTTCGGCATAAGCTTTCAAAGAATACTTTGAATTTCATAAACATTTGTCTAGCTGAATCAAATAGCTTAGACGTATATCAATAATTCGAATTTCAATCAAAACATTTCTGGCCAAATTTAGTTGGCAATAATTTACCTTTAAAATTCTCAAAATTATTTTATGACGTCATGATACCGCACTGTATTTACAGTCCGTTTGAGGATTCCGTCATTTTGTGACTTTGTCATACTACATCATACTATAGTAGGCTGACAATCTTTAGATCACATCCGACACTAAGTAATTCTGCATTGATAACTCCATCATTTTTATCATCTTTGCACCAAGTTGCATGATGCATTAATGATATAAAAATATATTTTGACATCTCAAATCATTTTTGTCTAGCCGAATCAATTAGCATAGACTCTTCTTTAAACCGTTCAAAAATCTTTAAAAATCATCTTTGGTGTCATCATGCCACAACAGGTAACGATGTGTTAGTAGTACGAAGCCCACTTCTACACAGTTATAACCCTGTGTTGCTGATAACTAAAATTCATTTTATTTCGAAAGGCATATCAGTGCGAATTTAGCTTGATATCAAAAACTTTGAAGTCTAGCATAGCTAGAAGATTTGGAATACATATGCTTCCATCATCTTCACTTTCTCTACTGATCCATTTCTTAATAATTCTATATATTTCTATCATCCTCAATTCTCCATTCACAATTTAACTATACCCAGTTCTTCAAACTTACCACACATTATGAGTTCAGAAACTTTCCACAATCATATGAGTTTAAGAACTTGTCCTAATCAGACCTTTGGCGTCCATTCGTTGAGGGGTTCATAAACATTTCATATAATTACGAGTCACGAACGTACCATAAATATGAGTTTTAAGAACTCGTACTTAACCTTATATTCTCTAACTATACCCTACGTATCTGTTATATACCTCAGAAAAGAATAACCTTCTCAACAGATATATAGCAAATAGTGCTACACAGACATTTCAATGATTATCAGTACCAGAAACTATGTGCTCGTCAAACCAAACTCGGTCACAAATCAATATAGGAAGCTAAGCGCAAAATTCCCCGCCCATACAAATAATTGGTCAACCTAACCACTAAATCGACCAGGAAGCTAAGTGATTCTAAAACTAAGTATAAATTCCCCGCCCATACAAGGAATCATACAACTCAGCTGCTGACCTGAGTCCTCAATTAAAATCCTACACAATTCTAACTTTCTCTTTTTTTAATACGAATTTTCTTTAATCCGTATCTTAACATTTACCACTCTTTTCTGAGTTTACATAGTACCATTTCATAGTACATTATCTTTATAGCGTCAGGCTATATCATTCCAATCACTTAACATATCTTATGTTATTCAACGATTTAATCTGATCACATCGTGATCTTATTTCGTAATCATTTCTCCTTATACTTACGATCGTTTTATTTTACGATCTTCTGATTCTTCTCTTTAATCATATTATATTATGATATTATTTATACCTTTCATCTTATAGACATAGTCTATTTATTATCACTTTTCATCTCTATTACTGGAGCCAGGTAACTCCGAATTCTTATCCTTATAGCTCTTCAAGATTCTTCTTTGAATCTTATTTATCTTACTCTTAACTTTGATGATGAATTTTCTAAATTCATCTCTTATCCCTTAAACTCGATCTGAGTTTATTCCTTATCATCATCTTCGCGGTTATAGCCTAAGGTACCCCTACCTAAGGTTTATAACCTGCAGCTCTGATACCAACTGTAAGAGCCCCGAATCCAGGTCCCAAATCACCTCGGATCCGGTTCGATCATTCTATACAACTATTACTATTTGTGGAATATATAAATATAAATTGTTTATACAATAAACCTTTACACATCATTCCCAGGGTCTACAACCTTAACTTAATACATATCTTCAATATCTTAGAAGATTTACAATACTGTTTTCGTCAGAAAATTTAATAGATCTAACTGCAATGTAATTTAATCTTGCACTTTGACTTTGCTTCTGTCTTTACTCGAGCTTTCATCTTAATCTGAAAATTTTATCATGATATAGCAAGGGTGAACATCAAATTTGCCCAGCAAGTTTAAATTCAATAAAGATATATCATGATTGAAAGAATTGAACAATAAGCTAGCTAACTTTCAACAATATAAACATTGTGAAAGAGCATGAATAAATTTTCTTAGCTGAACGACCAAGTCAATAAAAATAAATGGTCATGCATAAACATGAACAGATTAACTTAACCAAATGGTAATGAAGGTGATCAGCCTTTCATACCTGATGAACATTTACAATATGCACAACGTGCGAATCAATAATCAATATAGACGTGAATAATCAACAGCAACTATTCACTAACATGCTTTGAACATACAACTCAATTTTGAGTTAGGAAAACTTGCCTGATTCGTTGACTACTGCTACGCAGTTTAAGTTAACTTCTTTTGGTAAGACCTATCGTTAATAATAAGATTGGTCTTTCAATCAGCATATTCTACTTTGTATCATAATACAAGTACTTTGTCAATAGATTATATCATAATACAAGTACTTTGTCAATAGATTATCTAACACTTAATCAAATATTAGATAACATCCTAACACATCGGTATTATTATCATTCTTGGATAATTCTTCAATCACTGAATCATATTCATTATGATTAAACACTTAATCTTATACATTATAAGTTCTTCTTTATACTCTAATAAGTCAAATACTAATCCAATAACCTGAATTCTAAATTTAACAACCAAATTGCCCATCCAGCAGACTGGATACAGAATCCAGCAACCTGGATTCAACAAATTTCCAATCCAGCAAGTCAAACTGCAATCCACCAAACTGAATACAGAATCCAGCAACCTGGATTCAGCAAATTTCCAATCCAGCAAACCAAATGCAATCCAGCAACTAGATTGCAATCCAAAAAGCTGGATTCAACAAATTTTTAATTCAGTAAACTTCTTTTCAATCCAGCAAGCTGGATTCACCAGATTTTCTAATCCAGCAAGTTGGATTCCATATCATTTTCACAAAAATACCAAATCAACTTATTATTTTTCTATCCGTTTTCCAAACATGTATACTTATATTTCATACAAAAAAAGTATTTTTCCAAAATTTTCCAACTTCCTTTGGTATTTTTCAAAAATTATTTTTAGTTAATTCCTTAAGAAATTAGCTACCTCGTGCTTAACTCTAAAAATTCCCATCTCTTGGCACAATGTTATACGTCTTAACGTGAGCCTACAGTTTAAATTTCGTGGCCATCGAAGTTATATAACTCCGGTTATAGCGATTTTCGTCGAAAAATCACAGAAATTGTAATAGTCATAACTTGCTCATTTTAACTCGGAATGTGCTCATTTTTGGACAGTAGGTACTTTATACCATATATTTTCATGTCCCAAAAGGCCAGAATTTTTCTCATAAATTAAGTTGCCGAAAATGCCCTTTTAAAATTTTGGGCATAAGCTAAATGTCATTTTACAGTTTTTTGTGCTTTGTTAAACATTTTCCATACGGAAATCTACAACTCCTTTTTCAGTGATTCCATTTGGAGATGTTAGATAACTTATCATAGTACTCTCCCAAAGTTTTCTAGAATTTTTGGAATGCCAAAAAAATGATGAAACTGTCCCTACACTTGACTGTCCAAAACAGTCTATTTTTCCTTAAAAACACAAAACTATTTTTGCTAAAACAGTCACTAAAACTTGTGTACTCAACATTTTTGAGTGCTACCACTTGGGTTTAGTATTTAACTTAAATATCTAACACCTCTCTTTGACGGAACGCAAAAAATAAGGTTTAGATCAAAAACGGTGGAAATCCAAAGTACGTAGAAATTTTAGAGCTTATAAAACTAGAAAAATCACTTTTCTTTATTTTGGATTTCAAAACAAATTAACACCCAATATGGGTATATCTAAACATGAAACACTCATAAACATGTATATTCATAATTTTTGAGTTTAGAAACATAGATTCAAGGTTTGATTTATAATAATCAAAAAAATTACATAACAAAAGGTATTTATACCTTTTTGCTCCAAGTCTTCTCCTTCTTCTTCTTCCCTTCCATGGAGGACCTTACTCTCTCCTCTCCATCTCCCACATGGCTGCCGAACCTCCTCTTTCTCTCTCCCTCTCTCCAGTTCTTTTTAGTTTCTTATGTTAGCAACTAAGGGATGAAAGAGAAATGAATTTTAGAAGTTAGTAGAATATGTTTTATTTGTTATTAGTAAAAATGTATAGATATACAATGTGTATATCTATAAAAATCTCCCAACTTCTATTGCTTTCTCTCTCTCACTAATCATTTCATAGATATGTGGGAGATTAGTATATAAGGTGGCTTCATAAAATTAATGCCACCTAGCTTGATTTAGATGAAATATCTTTGGAACATGTGGTGTTTAAAAATTGATGATGTGCAACCACCATCTCCTCTCCTTTTCTTCCTTCAATAGTCGGTCATGTGGCCCTTTAATCCTCCACAATTCTCCACCAATTCTCTCTCTCTCTCTCTCATTACATAATATGTGGAAGAGTATTAAGAAATGTGGCTATTTAAAATATTTGACACCTAGCTTAATTTGGTGAAATATCTTTTGCAAAATTGTGGCTTATATTGGTGACATGCACTCCCTGTTTCTCTTCATGTATATCCGGCCAAGTGGCCTTTATCTTGTCCAAGTTTTTATTGATTTTTATTGCTCCACTTAGTATAACAAATGTCTAAAATGCCCTCCATAATTGTGCCAACACTTGGCAACTATTTAATCTTTTAGGCTTCCCAATAAAAACATTTGGACTTCCTAAATATTTATTTGGGTCATGTAAATTAACATAGCCCAATACTTTTAAATTCTTATCCAAGTACATTTAATTTCTTAACCCAATTAAACTTATATTAATTAGGTTTAAAAATTAATTAACCGAGATGTATAAAATAAATCTCTTAGAATTAGTATATATTTTATATACCATAATTCTCTCATTCCATAACCCTTAAGTTATTTAATTCTTCATTCATAATATATAATTAGAATCACACTAGTTTCTTTTATTTGTTATCACATAATATTCGTATTCACTTGCTCGCATAATCATTAAATAAATTGTGACATGCTCCACAAATCTCTCTTAGATTAGGTCACTAGTATATATTTAAATACTAGTACCACTAAATAACAATAACCATTTAGGTTATTTAATTATCATACTTAATTTAAATAACTTATTTAAGTTATACAATTTATATTGTATAATTAAATTTAATTTCCTCCTCCTCTCCATAAATTGTTTTCAAACAATTTATTTATATATTAAATATATAATTTAATATATTCAATCATTTATTCAAATATGAATTTAATTTACTAACTACTTTGATACCAATATTCATATCTACATATTGGATCTCATCTCATATTTTAGCTTTACCTTATTTGGTATAATATTAAATATTATACCATTATTCAAGCAACATATTTCACTTCTCACACTAATTTTGACTTTTCTCCATAAAGAGTCAACTGTTTACTTTGACCAAAAGTCAACCTTTACACATTTTGTGTTTACTGTCCATTCTGACTAAACTTGACGTCCTGGACGCAACCGAGCAGTCCGTGCTTCAAAATTCTATCTCTAACTCAAATTTTGAGTTTTAAATTACTCCTTTCTTATTGCTAATCGTATTAACTAACGACTTTCTACTTATTCAAATTCTTATTTACCAGTCAAGGCCAACGTTCAAGCTATGTTAACTACTAACATAGTTTTATCTTGATCCTTATATCATTAACTTAATTCATCACTCCTCTTGCTAAAATATATATAGCACCTTACTAAGTATATATATTTCTATACATATACTCATCTTCGTTTAACCTTATAACATCTCTTCATGTGAAATCTTATCTCCTTAATAAAATTTCACCTGTATTAGTATAACATTTCTTACACTATTCATTTCACATCAAATTTTATAGGTATCATAATACCTTATTATTGATATTCACTCAAATACATATCAAGTCATTTATAGGGTTTTGAAATTTTTTAAACCATATTTCTTTATTCTCATTCCATTAAGAAACCATATAGGTTCTTCTTAAAAATTTTGAAATCATTAAAATTCTTTCACAGAAACGTCAATTCCATACACTTATTTTCTGTCTAGGTTCATCTTATAACCTTTAATCCATCATTTTAGGATTTTAATAATTATCTAAATTCTCGGGTTGTCACAAAATGCATAGGTTAAGATACTTGCCTTTAGCGTCGATTATCACTTATAGCGTAAAATCACCTCAACGAACTATTTTATCCTATTTATGTACGTATAGGTATTCATTAGTCACACACACTTTGACATATATATCAACATGTACTTATCACACATATCTAAATTCAAGTAGGTTATACATAGTCAAACTCATAGATATATAGTTCACATTGTCCTTACTTTTGAAAATCTTTAGTACCGTATGCTCATCTTTTATTTGTATTTGTGAAATATCACTTACTTTACGTATTCTAGTTTAAGTTGTTTCACAAATACATGTTAAAGAACCTTTAAGCTAGGTTTGGCCCCTTGTTAAATTTACTCATAAATTTCTATTTTACAAAGTTAAAAGAGCTCATTATATCAACTACTAACCATAGTATTCATTCAATCACATAACATTGCCAACAACTTCGTTTTACGCATGGTTGCATGTTTTATAACGTGTCTAACTAGATACGCTAATATGTCAGTTATCTCTAGAGGCATAAAGCATCCTATTATAGTTGTTCAAAAGTTCATAATACAAGTCGTAGAGTTTTCAACTCAATTGGTTTCCAAATCTTAAAATTCTATGACAAACAAACTAATCATGCAAGGTACGTCGAATTCACATTTCATACGTATTTATAAAACTAACTAAGTTGCGAATATATGCTCAAAAGGTTAGATTTCAAAAAAGTGTAAGGTTTTATAAACATAGTTTTCATCTTTTAACTTTTCTTTCAAAAGATTATAACGCACACTCTAAATCCACTAAATCATCTTGCAATATATATTGGCACATGTTCAAATGTTATATATGCTCTGTAAGTTAACTTTGGTTAGGTTAGTTTAGGGCTTCTTGTGCTGAACAACAAAAATAGTATGATAAGTTACTATAGGACCCCTCGTCGGGGCGGGCCTTTTATACTGCAAGACCCCTGCCGGGGCAGGCCTAGCTACTGCAGTTTGGAAATTCCACTCCCCTACTATGAACTAACATGCCAACATCTTATACAAATAGCAACTTTAAGCCACCCAAATTGATTTAAACTTATTACTAAACACCCCTAGCATGATTCTTACAATTCTAAACACATAAACAATCAAATTCAAGAATCACATTCAAGAATTTTCCATTATTCCAAAGTTTAACACATTTAGCGATTCTCTTTACTATAGATTCGTTATTTGACCAAATTACTTCATTTAACTTTCGTTGATTTCATATTTAACCATATTAACCATGTCCAGCATCAATTGACATATTCTAACATGCTTCAATTGTGACGCCCCCAAAATAGGTATACAACACCCATTCTAAGTCGACAAATACATGGTACATAAAAAAAACTACAACTTCAATAATACAATTGTCGTGCAAAATACGACAACACATACTGTGAGTTTAAATACAAATATTGTCTTCTAGACAATATCAACACTCAAATAAATCCTCATTACAATTATTCAAACACTATTTTACAGAAATAGTGACAACTGCTAAAACATCTTTCTAGAACCATCACTCCATACCCCGACTAGATCATGCTATGTTCTCACCTCCTGAGAAGAAAAATGGAACAAAAAGGAAAAGGGTGAGCTCAACTAGCCCAGTAAAGAATATTATGACTAAGATAATATACAACAAATTATCGTTAGTCTTCAACAGAAAAAAATCTGATAGAATATAATCGACAACAAGTTTTAGATCAACAACTGCAGCGAAAACAGCAAACCATTAGAAGAGTCAAGTAGAGAAAGAATTCTACTATCTTCTAAGATTTAAAAGTCCATCATCAATATTTTATCCCTGTAACATCAATTAATAATCATCTTTATCCAAATATTCATCTTTGCACTACAGGCCCAAGATATTCATTTGTATCACCTGTCAGTCATGTTCATCTCAACACCTGTTCATCTTTACACTACAGGCCAAAGATATTCATCAAGTAATCATACATCTTTGCACTACAGGCCAAAGATATTCAGTAATATCATCATTTAGGACTGAGGATGATGAAAAATATCTTAAAGAGAACGAATCCAGTGAGACAGAAGGACAAATATTAGGGATTCGTATAACAGTTTATCCAAGATCAATAATACTTCATAATAATCAATTGTGAAGCAGAATTCAAAAATAAAGATCAAAACATGGATACAATCAAAGATAGTAACCATAATAGACATCTTAGACAAAAAGGGAAATTTTTATTTTTCGGTGAATAGTGTCGTATTCGTGAATAGTGCCGTATACGTGAATAGTAACGTATACATAAATAGTAACTCCGGCATAAAAAGTTCCAAATTTGATAAAAACTCTTGTTAATATTTCAGCATAATGATATTGAAGAAAGTAATATCATTTAAGAAGAAAATAATATCCCTTACCTCAAAATATCAGTACTTCTGGTCGGAATACCGGTATAAGGCTGAAAGAAACTTGCTCTGATGAATAGAAACTCTCAAAGTATCTAAATACTCACAAAATACACTCAATAATCTAGAGAGAGAAAGAGAGAAAACTTGTTTCTGGTGTGATTTTCAATTCTAACTTAGCCTTCTATTTATAGGAAAATGTTAGCACACCGAAGCAGACTTAACCTACAACATGATGGCTTTACCTGCTACTATTCCCACCCACCACATTTGAATAAAAATTTTAGCACATTTCTTCACCAACCAAGAGTGGGGCCCACTAATTCTAGAAATTTCTATCAAAATGATAAACTCTGAAAATTCAACAATTTCTGAACCAGTCATCTCGTAAAATTCATAATAAATCATACGTTCATTTTTAACGGTTCAAAATTTGTGGACATATACTCAATTTATATATGTATAACATATCCAAAAATTTCCACGATCCAACGGTCAGATTAAAAATTATAACCCCTGCAAAATATCTCAAAAACCCTGATTTTTAATGCCTCCATTCCGACAAAAATACTGATAAAAACCTCTACATTAACTCCTTCATTTTTAACCACAAAAATATATCCCTCATTTATATCCACATAAAATAAATATTTCCTTATCATATGAATCAATAATTAATTATTCACAAATAATATTACAGAATCACATTTATGACTTATAAATAACTTATACTTGTCGTTTTCTTCATCCAATCGCTTTCCGTTATGGGGCCCACACAAGGCTGCGCCGTCGTACGAATATTCCCCAACAGCAAGAATATTCCACGACCAAACGAATATTCCCCGGAAAAATGAATATTTTATAACCACTTGCTTATTTTGCAAAATTTGTACATTTCACCCATAACCAAAGTATTATATCAAATTAACCCCTTATTATTCACAATAATATTTAGAGAAAATTTGATTTTATTCATTAATAAGTTGGGGTCTTACATCAATCATAAATTTTTCAACTCAAAACAAGTATTTTAGCACTTTTCTAAGAACTTTGCAATACTTGAATTTAAGAACATATAAAGGGATATTACCTTCTGAAGTTGTGAGGTAAATTCTTTACTTTCAATCTCAGGTTTCCTCTCTAACTCAACAACACTCACACACACAATTTTTGAACTCCATAGAGTAATCAACAAGAAGTCTGAGAATGAGAATAGCATCATTTATAGGGAACTCGTTGACCAAAATTTGGACAATGCTCAATGGAATGAAGAAGAAACTAATGGTTCATGGGAAGTTGGTGGAAAATCAATCCTACACACTATTCAACCCACACCCTTCTTCATCATCACCATGGTTGAGTTTGGTAAAGAAGGACTAGGGTAATGGCTTATTACGTGAAGAAGAAAAGAAAAAGAAACTCATTTTGGGACACTACTATAATACTCAACATTTGGTATTACTAATAACATGCTTAGGTTTATTTGATATTTGCCCACAAATGTACATATACACCCACTCATACATTACACATAAAATTATATAATCCATGTACATTAGTTTAATTCAAATAATATTTACCTTAGCTTAGAATATAACTTAGTTGGGTACCGATATTATTTTCCATAAAACCCATTATTCCAATTCTACATAAATATTAAAATAATTATTTATTTAGTCAAAGTTAATTTCTCTCATAGGTTTAAAATACTCATTTAATTACTCCCACACACATCATGATGTCACATAAGACTCTTTCACACAACTTAGTAAATTACATAAGTTAAGCTTACTTTTATCATATAGTTTTATATAATAATTATTCACATTCCAATGTCACAACTCATTTTATATTGAAGAAAAAACCTTATTATATATGATTTCTCCTTACATGCTATTGTTCATGATAATAGGAATTAGCCAATCACATTATGTAATTACTCATTTACTAATAGTACTAATTAGTTTAGTCCATTTCATCATTAATTAAATTAGTACTTTCTCATTTAACCATTTTGCCACACTAGGCATAATCTCACAAGTTTATACTAAGCTTCTCATCACTTCTACTACATTGCTTAATTATCACATGCTTATTCAATTAAGTCAGTTACCACAACTCATGCAAAAACTATATATATTTATATTTAAATAAATATTCAAACAATCTTTATTCTCAATATTATTATAACTTATTAAAATTCACGGGTATTACATGCAGAACACTACTTCTAGACAATTGCGCATTGACCTACTCACACACACACGTTTAGATAAAAGTTTAAATTGACGAGTTGCAATAATCGTGTCACCATGGAAGTCGGGGGATGCCTAACACCTTCTCTTCGCTTAATCAAGCCCTCAAGACCCTAAAGAATTTTGATTTTGAAGACCAGTTAAATAGTGTCACATCACTAGGTGTATGTGCAAACCATTTCTCAGTTGAGTTGGTGCAACCATTTAAAAATACCAACTGGCGACTCTTACAGTCAAATCGTCGACATATACATGTCAGACCTTTTTAAACTTGTGCTTTCAAATAAATCTCACCTAACATGAGAACAACAAAAGACAAGAATAGAAAAAGACAAATAAAAATTCCGACGTCGATAGGTGGCGACTCCGATGGGGACACTAGTAAGAGGCCTTAAGCCGCTATCAAAGCTTTTCAAACATTTTATCTGCTTGTGTATGGATGTTGCTTTTACATTTGAATGAGTGTGTATTAATGTATTTACTTACTGCACTTAGTGCTTCACACCATATCTGTCTGTGATATTCGTGCTTTGCACATGTCATCATTTCCATACGGTGAGAAGCGATGTATGTGAATGTATGTTGTGTGGTCCCTCTACCAGGAGGCTATCCCACCGGTATTTGATTACTAGACTTGTAGGGAGAATAATTCCAACTAGGCTCAGGAAAGGCACCACCCAGATTCGCTCTAGTTAAAGGATAGGATTAACTTCCCATCGAGTAAATTGCAATGATCTGGGAACCTTTATGCCAAAAAGTCACGAGAGTAGCCTAAGATAGGCCAGCCTCTGATAAACCAAATGCGGAGAGAAGTTTCTTCATACCTTCTCATTTCAATTACTTGTAATTTTAATTACTTGTAATTTCATTTCCATGTCAATCTCAATGTAATGGAAAATATAAAGGTTTATGTGAAAATGCATTCCTTTTCATATCAGAACCTGTTATGATATCATGTCATTAAAACTGCTGACATCTGTTTTGCAGGATAATACTGTAACGTCCACGAATTTGAAACTCCTTATTTAATTAAATATGTGATTTAATTTTTAATGAGTTAGTTTTGTGAGTTTATTTAAACCTTATGTGGTTATGTGAATTTATAAATATGATTAAAGGGAGTCGCTAATAGTTATTTAAATTAGTAGACTAGCCCTAAGAGTTTGATATCAAAGAATTGATATGATTATTATTAATTAAATATTTAATTTATTTAAATATAGTAGCAAGAGTTGAACATATTGATTAATTGCAATTTTGAGTAATTATTTGATAATGTGTTAATTAATAATTATTATAGCTAAATAATAATTAATATGTAAGAGATTAATAATTTATAAAATGATTATATGTTTACTTGATTAATTTGTGCAATATAATAAACCTTTATTATATGGTAGCTAACTATATATTTTATATAGTACAAGGTGGCACATAAATATGTCTATATATTATATATATAGACTATATAGTAAGAGTTATTTGCATTCATGTGAGTTACATAATAATATTGTTATATGATATGAAGTGTGTGGGTAAACATTCATGTATACCCTGTTGACATATAATAATATCAATTGTTAAATTAATAATGATTTCATTAAGTTATTATGATAATAACTGTGACGATTTGATTGTTTGAATTGTGATTCTGAGGACAGAATCCTTTTAAGGAGGGAATGATATAACATTCCAGAATTTTAATTGTAAAATTAAATATTTATTGAATTATATAAATATTTAATGGATGTGTTTATCGTTGAATAAATATTTGTTTAATTGATTTGATTTTATTTGGTTAATTATTTGTTAAATAAATAATTAATAAATTAAGGAAATTATTATTATATTGATATTTCAATTTAATGGTTAATTATTTGTATTGAGTTATGTGAGTAAATAATTTATTTAATTAATTGTTATTTGGATTAATTAAATTAAATATGAAAGCTTGATTAAATATAGTGTGACAAATAATTATATTATAAGGAGTATTAAAATAAATTAAAGTAGTTTTAATTGAGTTTACCCAAACAAGGCTTAAAATATTAAGTCTTTAATATTTAAATGGTTTTGCCAAATTCATTTAATTTCACCAAACTCTCTGTGTTTGACTATGTTCCTCTCTTCCAAACTATCTGATTACAGCCTTAGGAAGAAAAGATCGCGTAAAACTCAACTGAAGCTACCCATGTACTTCAGTTATAAAATAATACGCCTTCATTAGTTAAATTAGATCAAAGGCCCCAAGGCCTTGTTTGGCCACACACCAACTCCCCCAAACTATATTATTTTAATAATATTATATTATATGATTTCATGTGTCACACCTTTAGTTAATTCAAACAACACATAATAATAGTAATTAATAATAATTATAATCTCATTGTAATTATACTTATAATTAATAGCTAATTACATATATCTAATTTAATTAATAAAGTAACATGCGAAATTAACAATTAACCAAATATTTATGCCTATTTTACAAATAATTAATTAAAATAAATAAAACAAATAAACACATACTAGAATTCTAAAATTTGACCCAAAACACATGTTCATACTCTATTTTCATGTTTTAAACACATTTATCATAACTCAAGTTATGTTGTAGTTATGAAGATTAGATCGGATTATAATTTGTTATTAATTAATCTAAATAATTAAGTTACCAAAAGCCATAAGGCTTTGTTTGACAAATCCCTTTAAATATTAAAGACTTAATATTTTAAGACTTGTTTGGGTAAACTCAATTAAAACTACTTTAATATATTTTAATAGTCCTTAAAATATAGTTATTTATCATACTATATTTAATCAAGCTTTCATATTTAATTTAATTAATCCAAATAATAATTAATTAAATAAATCATTTAATAACATAACTTAATATAAATAATTAACCATTAAATTGAAATATCAATATAATAATTACCTTAATTAATTAATTATTTATTTAACAAATAATTAACAAAATAAAATTAAATCCATTAAACAAATATTTATTCAACGATAAACACATCCATTAAATATTTGTATAATTCAATAAATATTAAAAAAAAGTACAATTAAAAATCTGAAAATTCTGGATTGTTACATCTTTTCCTCCTTACATGTATAACGACCCCAAAATTCATACAACTTAATTCTCGACTTCGGTCGTTAATAATATATTCAACCTCTAAGTTTACATCATTAAACGATAATACAACCATTGAAATTTGCGGAATAATTAAAATTTTCTATTAAAAACTATCCTCATTTCCAAAACCTTCAACCTTTACATCTAAATATCTCAGAATTATTTTAATACTACAATAGTTTACATCGCGAAACTATATTACAATTTAACATTAATACATCATTCAGAACCTTATACATGGCTCAAATAATACTCACACAACTAAAGTGTATGCAATCTTCAAGTATCACATCTGATTCATGTCTTTCAAGTAACACATAAAACTGTAACGAAATCTTGACCTGCAAAAATGGTTATTTGCAAGGTTGAGCTCGACAGTCCAGTAAAATCTAATAGTTTTCATGCATTACGTTACATATATTAACATGCTCAACATACATCTATTAAATATTGGACTATCATAACATACATGCTACAATTCATATAACAAATAAAAAGATTGAGTTCCTTACTCAAGCAGCATGCTTTACTCAATCAACGTAGTCATAAGTTGACTTTAACGTTTCATGCTTTCAACATATATATAACACATCATGCTCTTTGCAATAAAGATTTAAAACAACTAATCACCAAGTTCACATAGCAAATAGGAACTGAAAGACTTGCCTGATTCGTAGTTTATGAACTACGACTTAACTGCTTATCGCTTATCTGCACTTCGTTTATTCCTACACAGTTATATCATTATTCACATTAACTATTAATCATATAGTAACGCATAGCAGCTATAATGTAAACTTTACTCTACATCTCATAACCCTTCTCGTTAATCAATACACAATGTACTAACATCTTTTTTTTCCAACATAACACTCATTTCTAGTTAAACTTGTTATTTCGGTACAAGTCTTACATTACCATTTACATTTCCGCAATTCCAAGTGTTAACATCACAACACTTAACTAACCTTCATTGTATAAGCTAAGTTATAACATAACGTGTTCATGACTTATAAATAACTTTTTAAACTTTGAATTTATAATCCTCATAACACAACTTTGTTTAACCTTGTTATTACATGGTTCTCACTTTAACCTACCATTAAGATAAGTTACATTGAACGACCAACGTCTGCAGAATTAGCAGACTTCACTGTCTGAGACTGGGCACTGGCGCGGCCGCGCCAATTTTACATTAGATTACAGCTCGCCCGCGCGACAGCTGTGCGCCCGCGCCAAGAGGCTACCCGACTGTGCTAAAAGGCTACGCGCCCACGCGATGCATCAGATTTAATTTTGCAGAACGTGATTCGACACAGTTTTTAGGCCAACTAACACGAATTTCACCCACCAAACTGTGAATTAACACAAACAATTGATACAAAATTATCATAAAACATGTTTGCTAATATTTTAAACCAATTAAAACAATTTAACATCAACTAAAGCTAGTTTAATTTCTCAAATTTCATGTTTTTCATATAAAACTCACTTTTTGATATTCATCCTAAAAATCATCACTGTGATTTCAATACTTGGGCAAATCACTTCATTTAAATTATGTTGTGCTCGTTTCTTAGTGAACTAACGTAATCAAGCTTCAATTTACAATTTCACATACTAATGAACTATATGAAATTACATATAGTGTAAAAAAATTTCTACGGTTATCCGAAATTAACATGCGATTTCCTTGTTTGGCATAAACTCTAGCATTATATGACATATAACCACAATTAATAGTTATACATATCAACAATTCCGCAAATTAAATTCACAAACTTAGAAGGTTTATGCCGTAAAAACTCATATATGCACATTCATATATAATTAGGGAAAATACGTTCAATTAGCGTGATAATTCCTTGCAAACACCACTGAATTAGCTTTGTAATTTTCATATAGTTCATGAAAAGTACCAATTTTAAGTGGTCAAATTTAACATAAAGGGGAAAGATTATTGTTTAAGTTATTTAATGTTTTATCCTTTAATATGGGAAGTTAGATGTAATTATTTTTGATAGTGAGCACCAAATTCGGTGGAAATTCGTTAAGGGGTTAACCAATGTGGTTAGGTGCTAGGATAGGGTTATGACCTAAATGATGGTTTAATACCCATAGTGTTAATATTCATACAACTAATTGTTGTTGCAATTGTAATGATGTATGTAGGGTAATTGGAGATTATTTTACACTTGTGTAGCTTACAAATAAGGCAAGTTCTTTAACTCTACTTTCATAATTGTGCAAGTTTCTAAACTTTAACTCTTACATTGAGCTAGCTTTCTAACCTCATTCTTTTATTAATGAATGCAAGTTCCTAGATTCTATTGAGCAATATTATTAATTATATTCTTATGTACGATTGATTAAGCTCTTGTAATCTAATTCGTTACATCGAGCAAATTTCACTTTTCTAATTATTATACAAAGCATACATTGTTCGAATACATCGATTCAAATGAGATTATTCTAACTCTTTTGAACATAGTACTTTGCATGTGTAGCATGTTTATTCAGTTATATATTGTTAATATCTGATCTTCGACTTTGATAACCTTGTTCAGTTATACATTCTTGTATTAAACCTTTATTGATAGAAATTAAATAAGTGTTCTCAAATTCTAGAATCACTGATAAGCTAGTTCCAAACTAAACTTTCTTTAGTGCGGAAATTCTAAATTCAAACTTCGACGAACAACCCTAACATAGGGGATTTTGTACGTGTAACATTTAGATGTTTGTGCACAATATATGATACAGAGGGCTGATCCCCCTAAGTACGTTAAGAAGAGTCTGTATAGTCTAAATGACTGTTAAGGTTAAGGTAATAATACCTATATACCGTGGACATAGTAAGTGGTCGTAAGACCCTTAGATATTAAAGTTCTAAGTTTTTTCTATTTCTGATTCGTAGAACAAGTTCATTATTGTTTAACATTCGTTGTTCATTCTCATGTTGTTATTACTACTCTTTATACCAGTGAGCAATTGTTTGTTCACTCTTGCAATTAACACTGCAGCTAAAGTAGAGAAAGTCGATGAGCCCTCTACTAGCAAAGGAATGGGAAAGATGTTCAAGTATTGAAGAATTAGTTAAAGTTTATTTTAAATGCATGAAGTTATAAGACTTATTTTATTTTATAATGTATTCTGCAAACTGATGTAATAATTTAAGGTTAGATTACCTGGGATTATTTATGAGATGATGTAACCCATAAAGGGGAAAGATTATTGTTTAAGTTATTTAATGTTTTATCCTTTATTATGGGAAGTTAGACGTAATTATTTTTGATAGTGAGCACCAAATTCGGTGGAAATGAAGTATCCGGATTTGGTGGTGTCACAGGTTGGTATCAAAGCCTTAGGTTATGAACCTTAGGTGGGAAAACCTTAGGAAGTAGCCTTTAAGAAGTTAGAAAACATAGAGGTGTTTAACTCTTATCGGGTTTTAAGGAATGGATTAAGGCATCCATTAAAGCTAAACAATAAAAGACATTATGTGCTATGTGTTAATAACTTATGTACTCGCGAGTATCGATAACGTTAAGTAAAACTTAAAATATTTTGTTGACAGGATGTCTAACGAAGGAGGATCCAGTCCAGTTAGGGAGGTGATACCTCAGTTACCTAGAGATGATGAACCCCGGGAAATTCACGTAGTGCGGGAACAGTTGATCTAGGAGGATGAGCCTGTGACCAATCCCGAGGAGGATAGTTCTGAGGGGTTTCCACCAAATTCCATATCAGCTGAGATGTATGACGCTCTGTATGACCGTAACATAGAGTTACAGGACGAAGTTGAGGAGCTGAAGGAGATGGTTGAGATGCATCATGCTTCGTTAGAGTAGAAGGATGTGGAGATTCAAGAACTTAACTCAAAACTTGGAAACACAGAGTGGGACTTAGTTCATACTAAGGGTCAGAATGAAGATCTGTTGGCAGAACGAGAAGATGAAGACGGACATGGAGAAGTTGAAAGATGACTTCAAAGAGGAATCAGATAAGCGTACAAGAGCAGAGGACGCTTGGATGAAGGCGACTCAATGTGCGGACCGTGCTGAGGCTAAAGTCCAAGAGAAGATGGCCAAGATGAACGAGATGGATTATGCTTTTAATTATGCGATTGATAGGGCCCAGGATCGAGTCCATTATTACCCACCTCAGTTTGAAGACTCGCCATGGTTTGTGATGGATCGTAGAACGGCTTACCGTATCATGGAGGAAGAGCGTCAAGAGGCCTTATGACGTCTTAATATGCCTAGATAAATAAATAAATAATGTGTGGTTATTTATGTGAATAAATAAATTGTGAATCCCTTGTTTTGAGATAAATAAAGGGATAGTATGAGTATGTAATCCTGAAACTTGTTTAGTTCAGGAAAGTGGATGTTTATAGCAGATATGCTATCTTTTATCTGTTTTAAAACATTATGAATGAATAAAATATTAAAGTTTACATGAAATGTTATGTGTTATAGCTTTAATCTTAGAATGTTAAGTTAAACTTCAAATACTTAAGAAGTTGAGTGATGAACTAATAAGCATATATTCTAACAGAAAATGCCTCATAGAAGAAGACAACGACGTTAACAACCACCTCTTGATAGCTTTGTTGATAGGTGCACTTGCGAATCAACCACAAGCTCAAGCTACAACTTTTAAGGAATTCAAAGCAGTTGGACCGCCAGAGTTTCAAGGTTCTATAAATCTAGTGGAAGCCCAAACCTGGATTATGGAGATGGAAAAGGTGTTCGACGTTTCTAGAGTTAACAAAGATCAGAAGACTGCATTCGCAACGTTCATGCTGAAGTCTGAAGCTAGCTACTGGTGGCAGGCAAAAAAGGTTCGTGGGGGACAAGGAGTGATATCGTGGGATAGATTTAACGAGATATTTTTCGAAATGTATTTTCCAGCTAGTTCTCCGAATCAATTGGAAGTATAATTTCTGGAGTTGAAGCAAGGAACAATGACGGTACCTGAATATGCTGCGAAGTTTAACGAGTTGGCAAGGTTTGCCACTTATCAAGTCAATACCGACGAGCAAAAAGCGAGAAGGTTCGAACAAGGATTGAAACCCTGGCTGTATAGCAATGTTTCAATGTTCCAGTTAAATAAATTTACGACTGTACTGGAAAAGGCAATTATTGTAGAAAGTGGAAGCGATGCCTTGACCAAGCACAACCAAGAACATAAGAAGAGGAAGAATGATAGCGAGAATAAGACTGGTGGGAGTAATGTTGGAAGTAACAATCAGAAGAGGAAGTGGAACTAGAATTCGACTACGGGAGGACATCATGGAAGTCAGCAGAAGAAAAAGTATGAAGCTTGTGCGATGTATGGAAAGAACCATACAGGGGTATGTTTAAAGGGAAAACGGGTGTGTTTCAACTGTGGTCAGGAGGGACACATTGCGTCGAACTGTTTTAGCCCGAAGAAAGGAGCATGTTTTACCTGTGGTTCGAAAGATCACATGGCTCGTGATTGCCCTAAGAAGCCAGCGGGAAGTACAAGTGGTGGAAAAAGAAACAACAACGGTGGTGGTGCATTGACTATCATTGGACCAGCACAGTCAAGCAGACCTACTGCGAGAACTTTCAATATAATCGTGCAAGATGCTGTTCAGTCTAAGGATGTGGTGTCAGGTATCATTCCGATTAATGGTATTAATGCTTATGTACTATTTGATTCGGGTGCTACTTGTTCATTTATATCCGATGAATTTGCTCAAAACTTAGATTTGCCTCAAGAAGAATTAGATTATCCTTTAGACATAGAGATTGCAAATAGGGAAGTGATCCTTGTTAGGTTCATATATAAAAATTGTCGAGTGGTTATAAAGGATCACGAGATGATTGTAGACTTGATACCAACAGGATGGGTTAGTTTGATGTTATTCTGGGAATGGATTGGTTATTCAATTACGGAGCTGTAATTGATTGCCAAAGAAAATGTGTTAACCTTATGACTCCATCAAAGGTTGTGTTCTTTGGCAGCAAGTAACCTCGACAAGCAAGTTCTCTGATGGTGATGCAAGCCAAGAAGTTGTTGAGACAAGGATGTGTAGGAGACTTAGCCTACATAGTTGATACATAAAAGAAGAGTGCGAAGTTAGAGGAGATACCGATCATAAGAGATTTTACAAACGTATTTCCAGACGATTAGCCGGGTCTTTCGCCAGATTGACAAATCGAGTTCGTAATTGATTTGGTACAAGGAACGGGTCTAATATCTAAGGCACCATACAGAATGGCCCCGGTAGAAATAAAAGAGTTGATGGTGCAATTGTAAGAGTTGCTTGACAAGAAGTATATCCAGCTGAGTGTTTTGCCATGGGGAGCACCGGTGTTGTTTGTTAAGAAGAAAGACGGATTGATGTGGCTCTGTATTGATTACAGAGAATTGAATAAGGTCACGATTAAAAATAAGTATCCGTTACCGAGAATCGATGATCTGTTCGATCAACTGAAGGGTTCGAGGTATTTTTCAAAGATAGACTTGAGAAGTGGTTATAATTAGTTGAAGGTGAGGCCAGAAGACGTACCGAAGATGGCATTCAGAACTCGGTATGGTCATTACGAGTTTCTGGTTATGTCAATTGGTTTAACCAATGCACCTACATCGTTCATGGATTTAATGAATATGGTGTTTAAACCATTCTTAGATAAATTTGTGGTGGTGTTTATTATTGATATCTTGGTGTATTCTAAGACCAAGGAAGAACATGTTGAACACTTAAGAGTGACATTAGAGACATTAAGAAAAGAGAAATTGTACGCAAAATTTTCAAAATGTGAGTTTTGGTTGGAATGTGTACAGTTTCTCTGGCACGTTATTGATAAAGACAGAATTTCTGTAGATCCATCAAAAGTTAAAGATGTAGTAAACTGGGATCAGCCGAAGACACTGTCAGAAGTAAGGAGTTTTTTAGGATTGGCAGGTTACTACAGGCGTTTTATTCAAGATTTTTCCAAGATCGCGACTCCGTTGACGAATTTAACCAGGAAGGCAGTTAAGTTTGTTTGGACGGAGAAGTGTGAGGAAAGTTTTCAAGAATTGAAGAAGAGATTGAGTTCGGCACCTATGTTGTCCTTGCCTGATGATATAGGGAATTTTGTGGTATATAGTGACGCATCGCATTAAGGGCTAAGCTGTGTGCTTATGCAGAACGACAGAGTTATTACGTATGCATCACGACAATTAAAAGATTATGAGAAAGGGTATCAGACTCATGACTTAGAGTTGGTTGCGGTGGTGTTTGCCTTGAAGATTTGGAGATATTATCTTTATGGAGAAAGATGTGAGACCCCAAATTTTATGAATAAAGATTTAAATTTCTCGAAATAAATTTTTCAATATTATGGAGTGGATTTGATAAAATGTTATAGTTGTGGGTAATATTTATAAATTTTGAAAAGTATACAAGTTGTTGTATAATATTCGATTGGTCAGAGAATATTCTTTTTATCAGAAAATATCCGTACGACGGTAACAATCATTGGTGGACCCTATAACAAAATTATTGTCGAATTGAGAATACGACAAAAATATTTTTATGAAAATAACGGCGGAAGTTTTACTGTTAAAACTATTGAACTAGTCGGTAGTAAAAGTATAGTAATACGCGTGGTTGTATAGTAGCACACTGTATTGATTATTGATGCTTACGTGAGAAGTAACTCAATTTTGTTCAATTATTTCTACATTAATTGTTGGATAATATCTCACGTTATTTGATTCAATTATTGTCGATATTTTATATATTAATAAATCAATAATTGAGATGACAGAGTTATTAATATTATTATTTGAAATATTAACGATGTCTAGAAGTTCTTCCAAGGAGAGGTTTGGTCACCTAATTGCGCGCTAATAGGGAGAAATCCTTATTGGAAAGCTTTTTCTTTCTTGGGAACGACCAGGTCGATTAATATTGTGAATTATAATAATGATGATAAATGTTGTTAATTATATTGAGGTGTCTTTTTATGAAGTCACGGAAGTTTATATATATATATATATATATATATATATATATATATATATATATATATATATATATATATATATATATATATATATTATACATTTTGTTTTATTAGTATTATTAATGTAATAAAACAGAAAAGCTTTTTATATAAAACAGAATACTTTTATAAAGTTATCTGTTTTATTAGACTATAAATAGAATATATTATATTCTATTATGCATAGTATTTTGCATAGTAAAATCTTTTTATATAAAATATAATACTTTTATAAAGTTATTTATTTTATTAGACTATAAATATAATATATTATATTTTATTATGCATAGTGTTGCATAGTACTTGCATAGTGCTTTGCATAGTAAAATATTTTTATATAAAACATAATGCTTTTATAAAGTTATTTGTTTTATTAGATTTTAAATAAAATATATATATATATATATATATATATATATATATATATATATATATATATAAATATATATAGAATATATTATATTTTATTGCATAGTATCCTTTCAATTCTCCTATAAATAGGATGTTTAGTTAGAATTGAAATCACACCAGAAATTCTGAGAATTCTCTTCTATAATCTTGAGCGTATTTCTTTAGAGTTTTCAGAAGCTTTGAGCATAGAAAAACAGTATAAGTTTTCTTCAAGAATATCCTCGCCTTACCAGTCGAAATACTCTTCTTTTACGGTAAGGGGTATTATTCTTTCATATTCATGAAGAGAATTATTTTCTTTCCAATACTCGTAAGAGCTGTTATTCCATTCGTTATTATTATGTTGGAATAACCTGTCTATGCGAAGCACCGCAGAAATGGTGAAATTCTGTTGTTATTCAATTCTTTATTATTATGTTGGAATATCCTATCTGTGCATTTACGCATGACCTGGTTCCACTATTTATTATTCTATTGGAATAATATGTCTGTGCGGTCTATCGCATGCATGGTGAATTCTGTTATTATTTCATTCTTTATTATTCTGTTGGGAATAACCTGTCTGTGCGATCTATCGTATGAATGGTGAATTCTTCTGTTATTCCATTCTTTATTATTTTGTTGGAATAACATGTCTATGTGGATTACCACATGCATGGTTAATGATCCTTTGTATTCATTCCTTATTAAATTATGGGAATGATCTGTCTACGTGGATTACCGCATGGCGGGCAAAAATTCATTTGCATTTTCATATATTCTATTATACTCAGTTGGTTAAAGTTTTGGCTTCTATACTCCATGAAATTAGTAGAATATGCTGGATATTTGCGCTTCATCTAGTATCTTTTCATGGAAATATTCTTCTGAGCATTCTTAAATTTTACTCCACAAAGCAGTATCATGTTGACAATTTAGAAGTTATTGATTCTTGGATAAATTAATCCTTGAACTTGTTTTATTGAATTATTATGTCATTGTCATCATCCACATGTTTATATTATGTTGAAAGTCATATGTAGCCTGTAGTGCATAGATGGACTTGGTATGATTATGACCAGGGATTATTCAGTATAATCATGACCGTAATGTTACAAATGATGTGGAAAAAGTCCTCATTGGCCCGAAGTGCATTGATGGACAGTTTTGGTATGATTATGGCTATGGATTCTCTTCGGCCAAGGGTTCAAAGATGAATTGTTTTATGGCATGATCAGGACCGTTGATGAAAACACGATTATCTTTGGCCCGTAGTGCATGGATAATTTGCGGTCGTGATACTAATGAATATCCTTGACCGTAGTGCAGGGATGATGTGGATAATTAATTAAGTTGAGTCTCAGCAATAAAGTTGATGAAAAACTTTTTAAATGATAGAAGATAGTAGATTTTATACTTTACTTGACTCTTCTAATGGATTGCTTATTCCGCTGCAGTTTCTGATCTAAAACTTGTTGTTTATTATATTCTATCAGTTGTTATACTGTTGAAGGCTAATGATAACTTATTCTGCATTATCTTAGTCATAATATTTCTTACTGTGCTAGTTGAGCTCAACCTTTTGCTTTCATTGTTCTCTTCAGGAAATGAGAACGTAGCTGGGACTACTCGGGGAACAAAGTGATGGTCCTAGATGGTGCATTAGTAGTCCTCACTATTCTGTGAAATAGTGTGATAATAAATGTAATGAGGACTCCATTGAATGTGGATATTGTCTAGATGACAATATTTGTATTAAAACTCACAGCCTATGTTTTATCGTATTTTACACGACTGTTGTATAATTAGTTTGTATTTATATTTTGTACCATATATTTGACGACTCAGAATAGGTGATGTATACCTATTTTGGGGGCATCACAGTTGGTATCAAAGCTTAAGGATATGATCTCTGGCTGAGATATGAGACAAGAACTAGGAGGGGAGAGACAGAGAATTCCTTCGCTAGTATGACTTACCTAAGTTTATTTGGTATTTAATTGGTCAATCAGAGTATAGTGATAATATGTGATATGATAATTAACCATTGTTTTGTGGCAGTGTTTGAAAATGGCAGCTGAAAATGTTAACAATGGAGTGAATGAGACCGTTGAGACACCTTTAATCACTAATCAGATTAATGTGATGTCAGACGATGAAGAAATTAGAGATACCAACGTGGTGAGTGAAGAACTAATAGCTGCACCCGAGCTAGTCGCAGAGGTAGCAGCTGAGAGTGATAAAGAAGAGGAAGAAGAGGAAAAAGAGGATAATTTATTAGAAGAATTTTATGATAAAAATTTAGAATTACAAAATCGTATTCATGAGTTAGAAGAGCAGGCTGAAGAACGATAGGCGATCGTGGAGCAAAGAGGTGTAACAATTCAAAATTGTGTTACCCGATGTGTGATGCTTGAACAGAAGCACTCTTTGGCAGAGTACAAGATATTAGAGCTGGAATCTGAGAATGTTATGATCAAAGTTCTGATGAAAGAAGAAGCAATTGAACGAATGAGAATATATGATGCATAGGTAAAAGCCGCACGATGCGTAGATATTGTAAAAAAAGACATCCGATCCAATAAGGCCAAAATAGATGAAATGGATTTTGGTTTTTGGATAACAATTGAGAGAATCTAACATCGAATTCGGAATTACCCTGTGCAGAGCGGTCAACCCCAATTCGATATGGATCGGAGAGTAATGATTCGAATCATGGATCAGGAATGTGACGAAGCAAGTAAGGGTGGAATGTACTCTATAGCAAAGTCAACTATGGTAGTTTAAGTGAGAGCGTTTGTTGAGAAACCCAAATGAAGTTATTACGGGTAAGTTAATTATAAATTCTTACGAAGTCTATGCCTTATTCGATACCAGTTCTACCCACTCCTTTATTTCTCATACTTGCGCTCAATGTTTAAATTTGACCCCAGAGAAATTAGACTTTAATTTATCTGTTGAAACTCCGTTGGGAGAAACCTTCGTTACCTCCACTATTTATAAATCTTGTTAAATTCAAATCGACACTTTCATGTTACCTGTCGATCTTATCTCTTCAAAAATACTTGCAATTGATGTGATTTTAAGGATTGATTGGTTAACTATTGATTATACTAAAATTGATTGTTTTTGTAAGGTTGTTAGATTTAATATTCCTTACCAACCTATTATAAACAACTATACCACTAAAGTCAATCATTGTCATATCAAGCCATAAGTAAAGAGCCCCGATCCTTTCGTTGTTGACTTCCTTATGTGGAATACACTGAAGCTAGACTTTTCGTAGGAGACGTCGTGAATAATGGTGGCAAGTTGATAGATATCAATGTGCCGTACTATCTAAGTCTTGGATGAGAGTCACAGTTTTGAATGATATTTCTATTGTTAATAAATTTCCTGACGTATTCTTGAAGACTTCTTGGCCTACCCCAAAGCGTGAAATTGAATTTTGTATTGACCCTAGTACAAAACCCATTTCTTCAAACCTTAAATATTTCTTCAACCAAAACGAACGTATAATGCGCCAAAGACGTTGGCTCGAGCTATTGAAGATTACGATCATACCATTCAATATCATTGTGGAAGAGAGAACATGGTAGCTGACGCGTTGAGTAAAAGATCTTATGCGTTTACGAGTGCGATGTTGTTAACACAAAAACCCATTTCGTATAACTTACAAGTGATGAAGATAGAGTTAAAGACTCTAGGGACCTACATGAAGATAAAAATATATACGATTAGGATCGACTTTAATCGATAAAGTTAAAGTCGCTCAAGCTACATACTCAGAGCTGATGAATGTGAAGAAGAGGGTTCAAGAGGGCGTTATTCTAGAAGCAAGAATCGATGAAGAGATAAAATCTCAACCCTCGATTTTATTGGCCCATTTGAAATTCTTGATCGAGTAGGAACTGTGGCCTATAGACTCGTTCTACTGCCAAGTATGTCGCGTGTTCATAACGTTTTTCACGTATTGATGTTACGTAAATATGTGGATGACCCGAACCACGTTATTAAATTAGAACTAGACGTGATAGCAAAAGATTTAACGTATGAGGAAATACGTGTTAAAATCTTGGATAAGAATGATCTTATTCAACACTCAAAGGTTATACCTCAAGAGTTAGAATCTGAAATGAAGTCAAGGTATCCTCATCTCTTTATGAATAAAGATTTAAATTTCTCAAATTTTTTTTTTTAATATTATGGTGTGGATTTGATATAATGTTATAGTTGTGGGTAATATTTATAAATTTTGAAAAGTATGCAAATTGTTGTATAATATTTGATTGGTCGGGGAATATCCGTACGACGACACAATCATTGGTGGACCCCACAACGGAATTATTGCCGAATTGAGAAAACGACAAAAATATTTTTATGAGAATAACGACGAAAGTTTTACCGTTAAAACTGTTGAACTACTCGGTAGTAAAAGTACAGTAATACGCGTGGTTGCATAGTAGCACACAGTATTGATTATTGATGCTTACGTGAGAAGTCACTCAGTTTTGTTCAATTATTGCTACAGTAATTGTTGCATAATATCTCACGTTATTTGATTCAATTATTGTCGATATTTTATATATTATTAAATTAATAATTGAGATGACAGAGTTATTAATATTATTATTTGCAATATTAACGATGTCTAGATGTTTTGCCAAGGAGAGGTTTGGTCACCTAATTGCGCGCCAATATGAAAGCCCCTTTTTTCCTGAGAATGACCTGGTCGACTAATATTGTGAATTATAATAATGATGATAAATGTTGTTAATTATATTGAGGTGTCTTTTTATGAAGTCACGGGAATATATATATATATATATATATATATATATATATATATATATATATATATATATATATATATATATATATATATATATAAATTTTGTTTTATTAGTATTATTAATATAATAAAACAAAAAAACTTTTAATAAAAAATAAAATACTTTTATAAAGTTATCTGTTTTACTAGTCTATAAATAGAATATATTATATTCTATTATGTATAGTATTTTGCATTGTAAAATCTTTTTATATAAAACAGAATACTTTTATAAAGTTATTTGTTTTATTAGACTATAAATAGAATATATTATATTTTATTATGCATAGTGTTGCATAGTGCTTGCATAATGTTTTGCATAGTAAAATCTTTTTATATAAAACAGAATACTTTTATAAAGTTATTTATTTTATTAGATTCTAAATAAAATATATATATATATATATATATATATATATATATATATATATTTAGAATATATTATATTTTACTGCATAGTATCCTTTCAATTCTCCTATAAATAATATGTTTAGTTAGAATTGAAATCACACCAGAAAATCAGAGAATTCTCTTCTATAATCTTGAGCGTGTTTCTTTAGAGTTTTCAGAAGTTTTGAGCGTAGAAAAACAGTATAAGTTTTCTTCAAGAATATCCTCGCGCTACCAGTCGGAATACTCTTCTTTTACGGTAAGGGGTATTATTCTTTCATATTTATGAAAAGAATTATGTTCTTTCCAATACTCGTAAGAGCTGTTATTCTATTCTTTATTATTATGTTGGAATAACCTGTCTATGCGAAGTACCACATAAATGGTGAAATTCTATTGTTATTCCATTCTTTATTATTTTGTCGGAATATCATGTCTGTGTGTTTACGCATGACCTGGTTCCATTATTTATTATTCTGTTGGAATAACCTGTCTGTACGATCTATCGCATGCATGGTGAATTATGTTATTATTCCATTTTTATTATTCTGTTGGGAATAACCTTTATGTGCGATCTATCGCATGCATGGTGAATTCTTCTGTTATTCCATTCTTTATTATTCTGTTGGAATAACCTGTCTATGTGGATTACCACATGCATGGTGAATGATCCTTTGTATTCATTCCTTATTAAATTATGGAAATGATCTGTCTACGTGGATTACCGCATGGCATGCAAAAATCTATTTGTAGTTTCATATATTCTATTATACTTAGTTGGTTAAAGTTTTGGCTTCTATACTCCATGAAATTAGTAGAATATCCTGGATATTTGCGTTTCACCCAGTACCTTTTCATCCAAATATTTTTCTGAGCATTCTTGAATTTTACTCCACAAAGTAGTATCATGTTGACAATTTGGACGTTATTGATTCCTATATAAATTAATTATTGAACTTGTTTTATTGAATTATTATGTCATTGTCATCATCCTAATGTTTATATTATGTTGAAAGTCATATGTGGCCTATAGTGCATAGATGGACTTGGTATGATTATGACCTGGGATTATTCGGTATAATCATGACCGTAATGTTACAAATGATGTGGAAAAAGTCCTCATTGGCCCGTAGTGCATTGATGGACAGTTTTTGGTATGATTATGGCTATGGATTCTCTTCGGCCAAGGGTTCAAAGATGAATTATTTTATGGCATGATTAGGACCGTTGATGAAAACACGATTATCTTTAGCCCGTAGTGGATGGATAATTTATGGTCGTGATACTAATGAATAACCTTGGTCGTAGTGCAGTGATGATGTAGATTATTTATTAAGCTGAGTCTCAGCGATAAAGTTGATGAAAAACTTTTTAAAGGATAGAATATAGTAGATTTTATACTTTACTTGACTCTTCTAATGGATTGCTTATTCCGCTGCAGTTTATGATCTAAAACTTGTTGTCTATTATATTCTATCAGTTGTTATACTGTTGAAGGCTAATGATAACTTATTCTGCATTATCTTAGTCATAATATTTCTTACTGGGCCAGTTGAGCTCACCCTTTTGCTTTAATTGTTCTCTTCAGGAAATGAGAACGTAGCTAGGACTAGTCGGAGAACAAAGTGATGGTCCTAGATGGTGCATTAGTAGTCCTCACTGATCTGTGAAATAGTGTGATAATAAATGTAATGAGGACTCCATTGAGTGTGGATATTTTCTAGATGGCAATATTTGTATTAAAACTCATAGCCTATGTTTTGTCGTATTTTGCACGACTGTTGTATAATTAGTTTGTATTTGTATTTTGTACCATGTATTAGACGACTCATAGGTGATGTATACTTATTTTGGGGGAGTCACAAGAGATGTAAGATATATACTGACCATAAAAGTCTGAAGTATATCTTTACACAAAAAGATTTAAATATGAGGCAGAGAAGATGGTTGGAGCTGATCAAAGACTATGACTGCGAGATTTTCTATCATCCCGTGAAGGCGAATGTTGTTGCTGATGCTTTAAGCAGGAATGGACAGGAGAAATTAATTATGTTGACAGCTCAGGAGAAGTTAGTGTCGGAAATGGCTAAGATGGAATTGGAAATTAAATATCCGACAGAATTTGACGAAAAGTAGTTCCAGATAGGAAACGATTCAACATCGGTAGATAAGGTGAAGAATGCACAACTTCAGGATGAAGACTGCAAAAAGATAAAATAGAAACTATCTGAAAGGGAGGAAAGCAAATTCAAAATCGATTCGGAAGGGTTCCGCCAGTATCGGAGGTTAAAGAGGAAATTTTGAGTGAAGCTCACAACTCAAGATATTCAATTTGCCCTGGAAGTACGAAAATGCACCAGGATCTTAGACATCATTTTTGGTGGCTGAATATGAAAAAGGATGTGGCTGAGTGTGTAGCGCAATGTTTAACGTGTCAGAAAGTTAAAGCTGAACATCAAAGGCCAAGCAGATTGTTGCAACCGTTGGAGATACCGGAATGGAAATGGGAGCATATCATAATGGATTTTGTGGTAGGTCTTCCAACAACTCAGCAAGGTTACGACGTCGTTTGGGTGATTGTCGATCAACTGACGAAATTGGCACACTTTTTACCAATCAAGATTAGATTTAACCTCGACCGGTTAGCAAAACTATACGTGAAGGAAATTGTTTCAAGACACGGTGTACCTGTGTCCATTGTGTTGGACAGAGATCCGTATTTCACATCAAATTTCTGGAAGCGATTACAAGAATGCTTGGGAACACAGTTGAGAATGAGCACAGCGTACCATCCTCAAACAGACAACCAAAGTGAGAGAACCATCTAGACACTAGAAGTTATGCTCTGAGCATGTATTATGGACTTCAAGAGAAATTGGGACGATCATTTACCATTAGTAGAATTTTCATATAATAATAGTTATCACGCAAGTATTGGCATGCCGCCTTATAAAGCGTTGTACGGCAGGAAATGCAGGACTCCTTTATGCTGGGATGAGGTAGGTGAACGTCAACTTTTGGGTCCAGAGTTGGTACAACAAACCGTCGAGATCATCAAGGTGATTCGAGCAAGATTGTTAGCTGCACATGATGGACAGAAGAAATATGCCAATCCGTATCGACAAAATTGGGAATTCGATGTTAGTAGTTATGTATTCTTGAAAGTGTCTCCCTGGAAGGGGAAAAATTAATTTGGTAATAAGGGAAAATTAAGCCCTAGGTTTATAAGACCTTTTGAAGTGCTTCGACGAGTTGGTGAAGTGGCGTACGAGGTAGCTTTACCTCCTGCGTTGGAGCATATTCATAATGTTTTCCATATATCAGTATTGAGGCCATATAAACCTGACTAAAAATTTGTTATAGAATATGAACCCTTACAGTTTGAGAAATATTTATCATATGAGGAAGTCCTTACAATTCGAATTTGTATTTGTTATAGAATATGAGCCCTTACAATTGAGAAATATTCGAATTGTTGACAGAAAAGAGCAAGTATTGAGGAATAAAGTGATACCTTCTATTAAGGTAATCTGGATGAACCACAATGCTGAGGAAGCTACGTGGGAACTTGAAAGCGTTCTGATGAAGAATTATCCTCAATTGTTTGCTTGATTTTGTATAGCGATTCTAGGGACAGAATCTTGTTAAGGAGGGAAGAATGTAACAAATAAAATTTTTCGAGTTGTGATTCTGGGGACATAATCCTTTTAAGGAGGGAAGAATGTAACGATCGAGAAATTTGTAATTTAATTTACATATTTATTGAATTAAATAAATATTTTAAATAATTTATTTATTGAGGAAAATAAATAATTTATGAAGTGTGGTGAATTAATTTAGTAACTAAATTGATTAATATTAATTGAATGGAGTAATGATAATTTTATCTAATGAATTGTTTAATTTAAAGGAAATAAATAAATTAAATTAAGTGACGTGTCTAATTTATTAATTAAATTGGATATATAATTATTTATTAAATTATTAGTATAATGATAATAAGATTTTTATTGTTGTTATTATAAGCTATTTAATGTGTTGCATGTGTGACAAGTGGAACTATATAATATAAACAATATAATAATAATCTAGTTTGGGAGTTTTGGTTAGCCAAACATGGCCTTGTGGCCTTTGGTCTTGTGTAACTGACGCAAACCTTTGGCTTATTTTACCTGACGTTAGTGTGGGAAGTGGGAGTCAGTTTATAATTCCTACGCGTCTATTGTTCTAAGGCTAAGTTCAGAGAGAAGGAAACATAGAGTGTTGAGACGGAGCTTGAAAGAAAGAATCACAGAGAATTTGGAGAAGAAAGGAGTTGTTCTGAGATTCTCAAGAGAAAGAGAAGGGTTTGCTAATTATTTTGCTAACCAAGGTATAAACTATCCCTATTCTAACCTTTAGTCTCGGTATATATATATATATTCTATGTGATTGGAAATTACGTGAATTGTGGTATATATATGTTAATATAGTTTTGCAAAATCTGTTAATCATCATATATGGTTGATGCTTGTTTGTTAAATACATGAAATTTGGGTTTATAGGTATAAAAATATATCACAGTGTTTATGTTCATATAAAATGGCTTTAGAAAAGTACAAATTTCATGCCTTATATGTGTTGTAATATGCGAATTGAAGTTGGATTGTGATAATATGATAAGAAACGAAAGCGACGTAGCTCGAATCGTGTAAAATGATTAAGAAACGAATTTGTGGCAATCAAATTCGTTAAAAGTATAAAAATAAGGAAATTTGGGAAAAATATAGTTTTGATTCTTCAAAATGATGTTTATGTAATGTTTTTGTATAAAGAATGGTGTTTAACATGTATAACTATAATATGGCAAAGTGTTAGATGTTGAAATTGGGAGATTTTTTGTTGAGTTGGAATTTTTTGCCAAAGCAGAGTTTGATTTTGAGTTTCTGCAAAAAATTGGAACTGAGGCATTGCGCGGGCGCGCAACATTTGGGTGCGGGCGCGCTGCATCGCGCGGGCGCGCGGTTACCAGTTCATTACTGGCGCGGCCGCGCGAGTAGCCAGTCACAGACAGTGAAGTCTATTTAATTGCAGGTCATGTGTAACGGATTTATATTAGTTTAGCATGCATGTTAATAATGTTAAGGCACAATATAAACTACAATAACAGATTGTCATGCGTTGTTATATACAGTGTAAAAGAATTTAAGTGATTACTTGAATAAGTTATGTAATGAACCAAATGAGATGTTTTCAAAGGTTAAATATAAATAATAAGGTTTATAGTGTGATTTTAGAATAGTTAAGGGGTTAACTAACGTGGTTAGGTGCTAGGATAGGTTTATGACCAAAATGATGGTTTAATACCCATAGTGTTAATATTCATACATCTAATTGTTGTTGCGATTGTAATGATGTATGTAGGGTAATTGGAGATTATTTTACATTTGTGTAGCTTACAAACAAGGCAAGTTCTTTAACTCTACTTTCATAATTGTGCAAGTTTCTAAACTTTAACTCTTATATTGAGCAAGCTTTCTAACTTCATTATTTTATTAATGAATGCAAGTTCCTAAATTCTATTGAGCAATATTATTAATTCTATTCTTATATACGATTGATTAAGCTCTTGTAATCTAATTCGTTACATCGAGCAAATTTCATTTTTCTAAATATTATACAAAGCATACATTGTTCTAATACGTCTATTCAAATGAGATTATTCTAACTCTTTTGAACATAGTACTTTGCATATGTAGCATGTTTATTTAGTTATATATTGTTAATATCCGATCTTCGACTTTGATAGTCTTGTTCAGTTATACATTCTTGTATTAAACCTTTATTGATGGAAATTGAATAAGTGTTCACAAATTCTAGAAACACTGATAAGCTAGTTCCAAACTAAACTTTCTTTAGTGCGAAAATTCTAAATTCAAACTGAGACGAACAACCCTAACATAGGGGATTTTGTACATGTAACATTTAGATGTCTGTGCACAATACATGGTACAAAGGATTGATCCCCCTAAGTACGTTAAGAAGAGTCTGTATAGTCTAAATGACTGTTGAGGTTAAGGTAATAATACCTATATACCGTGGACATAGTTCGTGGTCGTAAGACCCTCAGATGTTAAAGTTCAAACTTGTTTTCTATTTTTGATTCGTAGAACAAGTTCATTATTGTTCAGCATTCGTTGTTCATTCTCATGTTGTTATTACTAATCTTTATATCAGTGAGCAATTGTTTTCTCACTCTTGCCCTTAACATTGCAGCTAAAGTGGAGAAAGTCGATGAGCCCTCTACTAGCAAAGGAAAGTGCAAGATGTCCAAGTATTGAAGAATTAGTTAAAGTTTATTTTAAATGCATGAAGTTATAAGACTTATTTTATTTTATAAGGTATTCCGCAAACTGATGTAATAATTTAAGGTTATATTACTTTGGATTGTTTATGGGATTACCTGTGACACCCCAAAATCCGGGTACTTCATTTTCACCGAATTTGGTGGTCAATATCAAAAATAATTACATCTAACTTCACATACTAAAGGATAAAACATTAAATAACTTAAACAAGCTTCAATTTATAATTTCACATACTAATTAGCCATTAAAATTGATACTTTTCATGAACCATATGAAATTACATATACTGTCAAAATTTTCTACTGTTATCCGAAATTAACATGCGATTTCCTTGTTTGGCATAAACTCTAGCATTATAAGACATATAACCACAATTAACAGTTATACATATCAACAATTCCACAAATTGAATTCACAGACTTAGAAGGTTTATGCCGTAAAAACTCATATGTGTACATTCATATATAATTAGGGAAAATACCTTCAATTAGCGTGATATTTCCTTGCAAACACCACTGAATAACACCACTGGTAGTTTTAATTATTTTAATTTATTTTATTTAAATTTAAAAATTAGAAAATCGAAAGCCATAAGGCTTTGTTTGGCAAAACCCTTTAAATATTAAAGACTTAATATTTTAAGCCTTGTTTAGGTAAACTCAATTAAAACTACCTTACTTTATTTTAATACTCCTTATAATATAGTTATTTGCCACACTATATTTAATCAAGTTTTCATATTTAATTTAATTAATCAAAATACCAATTAATTAAATAAATCATTTAATCACATAACTTAGTACAAATAATTAACCATTAAATTAAAATATTAATATAATAATAATTTCCTTAATTCATTAATTATCTATTTAACAAATAATTAACCAAATAAAATTAAATCCATTAAAAAAATATTTATTCAACAATAAACACATCCATTAAATATTTATACAATTCAATAAATATTTAAAAAAATTACAATTAAAAATCTGGACATTCTGGATTATTACATCTTTCCCTTCTTACAAGAATTCTGTCCCCAGAATCACAACTCAAACAACTCATTCGATACAATCTTTCCTACTTACAAAGATTCTGTCCCCATAATCGAAAACACATATTAAACAAATAACCCAGAGTAATCATTCATCATTTTATCTAAATATAGGTTTTATATTTCCTACTACATTTATAACAACCTCAAAATTCATACAATTTAATTCTCGACTTCGGTCGTTAATAATACATTCAACCTTTAATTTTACATCATTAAACGACAATACAACCATTGAAATTTACGGAATAATTAAAATTTTCTATTACAAACTATCCTCGTTCCCAAAACCTTCAACCTTTACATCTAAATAACTCAAAATCATTTTAATACTACAATAGTTTACATTCGCAAAATAAAATTATAATTACAATATTAATACATTTACCGAAACATTAGACATGGTTTACAAGAATAACAACTTAGCTAGGATATTAAATCTTCATATATCACTTTTGATCCATAACAATCAAGTAGCACATAGCGTTACCTTCAATTCTTGAATATGCAAAAATGGTTATTTGCAAGAATGAGCTCGACAGCTCAGCAAAATCTAATAGTTTTCATGCATCACGTAACACATAATAACATGCTCAACCTACAAGAATAATCATAAACAAACATAGCATACATGATGTAGTTCACATAACAACTATAAAGATTGAGTTCCTTACTCAATCAACATTCATAGTTCAATCATCATAGTCATAGATTGACTTTCACATTTCATACCTTTGACATATATAATACATCATACACAAAAATTTTAAAGCAGATCATCATCAAGTTCACATAGCAAAAAGGAACTGAAAGACTTGCCTTTACCGGCGTTTTACCAACACGCTAATACTTCACGTCCTTGCACAACCTACACTATATGTGAGATTGATAATAAATAAAATCAATAATCAATCTCATGGTCAAATTTATTCTAAGACCTTACTTTATCTTATAATCCTTTATACTATCTTTATAGACATCTAACTGTGTTTTATATGCAACTCAATTTTATTTTCATTTTCATCACCACACATGCTAGACTATCTCACTTGTAGTTTAATGTGCGTATATCACACCATTTTATTTTTACCAATTTGGTTTCAAAAATGCATATTCAACACATTGGTTACATGTTTAATTTTCCTTCATAAATCAAAAATTATCCTTTTCGATTTCTTTCCATTATTATTCTTGTATTATCATCTTTTCATACTTAGATATCCAATAATAGCCATTAGTTAGACACTTTGTATACCAAAGTTTAGAAACATTAGTACTTTTTGGCATTTTATCGAGCACGTTTTGTGCACACATTAACCTATCTCAATTCTTGATATTAAATGGTTAATTATGCATAGAATATGATAACACATGTCTATATTCATTACATATGTCAAAACATATTTTTAATCATCAAAATATACCGTCACCCAAAATCTTAATTCAAACATAATTATAAAACTCATCTTCAAAATTTCTTTAACAAAACGTTGCTTTCATTTTTAACGTATCTCCTTCGTTACATGTCCGTTTTTGTTCCTTCTTATATAGAATTAACCCTTACTCAGTGTACTACAACCTCATCTAGGCCTTAAAGTCAGACCCTTATCCATCTAAACTAGATTCTGCAATTCATCAACTAGTGAAGAAAATTTCATTTTTTGGACACCCTTACTAAACAATTTATTTCGGACATGATCCGGTCCATAAAATGGCTCAATCATGCGAGTCTAGCTAGTAAACTTCCATGCCTAAAACTTTTCAGTTTTAAGTTTCTTCAGATTCAAAACACACGAATTTATATGAATTTTTCAAAGTCAGAAACTGTAACAGTTTTGATTTTCTGGACAGATTATTTTCCCTTCGAACCAGCCTTACTAAAATAGACATTGCAAGAAATCTACAAAGAGTTTACATGTGATTCCAATTTCAGAATATAGCTTACTTCCATATCTTCGATTCGATATAAGGCTCACTTTCTAACTCATTATACCCAAATAGATATGACTTTCACAAGATATGTCCACAATTACTCAAAACCTATGAATTTTGTTCTTCAAATTTTCTATCCATTTCATTTTCTTTCTTGAATCCTCTTGTTTGATTCTTGATAATCCAAGATTAAACCAATACAAACAAGATTATGCATGATCTATTACCCTAGAACATAAATCTATCCAAAAATCAAAGATTAAATAAGAGTTTAAAAGTTACCTTCTTCTAGCTTTTTCTTCTTCTTCTTCTAGCTCATCTCAATTCCTCTATTTCTCTCTATCTCTCTCAATTTCTTAATACAACTTCTATATAACCATTATCCTACATTATGAAGAACATAAAAATATAATTAAAATAAGAAATTTAGATTATAGCCTTATTAGTATGAATTTAAGAGAGAGATGAAGATGATGATGGGGCTTGTTTTGTCTTCTCAAAGCTTTCCCTTCTTCTTCTTTTTTCTTCCTTTTCATCTTCACCTACAACTCTCTCTAACTCTCTTCTTCTTTCTTTTGTTTGTTTTCTAAAACTAACATACTAACTTGTAGTATATACATATAATATACAATACTAGTAATATATAATATATGTAACTCCTAGTAATTATTAGATATACTAATTACTAGTTAATACATAGGTTACATCAACTTGAACTTGAAAAGCTTAAGACCATGTTTGGCAAATGCTCATTATTTTAATTAATCAATAGCTTAACATCAATCAATCTCATCAAATTGTCACATAATTATATTTACTTGTTAATTATAATTTCGTGTAACAATCATCACATAACTCATCAAATTTAATTATCTCAATTAAATTAGAACTATAACATAAAATTATTATATTAATTAAATTAAATACTAAATATTCAATTAATTAATCTACTATACTTAATTACATTACTCTATAATCAAAACAAAATTTATTTATTTATTCAATAAATAATTCAATTAAATATTTATATATATTAAAATTTATATATAACATTCTGTTCACATCAATTCATATATTCTACAATATATGACATACACATATTCACACCCAACATATCTCATAAATAATACTTTTATTTATAAAATTCTCATTTATAAATTCTAAAAATCTGGGATGTCACATCCTTCCCTCCTTATAAGAATTCTGTCCTCGAAATCATCGAAACCCTACCTTACTCAGGTTTTCTTCAAATCTATTCATTGAATAACTTCAACACATTACCTTAATAAATGTTTTATATTTTCTACTCTCACCATTCTTGATAATAAATTCTTATAAATTTTATTTCATAACAATTAGTTAGACTCAATTATATTTGAGTATTACATATTCTTCGACCCGTTCATTTTCTTTCTCTAAGGATCATTATCATAAACTATATGATCAAACTCTCGGAACATTACATTCACCCATTCTTCTAAGAATTCCGTCCTCGAAATTTTTATTTATTAATCTTTATTCATTCAATCTATCAAAATAGATTTTTACGCTAATACTTTATTCAGTCATTGGGTTCTATAACCACTTCCTTTCTACAAAGATCTTTCTACAATTATTAACTTTTCTATTAAAAATTTTACATTATTCTTTGATAACTCATCTCCTTCTCATATCAACACTTCTTTTCTCACTTATTCAATAAATTCATCATTCAATGTCGCATCCTACGACTTACTTCTTTCTAAGGAATATCATCCTTACCATATTCGCCTTTTAGAATAGCAAGAATCTTCCATAATTGCCTAATAATTTGGAAGTAGTATGAATAACTCAGGAATTTAAAAGATTCCAAATCATGCTGAGGGGTCACAAGACCGTGAACTCTAATTTCAGTTTACTAGTGCTTCAACTCAATCCTTCACACTGCAGACCAGAGTGTTTATCAATCACAAAGACTGAAAACACCCTCCTTACGTACACTAGGTGGCCAACCTATTGTACCACTACGTTGGGCCACAATGTAGTGTTTTGTAACGACTATATGCGTTACACTCAGAACCATTGTCCCCGAAAATATGTCCCCTTATAAGGTTGTTCACCTCAGCTTTTCAACATTTGAATCCGCACCAAAATAATTTGGTTTGGCATAACTTTTCAATAAACGCTTAAATTTCATGAACATCTTTCAATATTCGTCTAGCTGAATCAAATAGCATAGACCTCTACAACAATTCGGACATCAACCGAAATATACATATACATACATAGATATAAATTCTCACATCTTAAAGAAATCTCAAAAATCTTTTTATGACGTCATGATACCGCACTGTATTTACAGTCCATTGAGGATTCCGACATTCGGTTATTTTATCATACTACATCATACCATAGTGGGCTGACGATCCTTAGATCACATCCAACACTAGGTAATACTGCATTGATGACTCCATCGTTTTTATCATCTTTGCACCAGGTTACATGATGCATTAATATATAAAATTCATTTTGATATATTACAAATCATTTTTGTCTAGCTGAAACAATTAGCATAGACATACGAATAACAGTATTGTTGTTAAAACTCATTGGTTCCATCATTTGATCCAATGTTTTTCAAGAAAATAGAAGTGTAAACATCAGCACGAAGTCAATAAATTTCGAAAGTCTAGCATAGCTAGTAGATTTAGAGTACCTATGCTTCCACCATCAACTCCACTTTCTATAATGATCCATTATTTAATAGGTCTATCTATTCCTGTCATCCTCAATACTTCATTTACACTTATCTATATCCAATTCGTCAAACTTACCACATGTTATGAGTTCAAGAACTTGCCACAATCATATGAGTTTAAGAACTTATCCTAGTCAGACCATAGGCGTCCATTCGCTGAGGGGTTCAAAAATATACCATATAATTATGAGTCACGAACCTACCATAAGTATGAGTTTTAAGAACTCGCACTTAACCTTATAATATTCTCTAACTATACTCTACCTATCTGTTATACGCATGAGAAAAGAATCACCTTCTCAACAGGCATATAGCAAATAGCGCGACACAAACATTCCAATGATTATTAATGTGATAAACTGAGTGCAAGCACAAAACCCTCGCCCATACAAAGGTTTGTACAACTAAGCCATCACATGAGTCCTCAATTGAAATCCCACCTAACTCTATCTTGCTTATACCTTGCTCTTTGTTCGATACGAATTCCTCGTATCACATTATCTATAACTCCTCATGAGTTATCTCATACTATTTCATAGTACTCCATCTTTATAGTATTAAGATATAATTATTCAAACATTATAGACCATCTTTCTTTTATAACTTAAACAGACCACGTCGTGATCTTATTCTATAATCATCTCCCTTAAAATTCTTTTCTTAACTCGTGATCGTTTTATTTTACGATCCTCTTTCTTTCTCTTTTTTATCATTTACGACATTATTCGTTATCTTAGCTTTTGGAGTTAGGAAACTCCCATTTCTTATCTTTATATCTCTTCAAGATTCTTCCTTGAATCTTTGTAACGATCCGAAATTTCAAATTGTAATATTAAATATTTATTAATATATAAATATTTATTTGATGCGCTTATTGTTGAAATTGATGAGAGAAATATTTTATTGATGTAATGGTTGCTAGTAAATATTTACTAATCTAAATTCATTAGATAATATTCTAAATTAAATTAATTTATAATTTAGAGAGAGTTATAATATAACATGAGATGTTATATTATTGTTTTAATTTAATAATTTAAGGTGGTATATTAAGTTATTAAATAAAATTATAATGAGATTATAATTTTGTGATATTTGGTCAAGTGGGAAATTTATTTAGTATGTGGTAGTTAGTTTATTTAATTAAGATTGGATATGGAAATCCAAGTAAACAGTGCAGGACAATAAACTATATTATAAATAACTTATGAAAATAAATTAAAAGAGTTTTAAATTTGGTTTTACCAAACAAAGCCTTAGAGCTTTTGAAATTTTAATTTTAATCTTGTTTTGCTAAACAAGACTTAAAGAATGATTAAGTCGTTATTTTAATAGGTTTTACCAAACAAGGCCTTATGGCTTTTATGTTTAAAATAATAATAAACAAAAAACTGATAAGTATTTAGTAGCCTTATTATATTATACGTCAGTTTTATTTTTATGTTAGCGTCAGTTTTAGTTTACGTGAAAAAGGGTTTGGCCTAAGCCTAAGAAGAAGAGAGAGTTACAAAGAAGTTTGAGAGAGACATATTCTCTAAGAAATTGAAAAAGAGGTTATTATGAGAATCAAAGAAGGGAGAGGAAGGATAATCAAGTCATTCTCATCATCTAATTAAGCTTAAGGAGAAATTAAAAGGTAATATTATAGCCCTAGCTTTTAGTTATGTTTTATCAAAGTTTTTTTTTTCTCTTTAATTGGTTATGGTGCATGATTTGAGTAAAGAATTGGTTTATAAAGATTATTGAGTGTGTATAATCTGTTAACCATCATATATGATTGATACTTGTTTGTCAAATTCATGAGAATTGGAATTGTTAGAAGAAATTATAAAACATTATTTATATTTATATGTTACGGCTTAGAAAGTACGAAATTTCATGATCAATAATTGCTATAATCTGCAATTTGATAATAGATGTTGTTAGTATGTTGAAAAACGAAAACAACCCAAGTTGAATGAGTCAAAACAGATGTAAAACGAATTCACGGTGAAGAATTTCGCTATGAATGTCAAAAGAAGAAGAAAGAAGAGAAATAGTGAAATTAAAGGTTGTAATCTTTGATGTTTACGTTGTTTATATGGTTAGAAACATGTTAGAAACATTAGATTATGTTTATGTAAACCTATTTACTCATTGGGTAGTTTGGTATGGTTGTTAGAAAGGAGTTTGGAGGCCTAATTTGGCTTTTCGTAGTGTTCTAGAGCTAAAATCGCATAATCGCAGCTGTGACCCCTGCCCCGGCGGGCCCCCCTAGTGAAAAAACCCCCGCCTCGGCAGGGGGGGGGGGTGTTCTGTCAAGCCAAAATTTTGAAAAAAAAACTAACCGGACGTAGTTTACTAAAATGAGTATAACTTTTTCATACGAACTCTGATTGATGCGATTCAAGATGATTCAGAACGAGGACGAATAGGTCTACAACTTTTATTCTTTAAGGTTTTCAATTTGAAATCGTTATGAAGGGTCAAAATGGTCATCTTTAGGACTGTTGTGTTTTCGAAGGCAATCGGAGGGCGTCAGACATGCACGTATGCTAGTGTAGTGCTCTTGACGATAAAAGATGTTGTTCAAAGGTATAAAATATGAATGTTAGTAAATATAATAATGTATTAGATAAGTTATAGAAGCATAGTAAGCATACACAAAAGATGCAAATCGGGCGTGTGACGAATAAACGTCGAAACGCCGTGATAATTGTTAATGAACGTAAAAAGTGTTTTTAGTCAAATGAAATGGATATTATAAAGTATGAAATGGGTTTAATATAAAACCAATAATGATTCCTAGCAAAATTTGAACACTTTAATGAATTTCGAATATTACATAAGTCGAAAAGTTAACACAATCTAATTGAATATTGTGTGTTAATTAATAGGAAAGATTATGAGATGTGGAGTAGAGTTTACATTACAATTACTATGTGTTGTTATGTGACTAATAGTTGATGTGTATGATTATATAATTGTGTAGGGCACGTAAAGTGCAGATAACTGTAAGCTGTTAAACTGTTATTGGTAAACAACGATTAAGGCAAGTCTTTCGGTTCCTATTTGTTACGTGGACTTGATGAACTGTTTTAAATTGTATGATATGTTATACATGTTGAAATCATAAAATGCTTAAGTCAATATATGACTGCATTGTTTTGGCTAAGTAATGATGATTGAGTAAGGAACTCAATCTTTATATTTGCTATATGAATTAAAAGCATGTATGCCATGTTACCTTAATGAGATGTATATCGAGCATGTTATTATGTGTTATGTGATACATGAAAACTGTTAGACTTTGCTGGACTGTCGAGCTCACTCTTGCAAATAACCACTTTTGCAGGTCAAGATTTTAAGATAAAGATATGTGCTAAGTGAGTTATAGAGATCTATATTCACGAAGATTACTTATGTTTTATGAGAAATGTATTTCATATTTTGAACGTAACATATTGAATTGTAAGTTGAGTTATCCAATGTATATGGATATTTAGTTATGATGTAAGACTTTGTATAGTCATTTTGTTGTAGCAATTCATGATATAAGATTGAATCAAAGAGATGTAATGTAAAGGTTGCGATTCAGGGCAAGAAAGGAGGAAATGTATAAACGTTCTAAATATTCTGCAATTTTAGTATTTTTAATATCGAATAATGATGTAAAATTTGAGTTTTAATGTGTGGTTAACGACCGAAGTTGAGATTTAAATTGTATAGATTTTTGGGGTCATTACAGTTGGTATCAGAGCTGTAGATTATAAACCTTAGGTAGGAGTACCTTAGGCTATAACCTTAGAGAAGGAAGGTGAATATAATGAAAGAATAAGCTCAAATAGAGTTTGAACAATAAGAAGTAATGTAAGAAACGTATAAAGAAGGGATAAAACTTGCGTAAAATGATTCAAAGAAGAATCTCGCAGAGGTATAAGGAATATGAATGTGGGGTTACCCAACTCCAATAATAAGGATGTAAGGTGATAACAAATAGATAATGTCTATAAAAAGAGAATGATAAAGAAGTTAAGAATAGAGAGTTATATTTAAGTATGGTGCATTTGTACTCTTTAGTAGTTGACGTATGGTATCTGGGCTAAACGATTCCTTCATAGAGCGGAGGTATATACGAACTAGTAACTCGGAACCTAGTTTGTTGGTTGTTTGTGGGAAACCACTCAGTGTACCATATTGAAACTGTTAGAGACTCGATGTGTACCAAGTGTAGAAAGTGGACACGTATGATGAGAGTGTAGAACTCGAATGAAATTTTGAGCGATGTAAATGATGTTAGAAATTCTTAAAGGAAATTTTTTTTTCCTTTATATAAACAAGAAGATTCAAAGAAGAATCTAAGAGATATAAAGATAAGAAATGGGAGTTTCCTAACTCCAAAAGCCAAGATAACGAATAATGTCGTAAATGATGAAAAAGAGAAAGAAAGAGGATCGTAAAACAAAACGATCACGAGTTAAGAAAAGAATTTTAAGGGAGATGGTTATAGAATAAGATCACGACGTGGTCTAGATCTGTTTAAGTTATAGAAGAAAGATAGTCTGTAATGTTTGAATAATTATAGCTTAATGCTACGAAGATGGTGTACTATGAAATAGTACCAGATAACTCACGAGGAGTTATAAATGATGTGATACGAGGAGTTCGTATCGAGCAAAGAGCAAGTTATAAGCAAAATAGAGTTAGGTGGGATTTCAATTGAGGACTCATGTGATGGCTGAGTTGTACAAACCTTTGTATGGGCGAGGGTTTTGTGCTTGCACTCAGTTTATCACATTGATAATCATTGGAATGTTTGTGCCGCGCTATTTGCTATATGCCTGTTGGGGTGATTCTTTTCTCATGTGTATAACAGATAGGTAGAGTATAGTTAGAGAATATTATAAGGTTAGGTGCGAGTTCTTAAAACTCATACTTATGGTAGGTTCGTGACTCATAATTATATGGTATATTTTTGAACCCCTCAGCGAATGGACGCCTATGGTCTGACTAGGATAAGTTCTTAAACTCATATGATTGTGGCAAGTTCCTGAACTCATAACGTGTGGTAAGTTTGACGAACTGGGTGTAATTAAGTATGAATGGAGTATTGAGGATGATAGGAATAGATAGACCTATTAAGCAATGGATCATTATAGAAAGTGGAGTTGATGGTGGAAGCATAGGTATTCTAAATCTACTAGCTATGCTAGACTTTTGTAATTTATTGACTTCGTGCTGATGTTTACACTTCTATTTTCTTAAAAAATATTGGATCAAATGATAGAACCAATGAGTTTTAACAACAATATTGTTATTCGTATGTCTATGCTAATTGCTTCGGCTAGACAAAAATAATTTGCAATATATCAAAATGTATTTTATATCATTAATGCATCATGTAACCTGGTGCAAAGATGAAAAAAAAAATGATGGAGTCATCAATGCTGTATTACCTAGTGTTTGATGTGATCTAAGGATCGTCAGTCCACTATGGTATGATGTAGTATGATAAAATCAACAAATGACGAAATTCTCAACGGACTGTAAATACAGTGCGGTATCATAACGTTATAAAAAGATTTTTGAGATTTCTTTAAGATATGAGAATATATATGTATGTATGTATATGTATATTTCGATTGATGTTCGAATTGTTGTAGAGGTCTATGCTATTTGATTCAGCTAGACAAATATTGAAAGATGTTCATGAAATGCATGCGTTTCTTGAGAAGTTATGCCAAACCAAATTGTTTTGGTGCGGATTCAGATGTTGAAAAGCTGAGATGAACAACCCTTTTATAGGGGATTACGCGGAGGCGTTGAGATGTTTGTGCATAATACATTGTACGAAGGGCTGATCACCCTAAGTACGAGGAGTCCCTATAGTCTTATGGCTGTTAAAGTTTAAGTTGAAAGATTACTTATAACTATGGACATATGCATAGCGTTTAAATGTTTGTGCACAATACATCGTACGAATGGCTTAACACCCTAAGTACGGGGGTCCTTATAGTCTTATGACTGTTAAAGTTGAAGTTGAAAGATTACTTGCAACTGTGGACATAGTTCGTGGTCTTATGACCCTCAGCATGATTTGGAATCTTTTAAATTCATGTTATTCATATCGCTTCCCAATTATTGAGCAATTGTGGAAGATTCTTGATATTCTAAAAGGTGAATTTGGTAAGGATGATATTCCTTAGAAAGAAGTGAGTCGTAGAATGCGACACTAAATGATGAATATGTTGAATAAGTGAGAAAAGAGATTTTGAAGTGAGAACGATATGAGTTATCAAAGAATAATGTGAAACTTTTAATATAAAAGTTAATAGTTGTAGAATGATAATTGTGGAAAGGAAGTAGTTATAGAAACCAATGAATGAATGAAGTAGTGACATAAAATCTATTTTGATAGATTGAATATTCATTGATAAAATTTCGAGGACGAAATTCTTAGAAGAATGAGTGAATGTAATATCCCGAGTGTTCATGATAACGATCCTTAAAAAAAAGGAAATGAACGGGTTAAAGAATATGTAATACTCAAATATAATTGAGTCTGAGTAAAGGTTATGAAATAAAACTTACAAGAATTTATTTTGAAGAATGGTGGGAGCAGGAAATAAAAAACCTATATTAAGGTAATGTGTTGAAGTTATTCAACGAAGAGATTTGGTGAAAACCTAAGGAGGGTAGGGTTTCAGTGATTCCGAGGACGGAATCCTTATAAGGTGGGAAGAATGTAACAATCTAAAATTTTATTTATAATTTTAAATATTTATTGAATTAAATAAATATTTTTAATTGACGTGTTTGTTGTTTAGTAGATATTTATTGGATTATTTATTAGTAAGTAAATAATCCATGAGTTATAGAAATTAACTTAATTAAGATAAAAGAGTGAAGAATGTGTCGATTTGATTATTTGAGTTGTGATTCTAGGGACAGAATCCTTGTAAGGAGGGAAGGATGTAACGATCCGAAATTTTAAATTGTAATATTAAATATTTATTAATATATAAATATTTATTTGATGCGCTTATTGTTGAAATTGATGAGAGAAATATTTTATTGATGTAATGGTTGCTAGTAAATATTTACTAATCTAAATTCATTAGATAATATTCTAAATTAAATTAATTTATAATTTAGAGAGAGTTATAATATAACATGAGATGTTATATTATTGTTTTAATTTAATAATTTAAGGTGGTATATTAAGTTATTAAATAAAATTATAATGAGATTATAATTTTGTGATATTTGGTCAAGTGGGAAATTTATTTAGTATGTGGTAATTAGTTTATTTAATTAAGATTGGATATGAAAATCCAACTAAACAGTGCAGGACAATAAACGATATTATAAATAACTTATGAAAATAAATTAAAGGAGTTTTAAATTTGGTTTTACCAAACAAAGCCTTAGAGCTTTTGAAATTTTAATTTTAATCTTGTTTTGCTAAACAAGACTTAAAGAATGATTAAGTCATTATTTTAATAGGTTTTACCAAACAAGGCCTTATGGCTTTTATGTTTAAAATAATAATAATAATAAAAAACTGATAAGTATTTAGTAGCCTTATTATATTATACGTCAGCTTTATTTTTATGTTAGCGTCAGTTTTAGTTTACGTGAAAAAGGGTTTGGCCTAAGCCTAAGAAGAAGAGAGAGTTACAAAGAAGTTTGAGAGAGACATATTCTCTAAGAAATTGAAAAAGAGGTTATTATGAGAATCAAAGAAGGGAGAAGAAAGATAATCAAGTCATTCTCATCATCTAATTAAGCTTAAGGAGAAATTAAAAGGTAATATTATAGCCCTAGCTTTTAGTTATGTTTTATCAAAGTTTTTTTTTTTCTCTTTAATTGGTTATGGTGCATGATTTGAGTAAAGAATTGGTTTATAAAGATTATTGAGTGTGTATAATCTGTTAACCATCATATATGATTGATACTTGTTTGTCAAATTCATGAGAATTGGAATTGTTAGAAGAAATTATAAAACATTATTTATATTTATATGTTACGGCTTAGAAAGTACGAAATTTCATGATCAATAATTGCTATAATCTGCAATTTGATAATAGATGTTGTTAGTATGTTGAAAAACGAAAACAACCCAAGTTTAATGAGTCAAAACAGATGTAAAACGAATTCACAATGAAGAATTTCGCTATGAATGTCAAAAGAAGAAGAAAGAAGAGAAATAGTAAAATTAAAGGTTGTAATCTTTGATGTTTACGTTGTTTATATGGTTAGAAACATGTTAGAAACATTAGATTATGTTTATGTAAACCTATTTACTCATTGGGTAGTTTGGTATGGTTGTTAGAAAGGAGTTTGGAGGCCTAATTTGGCTTTTCGTAGTGTTCTAGAGCTAAAATCGCATAATCGCAGCAGTGACCCCCGCCCCGGCGGGCCCCCCTAGTGCAAAAATCCCCGCCCCGGGGGGGGGGGTGTTCTGTCAAGCCAAAATTTTGAAAAAAAAATTGACCGGACGTAGTTTAATAAAATGAGTATAACTTTTTCATACGAACTCTGATTGATGCGATTCATGATGATTCGGAACGAGGACGAACAGGCCTACAACTTTTATTCTTTAAGGTTTTTAATTTGAAATCGTTATGAAGGTTCAAAATGGTCATCTTTAGGACTATTGTGTTTTCGAAGGCAATCGGAGGGCGTCAGACATGCACGTATGCTAGTGTAGTGCTCTTGACGATAAAAGATGTTGTTCTAAGTTATAAAACATGAATGTTAGTAAATATAATGATGCTTAACATTAATATAATGATGTATTAGATAAGTTATAGAAGCATAGTAAGCATACACAAAAGATGCAAATCGGGCGTGTGACGAATAAACGTCGAAACGCCGTGATAATTGTTAATGAACATAAAAAGTGTTTTTAGTCAAATGAAATGGATATTATAAAGTATGAAATGGGTTTAATATAAAACCAATAATGATTCCTAGCAAAATTTGAACATTTTAATGAATTTCGAATATTACATAAGTCGAAAAGTTAACACAATCTAATTGAACATTGTGTGTTAATTAATAGAAAAGATTATGAGATGTGGAGTAGAGTTTACATTACAATTACTATGTGTTGTTATGTGACTAATAGTTGATATGTATGATTATATAATTGTGTAGGGCACGTGAAGTGCAGATAACTGTAAGTTGTTAAACTGTTATTGGTAAACAACGATTAAGGCAAGTCTTTCGGTTCCTATTTATTACGTGGACTTGATGAACTGTTTTAAATTGTATGATATGTTATACATGTTGAAATCATAAAATGTTTAAGTCAATATATGACTGCATTGTTTTGGCTAAGTAATGATGATTGAGTAAGGAACTCAATCTTTATATTTGCTATATGAATTAAAAGCATGTATGCCATGTTACCTTAATGAGATGTATATCGAGCATGTTATTATGTGTTATGTGATGCATGAAAACTGTTAGACTTTGCTGGGCTGTCGAGCTCACTCTTGCAAATAACCACTTTTGCAGGTCAAGATTTTAGGATAAAGATATGTGCTAAGTGAGTTATAGAGATCTATATTCACGAATATTACTTATGTTTTATGAGAAATGTATTTCATATTTTGAACGTAACATGTTGAATTGTAAGTTGAGTTATCCAATGTATATGGATATTTAGTTATGATGTAAGACTTTGTATAGTCATTTTTTTGTAGCAATTCATGATATAAGATTGAATCAAAGAGATGTAATGTAAAGGTTGTGATTCAGGGCAAGAAAGGAGGAAATGTATAAACGTTCTAAATATTCCGCAATTTTAGTGTTTTTAATATCGAATAATGATGTAAAATTTGAGTTTTAATGTGTGGTTAACGACCGAAGTTGAGATTTAAATTGTATGGATTTTTGGGGTCGTTACAATCTTCTTGTTTATATAACAATTATTCCTTTAAGAATTTCTAACTTCATTTACATTGCTCAACATTTCATTCAAGTTCTACACTTTCATCATGCGTATCCACTTTCTATACTTGGTACACATCGAGTGTCTACCGGTTTCAATATGGTACGCTGAGTGGTTTCCCACAAATAACCAACAAACTAGGTTCCGAGTTGCTAGTTCGTATATTCCTCCGCTCTATGAAGGAATCGTTTAGCCTAGATACCATACATCAACTACGAAAGAGTACAATTGCACCACTTAGATATAACTCTCTATTCTTAACTTCTTTATCATTCTCTTTTTTTATAGACATTGTCTATTTATTATCACCTTACATCCTTATTATTGGAGTTGGGTAACCCCACATTCATATTCCTTATAACTCTGCGAGATTCTTCTTTGAATCATTTCACGCAAGTTTTATCCCTTCTTTATACGTTTCTTACATTACTTGTTATTGTTCAAACTCTAGTTGAGCTTATTCGTTCCTTATCTTCACCTCTCTTCTCTAAGGTTATAGCCTAAGGTACTCTTACCTAAGATTTCTAACCTATCAGCTTTGATACCAACTGTAACGACCCCAAAATTCATACAATTTAATTCTCGACTTCGGTCGTTAATAATACATTCAACCTTTAATTTTACATCATTAAACGACAATACAACCATTGAAATTTGCGGAATAATTAAAATGTTCTATTACAAACTATCATCGTTTCCAAAACCTTAAACCTTTACATCTAAATATCTCAGAATCATTTTAATACTACAATAGTTTACATTCGCAAAACAATATTATAATTACAATATTAATACATTTATCGAAACATTAGACACGGTTTACAAGAATAACAACTTAGCTAGGATATTAAATCTTCACATATCACTTTTGATCCATAACAATCAAGTAGCACATAGCGTTACCTTCAATTCTTGAATATGCAAAAATGGTTATTTGCGAGAATGAGCTCGACAGCTCATCAAAATCTAACAGTTTTCATGCATCACGTAACACATAATAACATGCTCAACCTACAAGAATAATCATAAACAAACATAGCATACATGTTGTAGTTCATATAACAACTATAAAGATTGAGTTCCTTACTCAATCAACATTCATAGTTCAATAATCATAGTCATAGATTGACTTTCATATTTCATACTTTTGACATATATAATACATCATACACTAAAATTTTAAGGCAGATCATCGTCAAGTTCACATAGCAAAAAGGAACTGAAAGACTTGTCTTTACCGGCGTTTTACCAACACGCTAATACTTCGCATCCTTGCACAACCTACACTGTATGTGAGATTGATAATAAATAAAATCAATAATCAATCTCATGGTTAAATTTATTCTAAGACCTTACTTTATCTTATTATCCTTTATAATATCTTTATAGACATCTAACTGTGTTTTATATGCAACTTGGTTTTATTTTCATTTTCATCACCACACATGCTAGACTATCTCACTTGTAGTTTAATGTGCGTATATCACACCATTTTATTTTTACCAATTTGGTTTCAAAAATGCATATTCAACACATTGTTTACATGTTTAATTTTACATCATAAATAAAAAATTACCCTTTTCGATTTCTTTCCATTATTATTCTTGTATTATCATCTTTTCATACTTAGATATCCAATATTAGAAATTAGTTAGACACTTTGTATACCAAAGTTTAGAAACATTATTACTTTTAGGCATTTTATCTAGCACGTTATGTGCACACATTAACTTATCTCAACTCTTGATCTTAAATGGTTAATTATGCATAGAATATGATAACACATATCTATATTCATTACATATGTCAAAACATATTTTTAATCATCAAAATATACCATCACCCAAAATCTTAATTCAAACATAATTATAAAACTCATCTTCACAATTTCTTTAACAAAACGTTGCTTTCGTTTTTAACGTATCTCCTTCGTTACATGTCCGTTTCTGTTCCTTCTTATATAGAATTAACCCTTACTCAGTGTACTACAACCTCATCTAGGCCTTAAAGTCAGACCCTTATCCATCTAAACTAGATTCTGCAATTCATCAACTAGTGAAGACAATTTCATTTTTTGGACACCCTTACTAAACAATTTATTTCGGACATGATCCAGTCCATAAAATGGCTCAATCATGCGAGTCTAGCTAGTAAACTTCCATGCCTAAAACTTTTCAGTTTTAAGTTTCTTCAGATTCAAAACACACGAATTTATATGAATTTTTCAAAGTCAGAAACTGTAACAGTTTTGATTTTCTGGACAGATTATTTTCCCTTCGAACCAGCCTTACTAAAATAGACATTGCAAGAAATCTACAAAGAGTTTTCATGTGATTCCAGTTTCAGAATATAGCTTACTTCCATATCTTCGATTTGATAGAAGGCTCACTTTCTAACTCATTATACCCAAAGAGATATGAATTTCACAAGATATGTCCACAATTACTCAAAACCAACAAATTTTTTTCTTCAAATTTTCTTTCCATTTCATTTTCTTTCTTGAATCCTCTTGTTTGATTCTTGATAATCCAAGATTAAACCAATACAAACAAGATTAAGCATGATCTATTACCCTAGAACATAAATCTACCCAAAAATCAAAGATTAAATAAGAGTTTAGAAGTTACTTTCTTCTAGCTTTTTCTTTATCTTCTTCTAGCTCATCTCAATTCCTCTATTTCTCTCTATCTCTCTCAATTTCTCAATACAACTTCTATATAACCATTATCCTACATTATGAAGAACATAAAAATATAATTAAAATAAGGAATTTAGATTATAGCCTTATTAGTATGAATTTAAGAGAGAGATGAAGATGATGATGGGGCTTGTTTTGTCTTCTCAAAGCTTTCCCTTATTCTTCTTTTTCTTCCTTTTCTTCTTCTCCTATAACTCTCTCTAACTCTCTTCTTCTTTCTTTTGTTTGTTTTATAAAACTAACATACTAACTTGTAGTATATACATATAATATACAATACTAGTAATATATAATATATGCAACTCCTAGTAATTATTAGATATACTAATTACTAGTTAATACATGGGTTACACCAACTTGAACTTGAAAAGCCTAAGACCATGTTTGGCAAATACTCATTATTTTAATTAATCAATACATCAATCAATCTCATCAAATTGTCACATAATTATATTTACTTGTTAATTATAATTTCGTGTAACAATCATCACATAACACATCAAATTTAATTATCTCAATTAAATTAGAACTATAACATAAAATTATTATATTAATTAAATTAAATACTAAATATTCAATTAATTAATCTACCATACTTAATTACATTACTCTATAATCAAAACAAAATTTATTTATTTACTCAATAAATAATTCAATTAAATATTTATATATATTAAAATTAATATATAACATTCTCTTCACATCAATTCATATATTCTACAATATATGACATACACATACTCACACCCAACATATCTCATAAATAATACTTTTATTTATAAAATTCTCATTTATAAATTCTAAAAATCTGGGATGTCACATCCTTCCCTCCTTATAAGGATTTCGTCCTCGAAATCACCGAAACCCTACCTTACTCAGGTTTTTCTCAAATCTATTCATTGAATAACTTCAACACATTACCTTAATATATGTTTTATATTTTCTACTCTAACCATTCTTGATAATAAATTCTTATAAGTTTTATTTCATAACATTTAGTTAGACTCAATTATATTTGAGTATTACATATTCTTTGACCCGTTCATTATCTTTCGCTAAGGATCATTATCATATACTATATGATCAAACTCTCGGGACATTACAACATTCATTACTTTAACAAATTATAGGTTTCATTCCATAACTTTCACTTGAACTCAACTATATTCTGAGTATTATATATTCTTTTACCTATTCATTTCCTTTTATAAGGATTGTTATCATAAACACTCAGGATATTATATTCACCATTTCTTCTAAGAATTTGGTCCTCGAAATTTTATCTAATAATCTTTATTCATTCAATTTATCAAAATAGATTTTACGTTAATACTATATTCATTCCTTGGGTTTTATAACCACTTCATTTCCACAAAGATCTTTCTACAATTATTAACTTTTATATTAAAAGTTTCACATTATTCGTTGATAACTCATATCCTTCTCACTTCAAAATCTCTTTTCTCACTTATTCAACAAACTCATCATCCAGTGTCGTATTCTACGACTTACTTCTTTTTAAGGAATACTTTCCTTTCCATATTCACTTCAGAATAACATGAATCCTCCACAATTGCTCAATAATTGGGAAGCAGTATGAATAACTTAGGATTTTAAAAGATTATCAAATCATGCTAAGGGGTCACAAGACCTTGAACTACGTCTCCAGGTTATCAAGTATATCTCGACTTAAACCTTTAACAGTCATAAGACTATATGGACCTCCGTACTTAGGGTGTTAAGTCCTTCGTACAATGTATTGTGCACAAATATTTCAGCGCAAAGTATAAACTAAGACTAACTTCTAATAAAAGAGTTGTTCATCTCAAAATTTAGAGTGCAAGCATTCAACTGAGGGTCTAATGACCACGAACCATGTCCACAGTTATAAGTAATCTTTCAACTTTAACTTTAACAGTCATAAGACTATAAGGACTCAGCGTACTTAGGGGGATCAATTATTCATACAATGTATTGTGCACAAACATTTCAATGCAAAGTATAAACTAAGCGTAACCCCTAATAATATGGATGTCCATCTCAGCTTTTCAATATCTAAATCCGCACCAAAATAATTTGGTTTGGCATAACTTCTCAAGAAACTCTTGAATTTCATGAACATCTTTCAATAATCGTCTAGCTGAATCAAATATCATAGACTTTTACAACAATTCGAACTTCACACACACACACACACACATACACACACACACACATGTATATATATTTATATATATATATATATATATATATATATACATATATATTCTCACATCTAAAAGAAGCCTCAATTTTTTTTCTGGCATCGTGATTATGACGTTGTCATACTACATCTCACCATAGTGGGCTGACGATCATATGATCACATCCAAGACCAGGTTCCATTGCATTGATGACTCCATCGTTTATCATATCACCTGATATATATAATTAAAATATATTTTGAAAATTTAAAAAATCATTTTTTTCTAGCCGAAACAAACAGCATAGATACGTGAATAATAGCACTGTTTTAAAAATTCTTTGGTTCACTAGTGTGATCCAACATTTTTCAAAAATCACAAGTATAACCATAGGCACGAAGTTAATAAATTTCGAAAATCTATCAAAACTAGAAGATTTGGGAAAAAAAACCTATGTCTCCATTTTCTATACTGATCCATTGCTTAATAGGTCTATCTATTCCTATCATCCTTAATACTCCATTCACACTTATCTATACCCAGTTCATCAAACTTACCACACTTTGGAAGTTCAGGAACTTGCCACAATAATATGAGTTTAAGAACTTATCCTAGTCAGACCATAGGCGTCCATTCGCCGAGGGGTTCAAAACATACCATATTATTACGAGTCACGTACTTACCATATGCTTTAGTTTTAAGAACTACACCTAATCCTAATAACATCTGACTAATCTTAATAGTTTCTAACTATCAAACATACACATGAGAAAAGAATCACCTTTTTACCACATATACATTGATAGCGTGACACCAACATTCCAATGATTATTAATGTGATAAACTGAGCGCAAGCACAAAACCCTCGCCCATACAAAGGTTTGTATAACTCAGCCATCACATGAGTCCTCAATTAAAATCCCACCTAACTCTATCTTACTCTTAACTTACTCTTTGCTCGATACGAATTTCTCGTATCACAACATCTATAACTCCTCGTGAGTTATCTCGTACTATTTTATAGTACATCATCTTCATAGCACTAGGCTATAATTATTCAAACATTACAGACCATCTTTCTTTTATAACTTCAATAGATCACGTCGTGATCTTATTCTATAATCATCTCCCTTAAAATTCTTTTATTAACTCGTGATCGTTTTGTTTTACAATCCTCATTATTTTTCTTTTTCATCATTTATGACATTATTCGTTATCTTGGCTATTGGAGTTAGGCAACTCCCGATTCTTATCTACAAACAACTTCAAGATTGTTCTTTGAATTCTCTTGTTTATAAAACAATTCTTCCTTTAAGAATTTCTAACTTCGTTTACATTGCTTAACATTTCATTCAAATTCTACATTTTCATCATATGTACCCACTTTCTATACTTGATACATATTGAGTCTCTAACAGCTTCAATATGGTACGCTGAGTGGTTTCCCATAAATAACCAATAAACTAGGTTTCGAATTGCTAGTTCGTATATACCTCCGCTCTATGAAGGAATCGTTTAGCCCAGATACCATACATCAACCATTAAAGAGTACAATTATACCATACTTAAATCATTCACTTTTCATAAATATTGTCTATTTATTATCACCTTACATTCTTATCATTGGCCTTGGATAACCCCACATTCATAAATTCTAATAAATGAACAACTCTTTTATTAGAGTTGAACCCTTTTTAATAAATTCTAAATTCTGAGATGAACAACTCTTTTATTAGATGTTACGCTTAGTTTACACTTTGCGCTGAAATGTTTGTGCACAATACATTGTACGAAGGGCTTAACACCCTAAATACGGAGGTCCATATAGTCTTATGACTGTTAAAGGTTCAAGTCGAGATATACTTGATAACCTGGGGACGTAGTTCAAGGTCTTGTGACCCCTCAGCATGATTGGATAATCTTTTAAAATCCTGAGTTATTCATACTGCTTCCCAATTATTGAGCAATTGTGGAAGATTCATGTTTTCTGTACTGAATATGGAAAGGAAAGTATTCCTTAAAAAAAAGTAAGTCGTAGAATGCGGCACTGAATGATTAGTATGTTGAATAAGTGAGAAAAGAGATTTTGAAATGAGAAAGAGATGAGTTATCAATGAATAAAGCATTAACATAAAAACTATTTTGATAGATTGAATAAATGAGGATTAATAAATAAAATTTTGAGGACAAAATTCTTAGAAGAATGGGTGAATGTAATATCCTGAATGTTTATGATAACGATCCTTAGAAAAAGAAATAAATGGGTTAAAGAATATATAATACTCGGAATATAATTGAGTTTAAGTGAAAGTTATGAAATGAAACCTAGAAATTGTTGAGGTAATGAATGTAATAGGAAATATAAAATCTATATTAAGGTAATGTGTTGAACATATTCAACGATAAATTTTGAAAAGAGTTTTGGTGAAAATCAAGTAAGGGAGGTTTCGTTGATTCTGAGGACGGAATCCTTATAAGGGGGGAAGGATGTGACAATTCGAATTTTTTTAAGTTACTAAAATAGGAATTTAATAATTAAAATTCTTATTACGAGATGTTTTAAGTTTGAGTATGTATATGAAATATGTGATCTGGTGTGAAGAGAAATATATATTCATATATTGGGAAATGAATGGTTTAATAGTACCCTGAGTTATTTGTTTAATCTATGTCCTCGATTCTGGGGACAGAATTCTTGTAAGTAGGAAAGAATGTGATGATTTGATTATTTAAATTGTGATTTTGAGGACAGAATCCTTTTAAGGATGGAATGATGTAACATTCCAGAATTTTAATTGTAATATTAAATATTTATTGAATTATATAAATATTTAATGGATGCGTTTATCGTTGAATAAATATTTGTTTAATTGATTTGATTTTATTTGGTTAATTATTTGTTAAATAAATAATTAATGAATTAAGGAAATTATTTTATTGATATTTCAATTTAATAGTTAATTATTTGTATTGAGTTATGTGATTAAATAATTTATTTAATTAATTATTATTTGGATTAATTAAATTAAATATGAAAGCTGGATTAAATATAGTGTGACAAATAACTATATTATAAGGAGTATTAAAATAAATTAAAGTAGTTTTAATTGAATTTACCCAAACAAGGCTTAAAATATTAAGTCTTTAATATTTAAAGGGTTTTGCCAAACAAAGCCTTATGGCTTTTAATTTTCTAATTTTTGAATTTAAATAAAATAAATTAAAATAGTAAATATAATATATTTATGTTATATACGTTTCTTTTAGTAACTGATATTAATTATTAGGATTATTAAGGTTATCAGTTTTTTAGTTTACGCTTAAGTTAGTCTATATTGGCTACACTGAGAAGAAAGAAGAGAAGAGTCTAAGAATTGATAGAGCTTGACATAGTGAAACTTGAGGGAGATTGAGAGGAAGCTTAAGGATTTCAAAGCTAATTTAGTGGTGTTTGCAAGGAATTATCACGCTAATTGAAGGTATTTTCCCTAATTATATATGAATATGCACAAATGAGTTTTTACGGCATAAACCTTCTAAGTATGTGAATTCAATTTGCGGAATTGTTGATATGTATAACTGTTAATTGTGGTTATATGTCATATAATGCTAGAGTTTATGCCAAACAAGGAAATCGCATGTTAATTTCAGATAACATTAGAAAATTTTGACAGTATATGTAATTTCATATTATTCATGAAAAGTATAATTTTTTTGGCTAATTATTATATGAAATTATAAATTGAAGCTTGATTATGTTAGTTCACTAAGAAACGAGCATAACGTAATTTGAATGATGTGATTTGGCCAAGTATTGAAATCACAGTGATGATTTTTGGGATGTATATCAAAAAGTGAGTTTTATATGAAAAACATTAAATTTGAGAAATTAAACTAGTTTTAGTTGATGTTAAATTGTTCTAATTGGTTGAAAATGTTAGCAAACCTGTTTATGATAATTCTGTATCAATTGTTTGTGTTAATTCACTGTTTAATGGGTGAAATTCGTGTTAGTTGGCCTAAAAACTGTGTCGAATCACGTTCTGTAAAACTGAATCTGATGCATCGCGTGGGCGCGCAGCTGTCGCGCAGGCACGATGTAATCCAGTGTAAAACTGGCGCGGCCGCGCTAGTGCCCAGTCTCAGACAGTGAAGTTTGCTAATTCTGCAGACGTTGGTCGTTCAATGTAACTTAGCTTAATGGTAGGTTAAAGTGAGAATCATGAAATAACAAGGATAAACAAAGTTGTGTTATGAGGATTGAAAATTCAAAGTTTAAAAAATGATTTATAAGTCATGAACGTGTTATGTTATAACATAGCTTATACAACGAAGGTTAGTTAAGTGTTGTGATGTTAACATTTGGAATTGCGGAAATGTAAATGGCAATGTAAGGCTTGTACCGAAATAACAAGTTTAACTAGAAATGAGTATTATGTTGGAAAAAAATAGATGTTAGTACATTGTGTATTGATTAATAAGAAGGGTTATGAGATGTAGAGTAAAGTTTACATTATTGCTGCTACACGTTACTGTGTGATTAATAGTTAATGTGAATAATGATATAACTGTGTAGGAATACACGAAGTGCAGATAAGCGATAAGAAGTTAAGTCATAGTTCATAAACTACGCATCAAGCAAGTCTTTCAGTTCCTATTTGCTATGTGAACTTGGTGATTAGCTGTTTTAAATCTTTATTGCAAAGAGCATGATGTGTTATATATATTTTGAAAGCATGAAACGTTAAAGTCAACTTATGACTACGTTGATTGAGTAAAACATGCTGATTATGTAAGGAACTTAATCTTTGTATTTGTTATATGAACTGTAGCCTGTATGTTATGATAGTCCAATATTTAATAGATGTATGTTGAGCATGTTATTATATGCTACGTGATGCATGAAAACTGTTAGATTTTGCTGGGCTGTCGAGCTCAACCTTGCAAATAACCATTTTTGCAGGTCAAGATTTCGTTACAGTTTTATATGTCACTTGAAAGACATGAATCAGATGTGATACTTAAAGATTTTATACACTTTAGTTGTGTGAGTATTACTTGAGCCATGTATAAGGTTTCGAATGATGTATTAATGTTGAATTGTAATATCGTTTCGCGATGTAAACTATTGTGGTATTAAAATGATTATGAGATATTTAGATGTAAAGGGTGAAGGTTTTGGAAATGAGGATAGTTTGTAATAGAAAATTTTAATTATTTCGCAAATTTCAATGGTTGTATTATCGTTTAATGATGTAAAATTAGAGGTTGAATGTATTATTAACGACTGAAGTCGAGAATTAAGTTGTATGAATTTTGGGGTCGTTACAATAACAGTCATAGGAATAGAAAATGTACATGGATTATATGTATGTGCACTACTTGATGCCTTGTAATTAGGAAATATATTATGTGCTTGTTAAATCATTATAACCTATGTTGTATGAATTGAATGGTGTATACATATTTTATAACCAAAGTTTATATTATGTGTATAAAAGGTATTAGCCAAGTGTGGCATTTCCTTTTGCAAATGCTGAGAATTCTCTTGTCCCATAATAAGAGTCACATTTCATTTCTTCCACGTGAAAAGCTAGCAAGCCTAGCCTAGCTTCATCTCAAATTCATCAAACCTAGATCATTTAGTTGGATGGGGAGTGGGATTCATGATTGAATTAACCAACTCTCACTAACTCTCTCTTAACCCTTGTGCATTCTTGAAATTCTTTGGTTTGATTTGGGAGGTAATCTCATTATCTAGATAACCAATCTTCTATAAATGAGACATTCATCTTCCTTGTTTCAATTGCTGAGAATTTGTTGCTAAGGAGTGAGTGTATTGCTGCTCAATTACCTCAAGAGGTATGATAATCCCAATTTATGTTCTTAGTTGAGTTTTGTTAAGATTTCTTGAATTAAGCATGTATTGGTTGATAGTTGGTTTGGGTTATGTTTCTTAGTGTTATACATACTTATAAATGTGTTGGGTTATGTTAGAAACAATTTTTTTGGGAATTCATATGGTGGGTTGCCAAACTGCAGAACAGAGTAAGTTTCTGTTTCTGGTGTAGGCATGGCGCTGCTGTGCCCTAATTGTACTAGGGTGTAGCACAGCTGTGCTATACCCCAGAATCAGTTTCTCATTTCTGGTTGTGCTATGTGATGCTAACTTTGTCACGAACACATAATGCGAGCATTCTGACTTTATGAACACGATAATATGGTTTATATTGACATTAAATGCAAGACTAAAGTGATTAAACACACTAGCATACATGATTGAAAGTTAAGACTATTTCAAAGATAAGAAATTTTGGACTTTTCATTGTGAACTTGACCAAGACTTTTATCTTATAAGTTCTGACCATTTGAGTATATATATATGTGACTTCAATATATGTTGTAAAGGCATAAGAGTTATTTGTAAAGATGTCTTGTATGGGCTTAGTGTTAAATTTAAAGAAAGATTAGAATGAAGAAGCTAATGTTATCAAGTAATGAGTAAAGTACGTTATGACCATGCAAGCATGCATAATAGGGCTCATTATGCCTATAGATATCTTAGCATGAGCATCAGTTGGTTAATGTATGGTTTTCACTTATTCACACATAGTCATGAAAGGGAAATTTCTAAAATATGAACTATGTGAGTAAAGTATACATGTGTTGTCTAGATACAAGCATGACTACTGAGTATTGAATGATCAAGTTATAAGGCACAAATTATTGCATGACCTTTTTATGTTTTAATGACATTTAACTTGTAAGTTGAACTTGTGGTATTGAACTCAAGTATGATCATGTGTTATATGTGAACCTCTAGCATGTATGGATGTTAAAATATGTGTAATTGATGTGTTAGAGTTGGATAGAAGCCAGGAGAGCAAAGCTCAAACCTGGTCTGGCCAGGGGACAGCGCAACTACGTCGTTCCTAAGCCTAGACCAGGCGCAGCTGCGCCGTCCTGCAGTTTTACCAGATTTTGTTTTTGGTTCTGAAGTTCAAGGCATGCTTATATGATTTCTTTATCTTGTAATATGTGACCAATGTGCCACATAATGTGTTGAGAAGCTTGCTGTGTGATGACTTGATTCTTATTAGTGTATACTCATATTAGTTTACACATGCTAATTGAAAGACCAACTTGTTAACATTAGGTCGTTTCAACGCAAGTATTTAAAGCTAGAATTGTATTGTAGCTGAGCAAACATGCAAGTACCCTAAACCCTTGCATTACTTTCTTCGACGCATATCGTAAGCAAGTTCCCTAACTTTACTCAAAGTATTATTGAGCAAGTTTCCTTGAACTTCACTATTTGACTGTGAAAGTTTCCTATCCTTCTCATTCTGAATTAAGTAGGTTATTATTGAAATGAAAGTTATTCGTTTATGCTTGAACTTTATTTCCAAGCATGCTATTAAGTGGTTTAATTACCTTACAATTAATCCACATCTATATTATTGATATTCACACTTAGTGCATTTGAGTTCGTACAGTCTTGGACTTGTACTTCATTAAAGTTCTATAATTCTTGAACTGTGTCAGATAGTCTGAACCTTTGTTTGGTCAGACAAGTATATGAAGTTTTATACAAGCTATCCAAACTAATTGATGGTAAGGATTCTTAGACAGAAAGAACACCCCTTCTATGATAGGGGAGTACCCCAGGTATATAATATAAGATACAAAGAGCATATTTAAATGTTATACATGTACATGGTGTACGCGAGGCTGATCCCCTCAAGTACTTATTCTGTAGTCAGTAACCAAAGGATCAATTAGCTATTGATTCAATTGGAGTGTTATAGTTCAAAGTCTACTTGACTAGCAGTTATTCTAAAAGCAATCATTATCTTTGCTTATAATATTCATATTGTTGAATCCTTCAGATATTCATATTGTTGAATTCTTTGTCAGATATTTTCCTTTCATCATGATATATCCTTATTGTTGTATTTAAACTTGCTGAGCAAACTTGTTACTCATCCTTGCTATATCATGAATTATATTGCAGCTAAGCCCGAGACCTCAGGAAAGGACAAGGGTAAAGGAAAGATGTAAGATAGTCCCCAGGAGCAGACTTTACTATATGCCTAGTTAGAATTATTATTATGTAATGTGAACCCTAATTATTATTTTAGGGTATGTTTGTAAGATGATAATAAGGTTATCAAATCTTGGGACCAGTAACGCCTTTTGAATGAACGACGTACGTTTATTCTATTCTGCATTTTAGTTATCGTATGTTTTTTAGAGGTGGATGCTTGTATTTTATCATGATGACCGAACCGGGGTCAGAGCACCCGGTTTTGGGGGCGTCACAAAAACTCCTAAAAATGGACACATCACATAGCATGTAGCATTGCCACGATTCCCTAAGACTAAACTACATAAGTCTTTTTGTATGGATGCAATTGGTCCCGTTACCCGTTCAAAGTCTAAGAAGGCACTAAGCCTACAGCCAAACATGGCTACATCTGGTCAGCCTAATCCTACTTCTATCTCTCGCGAGGAGTTCGAAGGATTAAGCAATCAAATCATAGAGTTGGTTGTTCCGCTCAAAGAATTACACAAGTCAACTCAGGGTCCATAAATACCCGTCAACACAGAATCCTATGCACATGGAGGAATCAAGGGTCCGGACAAAGAAGTTTCAACACCTGAGTCTCAGTCTGATAAGACCAACAAAATCTCTGAAATCACCCATCTTAAAGAAGATCCAGGCACAGGTGTTATTAGGAAGAAGGATTTATAAAGGAAAGAGACCATTCGGTCTATCAAAGGGATTGGAGCATGTGGGAGTGTTTCATATTCAGACATTTGTATCTTCCCCGGGGTTCATTATCCAAAAAAATTCAAGACTCTCGATTTTGAGAAATATGATGGATTGGAAAATCCTTATACCCACTTAAAGGTATTCATTGGAGAGCTCGGATCCTATGCCGAGAATGAAAAGCTTATAATGCAACTATTTCAAAAAAGTATAACTGGAGAAGCCAGAACATGGTAGACCAGATTGGACAACTCCAAAATTCACAGCTGGGAGGAGTTAGTACATGCTTTCCTCAGTCAATACAACTTTCAAACTCAGATGGCTCCAAACCAGTATCAAATTACCAAGGTTAAGAAACAAGTCAATGAGTCATTAAGAGAGTATGCCCAAAGATGGAGGCGTCTGGCTGCTCAAGTTATCACCTCTATGACTGAGTCTGAAATGGTGATGACATTCATAGATATTTAGGAAGCTCCATTTTATGAGAGGGTCCTAGCTGGAATAGGCAAGCCTTTCTCAAAAATGATTAAGCACGGAGAAATGGCTGAAATGGGATTGAAATCAGAAAAGATTCAAGACCTTGCCGCTTTAAAAGCCGTAGCTAAGCACATCCAATCTGGGAGTTATGGGAACAACCCTCGGAGGGTCCATAAGAAGATAGAAGAGGATATTTCATTGATACTATAAGGACAAAAAGGCAATTAAAATTTTCCTATCTAGATGAGAAATGTAAGACCCCGAATTTTATGAAATAAAAGTATTCAATTTTTCTTATAATTACTATTCAGTAAATAGTTAAATTGATAAAAGTTTAAAGTTATGGGTGAAATATGAATTTTTTTTTCAAAATAAGCAAGTTGTTATAAAATAATCATTGTTGTCGGGGAATATTCGTTTAGTCGTGGAATATTCTTTCTGTCGGGGAATATTCGTACGACGGCGCAGCTATTTGTGGGCCCCATAACGAATAACTGTCGGGTGAAGAAAACGACAAATTTGAGTTTTTACAAATAACGGCGTAGTTGTTACCGTTAACACTGTTGGAATATCCGGTGGTTAAAATACAGTAATACGCGTTATTGCACAGTAGCACACGGTATTGCATAGTATTTTTGAAATTATTGATTCTTACGTAAGAAGGCACTACTCAATAATTGATGTTCAATATTTTATTATTGATTCAATAATTACTGCATTGATATTTTATATTATTGTTGTTTCAATAATTATTGCTGCACAGTATTTTCCTTTATCAGATCAATAATTCATATTATTTGAATAATATTATTAGATAACATTATTGTCAATGTCTAGAAAGTTCTGTCTAAGGAGAGGTTTGGTCATCTAATTGCGCGCCAGTAAGGAGAAATTCTTATTGGAAAGCCCCCTCTTTCCTGGGAACGGCCTGGTTGTCATAAATGTGATTCTGTAATATTATTTGTGAATAATTAATTATTGATTTATATGATAAGAAAATATTTATTTTATGTGGATATAAATGAGGGATATATTTTTGTGGTTAAAAATGAAGGAGTTAATGTTGAGGTTTTTATCAGTAGTTTTGTCGGAATGGAGGTATTAAAAATCAGGGTTTTTGAGATATTTTACGGGGATTATAATTTTTAATCCGACCGTTGGATCGTGGTAATTTTTGGATATGTTATACATATATAAGTTGAGTATATGTCCATAAATTTTGAACCGTTAAAAATGAACGTATGATTTGTTATGAATTTTAAGAGGTGGCTGATTCGAAAATCAGGTTATAAATCATTTTTTGTGGAAAATTCTAGAATTGGTGGGCCCCACTTGTGGTTGGTGAAGAAATGTGCTGAATTATATTTCAAATGTGGTGGGTGGGAATAGTAACAGGTAAAGCCATCAGGTTGCAGGTCAAACCTACCAAAATTTTCCTATAAATAGAGGGCTAAGTTAGAATTGAAAATCACACCAGAAACATAAGTTTTCTCTCTTTCTCTCTCTATATTATGAAGCATATTTTGTGAGTTTTTAGATACTCTGTGAGTTTCTATTCATCAGTGTAAGTTTCCTTCAGCCTTATACCGATCAGAAGTACTGCTCTTTTGAGGTAAGGGATAGTAAGGGATAGTAAGGGATAGTAAGGGATTTTAAGGGTTGTTATGTTTTTCAGTTTCGTAATTTTTCTGAATTTCAAAAATTCTGAAAAAATTTGAAATGATAGTTTGATGAGTTTTATTGATTGTGTCCAAAAATGGGGATTTTTAGATGTATAGATTGAGAGTTATGAATTTTATGAGAAAAGACTATTTTAAAAGTAACTGCTTATAATTTCTTGTGGTTAACTCCAAAATTGATGAAATTTTTATTGGGAGTACATGTATATGATGGAAGTATACTCTGTTAATTTCAGAATTTTTGGACAAAAGTACAATTTTTGATAAATGTCTAAATATTCGGCTGTTTTGACCATATGAAAAATAGTAAATGACTTTTAAAAATTTTGAGAAAAATATATGTTCACTATGGGACTATATTATGCTAAATCCCAGAAAAGAAATATTTTTGGAACTGATTTGGTATTTTTTATGAAAATAGTCTAGTTATGAGTAAATGAATTAAATATGTTTTGTGAAGAAAGAAAATTGGAAAATAGGATTTTATGGCTTGAGAATCCTATATGAGGTATATCCAGATTTTTGATGAGGGTTTTGGTTATTGATGATGAAATTGTAAGAGTTGGCATTTTATGATGATTAAATGCATTAATTAGTAAAGTGTAAACAATTAAAATAAATTGTTTATAAATTTAAGTAATGTTATTCTTTCAATATCATTATACCGAAATATTGGTATGGATTTTATTGTGGAATTTTTATCTTTTGTGTCAGGGTTACTATTCATGAGTTACTATTCACGATTTACTATTCATGAGTTACGAATATTACTCTTGAGATTAAAATTATATGTTGATCATATTATTTTTATCATCATATATAACATTTTTATAACCTTGATGTTGAAATTCTCCTTCGCTTGAGTGTAAAGATGGGTAAATTATTGGTATGTTCATGACAATGGGTTCTCTTTGGCCAGTAGTGCAAAGTTGAATTGTTGACTGGTATGATCATGACCATTGAATTTATAAGTGAATATCTTTAGCTTAAGTACAAAGGTGAATTGATTAACATGGTTATAATTATTGTTTATATAAATTCTAAAATAATTATATATTTCTTTGAGATATGAATATATTTGGCCTGTAGTGCAAATATGAATTGTTGATGAATATCTTTGGCATGTAGTGCAAAGATGGTCTGTTGATGAATATCTTTGGCCTGTAGTGCAAAGATGAACTGTTGTTGAATATCTTTGGCATGTAGTGCAAAGATGGCCTGTTGATGAATATCTTTGGCCTGTAGTGCAAAGATGAACTGTTGTTGAATATCTTTGGCCCGTAGTGCAAAGATGGTTTGTTGATGAATATCTTTGGCCGTAGTGCAAAGATGGATTTATTAGTATGATTATTAACAGGAAATGTGATTTGGTATAACCATGATCTTTGATGTTTCAGGTAAAGACAGGTGATGAAAATATTATTCGTCCTGGGTGCGAAGAAAAATTTAGAATCACAATTATGATTATGAGTTATTTATATTATTGTGGACCAGAACTGTTGATTGATGTTACAGGGATAAAACATTGTTGGTGGATTTTTAACATGGAGAAGATAATAGACTTTATAGTCTATTTGACTCTTCTAATGGATTGCATGTTCCGCTGCAACTATGGTTGAAATTTTTATCATTTACCATATGTTCTAAATCTCTGATTTATTATTGATGAAGGCTATTGATAATTTAATTATCTTTAGTCATGATATTCTTTACTGAGCTAGTTGTGCTCACCCTTTTGCTTCACAATTCCTTTCAGGTAATAAGAGTGTAGCTGGGTCGAGCGGGGGTAACAAGGGAATAGAACGGTGGTCATCATTTAGTAGTTATATTTGGTGAAGAAAATAGGGTGAGGCGAACCCAACGTTGGAAGGGTGTTTTGTCACTATCATACAAGATGTCTAACGACATACAACCTCGTGTCATCATAAGACAGGGATGTGCTCATCCACTTGCTGAGTATATATACGAGCACTACCTATATAATCTTGGTGTTTGTTTAAAGTATAATTTTCAATTAGAGACAGTAGAGATAATGATATGTCAAGAGAAGACTCACCATTGGGAAGAATATGATAGTAATCTTCTCGTTTTTCTTTGGGGTCTATTGGGTCAACCAAGGATAATTCTGTGGCCATATGATATCTATCATAACCTAGACGCGTGGCCTCCCATGTACGAAGGTTTCCTTGAGCACTTCCCAAAGATTCTAGTTTCTAAAACAGTTTTTGACTGTACCTTTATGTAAGGTACCTTTGTGAGGTGCTGATACATGATGGTGTCCAATGTCACATTTGGTATATATTTATATCCAAACTCACAGCATATGTGTTGTTGTATTTTGCACGACAATTGTTGTACTAAAGTTGTAGTTGTTTTCTGTACGATGTATTTGACGACTCAGAATGGGTTGGATGGAATGGACCTATTTTGGGGTTGTCACAGGTGGTATTAGAGCTTAGGGATATGATCTTTGGCGGAGATCGAAAAATAGAACTAGGAGGGGAGAGATGAGTAAATCCTTCGCTAGTGTGTCCTACCTAAGCTTATTTGTTGGTCAGTCATAATATCGATATATTATGTGATATGTTAATTTGTTAAATTAACCCTTGTTTTGAAGCTGTATTCTAGAATGATATATGAAATACAGGAGATGAGTAATGGAAAAATTATGATGACAGGGAAGATGGAATCTGAAATGAAAGGAATGTATTCTCAATTCTTTGAAATACCAGGTACGTAAATTTCGGGGACGAAATTTCATAAGGAGGGGAGATTGTAAGACCCCGAATTTTATGAAATAAAAGTATTCAATTTTTCTTATAATTACTATTCAGTAAATAGTTAAATTGATAAAAGTTTAAAGTTATGGGTGAAATATGAAATTTTTTTTCAAAATAAGCAAGTGGTTATAAAATAATCATTGTTGTCGGGGAATATTCGTTTAGTCGTGGAATATTCTTTCTGTCGGGGAATATTCGTACGACGGCGCAGCTATTTGTGGGCCCCATAACGAATAACTGTCGGGTGAAGAAAATGACAAATTTGAGTTTTTACAAATAACGGCGTAGTTGTTACCGTTAACACTGTTGGAATACCCGGTGGTTAAAATACAGTAATACGCGTTATTGCACAGTAGCACACGGTATTGCATAGTATTTTTGAAATTATTGATTCTTACGTAAGAAGGCACTACTCAATAATTGCTGTTCAATATTTTATTATTGATTCAATAATTGCTGCATTGATATTTTATATTATTGTTGTTTCAATAATTGTTGCTGCACAGTATTTTCCTTTATCAGATCAATAATTCATATTATTTGAATAATATTATTAGATAACATTATTGTCAATGTCTAGAAAGTTCTGTCTAAGGAGAGGTTTGGTCATCTAATTGCGCGCCAGTAAGGAGAAATTCTTATTAGAAAGTCCCCTCTTTCCTGGGAACGGCCTTGTTGTCATAAATGTGATTCTGTAATATTATTTGTGAATAATTAATTATTGATTTATATGATAAGAAAATATTTATTTTATGTGGATATAAATGAGGGATATATTTTTGTGGTTAAAAATGAAGGAGTTAATGTTGAGGTTTTTATCAGTATTTTTGTCGGAATGGAGGTATTAAAAATCAGGGTTTTTGAGATATTTTACGGGGGTTATAATTTTTAATCCGACCGTTGGATCGTGGTAATTTTTGGATATGTTATACATATATAAGTTGAGTATATGTCCACAAATTTTGAACCGTTAAAAATGAACGTATGATTTGTTATGAATTTTAAGAGGTGGCTGATTCGAAAATCAGGTTATAAATCATTTTTGGTGGAAAATTCTAGAATTGGTGGGCCCCACTTGTGGTTGGTGAAGAAATGTGCTGAATTATATTTCAAATGTGGTGGGTGGGAATAGTAGCAGGTAAAGCCATCAGGTTGCAGGTCAAACCTACCAAAATTTTCCTATAAATAGAGGGCTAAGTTAGAATTGAAAATCACACCAGAAACATAAGTTTTCTCTCTTTCTCTCTCTATATTATGAAGCATATTTTGTGAGTTTTTAGATACTCTGTGAGTTTCTATTCATCAGTGCAAGTTTCCTTCAGCCTTATACCGATCAGAAGTACTGCTCTTTTGAGGTAAGGGATAGTAAGGGATAGTAAGGGATTTTAAGGGTTGTTATGTTTTTCAGTTTCGTAATTTTTCTGAATTTCAAAAATTCTGGAAAAATTTGAAATGATATTTTGATGAGTTTTATTGATTGTGTCCAAAAATGGTGATTTTTGGATGTATAGATTGAGAGTTATGAATTTTATGAGAAAAGACTATTTTAAAAGTAACTGCTTATAATTTCTTGTGGTTAACTCCAAAATTGATGAAATTTTTATTGGGAGTACATGTATATGATGGAAGTATACTCTGTTAATTTCAGAATTTTTGGACAAAAGTACAATTTTTGATAAATGTCTAAATATTCGGCTGTTTTGACCATATGAAAAATAGTAAATGACTTTTAAAAATTTTGAAAAAAATATATGTTCACTATGGGACTATATTATGCTAAATCCCAGAAAAGAAATATTTTTGGAACTGATTTGGTATTTTTTATGAAAATAGTCTAGTTATGAGTAAATGAATTAAATATGTTTTGTGAAGAAAGAAAATTGGAAAATAGGATTTTATGGCTTGAGAATCCTATATGAGGTATATGCAGATTTTTGATGAGGGTTTTGGTTATTGATGATGAAATTGTAAGAGTTGGCATTTTATGATGATTAAATGCATTAATTAGTAAAGTGTAAACAATTAAAATAAATTGTTTATAAATTTAAGTAATGTTATTCTTTCAATATCATTATACCGAAATATTGGTATGAATTTTATTGTGGAATTTTTATCTTTTGTGTCAGGGTTACTATTCATGAGTTACTATTCACGATTTACTATTCATGAGTTACGAATATTACTCTTGAGATTAAAATTATATGTTGATCATATTATTTTTATCATCATATATAACATTTTTATAACCTTGATGTTGAAATTCTCTTTCGCTTGAGTGTAAAGATGGGTAAATTATTGGTATGATCATGACAATGGGTTCTCTTTGGCCAGTAGTGCAAAGTTGAATTGTTGACTGGTATGATCATGACCATTGAATTTATAAGTGAATATCTTTAGCTTAAGTGCAAAGGTGAATTGATTAACATGGTTATAATTATTGTTTATATAAATTCTAAAATAATTATATATTTCTTTGAGATATGAATATATTTGGCCTGTAGTGCAAATATGAATTGTTGATGAATATCTTTGGCATGTAGTGCAAAGATGGCCTGTTGATGAATATCTTTGGCCTGTAGTGCAAAGATGAACTGTTGTTGAATATCTTTGGCATGTAGTGCAAAGATGGCCTGTTGATGAATATCTTTGGCCTGTAGTGCAAAGATGAACTGTTGTTGAATATCTTTGGCCCGTAGTGCAAAGATGGTTTGTTGATGAATATCTTTGGCCGTAGTGCAAAGATGGATTTATTAGTATGATTATTAACAGGAAATGTGATTTGGTATAACCATGATCTTTGATGTTTCAGGTAAAGACAGGTGATGAAAATATTATTCGTCCTGGGTGCGAAGAAAAATTTAGAATCACAATTATGATTATGAGTTATTTATATTATTGTGGACCAGAACTGTTGATTGATGTTACAGGGATAAAACATTGTTGGTGGATTTTTAACATGGAGAAGATAATAGACTTTATAGTCTATTTGACTCTTCTAATGGATTGCATGTTCCGCTGCAACTATGGTTGAAATTTTTATCATTTACCATATGTTCTAAATCTCTGATTTATTATTGATGAAGGCTATTGATAATTTAATTATCTTTAGTCATGATATTCTTTACTGAGCTAGTTGTGCTCACCCTTTTGCTTCACAATTCCTTTCAGGTAATAAGAGTGTAGCTGGGTCGAGCGGGGGTAACAAGGGAATAGAACGGTGGTCATCATTTAGTAGTTATATTTGGTGAAGAAAATAGGGTGAGGCGAACCCAACGTTGGAAGGGTGTTTTGTCACTATCATACAAGATGTCTAACGACATACAACCTCGTGTCATCATAAGACAGGGATGTGCTCATCCACTTGCTGAGTATATATACGAGCACTACCTATATAATCTTGGTGTTTGTTTAAAGTATAATTCTCAATTAGAGACAGTAGAGATAATGATATGTCAAGAGAAGACTCACCATTGGGAAGAATATGATAGTAATCTTCTCGTTTTTCTTTGGGGTCTATTGGGTCAACCAAGGATAATTCTGTGGCCATATGATATCTATCATAACCTAGACGCGTGGCCTCCCATGTACGAAGGTTTCCTTGAGCACTTCCCAAAGATTCTAGTTTCTAAAACAATTTTTGACTGTACCTTTATGTAAGGTACCTTTGTGAGGTGCTGATACATGATGGTGTCCAATGTCACATTTGGTATATATTTATATCCAAACTCACAGCATATGTGTTGTTGTATTTTGCACGACAATTGTTGTAATAAAGTTGTAGTTGTTTTCTGTACCATGTATTTGACGACTCAGAATGGGTTGGATGGAATGGACCTATTTTGGGGTTGTCACAAGAAATTATTCCCCTTTTCAAGCACAGTCTTCAAACCCTCCATTGCCAAAAAGTGAAGAAGTCAGACGTACAATAGTGTTCACACCCTTAGGGGATTCACTCGAAAACATTCTCAAACTTCTGATAGATCAGAAGAAAATAACTCATCTCCTTCCACCAGCCAACCCAAGTGGAAAGGGTTTCAATGCAAGCAAGCTATGTGCTTACCATGCTGGAGCTCCAGGCCATGACACTTCAGATTTAATTGACAATGGTGAGATTGTGGTGACCAAGCCCGACCAACCTCACGTTCAAAACAACCCTCTCCCTCAACACAAGGAAGAGAAGGTTAACATGATTAACTAGGGCAGTGGACAGAGCTCAAACTATGTGGGTGGTGTATCCCAAATTAGCAAGGATAATTCTTACAGATGGGACTATTCACATTTCCAGTTCATGATGGAACGAGAGTTAAAGACTCTTGGCGAACAAGTCAATCAATTGGCAGAACTGGTAATTCATCAACACCAAGTCACACGTCAGTTGTTCAGTCAAGAGCATGCTAGACTCCTTTATCTTATTATAAACACTCCATCACGTATTCCAGAAAATGAAACATTGGAGGAAAAGATTGCTAGAAAAGTAAAAGCTAAAGCCTGTCCGGACTTTTCCAACAAAAGGGAATTCACCTATTTAGGCCAACCAATGGAAGAGATATTGCAGATGCTGATTAATGACAGAAAAATCATAGCACTGCTACCTCTAGTCAACCCACGCTCAAAACAGTTTGATGTTAATGGAGTATTCTAATACCACTCCCACTCTCGCGGTCACAACACTGAGGAATGCTAAGCACTCTGCCATCTTATTCAAAACATGATTGATAGTGGTGACCTGCCAATGGTAGATAATAACGCTGTATCATCTGACAGTGGGAACATATTTCCTCCAGGACGGAAGGAAGTTGTAGCAGTTATATCCTCTGGAAGAGACTTGGCTGCCACGCCACTTACAATTCAACCAATTCAGCTCAAAAGCATTGAAAACCCATTGAAAGTGGCTGCACTAAAGCCAATCATATTGCCGTTCAGGCCACAGTATCTTGTCATCAGCCTTCAGAAAGTGCCATATAACTATGGAGAAACTAAAAGATCTACATCCAACACAACTGGTGTAGTGTTTAAAGAAAATCCATTGTATCTTCCTCAACGGGTGATGAAGCTTATCATCAAATCTAAGGGGAAAGTGGCCATGGAGAAGATTGAAGAATTCCTCCGCAAGATGGGAAATAATAAAGACAAGGTGGTTCAAAGCTTGAAAGAAGCTCCACAATAGATTTCTATTCTGGACTTGGTTTTCTCTTCAGAAGATCACCGGAAGGTCTTATGAAAAGTACTAGAAGAAGCCCACTTATCAAAGACAGTGGATGTCGAAAAATTCCATAATCTAGTTGATCATATCTTCAATAGCAATGCGATATCCTTCACCGATGATGACATACCTCCCAAAAGGGATGTGTCATTGCAAATCGTTACACATAGTGGTTATGTCTTCTGGATATGTTATCAGAGGAGTGCTAATAGATGGAGGATCATCCTTAAACATCTGCCCAATTCAAGTTCCCAGCCAGACATGGATAACTGGATTAGGCTACTCCTCTGGGTCCACTCACAGGAACCCACACAAGCATAAACTGGTTCCTTCATCTATAAGGTGATTGCCTAAACTTACAGGTGATAATCCTGTACAGCCTTTATTAAAGGTCCATGCCCTGTGGTAACCATATTGTTTCCTAAGCCGATACCAGATAAAGGAAAGGAAGTCCTGATTCCAGACCCGGAGGTGGAAGAAAGGAATCGAAGGCACAAATAAGAGATAAAAAGATATATGTCAAACATGCGCGTCCTGATCCATACGGAGGGTATGAATAGAGACATCCCAGATGATGATTATCCAGACATCATGGTCATCATTCAAGAGAAGTAGGATGATAATAGCCCCTTCATCACAGCTGTCCACCAGGACATGACACTTGGCAATTGGAGCAGCACTCCTTGCATTTGTCGGCAAGGGTTAAAAGGGCAGAAACTCCCTCTGCCTTGTAGATAGAAAATAACTGCTTACTTTTTTTATACAATATTAGTTGTTATTTTTATCGTTATATGCTAACACTTTGTACGATTGAACAGTTTCATATATTAAGTGAAAGCATTTTATTTCAGGATTGTAAAGATAGATATGGCTAAACTTGCTGATGACGTGCTTATTCTTCACAAGGACTATAACTTTGATGTAAAGTTGGACTCAGACTTGATGGAGATTGAACAAGAGGATTATAAGATACCTCAGGAGATCAAAGAATGGGTCAAAGATAAACCCAAGCCAAATATTGATCAAACCACCTCTTTTAACCTTGGAACCTCAGAACACCCCAAATAAATCTAGATTGGTACGGACCTTACTCCAAACCAAAGAAATGACATGGTTACTCTATTGACCCAATTCTAGGATGTGTTTGCATAGTCTCATGAAGACATGGTCGGTTTGTCCATTGACATCGTCATTCATCGCCTTCCCATCTAAGAGGGATTCAGACCAGTCAGGCAGAAACTCAGGTGATTAAAACCTGAGTGGAGTCTAAAAGTTAAAGAAGAAATTGTGAAATAATTTCAAGCCGACATCATCATGGTGTCAACATACCCTGAGTGGCTGTCCAACATAGTCCCCGTGCCTAAACCTAGAGGAAAGGTGCGAGTTTGTGTGGATTATAGGGATCCGAACAAAGCTTATCTCAAGGATAGCTTTCCTGTGCCATTCATCCACATACTCATTGACAATACAGCTCAATATGACATATACTCCTTTGCTGACTGTTTTGCTAGGTACCATCAAATCTTGGTTGCTAAAGAGGATCGTGAGAAAATTGCATTCAACACTCTTTGGAGAACCTTTTGCTATAGACGGTTGTCATTCGACCTCATCAATGCCCGAGCTACCTATCAGCGAGCCATGATGGCTCTTTTCCATGATCTAATGCATAAAGAGATAGAACTCTATGTGGATGACATCATTGTCAACTTAAAGCTGAATCCAGCTAAATGCGCCTTTGGTGTTAAATCAGGCAAGCTGCTAGGATTCCTAGTCAACAACAAAAAGATTGAGCTGGATCCTATGAAAATTCAGGCTATCACAGAAATGCCCATACCTCAGACAGAGAAGGAAATACGGGGTTTTTTTTGGAAGAATCAACTTTATTGGGAGATTTCATATGTTGATTTGATGTTTTAAAGTAAATTCTCACGATTATATGTAAAGTCCTTCAAGGAATATTTGTACAAGGACTTAGTGATAGATCAAATTTGTTAGGTTGATCTAAGCTTTTAATGTTTATCATTCTGTAAATGGATGTATAGATGAAGAGATCAAAGATGTTAGGTTGATCTATATCTTGAGATGTAATAGATAGGCTTCAATGAGATCGTAGTCTATCAAACTGATCAAGAGATTGCAGAAAGCCAAGGCAGAATTGTAGAGCTTCGAGGATCGTAGTGTGCCCGCCTTGAAGGGTGGGAGCTGTCGTTTACACTCCTAAATTAACCTCACTTTCACTTTACAAATTCAAACAATTAGCACAGTAGTAAGCAAGGATCGATCCCACAGAGAGTGATTTGTTTTATATTTATCCTATGATTTCTAATGAAAAGGAGATTTTTAATTAATTAACTAAATTAACAAGAATAAAGTAATAAGAATAAACAATGAATAAAAATCTTCAGTTCTTTAGTTCAGTATCACCTTTTTACAATAATAGATTAATCAAGTGTAGCATTATTTATCCTTCAATGAAACTAATAGCCCTAGGTAACAACAAGCTCTGCTACCCGAAACTCCCCTTAGATTGTCACTCAATGAAACAAGCGATTCTAACAATTATATAACCTAGAACAAGCTCTCTAGATTTAATATAATAACAGCATTAAGAATTAGGGAATTAGACTATTCCAAGCAACAAACACATAAGCTCGGATTGTTTAACTTGTCTTCTGATAATCATAGCAATACTCAAAAGCTTGTCCACAATCAGGTATTACTAATTACTACTTGTGATTAGAAACAATATCAATAACACGTAATATTATTCCTTGATCTAGCATATAATATTCGTTAACCAACTCAATCCTGCAGAAATCAAATCAGTTAAGCCAAATAGCATTCAAAAATTAAATCAGATTATCAAGAATGAATTTCATGTGAGAAGGAATAAATAATGAATACTCAATTAACCATTAATTATAAATAAGGTTCAACATCCCTTAGAACTGAATAAAAAGAACTTAGCGCATGTCTTCAATCTTTCAATGTTGTAGATGAGAGAATGTAGTAGATGATTGAATGAATAAAACCCTGACTCTCATCCTCTATTTATAGTGCTAGACAAAATCCTAAATTCTATAGGAAGTAGAAATCCAAATCCTAAAATGAATTACAGATTACACCAATTTCCATAAAGAAATAGAATTCTATTTGGAAATAAATCTTAGTCTAAAAGAAATCCTAATTACAATAGAATTGTAAAAACTATTCTTCTAGAATCTAAAATTCAGATTTGAAATTGGAATTAAATCCCACAATTATCATGTGCTTAAACTCATTGCCGCGTGAATCCAAATCCGTTTATGATACTAATTGTTGAATTCTTGATTTGTTAGGAATCCCGTAAACCTCCTCCAATTTATTTCCAAAATCATGAAACCCCTTCAATTGTACCTAAAATAAAAATATAAAAATAATGAGTTTATTTAGGCACAAAATAAATACAAAAGATTAAGTATTAAGGAATAAAAATATAACATATTTCATACTCATCAAATTCCCCCACACTTATCTTTTTACACGTCCTCGTGTAAACCAAAAATTTGATTTTCAAAAAAAATTCTATTCAACCATAATGTCAAAAGATTTCAAGGTACAAATCATGACTATCAACACTAAATTTACAAACATTTAATCAATGCCTTGTCAGTTAACTCACAATGAACAACCTTACTATTTCACCAATGAATTTCATTAAACCAAATTGTAACCACATAAGAAACTTTCCTAAAATCTACATACTTACTCAACTTAGTTACCATGGAGCAAAAATCGTGTATACTGACTCGCAACCAAGAACAAATTTTTCTTGCTTTTTAAGTTTTTTCATAGAACCTTCTTTTTAGCACAGATGAATGTATTTTCATGCTTCTTTTTTTTCGTATATTTTTTTTCTTTTCTTGACATGTGCAATGTCTCCTTTTCTTAGGCTTTTCAGAGTTACCCATTAGCGAACTTTCCACCAACGACTCCCAAACTAGATGATCTTAGGGCGCTAGGTGTAGAGACACCCCTAAGGCTTACTTATTCAAGTAACAAAGGCCACAAAAGTCGACTAGTCAAGCTGCTTTTATCCATCACACTTTTCAGCGTGAATACCGATGCTTCCCGAGACTTAGATACCCAGTTATTTCGCACAATGGACATTGAAGCAGATTTTCAATTTTCTTTTTTTTTTCTTTTTTTTTTCATTCATCATTATTTCACATGGTTCTGCAACAATATAAGCAAGTTAAACAGTTCTAAGTCATGAAATTAGTGCACATAGACAACTCCACAAATAACTTAACCAAATAAACATGTTTCTCATATTCAAGTACTCATGTATCACAAATTTAATTTAAATCAGTTACTATGGATCATGGCTTAGTCTTCATCATTCATTAACCAACTAAGCATTAAATAGAATTTGAAATTTAGTATTAATTTTTAATTTTTGACTTTAACCTTTTAACACATAGCCAAATAGAATCATGAAATCAAATTTTTTTAAAAAAAATTCAAATGCATCAATTTTTCAAATTCTCCATCAAAATAGGATCAATATTCCTACATAAATAAAAACTTAAATCTTTCCCCCACACTCAAACCTTACATTGTCCCCAATGTAAAAAAATCATGTAAAGAAGAAAATACTACTAGCTAACATGTAATAAAAAAAACTAAAAAGTGAAGGGATAGAAAAATCAAATCTGAGATCTTGGGTTGTCTCCCAAGCAGCTGCCCTTGTTTAATGTCATTGGCCTGACATCATCCTTCTCATCCTATGTAATTGGACTTGTGTACTTCAAGTGGACTGGTAACAGCTTCAATTCTTCATTAGGAGCATCCTTCAGATCCTGATTTTGCTCCATTCCAGCCCTTAAATCCTCCTTGTATAATTGTATTTGATCAAAAGATTTCTGCACTATAGAGTCAACAACATCAGTAGAAAAAATAGAATTAATATTACCAAGATACCTTTTAACTTCATATATGCTGAACTGGACATGTGCCTCATCCAATTCCATAGTTAAGGTCCCATGGTATGTATCATGTAGTGTTTTTATTGTTTGCACCGATGTATCCTCTATATCCTTTTTGTAAATATCTGCAGAACTTATCAAATTGTTCTCCTCTTCCTCTTGTTCATCCTTTTCAGACTTTGAATACCTGATTTCTTCAAATTTAGTAGTAGTCTCGAGCACATCCAACTGATTTCCACTAGTGAACTCCTTATCATCTTTAAGTTCTTGTTCTCTATTCGCCATTTCTTCTAGGAATTTTTCATTAGACTCTCTATACCACGTTGAATTTTTTCCAACTTTCCAATTCCTTGTTAGAACTTGGGGAAAAGGTAGTTTCGGTTCATAAGCTGAAAGAGGTGAAAATTTATGCTTGAATACATCATTGTTGTTTGTTTCACTATTGTCTGACTTATTTTGTGTTGACTTTTCTTGTTGTTGATCCTCTGCACCACATCGCAATGTTATGGCACTTACATTTTCAACAGTTTGAGAAAGTAACCTTCCTACTGTGGTTGCAAGTTGACCAACTTGGTCCCTCAAATCTTGAACAGAAGTTCTTGTCTCCTGCTGGAATTGTTGTGTCTGACTCATGAACTGTTGTGTTTGGTTCATGAATGACTTAAACATATCCTCCATAGATGTCCCAGAATTGACAGGTACTTCTTGATTTTCTGTGTGGTACTGAGGTTGAGCTTGCTGAATACCTTGCGTATTCCTTGTAGCCATTTGTCGAACTAAAATAGTTAAATCAGAAATATGCTGCTCCAAGTCTCTCGTGCTTATCCCATTTACCCTTTGTGGTGTGTGATCCATCTTAGTTCTATACTGTTGTGAGTTAGCTGCCATGTTTGCAATTAAGTTCCTTGCCGCTTCTGGAGTCTTGTCTACCAGTGCTCCTCCACTTGCTGCATCAATCATGCTTCTTTCCATTGGTAGCAACCCCTCATAGAAGTACTGGATCAAGTAATGTTCATCAATTCCATGAGGTGGACAGCTGTAACACAACTTCTTGAACCTTTCCCAATACTCATAGAGATTCTCTCCATTGAACTGTCTGATTCCACATATCTCCTTTCTTATTTCGGTAACTCTTGATGCAGGAAAATACCTCTCCAAGAATAACCTTTGCATATCAGTCCATGATCGTATTGATCCTGAAGGTAGATAGTATAACCAGTCTTTAGCCAAATCTGCTAATGAGAATGGAAAAAGTCTAAGCTTTATCTGCTCCTCTGCCACTCCTTGTGCTTTCATCGTCGAACACACCACATGGAACTCCTTTAGATGCTTATATGGATTTTCACCTGTAAGACCACGAAAAGTAGGCAAAAGATGAATTAGTCTAGAGTTAAGTTCAAAAGCAACATCTAAAGTAGGATACTCAATACAAAAAAATGGTTGAGTCAGATCAGGAGTAGCCAATTCTTTTAAAGTTCTGTTATTGTGTGGTACCGCCATCTCTTCCACTTCAAGTGATGGAACAAGAGCTTCTTTTGTATCTACAGTTTTTTCTATCTCTTGATCAAAATTTAAGTCGACAAAGTTAGAGGATTGAGTCATAAAACAAAAAGAAAAAGAAAATAATAAAAATAAACGAAAACAAAGAATAAACAAAAACAAATAACACTCCCCGGCAACGGCGCCAAAATTTGGGAGCTGTCGTTTACACTCCTAAATTAACCTCACTTTCACTTTACAAATTCAAACAATTAGCACAGTAGTAAGCAAGGATCGATCCCACAGAGAGTGATTTGTTTTATATTTATCCTATGATTTCTAATGAAAAGGAGATTTTTAATTAATTAACTAAATTAACAAGAATAAAGTAATAAGAATAAACAATGAATAAAAATCTTCAGTTCTTTAGTTCAGTATCACCTTTTTACAATAATAGATTAATCAAGTGTAGCATTATTTATCCTTCAATGAAATTAATAGCCCTAGGTAACAACAAGCTCTGCTACCCGAAACTCCCCTTAGATTGTCACTCAATGAAACAAGCTCTTCACAAGATTCTAACAATTATATAACCTAGAACAAGCTCTCTAGATTTAATATAATAGCAGCATTAAGAATTAGGGAATTAGACTATTCCAAGCAACAAACACATAAGCTCGGATTGTTTAACTTGTCTTCTGATAATCATAGCAATACTCAAAAGCTTGTCCACAATCAGGTATTACTAATTACTACTTGTGATTAGAAACAATATCAATTACACGTAATATTATTCCTTGATCTAGCATATAATATTCGTTAACCACCTCAATCCTGCAGAAATCAAATCAGTTAAGCCAAATAGCATTCAAAAATTAAATCAGATTATCAAGAATGAATTTCATGTGAGAAGGAATAAATAATGAATACTCAATTAACCATTAATTATAAATAAGGTTCAACATCCCTTAGAACTGAATAAAAAGAACTTAGCGCATGTCTTCAATCTTTCAATGTTGTAGATGAGAGAATGTAGTAGATGATTGAATGAATAAAACCCTGACTCTCATCCTCTATTTATAGTGCTAGACAAAATCCTAAATTCTATAGGAAGTAGAAATCCAAATCCTAAAATGAATTACAGATTACACCAATTTCCATAAAGAAATAGAATTCTATTTGGAAATAAATCTTAGTCTAAAAGAAATCCTAATTATAATAGAATTGTAAAAACTATTCTTCTAGAATCTAAAATTCAGATTTGAAATTGGAATTAAATCCCACAATTATCATGTGCTTAAACTCATTGCCGCGTGAATCCAAATTCGTTTATGATACTAATTGTTGAATTCTTGATTTGTTAGGAATCCCGTAAACCTCCTCCAATTTATTTCCAAAATCATGAAACCCCTTCAATTGTACCTAGAATAAAAATATAAAAATAATGAGTTTATTTAGGCACAAAATAAATACAAAAGATTAAGTATTAAGGAATAAAAATATAACATATTTCATACTCATCAAAGGGCCTCTTCGAAAATCGTAGAGTGGTCCCAACGTTTGCCGAGCCAACTCAGAGATCGTAGTGTGCTCTCGAAAACATAGAGTCTGCAAGATAAGCAAGTAAAGATCGTAGTGTGCCAGACCTTAAGAGAAATCGTAGTCCTCTCACATCAGATCAAGCACTAAGGTGGCAAGACACCACGATATGAATCATAGAGTATCATCTGCCTCTGTCAGAAGCATCGAGCCCTGACCATTTATTTAAAGATAAATCTCAACAAATGTGGAATGGGTTATAAATGTTGAAGTACTCACCAGTCCCGATGGCATAAAAGATATCCTTAGTATGCAATAAAGAAGCGTATTAAAGAAGCTAAGGAAAGGACCATGGGTTAGAGGAAAACACCTTTTTAGGTGTTAGGTGAGAAAGCAGTCTGTTGTGTCAGTGGGCCAGAATGCAATTCAGAAGATGTGCAGAAAAGTCTCCATCAAAGTTCAGAAATGCCAAACGCATTTAATGCCTCAACGGATGGATCCAACGGATAGATTTTAAGGATTACATATATGCCAAACATCTGCAGATGAAAAGAGACAAGCAAGCATTGAACAAAAAAACTGAAGAACACTCAACGCTCAACTCTACGATCTGAGAAAAAGAGAAAGCTTGCTTAGCTACTCAGTTCTTTCGAACAAGTGCTTAACTTCAACTTAGTAGCACCAACCAAGAACTCAACAACTACCAATCAACTGAAGTAAGAGTTACAAGTCAGAAGGACTTGAAGAGTTCTAAGTGAACTGTGAAGAACCAAGTCTGCTGGACTTGAAGAGTTCAAGAGTGAACTAAGAAGTGCCTAGACTACTAGTCTAGAAGGAATCTGTGAGATTCAAAAAGTGTAAAAGATATCATTAGTGGATTTTCTACTCGAGGAGTAGAAGAGTGGACTAGGAGCTTTAAGTGCTCTGAACCACTTAAAACTATTGTGTCTCTTACATTCTTGCTATAACTGCTATAACTGTTATAACTGCCTCACTCTCATTAACCCATTATATCTAAAAGGGAAAACAAACAAATATTAATTCCGTTGTGTTTGAATCATTATCAAATCGAACAAAGTAAAACAAAAAGAATTTTAAATATATATTCAACCCCCCTTCTAGATAACTATTGTGCATCCATGAAGTAATAATTGGTAACAAAGCAGGTTCTACCATATAGCCTACAAAGCTTAAGTTGATTCAATGGCACATTTACCAAGAGAATCAAAGACTGGAGGAGGCAGCAAGCCACCTATGTGCAACAAAGATAAATTCGCCAATTGGAAAGTTCGGATGCAAGCATACATGGATTCAGTAGATGAAGATTTATTTGCAACTGTTCAAAATGGGCCCTACATTTCAACAAAGCTTGCACCAACTACAGACGGTCCAAATAGAATACAAATCAAAGTCAAAGAGGAGTGGATAGACAACGAAAAGAGAGATGTTCAACTCGATAAAAAGGCTAAGAACATTCTGTTTCAATCCTTAGAAGACGATCTATTCAAAAACGTGGTCAACAGCAAAACAACAAAGGAGGTTTGGGAAGAACTACTCATCATGCACGAAGGAACAAAAGAAGTCAGATAAAATAAACAATCTCTTTTGACTCAGCAATATGAGATGTTTGCACACGTTCAAGGAGAAAACATCACTACCACCTACGAGAGATTCAATGTTCTGCTCAACTCCCTACGAGCCTATGAAAAGATCTATCCAAATAAAGATCTAATCATAAAGTTCATGAGAGTCTTACTAAGCAAGTGGGATGCCAAAACCACTACCATTAGAGAATCAAAGAATCTCCATGAAATGACTGTCAAACAGTTATATGGTAACCTTCTTACATACGAACGGGAGCTGACTTAACGAGCAGAAACTCTATCTGAAGGAAGAAAGAAGGATAAGGGTGTTGCTCTCAAAGCAACTGAAAACACCTCCAAAGTAAACCCTTAAAATGACTCTGACTATGATGAAGATGATGATGAGGACTTTGCAATGCTGGTGAAAAGACTCAAAAGATTCATGCGTCAAGGCAAAATCAGCAAACCAAAGAAAGTCAACTAGATCAGCCAGGAGTAGATTAATGATCTATGCTACAACTGCAAGAAGTCTGGCCATTTCATTGCTAACTATAACAAACCTCTCAGGTAAGAACTAAAGAAGAAATCACATTCAAAGAAGGAATTCAAAGGCAACAAAAAGCCTAGAAGAGAGACAAAGGCCTTGTAGCTGGAGGATCATGTAATGATTAAGACAATGACTCAACTCCCGAATCTGGAGATGATGAAGATCCTCAAATGGCTAATCTCTACCTGATGGCCAAGCATGCTAAGGATAAACAGAACTCCAACATACATGAAGTAAGTATAGATGAGGTATTTGATTTTAACTCTCCTACTGTAGACATTGATGATTTAAGAACTGCACTGCATGTCATAACATCTGATCTGCATTAATACATGAAATGGTTCAGAGTTCTGTCAAAGGATTATTCACTTCTTCAAGAGGAGAAAAAGAAAGTTCAAGAAGAATTGGAAACAACCCTTCTAAGTACTGACTCTCTCTCTAAGCTTGAAGCTGAGAATAAGCTCTTAAAACAGACCAATGATCTCAATGCACAAAGAGAGTCAAGTCTAACATCTAAAATTGAGGAACTAGAAAAGACTATCTCTACATGAAATAAATTCTCTTCATCCATGGACTACCTGCTCTCTAGTCTGAGAAGTGCATCTGACAGAACAAGTTTATACTTGGGAGAATTCACCATAGAGCCATGCGTGGAAAAGGTAAAGGAAACTAGCACTAATAATGCTTCAAGTTTTAGTAGAGGCATTACATTTGTGAAATCCTCATAGAAAGAAGAACCAGCCCAACCATGTTCTTCTGATTCAATCCATATTCCAAAGAATAAAGGATCTCATGCTTGTCTGGGTTTCAGGAAGGAGAAAAGTAACCCAACCACTACTGTCCAACCTCGAAGGATCGTAGAGTCGAGCAAAATCAACTCCACGAGCCAACTGGGAAGGAACAGTAGAGGAAATGTGCACTCATCTCAAATCATGAGATACAAGGACACATGGAAGAAGGAGAAACAGTTTAACAGAAGGATGGTTGTCTACCACACTAGCTGTTGATCAGAGGTTATAGTACTCATGTAGTACTACACGATCTAACAACAACCGTGGTCATAATGTGTACCAAATGAAAGATCTAAAGACCTAAAGTAGTTGTCAGAATGTTTCTGGGCTGCCCAGATTTTTCAGTCATGGTCGGTCAACGCTGTTGTTGACCTTAAATCTGTTAATCTATTCATGTTAAGTGTGTTCTAGACGTCGGGCTGTGTAGAGTATCTATCCGGGTCCATGAATCAAGCAAAGTTCAAGTCTAAACATCATCAAGCCGTAAAATCTAAGGCATTAAAAAGGCCATCAGAGATGTTCTTCATTTCTGGGTTACCCAGAAATGAAGAAGAATTTTGAGTGACCACTTTTGAACTTCCACTACTTGTTGTTCGTGTGATATTTTTGTGATCTATCGATTTCAGGTTGTAGAAAACATGTAAGACTACAGATCCATTACATAAAACCAATAAAGCAACAACACAACAAGAAGATCTAGTTCGGTCAAAGTCTGTCAGAGATAGCGTTCATCTATTTTCTGGGTTACCCAGAAACAGAAAACGTGATCGCTTTACCTACTTTGACCAGACACTATATTCACTTAGTTTGATGATTAGGAGATTTTAAGGCATAATAATGTAGTACATATACCAAACTACAACTTAGATTCCAGAACCATAACAAAACATCAAAACACTGTCAGATCTGAACCCATGAATATCTTGTTAGAGCCTTCTGGGCACGATCTGGGTTTTCCAGAAACTGAAAGTTATGGTCGGTCAACGATGTTTGACCAGCCATAACTTTCAATCTGTACATGGTATGACCTTGATTCAAGTTTCATAGTAAAGTCCTAACATCATACTACAAGTTGAACCCTTTAAACAATAAAAACACATAACATACAAAGATCTACAGGGTCTGACATTCGGTTGTCAGACACAAAAAAAAATATTTTCTAAATTTTTAAAAAGTTCAAATCTGAGCCTGTAGATGTTATGGATCTAACATCTAGCAACACAGATTATCATTATATACCACTAACAACATATTTTAACACTTAATCATAACATCTAACATAACCTTCAAGATCAAATTGTAAATTAGGGTTTTGTACCTCTCTTTAAAATATCTTGATTCTTAGCTCCTAATCTGTTTGTGGATTTTGTGGGGCTTGATTTTGGAACTGAAATGCCTTGTATTTTCGGAGGTTTGGTAGAGATAAAAGTTGCTTGAGAGTTAGATGGCCAAAATGAGAATTTTTGGTAGTTTTCTCTCTCATAATCTATATGTACAACATTTATGCAATGTATGTGGATGTGTAATGGCTGAGATTTGTATCTTATAGGATCATAGCTTATAGACTAGGGTGGCTTGCCAAGATCTTGCTTGATTTTGTTACCAATAATTCAAGAATGGGACAAAAAGGGTAACATGGTCATTTGTATTTTAATTTTAAGGGTATTCTTATCCAAGTTACTTAAATCTAGGGTATAATAACTAGATTTTAAATCTTAAAGTTTTTCAAATAATTTGTAGGGTTTGAAAAATTAAAATTAAAGTGTAATAAAATTTTAATTAAAACACACTAATTAAAATTATGGTTTTTAATAGAAAATTAGGGTTTAAATAATTACAATTCCTTAATCTCATTAGGGTTCCCAAATTAACAATTAGGGTTTCCTAAATGACATTATAATTTATTAAAATAATAATTAGGATTTTTAATTTTAACAATTAGGTTTCCTAATTAGCAAATTAGAGTTTCTAATTTAATTTAGGTTTTTTTTTTCAAATATAAATTAGGTATTTCCTAATTAACATAAATTCTATAATATGCAACATAATTCACATAACACAATTTCTGACCGATCTTAAACTCTGGTTTTGAGTTTCCAATTATGGTTTATGACAGTAATACAAGGGTTTGTCGTGATACACTATAATTGACTAACTATTATCCTTCTACACATATACAGTATATATTCATAACACTGAAAAATTAAAATATAAATTATATTATATTATTATTCTCATCCCTTGAACAAAAATCTAAATTTAGGGTTTGGATTCCATATCTGATTTATCTAACATATATAACATTATTAAATAAGTTAAAAATAATTAACTTAAATAATCTGAACTAAAATTCATATACTAAAATAATAATTATAATATTCTAATAATCATTTCATATATTATTTAAATAATATAAAAATCATATTTTCATAGAAAATAAATAATAAGGTCATTTCTATAATAAAATTAATTATTTTAAGAATATACTTTATAATGATCAATAATTTTGAAATAAAATTATTTGAAATTATTCATGTAATAAATAAATTTTATTTATCACATAAATACATACACATTACCTGGCGCATATTCCCTTCTTTAAGAATAAAAAAAAAATTATTTGCAAAATTTCTCATTTATTTGTATAGAAAAGTATCGGGTTATTACAAACCCAGTACCTCGAACTATGAGCCTCTTTTAACACTTACTCCTTTAATTTCGTCTCATTCGGAACCCAAACTCTTCCTTCAAATCTTAATAATCCCTCATTATTAAGACTATATGTAAGACCCCGAATTTTATGAAATAAAAGTATTCAATTTTTCTTATAATTACTATTCAGTAAATGGTTAAATTGATAAAAGTTTAAAGTTATGAGTGAAATATGATTTTTTCAAAATAAGCAAGTGGTTATAAAATAATAATTGTTGTCGGGGAATATTCGTTTGGTCGTGGAATATTCTTTCTGTCGGGGAATATTCGTACGATGGCGCAGCTATTTGTGGGCTCCATAACGAATAACGGTCGGATGAAGAAAATGACAAATTTGAGTTTTTACAAATAACGGCGTAGTTGTTACCGTTAACACTGTTGGAATACCCGGTGGTTAAAATACAGTAATACAGTGTTAACTGTTGTTACCGTTAACACTGTTCAATATTTTTTTTTATTGATTCAATAATTGCTACGTTGAAATTTTATATTATTGTTGTTCAATAATTGTCACTGCACAGTATTTCCCATTATCAGATCAATAATTCATATTATTTGAATAATATTATTAGATAACATTATTGGCAATGACTAGAAAGTTCTGTCTAAGGAGATGTTTGGTCACCTAATTGCGCGCCAGTAAGGAGAAATTCTTATTGGAAAGCCCCCTCTTTCCTGGGAACGGCCTGGTTGTCATAAATGTGATTCTATAATATTATTTGTGAATAATTAATTATTGATTCATATGATAAGGAAATATTTATTTTATGTGGATATAAACGAGGGATATATTTTTGTGATTAAAAATGAAGGAATTAATGTTGAGGTTTTATCCGTATTTTTGTCAGAATGGATGTATTAAAAATTAGGGTTTTTGAGATATTTTGTGAGGGTTATAATTTTTAATCCGACCATTGGATCGTGGTAATATTTGGATATGTTATACATATATAAGTTGAGTATATGTCCACAAATTTTGAACCGTTAAAAATGAACGAATGATTTATTATGAATTTTACGAGATGACTGGTTCAGAAATTGTTGAATTTTCGGAGTTTATCATTTTGGTGGAAAATTCTAGAATTGGTTGGCCTCACTTGTGGTTGGTGAAGAAATGTGCTGAATTATATTTCAAATGTGGTGGGTGGAAATAGTAGCAGGTAAAGCCATCAGGTTGCAGGTCAAACCTACCAAAATTTTCCTATAAATAGAGGGCTAAGTTAGAATTGAAAATCACACCAGAAACATAAGCTTTCTCTCTTTCTCTCTCTATATTATGAAGCATATTTTGTGAGTTTTTAGATACTTGGTGAGTTGCTATTCATCAGTGCAAGTTTTCTTCAGCATCATATCCGATATCCAGTCAGAAGTACTGCTCTTTTGAGGTAAGAGATAGTAAGGGATAGTAAGGGATTGTAAGGGATTGTAAGGGATAGTAATGGATTTTAAGGGTTGTTATGATTTTCAGTTTCGTAATTTTTCTGATCTTCAAAAATTATGGAAAAATTTGAAATGATATTTTGATGAGTTTTATTGATTGTGTCCAAAAATGGTGATTTTTGGATGTATAGATTAAGAGTTATGAATCTTACGGGAAAAGACTATTTTAAAAATAACCGCTTATAATTCCTTGTGGTTAACTCCAAAATTGATGAAATTTTTATTGGGAGTACATGTGTATGATAGAAGTATACTCTGTAAATTTCAGAATTTTTGGACAAAAGTACAATTTTTGATAAATATCTAAATATTCGGTGGTTTTGGCCATATGAAAAATAGTAAATGAGTTTTAAAAATTCTGAGAAAAATATATGTTTAATATGGGACTATATTATGCTAAATCCCAGAAAAGAAATATTTTTGGAACGGATTTGGTATTTTTCATGAAAATAGTCTAGTTATGAGAAAATGAATTAAATATGTTATGTGAAGTAAGAAAATTGGAAAATAGGATTTTATGGCTTGAGAATCCTATATATGAGGTATATGCAGATTTTTGATGAGGGTTTTGGTTATTGATGATGAAATCTTAAGAGTTGGCATTTTATGATAATTAAATGCATTAATTAGTAAAGTGTAAACAATTTAAATAAATTGTTTATAAGCTTAAGAATATTATTCTTTCAATATCATTATACCGAAATATTGGTATGTATATTATTGTGGAATTTCTACCTTTTTCATGTCGGGGTTACTATTCATGAGTTACTATTCATGAGTTACTATTCACGAGTTACTATTCACGGCAAAATTGGTTTCTTTTTCTAACCAAATTATAGTTGATTTACGAATATTACTCTTGAGATTAAATCTAGATATTTTGATTATATTTATTTTACTATTATATATAACATTTTTATAACCTTGATGTTGAAATTCTCTTTCACTAGAGTGTAAAGATGGGCATATTATTGGTATGATCATCACTAGGGTTCTCTTTGGCCTGTAGTGCAAAGTTGAATTGTGACTGGTATGATCATGACCATTGAATTTATAAGTGAATATCTTTAGCTTAAGTGCAAAGGTGAATTGATCAACATGGTTATAATTATTGTTTATATAAATTCTAAAATGATTATAATTCTTTGAGATATTAATATATTTGGCATGTAGTGCAAATATGAACTGTTGATGAATATATTTGGCTTGTAGTGCAAAGATGGTCTGTTGATGAATATATTTGGCCTGTAGTGCAAAGATGATATGTTGTTGAATATCTTTGGCCTGTAGTGCAAAGATGAACTGTTGTTGAATATCTTTGGCCAGTAGTGCAAAGATAAACTGTTGACGAATATCTTTGGCCCGTAGTACAAAGATGAAATTATTAGTATGATTATGAACAATAATTGTGATTTGGTATAACCATGATCTTTGATGTTTCAGGTAAAGACAAGTGATGAAAATTATCTTTGTCCTGGATGAGAAGAGGAATTTAGAATCACAATTATGATTATGAGTTATTTATATGATTGTGGACCAGAACTGTTGATTGATGTTACAGGGATAAAACATTGTTGGTGGATTTTTAACATGGAGAAGATAATAGACTTTATAGTCTATTTGACTCTTCTAATGGATTGCATGTTCCGCTGCAACTATGGTTGAAATTTTTATCATTTACCATATGTTCTAAATCTCTGATTTATTATTGATGAAGGCTATTGATAATTTAATTATCTTTAGTCATGATATTCTTTACTGAGCTAGTTATGCTCACCCTTTTGCTTCACAATTCCTTTCAGGTAATAAGAGTGTAGCTGGGTCGAGCGGGGGTAACAAGGGAATAGAACGGTGGTCATCATTTAGTAGTTATCTTTGGTGAAGAAAATAGGGTGAGGTGAACCCAACGTTGGAAGGGTGTTTTGTCACTATCATACAAGATGTCTAATGACATACAACCTCGTGTCATCATAAGACAGGGTTGTGCTCATCCACTTGCTGAGTATATCTATGGGCACTACCTATATAATCTTGGTGTTTGTTTGAAGTATAATTCTCAATTAGAGACAGTGGAGATAATGATAAGTCAAGAGAAGACTCACCATTGGGAAGAATATGATAGTAATCTTCTCGTTTTTCTTTGGGGTCTATTGGGTCAACCAAGGATAATTCTGTGGCCATATGATATCTATCATAACCTAGATGCGTGGCCTCCCATGTACGAAGGTTTCCTTGAGCACTTCCAAAATATTCTAAATTCTAAAACAGTTTTTGAATATACCTTTATGTAAGGTGTCATTGTGAGGTGATGTCCACGGTTGGAACATGAGTCACATTTGGTATATATTTGTATCCAAACTCACAGCATATGTGTTGTTGTATTTTGCACAACAATTGTTGTAATAAAGTTGTAGTTATTTTCTGTACCATGTATTTGGCGACTCAGAATAGGTTGGATGGAATGGACCTATGTTGGGGTCGTTACATTTGGTATCAGAGCTTAGGGATATGATCTTTGGCGGAGATCGGGAAATAGAACTAGGAAGGGAGAGATGAGTAAATCCTTCGCTAGTGTGTCCTACCTAAGCTTATTTGTTGGTCAGTCATAATATCGGGATATTATGTGATATGTTAATTTGTTAAATTAATCCTTGTTTTGAAGCTGTATTCTAGAATGATATTTGAAATACAGGAGATGAGCAATGGAGAAATTATGATGACAGGAAAGATGAAATCTGAAATGAAAGGAAGGTATTCTCTCTCAACTCTTCGAAATACCAGGTACGTAAATTTCGGGGACGAAATTTCATAAGGAGGGGAGATTGTACGACCCCGAATTTTATGAAATAAAAGTATTCAATTTTTCTTATAATTACTATTCAGTAAATGGTTAAATTGATAAAAGTTTAAAGTAATGAGTGAAATATGATTTTTTCAAAATAAGCAAGTGGTTATAAAATAATCATTATTGTCGGGAAATATTCGTTTGGTCGTAGAATATTCTTTCTGTCGGGGAATATTCGTACGATGGCGCAGCTATTTGTGGGCCCCATAACGAATAACTGTCGGATGAAGAAAACGACAAATTTGAGTTTTTACAAATAACGGCGTAGTTGTTACCGTTAACACTGTTGGAATACCCAGTAGTTAAAATACAGTAATACGCGTGTTTGCACAGTAGCACACGATTTTATACAGTATTTTTGAATTATTGATCCTTACGTAAGAAGGCACTACTCAATAATTGTTACAGTAATTACTGTTCAATATTTTATTTTATTGATTCAATAATTGCTACGTTGAAATTTTATATTATTGTTGTTCAATAATTGTCACTGCACATTATTTCCCATTATCAGATCAATAATTCATATTATTTGAATAATATTATTAGATAACATTATTGGCAATGACTAGAAAGTTCTGTCTAAGGAGAGGTTTGGTCACCTAATTGCGCGCCAGTAAGGAGAAATTCTTATTGGAAAGCCCCCTCTTTCCTGGGAACGGCCTGGTTGTCATAAATGTGATTCTGTAATATTATTTGTGAATAATTAATTATTGATTCATATGATAAGGAAATATTTATTTTATGTGAATATAAATGAGGGATATATTTTTGTGATTAAAAATGAAGGAGTTAATGTTGAGGTTTTATCCGTATTTTTGTCAGAATGGAGGTATTAAAAATTAGGGTTTTTGAGATATTTTGTGAGGGTTATAATTTTTAATCCGACCATTGGATCGTGGTAATATTTGGATATGTTATACATATATAAGTTGAGTATATGTCCACAAATATTGAACCGTTAAAAATGAACGAATGATTTATTATGAATTTTACGAGATGACTGGTTCAGAAATTGTTGAATTTTCGGAGTTTATCATTTTGGTGGAAAATTCTAGAATTGGTGGGCCCCACTTATGGTTGGTGAAGAAATGTGCTGAATTATATTTCAAATGTGGTGGGTGGAAATAGTAGCAGGTAAAGCCATCAGGTTGCAGGTCAAACCTACCAAAATTTTCCTATAAATAGAGGGCTAAGTTAGAATTGAAAATCACACCAGAAACATAAGCTTTCTCTCTTTATCTCTCTATATTATGAAGTATATTTTGTGAGTTTTTAGATACTTGGTGAGTTGCTATTCATCAGTGCAAGTTTTCTTCAGCATCATATCCGATATCCAGTCAGAAGTACTGCTCTTTTGAGGTAAGGGATAGTAAGGGATTGTAAGGGATTGTAAGGGATAGTAATGGATTTTAAGGGTTGTTATGATTTTCAGTTTCGTAATTTTTCTGATCTTCAAAAATTATGGAAAAATTTGAAATGATATTTTGATGAGTTTTATTGATTGTGTCCAAAAATGGTGATTTTTGGATGTATAGATTAAGAGTTATGAATTTTACGGGAAAAGACTATTTTAAAAGTAACCGCTTATAATTCCTTGTGGTTAACTCCAAAATTGATGAAATTTTTATTGGGAGTACATGTGTATGATAGAAGTATACTCTGTAAATTTCAGAATTTTTGGACAAAAGTATAATTTTTGATAAATGTCTAAATATTCGGTGGTTTTGGCCATATGAAAAATAGTAAATGAGTTTTAAAAATTCTGAGAAAAATATATGTTCAATATGGGACTATATTATGCTAAATCCCAGAAAAGAAATATTTTTGGAACGGATTTGGTATTTTTCATGAAAATAGTCTAGTTATGAGAAAATGAATTAAATATGTTATGTGAAGTAAGAAAATTGGAAAATAGGATTTTATGGCTTGAGAATCCTATATATGAGGTATATGCAGATTTTTGATGAGGGTTTTGGTTATTGATGATGAAATCTTAAGAGTTGGCATTTTATGATGATTAAATGCATTAATTAGTAAAGTGTAAACAATTTAAATAAATTGTTTATAAGCTTAAGAATATTATTCTTTCAATATCATTATACCGAAATATTGGTATGTATATTATTGTGGAATTTCTACCTTTTTCATGTCGGGGTTACTATTCATGAGTTACTATTCACGAGTTACTATTCATGAGTTACTATTCACGAGTTACTATTCACGACAAAATTGGTTTCTTTTTCTAACCAAATTATAGTTGATTTACGAATATTACTCTTGAGATTAAATCTAGATGTTTTGATTATATTTATTTTACTATTATATATAACATTTTTATAACCTTGATGTTGAAATTCTCTTTCACTGGAGTGTAAAGATGGGTATATTATTGGTATGATCATGACTAGGGTTCTCTTTGGCCTGTAGTGCAAAGTTGAATTGTGACTGGTATGATCATGACCATTGAATTTATAAGTGAATATCTTTAGCTTAAGTGCAAAGGTGAATTGATCAACATGGTTATAATTATTGTTTATATAAATTCTAAAATGATTATAATTCTTTGAGATATTAATATATTTGGCATGTAGTGCAAATATGAACTGTTGATGAATATATTTGGCTTGTAGTGCAAAGATGGTCTGTTGATGAATATCTTTGGCCTGTAGTGCAAAGATGATATGTTGTTGAATATCTTTGGCCTGTAGTGCAAAGATGAACTGTTGTTGAATATCTTTGGCCAGTAGTGCAAAGATAAACTGTTGACGAATATCTTTGGCTCGTAGTACAAAGATGAAATTATTAGTATGATTATGAACAAGAATTGTGATTTGGTATAACCATGATCTTTGATGTTTCAGGTAAAGACAAGTGATGAAAATTATCTTTGTCCTGGATGAGAAGAGGAATTTAGAATCACAATTATGATTATGAGTTATTTATATGATTGTGGACCAGAACTGTTGATTGATGTTACAGGGATAAAACATTGTTGGTGGATTTTTAACATGGAGAAGATAATAGACTTTATAGTCTATTTGACTCTTCTAATGGATTGCATGTTCCGCTGCAACTATGGTTGAAATTTTTATCATTTACCATATGTTCTAAATCTCTGATTTATTATTGATGAAGGCTATTGATAATTTAATTATCTTTAGTCATGATATTCTTTACTGAGCTAGTTATGCTCACCCTTTTGCTTCACAATTCCTTTCAGGTAATAAGAGTGTAGCTGGGTCGAGCGGGGGTAACAAGAGAATAGAACGGTGGTCATCATTTAGTAGTTATCTTTGGTGAAGAAAATAGGGTGAGGCGAACCCAACGTTGGAAGGGTGTTTTGTCACTATCATACAAGATGTCTAATGACATACAACCTCGTGTCATCATAAGACAGGGTTGTGCTCATCCACTTGCTGAGTATATCTATGGGCACTACCTATATAATCTTGGTGTTTGTTTGAAGTATAATTCTCAATTAGAGACAGTGGAGATAATGATAAGTCAAGAGAAGACTCACCATTGGGAAGAATATGATAGTAATCTTCTCGTTTTTCTTTGGGGTCTATTGGGTCAACCAAGGATAATTCTGTGGCCATATGATATCTATCATAACCTAGATGCGTGGCCTCCCATGTACGAAGGTTTCCTTGAGCACTTCCCAAATATTCTAAATTCTAAAACAGTTTTTGAATATACCTTTATGTAAGGTGTCATTGTGAGGTGATGTCCACGGTTGGAACATGAGTCACATTTGGTATATATTTGTATCCAAACTCACAGCATATGTGTTGTTGTATTTTGCACAACAATTGTTGTAATAAAGTTGTAGTTGTTTTCTGTACCATGTATTTGGCGACTCAGAATAGGTTGGATGGAATGGACCTATTTTGGGGTCGTTACACTATACTTCAATTCTTTTTCATTGGTTAGCCGCTTCTTCATCTGGTCACACTCCTCACTTCGAAGTTGTACCTCCTTGACTATCTCTATAATGGTAGATCGAATCTCAGCTGTAAACAGTCTCTGTCCCGATTCACTCGGTAACTTCACCTCTAACTACATCCTAGCCATCTACGTTATTAACTCAGTTTGAGCCGTTAATATAGATAACTTTTACCGACCCTTCCTACTTAAGGCGTCAGCCACTACATTGGCTTTTCCGGGGTGATACATGATTTCACAGTCGTAATCCTTTATCAATTTCAACCACCTCTTTTGTAGCATATTCAAATCCTTTTGTGTGAAGATATATTTTAGACACTTATGGTCCGTGTATATCTCACATTTCTCCCCGTATAAGTAATGCCTCCATATCTTCAAGACAAACACTACCGCGACCAGTTCCAGATCATGAGTAGGGTAAACATTCTCATAATCTTTCAACTGCTGTGATGCATACGCAATGACCTTGCCATGCTGCATGAGCATGCAACCAAGTCCTCTATGCGAAGCATCGCTATAAACTACGAAATTCCCTGTATCATCTGGTAAAGATAATACAGGTGCTTCACTCAATCCATACGTACTTTACTATCTTCCTTGTCAAGCTAGTCAATGGAGTAGCAATCTTGGAAAAATCTTAGATATATCTTCAATAGTATCCCGCTAACCCTTGGAAACTACACACCTCAGTCGGCGTTTTCGGCTGTTCCCAACTCATCATTGCTTCCGCCTTCGCTGGGTCTACTAAAATTCCCTCTCGGTCGATAACAGACCCAAAAACTGTACCCTTTCTAGCAAAATTCATAAATAGTGAATTTCACATATAACTTCTGCTTTTTTAGTGTCTGCAACACTAATCTTAGGTGTTCAACATGATCTTCTGGCATCTTAGAATAGACTAGAATATCATCGATAAACACTACAATGAACTTGTCCAAATATTATTTGAACACTCTGTTCATCATATCTATAAATGTAGCTGGTGCATTTGTCAACCCAAATGACATCACCAGAAACTCGTAATGGCCATAACGAGTCCTGAATGTCGTCTTAGGTACATCCTCCTTCCTAACCTTCAAATGATGATACTCTGTTCATAAATCTATCTTCGAAAAATACTTTGCCCCTTTCAACTGATATAAGAGATCATCGATCCTGGGCAATGTGTATTTATTTTTTATCGTTAACTTGTTCAACTCTCGGTAGTAGATACAAAGTCGTAACAATTTGTCCTTCTTCTTTACAAACAGTACTTGTGCTCCCCACGGCGAAACACTCGGTTGAATGTAATTTTTATCTAACAGTTCTTGCAACTGAACCATCAACTCCTTCATCTCTACTGGCGCTATACGGTACGGTGCCCTTGAAACTGGTGTCGCTCCTGGCACAATATCTATTATGAATTTGGTCTCCCTATCCGGTGGAATACCTGCCAATTCACTTAGAAATACATTAGCGAATTCTTTAACTATAGGTATTTGTTCCATCGTTGCTCCCACTCTCTGGGTATCAACAACATGGCACAAATAACCTACACATCCCTTCCTCAACCATTTCCTCACTTGTGTCATAGTAAGACAACACGAACATCCCGGCTATTTATTACCTTAAAACACTACATTTGGTTGTCTCAATGTTCTAATGTTTACACATTTCTTCTGACAATCTATAATTTTACCATGGTTGAACAACTAATCAATCGCGAGAATTACATCGAATTCTCCCAACTTTAACGGTAACAAATCTATCGATAATTTACAACCTCGTATATCTACACAACAACTCCTATGAATATCTTCAACATGAATTATTTCTTTGTTTGCTTCCTTGATATTCAAAGGTACAGGCAATATTTTGAGAAGTAATCCTAAGTGTCTAGCAAAATCACATGTTATGAAAGAACAAGTAGCACCCGAGTCAAAATAATACGTAAGCATTTATATCGTTAATCAGGGTAATATCTGCAACTACATCCTTTGAAGCAACTACATTTTGGACCGTCATGTTAAAGGTGCGGGCTATCGGCCTACCTGTCTGTGCTGGACCACCAATAGCTAACTTACCGCTATTAGCGCCCTTATTCATGTCCATCCTCTTCTTCGGGCAGTTCTTCGCCATGTGGTCAGTTGATCCACATACGAAACATCCATGGTTTTTCTTCGAACTTGGGTAGTTAGGCAAAATGTGCCCCTCCTGTCCACAGTTGTAACACACGGCCTTTCCCTTGAGACAGACTCCTAAGTGAGTCTTCCCACAGTTCTTGCATGCCTCCATCCTCTTCTTATGATCTCCCAGCTTCACTCAAGTATTCCCAAAGTTAAATCCCTTCCTCTTCTGGTCGTTGCCACTCCCACTAGCTCCTTCAATTTTTAATCCCCTGTCTACATTTCCCTTATTCTTCTTCTCCCTATGGTATTAGCTTAAAGCCTCATTACCACCTTCAGCAATTATTGCCTTCTCCAGGATGGTCCAAAAAGAGTTACTTTGGAACACAGATATTCAGCTATAGAGCCAGGGTTTCAAGCCCTGCTCAAACCTCCTAGCCTTCCTCACCTCAGTGTCCACCTGATGTGGAACAAACATCGACAGTTCATTGAACTTGGCAGCATAGTAGGGAACTGTCATTTCCCCTTGTTTCAACTCTAGAAACCGCATCTCCATTATCCCCTGCATACTCGTGGGAAAGTAGTTCTCGAAGAAAATCTCCTTGAACCGCGTCCACGTAAGGTTTTCTATCCCAGCCTAAGCCTTTCATCATATAGGTAGCAAAAGTAACCTTCTGCTCCACATCAACATTTGCAATAACAAATTCCTTCTCTATTTCTTTCACCCAAGTCTAGGCTTCTATTGGGTCCGTAGTTCCTTTGAACTCCAGCAGACCGACACTCTTAAAATCCTTAAAAGTAGTAGCCCGTACTACCCTAGTATTTATAAGAATATTCACCCCATTCCTATTAAACACAGCCGTTGATAAATTAACGAACTCTTGAATCGGGTTAACCAGTCCTCCCTCCGATTGATTCACATTCGCATTCGTTGTCTTCTTTTTGACGGCATTTTTCTGTTAAGATAAATAACACGTCATTATTACTTTCTTCTTGTTAGTTAGTTATTATTAATTATTAAACAATAACTTCAAACTCATTGCACAATATGTTCCATAAAAAGGCTTATATTAATTTGCTTTCTTGTAGTATAATACTACATCATTTGTTCTTACACAGCCTTAGCTGATTACATTACTGTTGATTGATTTCGCAATATATGAATACGTGCAAGTATACACGGTCAACAAGTAATAAAGTGAAAGTAGAGTATCGTTCCCACGAGGAATTATTTAATAAAAATTACCAAGTACTAATTCTTAACCAAATAAATTTTATTTAAACAACCAATAATTGTGATTTCTAGATTTAAGAAAATTAAATTAAACAAAACAAAAAGATTATTCCAAAAGAAAGCAAATAAACAACTAAGAATTGATGGAATTCAGATAAATAAGAATTAAGACCCCAATATCCCCAATTATGAATTATAAATCAATTATTCAACTATCCTAATTATTATATCTACTGAATTGTTAACAGAAATTCTCAAATGCCAAAAGCCCTCTCTCGAGTGATCAATTGCCTTCTATTTAAACCATATTAATTTTGCTATATCTCTATGCAAAACAATTGAATTAAACTCGTTACAAACCCAATTCCTTTTATGTTACATGCGGCAAATAGATATTCTCATTCTATTCACAAACCTAATTATTCATTGTGCAAATAACTAAGTCACATGTCACCAAGCCCAGTTCTAACCCTAGAATTCCTTTCCCAATTCCTTCTAGAGTAACAAGGTAATTATTGATCAGATAATTAATCAATAAGCTCAAAGCAAGATGAACAATTTACTTCAACATAAATAATTAGAATAAATTAAATAATCAATTCAAAACCATAAAAAGTTTAATTGAAATCTTAATAAAAGAGTTAGTTCATAATTAATGAATTAAAACCAAGAATCCACAATTGAATAGACATTAAAAGATAAAAGTATGATAAGAGAAGATAATAGAATCTGTTGTCAGCAAATCTGATGCTCCCCTCTTGCTCCTGCTCTTGATCTTCAATGATCTCCAAGTTGTTTCAATCTCCAATGGCTAATTAAGAACTAGGGTTTAGATTCTAATCTAATGGAGTGTTTAATCTAGTCTACTCTATGTAATCCCCGTTTATTTTATGCCTTACATCATGTATTTATAGGTTACAAGTCAAATTTTTAGGTTAGGAACAAATCCAATCCAATTTAGAGTCAAAAAGGTGTCAAAATTTGCCCAAAACGTGTCCAAGCCGCACCCAGCCCTTCTCCCAGCGCCCCAGCGCTGGGCTCGACGCTCAAAGTCTGCCTTATAGCGCCCCGGCGCTGGAAAATGAACTAAGAATAGCGCCCCGGCGCTGTTACAAGTTCTGACATTTTCTGCTCCGACGTCCTTTGGGAAAATGGCCATAACTTCTTCGTCCAAACTCTGATTTCGATCATTCAAGATGTTCCGGAAAGAGGAGAAGTAGATCTACAACTTTTATTCTTTAAGATTTTCGAAATAAGGTCCGTAAAAATACTCAAATTGGCTCTGAAGTGACTGCTGTGTAAATGGTAAGCCGAAAACGCGAATCTAGCCACCCCGAACGTCGATCCAAGTAACTTTTGTCCCAATTCCTACAAAAAAATGTAAAACATACATTAATGGACACAAACACTTAAAAACTATTCTAAAAGACTTGATAATAACAATAAATTAAGCCCAAATGTATGCAATTCAAGTGTATAAAACTCACTCATCAAATACCCCCAAACTTACACATTTGCTTGTCCTCAAGAAAAAACACAAAAGAACTAAAAAATAAACAAACAAACTCAACTACATGAATGCATATGCATGATCTACTTCCTAATATACATACGAACCTAGTAATAAATCAGTATGATATATAGCAACAGGCCTCAAAGTTACCATTGGTACTCAAACAATATATCCAATCAAGTCAAAATTCATAACTCTAACTAATTAGTCAATCCAAACCTGTCATCACTCATGTTGTGTGTGTGTGCTTGTTAACCATTCTAACCAACCACAATTCAAGATAATCACATAACAAACTTCTTAGAAGGAAAATTTCAGTTCCAATTCAATTACTTTTGTGAACATGACAACTCCGGTTAAAACTAAGCAATTACCAAGTCTAAGGGTAAATACAAGATTTATTTATACTTTTATTCAATCACGAGGGCATTTTTGCTCTTTCTCGTATTTTTTTTTTCATTTTTTTTCTCATGGCTGTGCAATGTCTTATTCCCTTGGGCTTTTCAGTGCTACCTTAACGAGCTTTCGACCAACGACTCCCAAGTTATTAAGACCTTAGGGCGCTAGGTGTAAAGACAATCCCCTCGGGCTTACTTACTCAAGTAACAAAGGCCACAAAACTAGACAAGCATGCCACGGTGTTTATTCATTTTTTTTTCTTTTTCTGGATTTTCTATTTTTTTTTTCTTTTCATCATTTTTTCTCTTTTTTTTTCTCTTTTTCATTTTATATATATATACCCCATAGATTCCCCCAAACTCAAGCTTTTACGTCATTCTAACCTTTACCGTCAGTTCACTAATTTTCTTAAATTTTAACTAAGATTTTCCCCCAAAAACAAATTATGAAACCCTTGAACCAAGTGGATTAAAACAGTTAAACTTTCAGTGCTAACCGGTTACATAAGTTTCAGACAGACTCAGATTATCATCATGATTAAAATTAGAACTCATCGTCAATTATCAACAATGTTCAAGTTAACATGCAAAACCAATCTTATCATAGGCCGAGCTAAGACCACACCAACTGATCACACAGATTCATGCAAAAAAAAATGCAATTATACTACATGAACACATACTAATGCAACACATATATGAATATACAAATAACTACTATGTACTATATGCAACCCAAAAAAAACACAATGCTAACACACACAAAAAATGAACTACTATGCAGATAACTAACTATATGCAATACGACACTAAAATGCCCCCAAACTTAAACTAGACATTGTCCTCAATGACTAAATTAGAAAAAAAATAAAGCAGAGGACTTCCCTGAAAATATAGCAATCTTCCTCATTGTCCACTAAGTTGGAGAATATGCTAGGCACGTGGAACAAATTGGGTACCACTTGAATTTGACTTGACTAACCTGTAAATCATGATAGAAGCAATTTTATTAAATCCTAAATAAATGCAAATTCAAAACTACTAATATAAAACTTAATAAAAACTAAAAATAAAAATTAAACTTGGGTTGCCTCCCAATAAGCGCTTGTTTTATAGTCTCAGCCTGACTTTTTCAATTCTCTATCCAATTCCTCTTCGAAAGTTGAGGAACCCTCCATCCATCGGAAATAATGTAACTTTTGGGAGGTTCCCAATTGTAATGGCCATTGAGTTTAAGTCACCTAGCATGATCTTTTTAGATAGGATCCCCATTAAGTACGGCAAACCACTAGGTGCTTTTCCCATTGTGTTTGTGATCAAATTATGGCATGGAAGCTTGTCAAACACAATGGGCTTGTCCTCTATCTTCTCCTTTTCAACCCACCACGACTCCACAGTTGTACTAGCTCTTATGTCATAAAGAACTTTGCCGACGACATGACTGCCAATTGGGCATGGTATTGCAAATCTAACCGAATTCTTGAACTTTGGTGGAGAAGGTACATGGGACACTATCAAAATTGGTTCATCTTCGTTGGTACTCAAAGTTAGATCTTTGCCGATCTCTTTTTGTTGGTCTCCAAGTCTTTTCTCTCTTTCAACATATATATCATTTGGCACATCCGATTGCAGATTTGGTTCAGGCTCATCATCAGTCTCGTCATCCATGTTATAGAGCCAAGTGTATTGAGGACGGTTGTTCAATGCATGTGCTATCTGTCCCAATTGATTTTCTAGATTTTTAACGATGCCCCTTGGCTTTGCAAATGCAGCTCTATTTGATTAAATCTTTTGTCTTGGTCCTCATTCCTTTTGTCAGAAGCTCTAATAAATTTTTTCAAGGCTTCCTCCCAATTTGAATGTTCTTCCTGTTGTAGTGGAGGTGGACACGAGAAATCCGGTGGGTATGTTGGACTTGGAGCATAAAATTGATCTTGATTGTTACTCCATGAAAAATCCGGGTGATACCCCCATCCTGATGATAGTTGTTGGGATAGACATAACTATTGGGGTAATCACCACTATACTGTACCGGCTCGAAACTAATGGAGCATTGATGACTCATATGATTTCCAGCACAATAATCACAAGTAACCGCCACACTTTGATGACGTTGAGCTTCAAAAGCTTCAAGCATCCTCGAAAGTGTCTCCATCTGTGCTGACAATGCAGAAAGTTTCTCGAGTCTGTCAATCTCCACTCCCCTTGGTTAAGTCATGTTCGTGTATGGCCATTGATACGCAAAGTCATCCATAGTACCTAAAAAGAGAGAAATATAGGAAGAGAATGAGAAATAAAAATATAAATAAAAATATTTAAATTAAGACTAATTTGATTGAAATTAATATTGGTAAATAATTATTAAATTAATTCCCCGGCAACGGCGTCAAAAACTTGTTGATTGATTTCGCAATCAATGAATACGTGCAAGTATACACGGTCAACAAGTAATAAAGTGAAAGTAGAGTATCGTTCCCACGAAGAATTATTTAATAAAAATTACCAAGTACTAATTCTTATCCAAATCAATTTTATTTAAACAACCAATAATTGTGATTTCTAGATTTAAGAAAACTAAATTAAACAAAATAAAAAGATTATTCTAAAAGAAAGCAAATAAACAACTAAGAATTGATGGAATTCAGATAAATAAGAATTAAGACTCCAATATCCCCAATTATAAATTATAAATCAATTATTCAACTATCCCAATTATTATATCTACTGAATTATTAACAGAAATTCTCAAATGCCAAAAGCCCTCTCTCGAGTGATCAATTGCCTTCTATTTAACCCAGATTAATTTTGCTATATCTCTATGCAAAATAATTGAATTAAACTCGTTACAAACCTAATTCCTTTTTATGTTACATGTGGCAAATAGATATTCTCATTCTATTCACAAACCTAATTATTCACTGTGCAAATAACTAAGTCACATGTCACCAAGCCCAGTTCTAACCCTAGAATTCCTTTCCCAATTCCTTCTAGAGTAACAAGGTAATTATTGATCAGATAATTAATCAATAAGCTCAAAGCAAGATGAACAATTCACTTCAACATAAATAATTAGAATAAATTAAATAATCAATTCAAAACCATAAAAAGTTCAATTGAAATCTTAATAAAAGAGTTAGTTCATAATTAATGAATTAAAACCAAGAATCCATAATTGAATAGACATTAAAAGATAAAAGTATGATAAGAGAAGATAATAGAATCTGTTGTCAGCAAATCTGATGCTCCCCTCTTGCTCCTGCTCTTGATCTTCAATGATCTCCAAGTTGTTTCAATCTCCAATGGCTAATTAAGAACTAGGGTTTAGATTCTAATCTAATGGAGTGTTTAATATAGTCTACTCTATGTAATCCCCCTTTATTTTATGCTTTACATCATGTATTTATAGGTTACAAGTCAAATTTTTAGGTTAGGAACAAATCCAATCCAATTTGGAGTCAAAAAGGTGTCAAAATTCGCCCAAAACGCGTCCAAGCCGCACCCAGCCCTTCTCCCAGCGCCCCAGCGCTGGGCTCGATGCTCAAAGTCTGCCTTATAGCACCCCGGCGCTGGAAAATGAACGAAGAATAGCGCCCCGGCGCTGTTACAAGTTCTGACATTTTCTGCTCCGACGTCCTTTGGGAAAATGGCCATAACTTCTTCGTCCGAACTTCGATTTTGATGATTCAAGATGTTCCGGAAAGAGGAGAAGTAGGTCTACAACTTTCATTCTTTAAGTGTTTCGAAATAAGGTACGTATAAATACTCAAATTGGCTCTGAAGTGACTACTGTGTAAATGGTAAGCCGAAAACGCGAATCTAGCCACCCCGAACGTCGATCCAAGTAACTTTTGTCCCAATTCCTACAAAACAATGTAAAACATGCATGAATGGATACAAACACTTAAAAACTATTCTAAAAGACTTGAGAATAACAATAAATTAAGCCTGAATGTATCCAATTCAAGTGTATAAAACTCACTCATCAATTACTATCCTGTAATTGCTTTCCAAAAATTGGGATTTACAAAAGACTACCCTTTGATATACAAAAGGTGGTTTTATGTCACTACTAGATACATCATATTTACGTATCTAACTCTACTCTAACTTCTAAATAAGTTACATATGCCTTATGGAATACTCATAATCCGCGTTGGCAAGACCGACAATAATATCTCGACTGATAGTATACCGAGTTTGCCCTACCTCTATCGGATACCAAGCCACTTGCTGCTAAAAATCCTCATGTGAACTCCTATGTATATAGGACATCCTTCCAATCTTTTGGTTCTTAACCTTTAGCTCCTACATATGCTCAAAGGTCTCCTTTTCAGCTCGTGGACCTTGTCCTTTGCCAAAACCCTCTTATCATGCTCCTCCTCCCACATAGTCTCCATGCTTTTCTTATCCTCTAGGATTTCCTGGACCTCCTCCTTCAGCTCCCTTACCTCCTTCCCCAACTGGATATTTCTATCCAATAATGCCATGAACAGTGCCTTCATTGACTCCGCCGGAGTCATCTCTTCTGCAGGTGCTATGGTGTTAAAAGACACCACCTCCTCCTCCGATATGCCATCAAACAAAGACATGAGGCCTAAGTTTTCTGAGTCTCCAGACTCGACTATATCCACTTTTGGCACTTCTGCTATAGGGGTAGGTAAGATCTCTACTTGATTTACGGACTCCTCGCTAATAACATGTATATCCCTATACATCTCATTATTTCCTGACATCTACAACAAAATTATTTAGTTTGATTAGTACACGTTAGTAGAATAATAAAAACACAAATCATATTTAATGCATTTTTAGGGTTAACATCATCTTTTGCTTCTTTAATTCTTCTTAAGGTTATGACTTAAGGTTCGTTTCCCCTCCTTAAGTTTTATAACCTACAGCTTTGATACCAACATGTAACGCCCACAAATCCAGGTATCTCCCAACCCGACAGATGGTGCTACACGATGCTACAGTTCACACATACTTTCAATTGAAATACCTCAAAAGATTGAATATGTCTTCTATATATTCTAAAACAATATTCCCATCCCCAGGTTCTTTATAACCATTACATAGTTTCTTTGTCATAATATCAAATAATAACAACATTCATTCTATATTATTACAAAGGCAACCTATTAGTTCACCTTGGCCTTCCCTTTATCTTTATCGGATCCTTCAGTCCGTTCGGTCTTAGCTGCATTTATATGGTTCAAGCAAGAATGAGCATAACTAGCTTTGCAAGTATGACAATTCATTTAAACAACAGGCTTGAATCATATAAATCGTATATCTTTAATAATTGAATCAATAGTTATGAAGTACTATCGATAGTTTAAAATGGCACTTCTCTTTTCTTTAAAACATTTCACAATGAACAACATTTATTAACCATAAATTTTGATCTGAGACCTTGAGCATTTCACTCTTTCTTTGAAAAGGACAACCCGACACCTAGTTCGTAGGTCCAGCATATCTTACGAGCACGTCTAGGTGATCAGCCTATAGTACTCTATGTTGTACAACACTACTTTCTTTAAACGTATGTACGTTTAAGGTTTGACAACCCCAATGCCTGTCATTTGACGACAAAACATTTCTTTATCGTACTCAGTCTTTCTTTGAAATCAATACCAAAATAGTTTGGCAAAAGATAGCACCATTTACAATAGTTTGATAGATTATAAAGAAATTCATAAACACATCTTAAGTCTAGTAGAAGGAATTTTCTTCGTCTTCATTATACGTCAATTCATGCATAAAGTACATGAATTACAACACTGGTCCAAAAGAATGTAGACAAGGGTTAGAATACTTACCTTCAGCGTCTTCTATAGTAATTATACTTTTGCTTTTGAGTCTTTAAGGATTTCTACAATACATGATCACATAACATACCATATTTGGTCATATATATCAAGTATGCTTACTAATATATCTTACCCTTCTTCTCAATCTAATCATGCCTTAGATTGTTTAACATTCATTATAGTTTATCGTATTACATTATATTTATGTTTATGTAATCGTTCGCCAACTTTTAATTGTAATCTTAAGGTTTACTCATCCTTAAGGATGTTATTTCAGCGTAGGCCCTGCCTCAGAGAAAAATTTCACAGATCGTTCATAACTTGTTCATCCTAAGTTCGAATTTGCTCGTTCAAAAGCCGTTAGATCACAAATCACATGCTCTATGCTTTCATTAGAAAAAATTTCATTTTTGAATCTTTTAACTTAGAATTTACCGAATAGTTCATTATTGCGCGTTCGTTAAACGTTCGAAGACGTTCAAAGCTCGTTTCTTCGTTATAAGTCAGAATTTGGTCATTTTTGAGTCCGTAACTCTAGAATGCAAATTGGGACTATTCTCCATCGAAAACCAACATTTTCGAGTTCAATGCTAACTTTTGACTTTCATTCCGAGGATTTAACGATTTCGACGATTATCGTCTAATCTCGTAAATTTTGCCATAACTTCGTTACTTGAGATTTTTACACCTTTCAAAATGGATTCATTCCATTATTCTAACATCCTAACCAAACATATTTCATTTAATTCTACACATGACAAATTCTTACATGTTCTTCATTAGTTCATTACTTTATAATTATGATTTCCTTACAATATGACTTATTAAGGTTTAAGTCCCTAAATAACCATTCATATACTTCTTATCATACATGTTCTACCACTATCCACTTCTCTATCAATTACTATTGAAGAGAGGAAGATTAATAATCTAGAGGTTCTTACCCTTGATGATCAAGCTTGATTCTTCTTCTTTCTTCTTGAATTATCAAAGACTAACTCTCACTTTTCTCTCTGTGATATAAGCTTTAAGTTTGTTGGTGGAAATGAACAAGTAAGAAATTACTAACAAGCTCTTCTATTTATAGGATTTACTAGGTGAGGGTAATATGGTTAAAAGGTCATCCCACCACCTTAAATCACCTCATTACTTTTCCCTTTTTGGTCATTACACAACTTATCCATTGCTTGGCCACCACACTTGGTCAACCATGACTCACCTATGGGGCCCACATGGGTTGCCCCATGGGTTTTCTTACCCGTTGACCCATTGGTTCGATCCACGGATCCGGTTCTTGGTTTGGGCTTTAGTTTAAATAACTTTGGGCCTAACGTTGGGCTTTAACATAATTCGTATTGGGCTTTGCACAATTCCTACACAAATCCTACAAGTCCATTAGAATTGGTTTAATGCTTATAACGTATAATATACGTATTCTCCTCGTATACTAAGTCGCATAATCATTCGTTAAATACAGTATGCTATCTTTAATATATACTAGTACGATACTTCGTATCATACTCGTATTCCTTGCTTCATATAATACTTGTTATTATACGATCATCATTTATTCAAATCCTTACGTTCCTTAACATTCTTAAATATTTAATTAAACATCATTTTATTTAATTTAATTATTTCCCTAAATATTAAATAATTTATTTAATTTAATTATTTCATTCAATTAAATCTTCAAATAATAAATTTACCATTCATTAATTTAGTTAACACACATACTTAACTAAATTATTACACCAAAATTTCATTAATTATTTATTTATCTCAATAAATAAATCAATTAAAATATTTATTTAATTCCATAAATATTTTTAAATTACATAAAAATTTTCGTTCGTTACATCCTTCCCTCCTTAAAAGGATTCTATCACTAGAATTACGACTCAATAAATTCATTCGTTACATTCTTCCGTCCTTAACAAGATTTTGTCCCAAGAATCGCTATACAAAATTAAGTAAACAACTGAGGGAAATTTTTTATCATAACATCTTCGAGTTCCCACATAGCTTCATCAGCATTATTGTGATAACCCGAGAATTTAGAAAATTTTTAAAAATTTTAATTAATTAATTTAAGTTTCAAAATTAGAACCTAGACAGAAAATAAGTGTATGCGTTTGATATTTTTGAGCAGGAATTTTGAGGATTTCAAAATTTTGTGAAGGATTTAGGTGAATTATTCAGGATTAAAGGAATAAGAGTTTATGTTCTGTGTATATGTGTACAGTATGTGGTTAAGGGTTAAGGGTTGACCAAATAAACGATATCTGTAACAAACCCTAATTATATATTAAGAACGTCAACGTTCGGTTAGAAAAATCCTAGCAAATGATAAGAAACCCTAGAAACCGATTCTCGAAACCCTAACTTCAGTTCCGGGAATTTAAAACCTTAATTCGGTGTATAAAATCCTAAATTGGGAACTTAATGGCGTAAGTGTAAATAATTATAAGATTATTTAGGGTAAAGCTTAAGTAATTAGCAAACCCTAATCTAATTACGAAATCTAATTTCTAAAATAGAAAATTAATTTTATATTAGGTAACCTAATTCTGGGTTTAAAATCCTAAATGACCAATTACGACCCTAATTGCTAAATTAACGATTTTAATTAGGAAATATGAATCCTAATTAGCAAGATTAAAGTTATGATTAAGAAATTTTAATATAATTAGAAATTTCTAATTCTAATTTAGAAATATTAATTTTCGATTTTTAAAAAACCTAATTTGGAAATTCTAGAATTTAATATTAAACCTAAGATTTTCTAAAACCTAAACCCTAAGGGTTTGCATCAAATGACCATTTTAGAATTAAAATTAAAAGGAAATGACCAAAATGCCCTTAAGCAAAAGATAAGGCCAATCTTGGTGAGTCATCACCCTAATGGTTATCCCATGTGCTCTATATCTATACTATATTAAATAGATATGCCAACTAGCAACTAAATACATTGAATCATGCCATGTATATTAGATTAAGAGAGAGAAATGCATACTTTCATTTTCATTTTATCCAAGTCCCTTCTCTCTCTAACTTTTCGAAATCTAGTGTGAGAGGGAGTGAAAAGCTAAGCCATGATCAGTTTATAACTCACCAAGATCAGATCACAAATTCAGAAATCAAAGATCAAGCTAGAAAGGTATAAACCTTCAAATTTTGAAATCTTTAGATCTTATGTTAGATTATATGCCTTGTTGTTTAAAGATGTGTTATAAGGTGTCTGTAAGTGATCTGGTTTGTTGAATCATGGATCCATAACATCAAGATGCACGAAATCAAGATTTTTCAAAACTGACTATGAACCCTAGAACATGGCCTGACAGTCTAATGTCAGTGCTCATAGATCATTTCCTGTTTATTATTTGTATGTTTTAAGAGTTATAACTAGTAGTATGTTGTATGGTCTTTGATTCGGAACTCGAAAAATGGCCAGATCGTGTGTAGATTGAAACATATGGGCGGTCAAAAGGCGTTGATCGACCACTCAAATGTGAATCTGGGAAACCCAGATTTCCCAACAGTGTCTGACAAGCATGTTCATAGCGTCTGATCTCGTATATGTTTGATAGTTAGGCCAAGCTATTATGTTTGTGTTGTAGCCTGACATGAGTACTACATGTTAAAGGCTTTAGATCACTCAGATCTGTGTCAGGATCGTAGCAAATCACGGTCAAAACCACGTTGACCAACTGGCCGGAAGGAGATTCTGGGTAACCCAGAATCTTCAAAGACTAGTTTCTGACCATATGTTTGACCGACCTAGATCTTGTTTATGTATTGTTTTTAGACCGATCTGTTGGCATGTTATTGTACTCCGACATCCATACTATAGGATGGGACCTTCTTAGCACACCAAGAAAGCTTTATATGCAGGTTACAAGGATCGCAAAGTAGGTACCAAGGCTGTTCTTCATTTCTGGGAAACCCAGAAAATGAAGAACATGCCTGACATGATTTTTAGAGGCTCATATGTTTCTGTTGTGATGTAGGATTTCCATAAAACTTGATTCAAGTTGTAGTAGTACACTTATACTACATACTGCGTATTATTAGCTTCCCAAAAATCAACACGAACCTAATTTTATTTCTGGTCAAACCTACCTACTTGTTAACTGACATGAAGTTCTGGAAAAACTCAAGAACGCCTCAAGAACACCTATAGCGACGGGTCTGTCGCTATAGGGCCTTTTAGCGACAGTTTCTATGTATTTTATTTTCTGATTTTTGAAAATTAATTAAAAATAGATAAAAATAGTTTTTAATTATTAAAAATATAAAATAAATTCTGAAAAAATTATTTTTAATTCTGAAAAATAGTTTATAATTATTTTAAGTATATTTCATAAATATTTAATATTTTTGGAATATAAATGGTATTTAATTTATTTAATTATAATATTAAATAAATTATTTAAAAATGATTTTTATATATGAAAAAAAATATTATGGTAAAAGAAAATATTTTTAGTTATTTTAAGTGACTTTTAATATTTTGTGATGAAATTATTTAATTAATTAATATTAATGATAATTAGTTTATTTAATAAATATATTAAATAAATTAAATGATTTATAAATCATATAAAAATGATTTAAGTGTTAGAAAAATATTGTAAGTTATAAAATATAACTTTTGATATTTTGTCACGAAAATATTAATATTTTAATATTAATAGCAATTATCGGATAATAAATTTAATGGTCTAAAAATCATATAAAGGTGATTTTAAAGTATTAAAAATACTTTGTGATATTATAAATATATTATAATATTATGACATGTATTTCATTAATATTTGAAAATAAATAAATATTAATGATAAATGAATTATGTGGTATTTAATTTATTTAAATACGTGTTTAATGATTGAAAATTTATGATAAATAGTAATAATTATTTAAAAATTATTACGAGATTACGAAAAATATTTCGACTGTTATTAAAATTATCTGAGTTAATTGTTAAGTGTTTAGGCAGAGTTTAATTGAACTTAGACTCGATAAAAGTCCGACTAGACCGTCGGGACGTTAAAATTTTGTCGGAATCAATATATACTGTAATAGTTTGACTTGATACCGAGTCTTATGTGTGTTATAGACTGATTTGGTTATGTGTTATGTGTTTAGGTTATTCTATATTTATATATATAATAGTATTATATTGTGATGATATTATTCTAATATTGGAGATCTATATTACTAATATTAGGTATTCGGATAAAGCGTATAAATTGTGTAGCGGTAATCAACGGTTCAGGAAAGTTTGTTTTTACTTAACTCTACTAAAAGTGTTTCATTTGGATAAGCTTATGGTTAATCATTGCTGGTTGCCATGAATTGTACTCGGTACATATTGCATGTATAAGTCAGGTTTGAAAGGCTGATCACCTTCATTACTAATTGGTTCAGATATATTTGTTCATGTTGTATACTTTTTCAGTCAAAATTTTGTTACTGCTAGTTCACAATTATATTGTTGAATTATAGCCAGCTTATTATTCAGACTCTTTCAATCATGATATATCGTTATATTATTGAATTTAAACTTGCTGGGCAATCCTTACGCTTACCCTAGCTATATCATGATAAACATTGCAGATTAAGACGAACGCGTCGGATACAAGGAAAGGATAAAGACAGTTCCAGCGTAAAGTTAATGTGTGCGATTAGATTTGTAATAGTTGTATAATAATAATGTTATGTGTTAAATAAGTTATGATTTGTGTATTAAGTTAAGGTTACTCGACCTTGGGAAATAGTGTGTAAAGTTATTGTATAAACAATTTATGTTTATATCTTTCGCAAATATAGTAATAGTGATAGAATGATCGAATTGGATCCGCGGTGATTCGGGACCTCGGATTCGGGGCTCTCACAATTATGGTTCCTCCAAATTACCTTAATATAAGGTATTATTTTATTCCTTAGGACTTGCTCTTTCCTGTCAATAATCTGTACATGAACTTCTTCATAAGACAGATCTTTTTCAAATTGTAATGGTTCATAATCTATAACATGTTTATAGTCCGGCTTATATGGTCTTAATACCGAAACATGGAAAATGTTATGAATATGTTCTAATTTCGGAGGTAGAGCTACCTCGTACGCCACTTCACCAACTCGTCATAGGACTTCAAAAGGTCCTATAAACATTCGGCTTAGTTTTCCCTTTTTACCAAGTTGGATTTTCCATTTTCAGGGAAACACCTTTAAGAAAACAAAACTACCGGTTTCAAATTCCCAATTTTATCAGTGTTGATCGGTATATTTCTTCCGCCTATCCTGTGTAGCTATCAATCTCGCTCGAATCACCTTGATAATCTCGACAGTTTGTTGCACCAATTATGGACCTAACAACTGTCGTTCACCAACTTCATCCCAGCATAACGGAGTTCTGCATTTTCTACCGAACAATGCTTCATAAGGCGGCATGCCAATACTTGCCTGATAACTGTTATTATAGGCAAACTCAATTAACGGTAGATGATCATCCCAATTTTATTTAAAATTAATCATACATGCTCTAAGCATATCCTCCAATGTCTGGATTGTCCTCTCACTTTGTATGTTAATTTGAGGATGATATGATGTGCTTATTCTCAACTGTGTCCCTAAACATTCTTGTAATCATTTCTAGAAATATAATGTGAAACGTGGATCTCTATCTGATACAATGGACACCGGAACACCATATCTTGAAATAATTTCCTTCACGTACAGTTTTGCCAACCGATCTATGTTAAATCTAATCTTGATTGGCATAAAGTGTGCCAACTTTATCAATCGATCGACAATCACAAAGATTGCATCGTAACCTTGCTGAGTCGTTGGAAGACCTACCACAATATCCATTGTGATATGCTCCCGTTTCCATTCCAGTATTTCTAACGGTTGCAACAATCGACTTGACCTTTGATGTTCAGCTTTAACTTTCTGACACGTTAAGCATTTCGCCACACATTCAGCTACATCTTTTTTCATATTCGTCCACCAAAAATGACGTCTGAGATCCTAGTATATTTTTGTACTTCCAGGGTGAATACAATATCGTGAGTTATAAGCTTCACTCAAAATTTCCTCCTTGATCTCTGGTATGGCCATGACCCAAATTCTCCATTCGAATCAGTGTAATCCTTTCGAATAAACTTTAAACTTATCTTCTTCACCATTAGACACTTTTGTCCTTATCTTTTCACAGTTTTCATCTTTAAGTTGTTCATTCGTTACCTTATCCACCCAAATTGAACTGCTCCCTATTTGGAAAAAAATTTCATCTAATTCTATTGGATATTTAATTTCCAACTCCATCTTTGCCATTTTTGCTACTAGCTCCTCCTGGGCAGTTAACATCATTAATTTCTCTCGTTCCTTTCTACTTAAAGTATCAGCCACAACATTCACCTTTCCAAGATGATAGAGAATCTCGTAGTCATAGTCTTTAATCAACTCCAACCATCTTCTCTGTTGCATATTCAAATCTTTCCGTGTAAAGATATACTTCAGACTTTTATGGTCTGTATATATCTCACGTTTCTCTCCATAAAGATATTGTCTCCAAATCTTTCGAGAAAACACAACTGTAGTCAATTCCAAATCATGAGTCGAATATCCTTTCTCATAATCTTTTAATTGATGTGATGCATATGCAATAACTCTGTCGTTCTGCATAAGCACACAGTCTAGTCCTTTATGAGATGCGTCACTATACACCACAAAATTTACTGTATTATCAGGCAATCACAACACATGTGCTGAACTCAATTTCTTCTTTAATTCTTGAAAACTCTCTTCACACTTCTCCGTCCAAACAAATTTAACTGCCTTTCTAGTTAAATTTGTAACGGAGTTACGATCTTGGAAAAGTCTTGAATGAAATGCCTATAGTAACCTGCTAATCCCAAGAAACTTCTTACTTTCGAAGGTGTCTTTGGCTGATATCAGTTTATTACAACTTCAACTTTCGATGGATCTATCGAGATTATGTCCTTATCAATAATGTGCCCAAGAAACTGCACCCGTTCTAACCAAAACTCACACTTTGAGAATTTAGCTTATAACTTTTATCTCCTTAATATCTCCAACGTCACACTTAAGTGTTCATCATGTTCCTCTTTGGTGTTAGAATACACCAATATATCATCAATAAACATCACTACAAATTTATATAAGAATTATTTAAACACCATGTTCATCAAATCCATGAACGCTTTAGGTGTATTGGTTAAACCAATGACATAACCAAAAAATCGTAATGACCATACCGAGTTCTGAATGTCATTTTCGGTACATCCGCTGGCCTCACCTTCAGCTAATGATAACCACTCCTCAAGTCTATGTTTGAGAAATATCTCACTTCCTTCAGTTGATCGAACAAGTCATTGATTCTTGGTAAAGAACACTTATTTTTAATCGTGACTTTATTCAATTCTCGGTAATCAATGCAGAGCCGCATTGACCCATATTTCTTCTTAACAAACAACAACGGCGCTCCCCATGGCGATACGCTTAGCTGGATATACCTCTTATCTAATAATTCATGTAACTGTACCATCAACTCCTTCATCTCTATTGAGGCCATTTTGTATGGGTCTTTAGATATCGGGGTCGTTCCTGGTACTAAATCAATCACGAACTTAACCTCTCTATCTGGCAGTAGTCCAGGCAAATCGTCTGGAAATACATCTACAAAATTTCTAATAATCGGTATCTCTTCTAACTTCACACTCTTCTTCTGAGTATCTACTATGTATGCTAAGTATCTTACATACCCTTATCTCCATAACTTCTTGGCTTGCATCACCGTCAGACAACTTGCTTGTCGAGGTGACTTGCTGCCATAAAACACCACCTTTGAAGGAGTTTTAAGGTTAACACATTTCTTTTGGAAATAAATTACTGCCCCGTAATTGAATAACCAATCAATTCCCTATATAACATCAAATTCCCCAAGTTTAATTGGCATCAAATCCACCACCATGTAATGACCCTTAAATGACTACTCTACAATTCATATATATAAACCTAATAGGAATCACTTCCCTATTCGTAATTTCTATGCTTAAAGGGAAATCTAATTCTTCTTGAGGCAAATCTAAATTCTGAGCAAAATCATCAAATATAAATGAACAAGTAGCACCCGAGTTAAATAACACATAAGCATTAATATCATTATTCCGAATGATACCTGACACCACATCCTTTGACTGCACAACATCTTGCACAATCATATAGAAAGTTCTGGCAGTAGGTCAGTTTGATTGCATTGGCCCGGTGATAGTTAACGTACCACCACTGTTATTTCCCTTTCCTCCACTTGCATTTCCCACTGTCTTCTTAGGGCAATCACGAGCCATGTGATCCTTCGACCTACAAGTGAAACAGGCTCCTCCCTTCTTCGAACTAAAATAATTTATTGCAATGTGACCCTCCTGGCCACAGTTGAAACACACCAGCTTACCCTTCAGACACACCCCCGTGTGGTTCATTCCGTAAGTAGCACAAGCTTCAAACTTTTTCTTTTAATGAATTCCTTGTTGTCCTCCCGTATTTAAATTTTCATTCCATTTCCTTTTCTGGTTGTTACTTCCACTATTGCTTCCACTAGCCTTGTTTTCATTATCATTCTTTCTCTTCTTCTGTTCTTGATTATATTTGTTTAAGGCATCGCTTCCACCTTCTGCGATAATTACCTTTTCTAATACTGACGCAAATGTATTTAGCTAAAACATCAAAACCTTGCTATACAGCCAGGGTTTCAACCCTTGTTCGAACCTTCTCGCCTTACGCTCATCGGTATTGACTTGGTACGGAGCAAATCTCGCCAGCTCATTAAACTTCGTAGCATACTATAGCACATACATGGTTCCTTACTTCAATTCTAAGAAATAAACTTCCATCTGGTTCTGGGAACTCGTCGGGAAATACATCTCAAAAAATATTTCTTTAAACCTATCCAGGCTATTACTCCCTATCCCCCAACGAACCTTATTCGACTGCCACCAATAAAGAGCTTCAGAATTCAACATAAACGTCACAAAAATGATTTTTTGATCATCATTAACTCTAGAAAGATCGAAAACCTTCTCCATTTCCATGATCCAGGTTTGGGCTTCAACTGGATTCATAGACCCTTGAAACTCCGGCGGTCCAACCGCTTTGAAGTCCTTGAAAGTCATGACTTGAGCTTGCGACTGATTTGCAAGTGCTCCTGTTAATAAGGTCACCAATTGCTGAACAAGGTTAGCATTGGCCTCGTTATTATTGTTGTTTGTAAACCCTTCAACAAGTGGTTGTTGGCGTGGTTATCTTCTTCTATAAGGTATCTTTTGTTTAAAATATACGTTTATTAGTTCCTTATTCAATTTTTGGAATATTTAAAGTTTAACTTAAACATTCTAAGATTAAAGCTTAACACACAACATTTCAAATAACTTCGACATTTTTATTTATTCATAGTTTTCAAAACATAATAAGGATAGCAAATTTGTTATCAACATCAACTTTTTCAAGTTCAGGATTACATACTCATCTTACCCATTTATTTATCTATGTATATGGGATTTACAATTTATTCAATCACATATTTAATAGCATATTATTATTATTCTTCCTATCCTGGCATGTTAAGATGTCGAGAGGCTTCTCCACGCTCTTCTTCTATAATACGATACGTCATTCTATGATCCATCATGTACCATGGCAAGTCTTCAAATTGAGGTGGGTAATAAAAGACTCGATCCTGGGCTCTATCAATCATAGAATGAAAAGCATAATCCATTTCATTCATCTTAGTCTTCTTCGTTTGAAAATTGGCTTCAGCACGATCTGCACGCTGAGTAGCCTTCGTCCAAGCATCATCTGCTCTCTCACGCTTAGCTGACTCCTCCTCAAGTCATCTTTTAGCTTTTTCACTTCAATCTTCATCTTCTCATTCTCAGTCAACAACTCCTCATGGTGTCCCTCTGTGTGAACTAGGTTACATTTCGTGTTCCCAAGTCGTGAGTCAAGTTCCTGAATCTCTGCATCCTTTTGCTCTGTAGTAGCCTGACGCATGTCAGCCAACTCCTTCAGCTACTCAATCTTATCCTGTAATTCTGTGTTTCGGTCACACATCATATCATACATCTCAACTGATATGAAGTTTGGTAGAAACTCCACAGGATCCTCTTCCTCATCCTCCACCTCTATCTCCTCAGAGTCCTCCTCCTTAGGATCAAATACATGCTCATTCTCCTATCCTTCGTCAGCAACCAACAAAGAACGATCCCTCTAGATCAACTGCTCCCGAACAACATGTACATCTCAGGGCTCCTCATCCTTAGGTACACGAGGTATCTCTTCCCTAGCTTGACTGGATCCTTCAACGTTAGATATCCTGACAACAAAATTCATTTAAGTTTTACTTATTATGTGACACTCTTCGATACTCGCAAGTACGTGAGTTATTAACACATAGCACATAAAGTCTTTTATTGTTTATCTTTAATGAATTCCTTAATTCATTTCTTAGAACTCGATAAGAGTTTAACACCACTATATTGTATGTCTCCTTAATGGTTACTTCCTAAGGTTCATAACCTAAAGCTTTGATACCAACTTGTAACACCCCCAAATTTGGGTACTTCATTCCCATAGGATTTGGTGCTCACTATCCAAAATATTTACATCTAACTACCCATATCAAGAATTAAAACAATTTAAATAATAATCCTCCCCATTAAAGGGTTACATCATCTTATAATAAATCCAAGGTAATCTAACCTTAAATTATTACATAAGTCTGTGGAATATATCACAAAATAATTTTAGTCTCATATTATAAGTTCAGTAAATAAAATTAAATAGGCCTTCATCATTTGGACATCTTGCCATTGCCTTTGCTAGAAGACGCCTCATCAAGTTTCTAAATTTTAGCTGCAGTGTTAAATGCAAGAGTGAGCAGACAATTGCTTACTGGTATAAAGAATGATAATAGCAGTAACATATGGGTAAGCAATGAATACTGAATAATTAAGAACTTGTTCTTCGAGTCAAGATTAGTAAAAAAGTTCGAGGTTTGTAACTAAGGGTCTTATGACCATGAACTATGTCCCTAGGTTATTAAGTATTTCAACTTCAACCTTTAATAGTCATTCGGTTGTACAGACCTTTACTTTCGTACTTATGTGGATCAGCCATTCGTACCATGTATTGTGCACAAATATCTAAACGCTAACGCGTACATAATCCCCTATATTAAGGTTGTTCATCTCAGTTTAACTTTAGGATTTCTGCACTAAAGAAAGTTTAGTTTGGAATAGCTTAACAATGGTTCTAGAATTTAGAACACTCATCAATTGTGGATTAGTCCAACCGATAAAGGTTTACTTGTTGTTCGAAAGTTCAACACAATAATATAAGATTAAACAACAATAATTAAGTCGAAGATTGAATATCAACAATATACAAAGTATTACATCCAAAAGAGTTAGGGAATCACATTTGGAACAATGAACTTGAATAGTTTATGCTTTGAATAGCAAGAAACAAAAGTTAGTAATTTGCTCAATAAAAGTTGTAGGGACTTGCATAATGATATCAAGTTAGGAATATGAAACTTGCTCAATGTAAAAGAATTAGAATACAAGAGCTTACATAATCAAAAATCAGGGTTAGAAAACTTGCATTCATAATAAAGAGAATGAGGCTAGGAAACTTACCTCGTGTGTAAGCTACACAATTACTACAAACGTTCGCCAAATACCCTACATACACCATTAAGATCACATTACCAATTAGTTATATCCAAATTAACTTAATGGGTTTACTTCTCATTTTAGTCAAGTCTACAATCTCTAGCTTAGGATCTGATTATCCTAGTCATTCACGTACCATGAACCCTGAACTCCTAATTATATAATAGTACCGGACATGGTGATTACATATCAACACCAATTCTCATGACAATTCGTTACGAACATTCACAACTTACTAATTCATAATCTATAGTTTCAACATTGTGATTATAATATGTTATTACGTCTTATAACATGTTTTAAGTTCCTCTACAATCATTAAAGTAGGTTAAGTTAACATTTCCCAACTATAATGCTAATAGCTCATTACTGGGTCTTACTGACCACTGGCGCGGCTACGCCCAAGTTACTCTTGGGTCCTGCGCGCCCGCGCCCAGCGGCATCGCGCCCGTGCTTGACACCAGAATCAGTTTTCCAGAAACTCGAATACAGTCTCTATTGTAAGCAAAAAATCCCAATTTCTTCACACAATACCCAATTAACCAAACCCAAATGTTTATAAGCTTTATAAACTCAAAACCAAATATTAATAAACCAATTCTTACATCACAAACCACATTCTAGAGGATTAAAAATCAGGTGTTTGCCATTTCCTTCAATTTCAACACATTTAGTAATTTCAATCACCAAACCTTCAATTCTTAACCAAATTAAGCCATTTCAATTACATTATTTTCGTTTCTTGACATACTAACACAACTCACAACCAATTTACATATTATAACAAGGATTGAACATAAACTTTTGGTCTCAATAAGCCACTTTCATATATATATATATATATATATATATACACACACACACACACACACACCACAGATCAAGTCCGGACTCCCGGACCATATCAAATCCGGACCCTCTTTTTATTGCTTTTTTTTAAATAACTAATTTTTTTTTTAATATTTTATGGAACTGAAATTTTTCTATAATACAATGTTTTAGGAGTGATTTGGATACCTATACCAAAAAATATATGTACAGTCTGCATAGAATGTACAGACCTATTTTGTTATACGTATCCAAATCACATTCAAAATACTGTATTATATAAAAATTCTAGTTCCATAAAATATATATATAAAAAATTAGTAGTTTTAAAAAAAAAAGCAAAAAAAAGTCTGTATTTTAAGAAAGTCTAGGAGTTCGGATAGGAACCGAACTATATATATATATATATATATATATATATATAATATATATATATATATATATATAACACTGTTAATGCAATTTTCTTCTTCAAACTAAATTTCATGAATTTGATACTCCAAAATCGTTTGAAAACAACATATAACAGATTATAAACCATCTTCAAAGCAAATATCAACTACTCTAACAAATCATTAACCCAATTTTCCCTTTTTCCCAAGAAAACTTCAGAACATAAAATATGATTTTTCTTGAATTTGACCACTTAAAATTATTTATATATGATGATTATCAGATTTTTGCAATACTTTACGTACATATATCAACAATCCAACACAACTTCCAATTCACAAAGATTAGAAATTACAAAAATTAAGAGTTAGAATTATAAATGGTTTATACCTTTAACCCATGATTTAGCAAAGATAATAACAAGGTTTCACAAGCCTTTTTCTTCCTCTTGACTCCCAATTCCTTTGTAATTATCCCTCTTGTTCTTCTTCTCTAACTCTCAGTATTTTCTCTGTTCTTTAGCCTTAAGAAAAATATGCATAGAAGTAAACTGATATAGGTCTCCCACGTTCATCAGTTAAAAAAAATAAAGCGCCTAACATTTATATTATGCCGAAGGCAACAAGGCCATGTTTGGCTACACCTTAAATTAGATTTCTAATTTATTTTTATATTACTTATATTATATAGTTCTATTTGTCACACATTTATTTAATTAATTTTAATAACTTACAATTACAATTATAATTTCCATTATAATTATATTTATACTTAACAAATTATTACATATCTAATTTAATTATTAAATTAAACTAGAACAACATTTTATTTAATTTAATTATTTCATTAAATTAAATCTTCAAATAATAAAATTACCATTCATTAATTTAGTTAACATGCATACTTAACTAAATTATTACACCACAATTTAATTAATTATTTATTTATCTCAATAAATAAATCAATTAAAATATTTATTTAATTCGATAAATATTTTTAAATTACGTAAAAGTTCTCGTTCATTACAACGGTGGGCTTATGAACGAGAGCAATCCAACTCCGGATGAGTTAGTTGTGAAATTTAGAAAATTTGTCATTAAACGACTTTCGGTGAAAAATGGCTCCTGAGAGGTTTTTGAACCGATTTCTCGATAAATTAAAAACTCGAGAAAATTATTCTGTTAAAGGGGATTTAAAAAGGATGTTACAAGGAAGAAATAGACGTAAGAACGAGCTCATTCCGATATTAGACGAATAAGGTTTGATGTTTCAAAGTAGGCAAGTTTAAATTATTCGAAGTCAAAAATTTTAACAATCTTAACAGAGTTTCTGCAAGTTGGGCGCACCACGTTCAACTTGTAGAGTAAAATGGGCGCACCCCGCACTGTAGTAGGCTAGACAGTCTGGATGTCATTTACTAAATTGGACATAACTCTTTGGTATAAACTCCAATTGAGCTAATTCAAGGTGATCCAGAAAGATAAGATGTAGACATACACCATTAGTTCTTCAATAATGGAGAGATAAGGTCGGGATAATGGTCTAAAAAGAGTATTTTTAGGATTATTATGTAATAGGAGGCAAACCGTGGTGGTTGTGACGCCCCCAAATTCAGGTACTTGAAACTCAAATTCATTGCTTCACGATATAATTTCTTTGGGCAGAATAATAATAATAATATTATAAATATCAAACTTAATTTACATATCAGAGTTGTCTAAATCCCAGGTATGCGACCTTTAAAACATTTCATTACATGATAAATAATAGATATCATCATCTTATTTAAGTCTAGCTTTTACATAAGATAACACCAAGTTAATCGGCTAGCTTTCCTTTCCCTTTGTTCTTGCCTGAACCTTCAGGACAATCTTACATTGCTAAAAACATTTAAATTAAGCAAGAATGAGCATTTGAGTGCCCAACAAGTAATAACAATCAATAAATATTAGCTGAAAGAATTAAATATTTTCTTTGAACGACACTTCAACAACGAAGCAATAGTTGTGAAGTAAACTGAGCAACACTAAACAACATAACATTTCTATTTCAAATTTTAAAACTACGTACTGACTATAATTGGTGAGCAGTCTACATACCATGAACTTTGTTTTCAAATTTTTGAAAAGGTTTAACAGAACTTCATCTATAAACCGTTGTAACTTACAGGCACTGGGGGTGATCAGCCCGTTATACCCTGTATTGATCAATACTACATACCAGAACGATATTCTCGTTCATCATATTCGCCTCAGGCGCACAAAAGTTTTTTCATGTTCGGGATGTTCATACTTAGTCGGGAATCCGAACCAAAACAATTTGATTGGATATAAAAAGGTTTTATCATATTCAACGATATTTCTAAATATGTGTCTAGTTGATCAAATAGCTTAGATGACTTTTACTTTAGGTATACATACTGGCAATCAATAGGTATATATATATATATATATATATATATATATATATATATATATATATATATATATATATATATATATATATATCAACATGTGATTAAATACAATGGTTATTCAAATGGGGACACTTGTATAACAAATTTTAGAAATTTTACAAACAGAAAATATATATGGATTATACAATAATACGACAATGATAACAATGATTGGATATAATTCAAGAACTGGCATATCTACAAAGGTATATGAATGGTAACAATAACAATATATTTCTAAAACTGGCTTACACATGTCCATTGCATAAAGTAAATGCAAAGGGTAGGATACTTGCTCAATAGTAATTGGAGTAAGTTTAGGGAACTTGCATTCAACTTACGAATCGTATGAAATTCAAGAACTTGCACAAAATCCAAAAGTTTGTGTAAGTTTAGGAAACTTGCTTAATTGTAATTGAGATAGGGTAAGGAACATGCCTTAATCGTAGTTTACCAATATATCGCTTATCAATACGCTTTTGAATCCTAACATAATATAATACGCGTATTGGATATTCATTAGCTACATATGCTCATACATGGTATATGAGTGTAAATGCATACATAAACGTCTAAGTTAGTTGCATACTCCTTACATATACCTTATACTTATTTTACCATATTAGTTTATAAGACACTACAAAGTTAACAATATAGTTTCTTAATCGTTGCCTTATAGTTCGCAAATATCTTTTGGACTTAATACTTTAAAGTTCTTAATCACTGCATTAATCATTTAATTCAATCATTTAGCATGCTTCTTAACATATTAGTTTTGCACTGGACATATTATACCTATTAGAGTAACAATACAAGCAAGCAACCACCTTCAAACCATTTACAAAAAATTATTCCTACTACAAAATGGCGCGGCCGCGCCTGATTTGTAATAAGGAGACGCGCGACCGCGCGGCTCCCAGTTCAAACCAGGACATGGCTGCCCCTGTAGAAAACCAGCGAACACATGCCTTGCACAAATACGAATAATCATGCAAAACACACATGTTACTATATGGATAACCAAGTTTGATCTCATATCATAATGTTAACATAGGTCATTCTCTATTATTATTTAATTAACACTTTAAGTGTTTAAATTCATAAATTTCTTACGTTTAGTCGTTAAACACATGCCATGTGGTCCATAGGTTTCTACTACACATGCTTACATTAGTTAAGTCTTGTATGACAAGTGCTAAAATACTCGTAATATAGCTATTGACAAAACTAGTTTTCAAGGTTCCTTGAAAATACCATGTTAATCTATCAAGTATGCAAAGTTAGTTTACTTACTATGCATCATATTTTCTCATATGCATAGATAAAACATATAAACATGCTCACAAACTCCTAACTCAAGCGTATATAGTTATCAAGTTTGTTTTTGAAACTTTAAGTCTCCATTAATAAAACTTATTTAAGCATGCAAGATAAGTCCTCATAGTCTACATCATGCTTTCATACTCATTTATGCACATATGCAAGTTATTTACATAAGCTAGAAAGATCAAAATTTGAAAACATAATGCTCATCATACTTTGTTTTACAAATCTTCAAATTTTCCTTTAGAAAAATCCTTTAAAACCAAGCTAGAAAACTTTATTATACACCAAACCAGTTCATGCCTTATGTTATACTTATGTACGTACTTACCTAGATTATTTACACATGCTCTCCAAATCAGAATATACATTATTCCAAGTTTACTATTTTTAGATTTTCCCAATCTTGAAGTTTCTTGAAAACTCAACTCAAATCAAGCTAAAACAACGTACTATACTCAAAACAACATCTATCCACATGCTAGGGTCATTTATATGCATAATCTAACTTAAGTAGCATGCTCATGACATCTTAAGGAATCAACAGCAGTAACTGTGATAGGCAACCCGCGTGGTCGCGGGGTGAAGGACTAAGGAAGTGGCGCGGCTGCGCCACTTCGTCTAGAGGCAAAAAAATATGGCTCTGCTTTTGTAGAGCCTCAATCACAAGCATTGTCAACATCTTCTGCTGCAACATAGACTACTACTAGACATGCATACCCACTTAATTAACACAATGGCATGCTATCATCTACCAATTACAGAGAATTCAAGTAATTGAAAGAATTTAACTAAACTTAGACTCAAGAACATAATTAAAGTTTATACCTCTTTGAAGTTTAATTTGATTTCTCAAAGCACTAATTATACTCCCTCAATGCTCAATACACTCACTCTCTTCCTCCATTTATCAGACAAATTCTTAAGCAACCAAAAACTGAAAATGGAGCTTATATTTATAGAAGAAATTTTACATTGACAATGCATATATACACCAAATTAAACCAATGAGAATGTTAGATTACATGATGGTTAAGAGAGAGTTGGTAAATGGTAGTTGAAGATCATCATCACCACCACTCCCCCATAATCATCAGCTAGGAGGAGCTTGGAAGAAAGAAAAGGAAATAGGCCTTAGCCTTTATGGGATTCACGTGAATGTGAAATAAGGAGCAATTTGGACACTAAATTTGGGACAACCCAAATACTCAGCAATCTTGTAATACTTATACAATTTCCTACTCTTATGATATATTTTATATACATATCATCCATACAAGGGTTATATTCTAATGTCATAATATAGTTTACATAATTAATATTTCAAGGTAGTAGATGTTATGCAATATACGTATAATCCATGTACATTTTATTTTAACGTATACCTACATACATATTGTCACCTAGACATTTCATAATGTATTGATAACATATAGTTCCAATATGCTCAATCGCATTGCTTCATACAATGTAGTTTAATAAGACTTAATATATAGGGTAGTTATACATAGTATAGTCACATAAATGCCACATTACAGTATATAGTATAGTTGCATTCCATATATTTTACATTCTTTAATTATTGCACACTTGCACATAACAGTCAAAGTAATCTTATTATATTAATAACTTACTTTATTGTCAATAATTAATTTAATCCCCTTCTTGATTAATTAACACCATCACAATTAATTATTAATGTAAAATAACAATTATCATTTATGATTAATTAATTTCTTACTCAATAATTCCTAATAATCATATCATACGATAATCATATTTTCATAAAAGTAATTAATAAAATTTTTATTACAAAATTAATTTATTATAAGAGTATAATCTGTAAAAATCAATAATTATTAAAAGAAATTATTTACAATTATTCATGTAATAAATAAATTTTATTTATCACATATGTACATATATTTTACTTTACACATATTCCCACCTTTATACATACATACATATACATATATATATATATATATATATATATATATATATATATAAATTATTCGCAAAATTTCTTATTGAAAATATTAGGTTATTACAGTGGTTTCTTCGAACTGTCATGGTGCCAAGCCATGTTTGAGTAGTATTTTTGACTTCTAAACATTGGACTTTGGAAATATAGTCTAAAGGAACGTAAACCAAGGAATGATTAATGTATTAGACGTGTTAATCATACACAATGGCGTGTCGATTAGGCGTTCGAGTTAGACAAGTCGGGTGATGACATACGAACGTCAAAGCACCGAGTCTAATGTTAATGAACTTAAAATAATATTCTGATTCATATGAAACATACATTATTAAACATGGAATAAAGTTAATGTAAACCATGAGTGACGTTTTTACGTGGCTAATTAATATGTTTATATGCACTGAATGTGTATAACTTACAAAGGGCAATTAAGTTTGAAGTATTAAAAACCGCTAAGACAAGTATTCTAACTCCATTCAATCTTAATTTGAATGTTAGTTTAAAGTATGTAGATATATGTTCTTATGAATAATCCTTTTGTATGCTTCGGGTTACACAATGTTTAATGATTGTGTAAACTTTAGACTTATACAAACTCTTTGTTAGTTGTATAAGTGTTCAGCTACGCTATAACATATAAATTGTTTAAGCTTTGCTATAATGCATGAATTGATCAAGTTTTTCTAGTCCTGATATGCATGAATAGTTTAAGAATTATATCAATGCCATTTATATCGGCTAGACACATGTTAAAACCTTTCAATGATCAATATATGATCTTTTGAATTGTTATTAAGTTTAAGTAAAGCTTCCAAATAAATTTCTACTTGGTGCGGACTTAGTCTGAGAATGAGAAACCCTAATATTGGGGCAAATGTTTTAATATTGTCGACATGTAATGTCGAGTGACGGAATAACTCAAAATATATCATCCACCTGTAGTTTCGATCAATGTAGGGTGCAAAGGGCTGATCACCCAACGTGCCCGAGAGTTATGACATATTACAACGAAATAGCTATTCAAACCTTTTCTAAATGAAAATGAAAGTTCGAGGTCTTATAACTGCTTAGCTAAAGTCATTATGTTGTTTCAAAAATATATTTTGAAAAGAAAGGAATTAATTTCCTATCATTTAAGATACTTTCACAACTTTTGTTCATTTGTTGAAGGTTTACAAGTTTAAAAGCACGATTCTTGATTTTATTATTTTATATACAACTGTTATACTTGTTGGGCATGTAAATATTCATTCTTGCTTATAATTAAATGTTTTCAGCAAAAATTGAGCATGTAGAAGGTTCTGAAAAGGATAATGGAAAAGCCAAGATGAAATGATAAAAGGGTATAAATCCTATTTGTAATAGATATGCTTATTATAAATAATTACTACTTTAATTATAATGTTAAGAAGATTTAAAAGTCATATAACATGGGTATGTAATGATAAGCTTGTAATAATTTGTAATTAATTTATTATTTATATGAATGTATGGTTAGATATATGTTAGAATTAATACCGTAAAGCACCAGATTCAAAGTTCAAAGGTACTCGAATTTGGGGGCATCACATCCACTGCATCACAATTATCGACTTTGGGGAATTAGACTTCTTAAAAGGTGTTCTATTTCTACCCTTTGTATTTCTCTATGTTGATTATTTTTTTTAAAGGGTGAGATTTTAGGAAAAGACAGACATTAGTCGACTTATTTTACAAAATTAGATTTTTGATGTTTGGGCCAAATGAGACTGTGACAACCCGAAAATTCGGTTGGAAGAGGAAGAGGAAGAGAATGAGCATGAATGCTCGAATCAAAAGTGATCGAGAAATAGAAAAGCTCGCAAATCGTCAACTTTGTCTAACGGAAGAGGATTAAAGAAGAACGGTAATCCGAACCCTAGTTCTTCTATTTATTTTCTTTAAGTTTTTATGTTTAAAAACGTAACTTAATGAGAATAAGGAATAAAAGATACTGAGAAAGATTTCATATGGTTGAAATCGTAAGAAAATGAAGAAATAAGAATTAGAAATTTATTTTATAAATTTCATAAGGAAGTGTAAGATTCGTAAGGATTTTGAGCGATCCGAATGAATTTTATGAATGAGTAGATCAAATAAGTAAGGAATGGTGTTCTATAACATCAAATTCCAAGAAAAAGTAGAATCGTAATCCAAAATATCGATTAAAATGAAGAACGAACGAAGACCACGAAGAACACGCGAAGAACACGAAGAACGTTGTTGATAGACAAATTTAAAACCATCGTAGTGTAATTGTTGTTGATGGACAAGTTTAAAACCATTGCATATAAGTTAGATGCTTATTGCTTGGTTAAGAATGTTAGAAACGTTCATGAAGAACGGATTAAAATTGAGCTATAACGAAGTTATGGTAAAATTTTCGTAAAAGACAGAACGAAAATTTGAAAGTTAGCAAATGAACACGAATGTGTAGGGTTTCATAAGAATGTAAGAGAACGTATAAAATGTGAGTCGTGGACTCAAGAACGAACTAATTCCGAGTTCGGATGACCGAATTACGGACGAACGAACGAAGAACGTTAAAAATGTTAAAATGAACGAAGAGTGAAGATTAAGCCAATTGAATGGCATGTTAACAGATTCAGAACAAAGTTCTGTCTGAGGCATATTGAAGTACGTAAGATAAGGAAGAGAATGGCTTTGGAACGACTTTGTTCCGAGCTATAACGAAGAAGTTATGAGATTGTAAAGTACGTGTCTCAAACTTGATGAAAGACTTAGAAAAATTTTCTAGGGTTTTGTCTCGGCGCCGCATCGCCGGATAGGCTTCGAGAAGTGGCGCTGCAGTGCGAGCTCAGTCATGAACTTCTAGAGAGTGGCACTGTAGCGCGAGAGGAAAAGGACTTGGCGTCGCAGCGCCATGCCGGAAAGAGAAGAGAGAGAAGTAGCTCGCGCCGCAGCGCGAGAGGAAAAGAAGGGCACGGCGCCGCAGCGCCAGTGCAGGGAAATACCCAGAAATGAGATTTTAACTGCTCAATTTCTCGGGGGATGTGCAAGAAAGAAGTATGAACATATAGTTCACGTAATGTAACACTTAAGTAAGTGTTTTAAACCTTTAATAAAGGTTGCACAAAAAGATTAAATGAGATTAAAAGATAGAGAATGTAAGCGATAAATTACGGAACCGATAACTAGGGACCGTAGTCGTAATGAACGAACGTGAGGGATTGCTATAATTGTGATTCCTTAGACGTTGAGTGATGAAGGTAATGAATAACATTCTGATGTTATGACATGGCATTGTAAGATGAACGTAAAGCGTATAGACGCTGTGAACGCAACGTTGTTGCGAGGAACGATCGGTCTTAGCATACAACGAACGGTATGGCTTCGACATTAAGAAAGAATAATGAACATGGGGTTCATGGGATGGATAACGATCAAAAGTGATTAAAAACCTTGAATAAAGGTTGAATGAGAGATTAAGAGACGAGCAACGTGATTGAATGCGTAAACGATCTTCGTAAATCGTATTCGCGTTTGACGAACGTTCTAAGTATACCCTGGTTGTATGACATAGATATTGATGAAGGTAGTAAGTAAGATACGAATGGTATCAAGAGAGCTGTAACTGTAATGACTGCAAATTTTATGATTTAATATTAATAATTATATAAATAGAGCCTGTGATTTTTATTTTATAAATGCTTACATGGCATGAGGTGAGCAACTCAATTTAATTAAATTGAACTTTTAATAATTGATAAGATGTGGAGAATTATGATAGGTTTATGAAATGTCTTGTGTGACACAATGATGGACTTAGTGAGGAATAAATTAAAGAAGGAATGCATTATTAATTATAAGACGTCAATAAGAAAGGTGGTATATAATTAATGTAGTTAATTATATCAGAGTATTGATAAATCCTTGATTTGATTGAAAGCTTGTCTGGAAAGACTAAATCATTTTGTGAGTAACTTAAATTATGTGATATAGCCCAACTTATTAATAATTATTAAGGTGATGTGTAATTTAGTGTTATTGGGTAAATTAAATTAATTAAATTGCTGCATTAATATTTAAGTGTCTACATGTTAAAATCCAAATAATAATATGGTAGGATAAGGTGGTAGGCCTAAATTGAATTAGTAGATAGACTTAATGAGTTTTCTAGCCAAACTATTATGTTGCTTGCAATTTCGGTTGGGGTGTGTGGCTAGCCAAATAGAGTACAAGCTTAATGCTATGTGTGTAAACTCAAGAGAAATAAAACCTAGCCATGTGAATTATTCACCCACTTTATTTTCGGCAGCCATGTTAAAAAAAAATTTGTCTGCCCATTTTATTTAATTTCGGCAACCTCATGGTTTATTTTTTCCACTCATTTCGGCAGTTAGCATGGTGGCAGCCTTATGGAAATTTTTTCACTACTTTTCGGCAACTAGTACAAGTAGCAACTATGTTGATTGTAAGTGAATTAGCCTTGGGGAGTAATACTCAATTTCACTTTACTAAGTTCTAGAGAATTGGGTATTACCCATGATTTAGGCTATCATTTAGAACCTTTGTATCCAAGAGAAAAAGGGAGCTTACGTGTATTTTCTTTTGGTTGTTGGCAGTACTATGGACATGTGTGATGGGATGTCTTAGAACACTTAGGATGCTATAAAGTATAGTAGGGGATGGCCATGAATACTTTAATTAATTTGTGCACTTTTTTTTGGTATATATAAACCCCTTGCTCTAGTGGTTTCCTTAAAAAATAAAACAAGAACAAAATAGAGAAGGAGGGTGTTCGACAGCTAGGTAGAAGGGTAGCAGCAGTAGCTTTCATCTTGGCAACCAAATCTATTTTTCCAAGCTAAGGTATATAGATAAATTAGTTAAATAAATTTACTTTTCATTTAATTTCTAGTGCACACTTGTTTTCTTTTTGAAGTAGTGTGGATATTTTGTGTTGTTTGTAAAATTCGTATGCGTAACTAGATGTATGCATGCTAAATTAATAATTACCATGTGCTTTCAAACTAAATAAATTAAGTTGCATGAATGCATAATGATTTTCGTAGTGGAAGAAAAAAAAAGAGAAAAAAAAGAAAGAAAGCAAGCAATCAAGCATGTAAATGAAGTGATGGTAAGGGCGGGTAGGTGTACCTATTAAGGGTTGATATATGTGATTTCTATTTTATGTTATAGAAGTGCTGCTTTATTTTTATTTTTGGCTAATTTCGGTTGCTAGTTGTGCAAGGAAAATTTCTGTACATATTCAATATTGTGGTGAGCTATTATGCATAAAAATAATAATAAATAATAATAATAATAATAATAATAATAATAATAATAATAATAATAAAAATAATAATAATAAAATCTTTCAGCCTTACCTGCTATGTTAAGGCTAATTAACTCTTAGCAAGAGGTCTAGTTGTACAACAATACAATTAATTGTGGCATAATCAATAATGTGTTGCTACATGTTACTTTTATTTTCATGCAATAAGGATGTTGCTATATTTTTAAGGCTAATTTCGGTTGCTAGTGTGCAAGGAATTAAACATCCTTTTAGCCTTACCTATTATGTAATCTTAAACATTTAAAATGTAGGCAATATGAAGATTTAAAGAGCTATAAATCGGTACACTAAACTAATTTAGTAATAACATTAAAACTTTTATTGTGACACTATATGCATATATTTTTAAGGGAAGTAATGAAAAGGGTAGGTGTATTACCTTTAATAAAAAGTAATATAATTATCAAGACGGGAAATATTTACCTTTACACTACATTCTAATGTGACATTACTAACATGTAAAAATTTGAAAAGAAAGTGAGTAAGGGTTTATGATGGTAATCAAGCGGAATAGTGTAATGTCATTTTTAAACTCTAATTAATGAAATTAGTTCAGATAACTAATTTGAACAACAGTTTAATAAATTAATGTTATGTGCATAGTTTTCTTATTTGTGAGCATAATTGTAGAGTAAGTTAAAATGTAGTATTTTTCAAAATTTTATATTGTATGAGAGACTAGTACCTTAAACTAGGATGACGTGCGAGTAATAGCTAAAGTAAGTCGGTTTTCAACAACCAGTAATTTGTACGGCTATATTATTATATCATTGGTAGTATACGTGACGAGGTGTCAAGGTAAACATAATCGATGAACGAGGCAAGTTCCTTAATTTTCACACTGTATTCATTTGAATTGTTGTCATATCAACCATATTTTTATCAAGCAAATATCTATTTCTATTCGAAAATCATTGTATACCTTGACGTTGTTGCAAGCATTGGACTTATCGTTCTTAAATGCATTATAAAAATTGTCTAAGTCTTTGATTCGACTAGACTATTATTATGTGTTAAAAAACTATCCAAACCGAATGACTTGGTATGGACTATCGTAAATCTACTGAGATGAACAACCCTCATTGAAGGGAAAATTATATATTGTCGGGTAACCGACGTGCGCACATGAGTATGATTAAATATTATGCATAACGTAGGGTACTTTAGGCTGATCACCTGTTGTACTCGTTTATATTGGATTACAGTGTATTACTGTTAATTCTAGTAAGAGTTCTTAGTCCTTAGTGACTGCTCAGTGTTCTTTCATATTGAACCTCGAAATGAATAAATCCTAAAATTTTGTTGATATCCTTCAGTCTATAGCGACACCTATTGAATACTCTTAATATTTCTTGATATCCTTGGACTACCAATTATTATTATACCCTTGAAAGATTTAAATGCTATAACTGCTTGTTTTTCTGGCTATATTACTTGCTGGGCAAACTTGTTGCTCATTCTTATTTCCTAAAACATTACAGTTAAGGCAGAGCAAGGCGGTACTTCAGGAAAGGACAAGAGAAAGGGCAAGGCGATAGATTAACTTAGTCCTTAAGACTAGAAGTATTATTATTATTGTTATGCTTATTATGATGTATTCAAGAATGATTAAGTTATGTTTAAGTTAATCATTGAATTGTCGTACTAATGGTTACGGTACCTTGGGGCGCGAATATTTATATTATATCAATGTAAATTATTCTATTATTTCCGTTGTTAATGATTTAGTAGGATATTCGCAGTTGCACGTGATGCACCGAATTCGAGATATGGGTGTCCGAATTTTAGGGGTGTCACAGGTTGGTATCAAAGCATTAGTTATAAACCTTAGGAGCGAGAGCCCTTATATTATAACTTAGGAGAACTTAGAAGATAAAAAGGGATGAAACTCATATAGAGTTTTGTAGAGAGAGACTTAGCATGTTGTAGAATATAACTTCATTCTATACAATGAACTTATGTTATTTAACATTCTAATGGAGTTGTTGTTTGTTTTGTCTTGTGTTGGTGATTGTAGGATGACTGACACGGGAGGACCTAGCCGAGTGGTAGAAGAGGAGCCGCATGTCATACACGTGGTATATGAGGCACCATTGATAGCGGAGCCTATATCAACTGTAGTCCTTATCGATGATGATGATGAGGAAGAGGAGATGGAGCCAATACCCGAGGAGTCTGATCCAGAGGAGGAGCCTATGGAGGAGCGTATGGTGGACGACCCCATGGGGGATTCCGACGAGGCTACTTTGGAGGATAGGATGTTGGGGAAGTATGAGGAGCAGATTTTAGAGTTAGGGTGCAGAGTTGAGGAGTTAGAGGTTGAGGCTAGGGACAGGGAGTCCGAGTTCCAGAAGCTGAGGGACGAAGACCACCAGAGAAAGTTAGTGATGCAGGAGATGGAGGTGGAGATTGCTTACCATAAGGAGGCAGGGATCCAGATGTGGGCTTTGTTTCATAAGGCGGTGGCTAGGAATGTAGATCTGGCAGGGAAAAGAGATGGAGCAGAGGGAGTTGAGCGAGAGGACAGAAAAGGAAGCTATCTGTACTCTGTTAGAGATGGAGGTAATGGATAGGATCCATTTCGAAGAGAAGTGGGAAGGGGCCAATGATAGGGCTAACGATCTAGAAGATGAAGTGAGGTGCAAAAGGAGGAAGATGAACAGGATGGGCTATGCAGTGCGCATGACCATGGAGAGGCTGATTGATGGGGTAAATCACTACCCGGCAGAGCAGGGACAGACTCGGCAGACCATAAGTTGAGATTTGGTGGTGCACATTACTCAGAGGGAGTACTAGAGCGCTGTGGAGCGCGGAATGATAGATTAAGTCTAGGCGTTAAAAGTTATTAGTTGTAGTTCGTTATGTAGTGTATTATCTGTTGTTGTAATTTCAGTCTTTTATGTAGAATGTGAAATAGTTGTAAGCCCCAAACTTTTGAGTTATATTAGAGGGGTAGTATATTAATGGTTGTCCCCATCTTTTGTGATATTAGGGGATAAGTTGTGTCGTTTATAGAAGTATGCTAGAGATAATCATGTAATGTAACAATTTGGCATATGAATATAAATGATCTTATTCTGAAATGTATTCTGAAATCTTATTCCTTTTATGGAGAATTGTTTAAGTAATATAATTAGATAATAAAAAAATGAAAGTTTTGTGATGCGGAAAAATGCCGCCCAGACGTAGATTAACTGCACTGGAAGAGTCGGTTAATGATGAAAGAGGACAAGTAGATCCCATTCAGAGGCTTGTAGATTTGTTAGGGGAGGCTCTTAGGGGAAGAAATGAACAAGTAATACCCATTCCCCAAGTAGCTCCAGTCGCAAACTTCAAGGACTTTAAGAGTGTGGGACCTCCAGAATTCATGGGTACTACCGATCATATCGTAGTGCAAATGTGGATCAAGGAAATGGAGAAAGCCTTCGCCATTGCTCGTGTGGGTGAAGACCAGAAAACCGTGTTCGCTACTTATATGATGAGGGGTGAAGCAAACTACTGGTGGGAAGCAAATCAACAGAGGGCGGGAGAAGGGACTATAACCTGGGAAAGGTTTAAGACTTTGTTCTTCGAGAATTACTTCCTGAAGAGCATGAAGTGTGACAACCCGAGAATTTAGATAATTATTAAAATCCTAAAATGATGGATTAAAGGTTATAAGATTAACCTAGACAGAAAATAAGTGTATGAAATTGACATTTCTGTGAAGGAATTTCAAGGATTTCAAAATTTTTAAGAAGAACCTATATGGTTTCTTAATTGAATGAGAATAAAGAAATATGGGTTACAAAATTTCAAAACCCTAGAAATGAATTAATATGTACTTGAAGGAATATCGAGAATAAGGTATTACGATACCTGTAAATTCCATATGAACTGAATAGTCTAAGAAATATTATATAAGTACATATGTAAATTTTATTAAGGAGATAAGATTTCACATGAAGAGATGTTGTAAGGTTAAACGAAGATGAGTATATGTATAGAAATATATATACTTAGTAAGGTGCTATATATATTTTAGCAAGAGGAATGATGAATTAAGTTATTGATATAAGGACCAAGATAAAACTATGTTAGTAATTAACATAGCTTGAACGTTGGCCTTGACTGGCAAATAAGAATTTGAATAAGTATAAAGTCGTTAGTTAATACGATTAACAATAAGAAAGGAGTAATTTAAAACTCAAAATTTGAGTTAGAGATAGAATTTTGAAGCATGGACTGCTCGGTTGCGTCCGCAACGTCAAGATTAGTCAAAATGGGTAGTAAACACAAAGTGTGTAAAGGTTGACTTTTGTTCAAAGTCAACAGTTGACTTTTTATGGAAAAAAGTCAAAATCAGTGTGAGAAGTGAAAGATGTTATATGGATAATGATATAATATTTAATATTATACCAAATGATGTAAAGCTAAAATATGAGATGAGATCCAATATGTAGATATGAATATTGGTATCAAAGTAGTTAGTAAATTAAATTCATATTTGAATAAATGATTAAATATATTAATTTATATATTTAATATTTAAATAAATTGTTTGAAAACAATTTATGGAGAGGAGGAAGAAATTAAATTTAAGTATACAATATGAATTGTATAACTTGAATAAGTTATTAAGTATGAGAATTAAATAACCTAAATGGTTATTGTTATTTAGTGGTTCTAGTATTAAATATATACTAGTGACCTAATCTAAGAGATTTGTGGAGCATGTCATAATTTATTTAATGATTATGTGAGTAAGTGAATACGAATATTATGTGATGACAAATAAAAGAAACTAGTGTAATCCTAATTATATATTAGGAATGAAGAATTAAATAACTTAAGGGTTATGGGATGAGAGAATTATGGTATATAAAATATATACTAATTTTAAGAGATTTATTTTATACATCTCGGTTAATTAATTTTATAACCTAATTAATGTAAGTTTAATTGGGTTAAGAAATTAAGTGTACTTGGGTAAGAATTTATATTTAACTTGAGTACATAGAAACCCTAATGAAATGAGTAGGGTAAGATGAAATTTAGTGTAATGGATCATATTAATTTTATGGCCCAAACATTTTAGTTAGGAAGTTCAAATATTTTATTTGGAAAAGCCAAAGGAATTAAGTTCTAAGCTCAAGCGAGCCAATTGTTAAGGAACATGTAGGAGAGATAATATTAAAAGTATTGGACTACGTAAATTTCATGGCCCAAGAAATTAAATATAAAGTCCAAAAGATTATTTATGGAAAGCCCAAATTATTATGGGTGGGACAAGTAAGGGATGATGTTATTTGTTATGGCCCAAAGAATTAAAGTTAGTAGCCAAAAGAATTAAAAGAATGGCCCAACTTTTAGCCCAAGTGGGAGAGAGACATTTTGGACATTAAGTATGCTAGAAAAAGCAATAAAAATCTAAGCAATTTGACCTAAAAGAAGGCCACTTGGCCGGATAAGAAGAGATAGGGATAAGAAGAGATAAGGATAAGAGAGAATGAGAGGGAATGAATGTAATAATTACTTACTTTATTATGTGGCTAACTCCTCCTTATGTGTCATTGTTTTATTGAACCAACATTTTGTTTATTCTTCCAAGCAAACTTTGGTGGTTTAATGAGAGAAAGAGAGAGAATGAGTGGGAGAAGAAGGCCACATGGCCGGAGGTTATGGGGAAGAGAGAAGGAGGAGGAATGAGATAGTGTAATATATCTATCTCTAATCTAGCTTATTTTGTTCTCTTTCATCTCTTTTATTTTTCTAACCAAAGGAACCAAAGAGAGAGAGAATAGAAGGGCCAAGTTCGGCAGCCATGGAGGAGAGGAAGATGAGTTTTTGATAAGTCATCAAAGCTCCATAGCCATCCATGGAAGAAGAAGAAGGAGAGCATGAGAATCAAAGGTATAAACCCCTTTTGTTTATATAATTTTTGATTATTGTAAATCAAACTTTGAATCTATGTTTCTAAACTCAAAAACCTTAGATCTATGTATTTATGAGTGTTTAATGTTTAGATCTACCCATATTGGGTGTTGATTTAGTTGGAAATCGAAAATAAAGAAAAGTGATTTTCTAGTTTTATAAGCTCTAAAATTTCTATGTACTTTGGATTTCCACCGTTTTAAATCTATAGCTTCTTTTTGCGATCCGTCAAAGGGAGGTGCTAGATATACGTGTTAACTACTAAACCCAAGTGGTAGAACTCAAAAATGTTGAGTACACAAGTTTTAGTGACTGTTTTACCAAAAACAGTTTCATTGCTAAAAGTGAAAAATGGACTGTTTTGGACAGTCAAAGAGTAGGGGCGGTTTGGTCATTTTTTGGACATCTAAAAATTCTGGAAAAATTTGGGAGAGTACTATGATAAGTTATCTAACATCTCCAAGTGGAATCACTGAAAAAGGAGTTGTAGATTTCCGTATGGAAAATATTTAATAAAGCACGAAAAACTGCAAAATGCTATTTTAGCTTCTGCCCAAATTTTTAAAAGGGCATTTTCGGCAACTTAAATTGTGAGAAATATTCTGGCCTTTTGGGACATGAAAATATAGGATATCAAGTACCTTGTGTCCAAAAATGAGCTCATTCCGAGTTAAAATGAGCAAGTTATGACCATTTCAATTTCTGTGATTTTCTGACGAAAATGGCTATAACCGGAGTTCTATAACTCCGATGGCCACGAAATTTAAACTGGAGTGTCACGTTAAGACGTATAAGATTGTGCCAAGAGATGGGAATTTCCGGAGTTGAGCACGAGGTAGCTAATTTCTTAAGGAATTAACTAAAAATGATTTTTAAAAAATACCAAAGGAAGTTGGAAAATTTTGGAAAAATACTTTTTGTGTATGAAATATGTGTATACATGTTTGTACAAAGGATAGAAAAATAATAAGTTGATTTGGTATTTTCGTATACGGATATAGAATCCAGCTTGCTGGATTAGAAAATCTGATGAATCTAGTTTGCTGGATTGAAAAGAAGTTTACTGAATTGAAAATATGTTGAATCCAACTTGCTGGATTGCAATCTAGTTGCTGGATTTGTAATCTAGTTTGCTGGATTGCAGTTTGACTTGCTGGATTAAAGGAATTATGTATCCAGTCTGCTGGATTGATCATTAGGTTGAAGGATTATGAATCCAGCTAGCTGGATTGAAGTATTAGAGAAAACAGTTTGCTGAATTATAAACATTTTGCTGGATTATAGAAAAGAGTTTATAATATGAAAGATTAAGTGTTTAATCATAATGAATATGATACAGTGATTGAATAATTATCCAAGAATGATAATAATACCGATGTGTTAGGATGTTATCTAATATTTGATTAAGTGTTAGATAATCTATTGACAAAGTAATTGTATTATTATACAAAGTAGAATATGTTGATTGAGAGACCGATCTTATTAATGATAGGTCTTACCAAAAGAAGTTAACTTAAACTGCGTAGCAGTAGTCAATTAATCAGGCAAGTTTCCTAACTCAAACTCGAGTTATATTTCAAAGTATGTTAGTGAATAATTATTGATGATTATTCATGTCTATACTGGTTATTGATTCGCACTTAGTGCATGTTGCATATGTTTATCAGGTATGAAAGGCTGATCACCTTCATTACCATAAGGTTCAGTTAAATTGTTTATGGTCATTGTTGACCTTCAAACATTATTGATTCAGTCATGAAATTATTGAAACTTGATTCATGTTATTTCACAATTAATATATTGTTGAAAACTTGAAAGCTTATTCATTATTTTCAATCATGATATATCTTCATTGTATTTAAAACTTGCTGGGCAAATTTGATGCTCACCCTTGCTATATCATGATAAAATTTTCAGATTTAGATGAAAGCTCGAATAAAGACAGAGACAATGGAAAAGTGCAAGATTATTTTATGTTGCAGTTAGATCTATTAAATTTTCTAACGAACATAGCATTGTAAACTTTTAAGTTATTGAAGATATGTATTAAGTTAAGGTTGTAGACCTTGGGAATGATGTGTAAAAGTTTAATGTATAAACAGTTTATGTTTATATCTTCCGCAATAGTTATAGAAATAGTATACCAGATCCTTGGTGATTAGGACCGGGATCTGGGGATGCTACAGTTGGTATCAGAGCTGTAGGTTAGAAACCTTAGGTAGGTGTACCTTAGGCTATAACCGCGGAGATGATGATAAGTAATAAACTCAGATCGAGTTTAAGCGACAAGAGATGAATTTTTAGAAATTCATTATTAAGTAAAGATTAAGATAAATAAGATTCAAAGAAGAATCTTGAAGAGCTATAAGGATAAGAATCCGGAGTTACCTGACTCCAGTAATAGAGATGAAAAGTGATAATAAATAGACTATGTCTATAAGATGAGAAGTGTTAATAAAATCATAATATACTATGATTAAAGAGAAGAATAAGAAGATCGTAAAATAAAACGATCATAAGTATAAGGAGAAATGATTACCAAATAAGATCACGACGTGATCAGATTAAATCATTGAATAACATAAGATATGTTAAGTGATTGGAATGATATAGCCTGACGCTATAAAGAGAATGTACTATGAAATGGTACTATGTAAACTCAAAAAAAAAAGAGTGGTAAATGTTAAGATACGGATTAAAGAAAATTCGTATTAAGAAAAGAGAAAGTAAGAATGGTGTGGGATTTCAATTGAGGACTCATGTCAGCAGCTGAGTTGTATGATTCCTTGTATGGGCAGGGAATTTGTACTTGGTTTTAGAATCACTTAGCTTCCTGGTCGATATAGTGGTTAGGTTGACCGATTCTTTGTATGGGCGGGGAATTGTCCGCTTAGCTTCCTATATTGATTAGTGGCCGAGTTTGGTTTGACAACCACTTAGTTTCTGGTATTGATAATCATTGGAACCTAATGTCGCGCTATTTGTTATATGCATGTGGATAAGGTGATTCTTTTCTCATGTGTATAACGAATAGGTAGAGAATATAAGGTTAAGTACGAGTTCTTAAAACTCATACTTATGGTACGTTCGTGACTCATAATTATATGAAATATTTATGAACCCCTCAGCGAATGGACGCCAAAGGTCTGACTAGGACAAGTTCTTAAACTCATATGATTGTGGAAAGTTCCTGAACTCATAATGTATGGTAAGTTTGACGAACTGGTATAGTTAAGTTGTGAATGGAGAATTGAAGATGATAGAAATAGATAGACTTATTAAGAAATGGATCAGTAGAGAAATTGAAGTTGATGGTTGAAGCATAGGTATTCCAAATCTTCTAGCTATGCTAGACTTCAAAGTTTTTGACATCAAGCTAAATTTGCACTGATGTGCCTTTCGAAATAAAATAAATTTTTGTTATCCTCAACATAGGGTTACAACTGTGTAGAAGTGGGCTTCGTACTACTAACACATCGTTACCTGTTGTGGCGTGATGACACCAAAGATGATTTTCAAAGGTTTTTGAACAGTTTAAAGAAGAGTCTAGGCCAATTGATTCGGCTAGACGAAAATAATTTGAATTATCAAAATGTATTTTTTATATCATTAATGCATCATGCAACCTGGTGCAGAGATGATAAAAATGATGGAGTTATCAATGCAGAATTACCTAGTGTGGTATGTGATCTAAAGATTGTCAGCCCACTATGGTATGATGTAGTATGACAAAGTCACACAATAACGGAATCCTCAAACGGACTGTAAATACAGTGCGGTATCATGAAGTCATAAAATGATTTTAAGAATTTTAAAGATAAGTTATTGCCAACTGAATTTGGCTAGAAATGTTTCGATTGAAATTCGAATGATTGATATGCGTCTAAGCTATTTGATTCAGCTAGACAAATGTTTATGAAATTCAAAGTATTCTTTGAAAGCTTATGCCAAACCAAATTGTTTTGGTGCGGAATCTTATGATGAGTCTGAGGTGAATAACCCTAAAAATGGGGATATACTAATGGGATAAAATATTCCAATCTAAGAACGCATATAGTCGTTCCGATTACTAAGGTACAGCAGACTGATCCTCTAAAGTACCCGCATCGGTAGTTTACCTTCTTTGTGATTGTAAACATACCAAATATAAAATATTTCAGAGGTGGAGTACCTTTCTTTCTTAATTGAAGGAGGTAGCAGGTAGAAATACTGTAAACCTCAAAGTTCATGATTTTATGATCCCTCAGACAGATATAAAAATATTTTAAACTCCTCAGAGTAATGTTGGGGTAGTATGTGATTATGGATATGAATAGTGTGAACTCGTTGAGTACGAGTAGAATCTGAGATGATTGAATAAAGGTTATTATGACAACCTAGCTTTGCTTAATGTTTAGAAGATGTAAACTCCTAGTGAGTAGTTATGGTAAAATGTGATAATAGATGAGAAATCCTCAAAGGAGAAAATTGTAAAGGTTAAGTTAAAAACCTAGTTTTGATCAAGAGAATAAGCAGAGATGAGTATGCTTTAATTTCGGGGACGAAATTCTTAGAAGAAGGGGTGAATGTGACAACCCGAGAATTTAGATAATTATTAAAATCCTAAAATGATGGATTAAAGGTTATAAGATTAACCTAGACAGAAAATAAGTGTATGAAATTGACATTTCTGTGAAGGAATTTCAAGGATTTCAAAATTTTTAAGAAGAACCTATATGGTTTCTTAATTGAATGAGAATAAAGAAATATGGGTTACAAAATTTCAAAACCCTAGAAATGAATTAATATGTACTTGAAGGAATATCGAGAATAAGGTATTACGATACCTGTAAATTCCATATGAACTGAATAGTCTAAGAAATATTATATAAGTACATATGGAAATTTTATTAAGGAGATAAGATTTCACATGAAGAGATGTTGTAAGGTTAAACGAAGATGAGTATATGTATAGAAATATATATACTTAGTAAGGTGCTATATATATTTTAGCAAGAGGAATGATGAATTAAGTTATTGATATAAGGACCAAGATAAAACTATGTTAGTAATTAACATAGCTTGAACGTTGGCCTTGACTGGCAAATAAGAATTTGAATAAGTATAAAGTCGTTAGTTAATACGATTAACAATAAGAAATGAGTAATTTAAAACTAAAAATTTGAGTTAGAGATAGAATTTTGAAGCATGGACTGCTCGGTTGCGTCCGCAACGTCAAGATTAGTCAAAATGGGCAGTAAACACAAAGTGTGTAAAGGTTGACTTTTGTTCAAAGTCAACAGTTGACTTTTTATGGAAAAAAGTCAAAATCAGTGTGAGAAGTGAAAGATGTTATATGGATAATGATATAATATTTAATATTATACCAAATGATGTAAAGCTAAAATATGAGATGAGACCCAATATGTAGATATGAATATTGGTATCAAAGTAGTTAGTAAATTAAATTCATATTTGAATAAATGATTAAATATATTAATTTATATATTTAATATTTAAATAAATTGTTTGAAAACAATTTATGGAGAGGAGGAAGAAATTAAATTTAAGTATACAATATGAATTGTATAACTTGAATAAGTTATTAAGTATGAGAATTAAATAACCTAAATGGTTATTGTTATTTAGTGGTTCTAGTATTAAATATATACTAGTGACCTAATCTAAGAGATTTGTGGAGCATGTCATAATTTATTTAATGATTATGTGAGTAAGTGAATACGAATATTATGTGATGACAAATAAAAGAAACTAGTGTAATCCTAATTATATATTAGGAATGAAGAATTAAATAACTTAAGGGTTATGGGATGAGAGAATTATGGTATATAAAATATATACTAATTTTAAGAGATTTATTTTATACATCTCGGTTAATTAATTTTATAACCTAATTAATGTAAGTTTAATTGGGTTAAGAAATTAAGTGTACTTGGGTAAGAATTTATATTTAACTTGAGTACATAGAAACCCTAATGAAATGAGTAGGGTAAGATGAAATTTAGTGTAATGGATCATATTAATTTTATGGCCCAAACATTTTAGTTAGGAAGTTCAAATATTTTATTTGGAAAAGCCAAAGGAATTAAGTTCTAAGCTCAAGCGAGCCAATTGTTAAGGAACATGTGGGAGAGATAATATTAAAAGTATTGGACTATGTAAATTTCATGGCCCAAGAAATTAAATATAAAGTCCAAAAGATTATTTATGGAAAGCCCAAATTATTATGGGTGGGACAAGTAAGGGATGATGTTATTTGTTATGGCCCAAAGAATTAAAGTTAGTAGCCAAAAGAATTAAAAGAATGGCCCAACTTTTAGCCCAAGTGGGAGAGGGACATTTTGGACATTAAGTATGCTAGAAAAAGCAATAAAAATCTAAGCAATTTGGCCTAAAAGAAGGCCACTTGGCCGGATAAGAAGAGATAGGGATAAGAAGAGATAAGGATAAGAGAGAATGAGAGGTAATGAATGTAATAATTACTTACTTTATTAGGTGGCTAACTCCTCCTTATGTGTCATTGTTTTATTGAACCAACATTTTGTTTATTCTTCCAAGCAAACTTTGGTGGTTTAATGAGAGAAAGAGAGAGAATGAGTGGGAGAAGAAGGTCACATGGCCGGAGGTTATGGGGAAGAGAGAAGGAGGAGGAATGAGATAGTGTAATATATCTATCTCTAATCTAGCTTATTTTGTTATCTTTCATCTCTTTTATTTTTCTAACCAAAGGAACCAAAGAGAGAGAGAATAGAAGGGCCAAGTTCGGCAGCCATAGAGGAGAGGAAGATGAGTTTTTGATAAGTCATCAAAGCTCCATAGCCATCCATGGAAGAAGAAGAAGGAGAGCATGAGAATCAAAGGTATAAACCCCTTTTGTTTATATAATTTTTGATTATTGTAAATCAAACTTTGAATCTATGTTTCTAAACTCAAAAACCTTAGATCTATGTATTTATGAGTGTTTAATGTTTAGATCTACCCATATTGGGTGTTGATTTAGTTGGAAATCGAAAATAAAGAAAAGTGATTTTCTAGTTTTATAAGCTCTAAAATTTCTATGTACTTTGGATTTCCACCGTTTTAAATCTATAGCTTCTTTTTGCGATCCGTCAAAGGGAGGTGCTAGATATACGTGTTAACTACTAAACCCAAATGGTAGAACTCAAAAATGTTGAGTACACAAGTTTTAGTGACTGTTTTACCAAAAACAGTTTCATTGCTAAAAGTGAAAAATGGACTGTTTTGGACAGTCAAAGAGTAGGGGCAGTTTGGTCATTTTTCGGACATCTAAAAATTCTGGAAAAATTTGGGAGAGTACTATGATAAGTTATCTAACATCTCCAAGTGGAATCACTGAAAAAGGAGTTGTAGATTTCCGTATGGAAAATATTTAATAAAGCACGAAAAACTGCAAAATGCTATTTTAGCTTCTGCCCAAATTTTTAAAAGGGCATTTTCGGCAACTTAAATTGTGAGAAATATTCTGGCCTTTTGGGACATGAAAATATAGGATATCAAGTACCTTGTGTCCAAAAATGAGCTCATTCCGAGTTAAAATGAGCAAGTTATGACCATTTCAATTTCTGTGATTTTCTGACGAAAATGGCTATAACCGGAGTTCTATAACTCCGATGGCCACGAAATTTAAACTGGAGTGTCACGTTAAGACGTATAAGATTGTGCCAAGAGATGGGAATTTCCGGAGTTGAGCATGAGGTAGCTAATTTCTTAAGGAATTAACTAAAAATGATTTTTAAAAAATACCAAAGGAAGTTGGAAAATTTTGGAAAAATACTTTTTGTGTATGAAATATGTGTATACATGTTTGTACGAAGGATAGAAAAATAATAAGTTGATTTGGTATTTTCGTATACGGATATAGAATCCAGCTTGCTGGATTAGAAAATCTGATGAATCCAGTTTGCTGGATTGAAAAGAAGTTTACTGAATTGAAAATATGTTGAATCCAACTTGCTGGATTGCAATCTAGTTGCTGGATTTGTAATCTAGTTTGCTGGATTGCAGTTTGACTTGCTGGATTAAAGGAATTATGTATCCAGTCTGCTGGATTGATCATTAGGTTGAAGGATTATGAATCCAGCTAGCTGGATTGAAGTATTAGAGAAAACAGTTTGCTGAATTATAAACATTTTGCTGGATTATAGAAAAGAGTTTATAATATGAAAGATTAAGTGTTTAATCATAATGAATATGATACAGTGATTGAATAATTATCCAAGAATGATAATAATACCGATGTGTTAGGATGTTATCTAATATTTGATTAAGTGTTAGATAATCTATTGACAAAGTAATTGTATTATTATACAAAGTAGAATATGTTGATTGAGAGACCGATCTTATTAATGATAGGTCTTACCAAAAGAAGTTAACTTAAACTGCGTAGCAGTAGTCAATGAATCAGGCAAGTTTCCTAACTCAAACTCGAGTTATATTTCAAAGTATGTTAGTGAATAATTATTGATGATTATTCATGTCTATACTGGTTATTGATTCGCACTTAGTGCATGTTGCATATGTTCATCAGGTATGAAAGGCTGATCACCTTCATTACCATAAGGTTCAGTTAAATTGTTTATGGTCATTGTTGACCTTCAAACATTATTGATTCAGTCATGAAATTATTGAAACTTGATTCATGTTATTTCACAATTAATATATTGTTGAAAACTTGAAAGCTTATTCATTCTTTTCAATCATGATATATCTTCATTGTATTTAAAACTTGCTGGGCAAATTTGATGCTCACCCTTGCTATATCATGATAAAAATTTCAGATTTAGATGAAAGCTCGAATAAAGACAGAGACAATGGCAAAGTGCAAGATTATTTTATGTTGCAGTTAGATCTATTAAATTTTCTAACGAACATAGCATTGTAAACTTTTAAGTTATTGAAGGTATGTATTAAGTTAAGGTTGTACACCTTGGGAATGATGTGTAAAAGTTTAATGTATAAACAGTTTATGTTTATATCTTCCGCAATAGTTATAGAAATAGTATACCAGATCCTTGGTGATTAGGACCGGGATCTGGGGATGCTACATGAAGAATAGGATGGAGGTAAAGTTTCTAGAACTAAAACAAGGGGAGATGACAGTGGCACAGTATGCGGCCAAGTTCAATGAACTCGCACGATTCGCAACACATCAAGTAGACACAGAAGAAAGGAAATCTCGACGCTTTGAACTTGGACTAAAACCTTGGTTGTTCAACAAGGTGTCGGTCCTTCAAATTGACTCGTTCGCCTCGTTATTGGAGAAGGCGATAATTACTAAGGGAGGTAGCGAGGCATTGAGCCAATACAACAAGGAGAAGAAGAACAAGAATGTTGGGGGAGAAACTCGTGGAGGGAGTAACAGTGGTGGAAGTTATCTGGGAAAGAGAAAATGGGATAACCGCAACAACAACAACAACAACAACAACAACAACACCAACCATCGAAACATCAACCCATCAGAAAGTTATCAAGGAGGGCTTAAGAAAAGAAGTGAAGCTTGCTCAAAATGTGGGAAAAACCATCAAGGGGAATGCTGGAAGGGGTGTAGCGTCTGCTACAACTGCGGCCAAGAAGGGCACATTTCGCCCAACTGCCCAAAGCCGAAAAAGATCAAGGGATGTTTCGCGTGTGGCTCAACTGAGCATCAAATCAAGGATTGCCCAAAGAAGGGAAGCAACGGAGGAAGCGGCCAACAGGGAGGGGGCAACAAGCTGATGATCGACGGACCAACGCAATCCAACCGACTTACTGCCCGAACCTTTAACATGACTGTCCAAGACACAGTGACTGCAAGGGACGTGGTGTCAGGTATTCTCCCAATCAATAATATAAATGCCTATGTATTATTTGATTCGGGTGCTACCTATTCCTTTGTGTCTAAAGAATTTGCTAATCGACTAAACATACCTCCTGAACATTTAGAAAATTCATTGAACGTAGAGATTGCGAATAAGGAAGTAATTCCTATAGAGTTTGTTTACCGAAACTGTTGTGCAAATATTAGAGGTCACAAACTAAACGTAGACTTAATTCTGATTAAACTAGGAGAGTTTGATGTGATATTAGGGATGGATTGGTTATCCGGCCATGCTGCAATAATCGATTGTCAAAAGAAAAGTGTAAACCTTCATACCTCAAATCTGTCTAAGGTAGTGTTTTACGGTAGCTCATCGCTCAAGCAATCGCGTTGCCTTACGATGATGTAGGCCAAGAAATTGTTAAAGAAAGGATGTGTAGGTTATTTAGCCTATATAGACACTCAGCAAAAGGGAATGGAAATGAAAGATATATAAGTGGTAAGAGATTTTCAAGACATGTTTCTAGATGATCTGCCTGGTCTTTCGCCAGACAGAGAAATTGAATTCATAATAGACTTAGCACCGGGAACCGCACCAATTTCGAAAGCCCCATATCGAATGGCGCCAGTAGAAATGAAGGAATTAATGATTCAACTGCAAGAATTACAAGATAAGGGTTACATTCGGTCGAGTGTGTCTCCTTGGGGAGCACCAGTGTTGTTTGTAAAGAAAAAGGATGGATCGATGAGGCTTTGTATCGATTATCGGGAGTTGAACCGAGTGACAATTAAGAATAGATATCCATTGCCAAGGATAAATGACCTTTTCGATCAATTGAAGGGAGCGAAGTGTTTTTCCAAGATAGATTTACGAACGGGTTATCATCAGTTGAAAGTGCGAGAGGATGACATACAAAAGACGGCGTTTCGAACTCGCTACGGACATTACGAATTTTTAGTGATGTCATTTGGGTTAACCAATGCTCCGGCAGCATTCATGGACTTAATAAATCGAGTTTTTAGACCATACTTAGATAAGTTCGTAGTAGTATTTATCGATGACATTTGGATTTATTCAAAGACGAAGGAAGAGCACGACGAACACTTGAAGATGGTATTGGAAGCATTGAGAAGGGAAAAGATGTACGCTAAATCTTCAAAATGTGAATTTTGGATGGAAAAGGTTTAATTTCTAGGACACGTGATAGATCAAAATGGAATTTCCGTGGATCCAGCAAAAGTGGAAGCGGTAAGTAACTGGGAACAACCGAAGACGCCAACAGAAGTTAGGAGTTTCTTAGGTTTAGCTGTGTACTATCGAAGATTTATCCAAGATTTTTCTAAGATAGCAACCCCACTGACCAATCTAACAAGGAATACAGAGAAGTTCGTGTGGACGGACAAATGCGAGGAGAGTTTCCAAGAATTGAAGAGGAGGTTGAGTGAGGCGCCTGTATTATCATTACCAGATGATACAAGAGGATTTATGGTGTATAGTGATGCGTCGCATAGAGGACTTGGTTGTGTGCTAATGCAACATGGCAAGGTCATTGCATATGCCTCACGACAGTTGAAAGATTTCGAAAAATGATACCCTACCCATGACTTGGATTTAGCGGCGGTAGTCTTTGCATTGAAGATTTGGAGGCACTATTTGTATGGAGAAAAATGTGAGATATATACGGATCACAAGAGTCTGAAATATATCTTCACACAGAAGGAGTTGAACATACGACAAAGAAGGTGGTTGGAACTAATCAAGGATTACGACTGTGAAATTCTTTATCACCCAGGAAAAGCAAACATTGTAGCCGACGCTTTGAGTAGAAAAAGGAAGGGAGAAGTTAGTCAAATTAACAACTCAAGAGGAATTAATAAGAGAAATGGAAAAGTTGGAAATAGAGGTGGAGGAACCAAAAGGAGTGGAAGCAAAATTACTCATGATGAGAGCTCACCCGACGTTATTGGATAGAATAAAGGAAGCACAAGAGAAAGATGAAGAATGTGAGAAGATAAAGAAGAGAATAGTAGAAGATAAGGAAGAAAGGTTCAAAGTAGATAAGGACGGTATATTGAGGTTTGAGGGTCGAGTATGGGTGCCAGCTCTAATCGAATTGAGAGAGGAAATCCTACACGAAGCACACAATACGACGTATTCTATACATCCAGGAGGCACAAAAATGTACCGGGATCTTCGACACCATTTTTGGTGGCCTAATTTGAAAAGAGAAGTTGCAGAGTGTGTTAGCAGATGTCTTACTTGTCAAAGAGTCAAAGCAGAACACCAGAGGCCAAGTGGACTACTTCAACCGCTGAAAATACCAGAATGGAAATGGGAGCACATTACGATGGACTTCGTGGTTGGACTTCCGGTTACATAGAAGGGTTATGATGCCATTTGGGTTATTGTGGACCAACTAACAAAGACAACTCATTTTCTACCCATCAGGATTCGATTCAATTTGAACTAGTTAGCAAATTTGTATGTAAAGGAAATCGTATCGTGACATGGACTGCTGGTGTCGATTGTCTCCGATCGAGATCCGCGTTTCACGTCAAAATTCTAGAAAAGTTTGCAGGAACGAATGGGAACTCAATTGAGATTAAGTACTGCTTATCACCCTCAAACTGACGGGCAAAGTGAATGAACCATACAAACGTTAGAGGACATGCTAAGAGCTTGCGTGATGGACTTCAAGGGGAATTGGGACGACCATTTACCATTGGTAGAATTTGCTTACAATAATAGCTATCATGCGAGTATCGGTATGCCCCCATATGAAGCTCTTTACGGGAGGAAGTGTAGAACACCATTATGTTGGGACGAAGTCGGAGAACGACGACTTTTGGGCCCATAATTAGTTCAACAAATGGCTGACGTGGTAACAACAATAAGGGGCAAATTGGTAGCAGCTCAAGATCGCCAAAAGAAGTATGCCGACTTGCATCGTCAGAACCGAGACTTTGAAGTGGGTAGTTTTGTGTTTTTGAAGGTATCCCCTTGGAAGGGAAAGATCAAATTTGGAAAGAAAGGAAAATTGAGTCTGAGGTTCATAGGGCCATTCGAGATATTGGAGCGAGTGGGCGAAGTGGCAAACAAAAGTTGCCTTGCCACCCGAACTGGAACACATCCACAACTTGTTTCACATTTCCGTACTACGTCCGTACAAGTCTGACTATAAGCACGTGATTTCCTATGAGCCCATTCAAGTAGAGAAGAATCTGGCATATGAAGAAATTCCTGTTCAGATAATAGATAAGAAAGATCTGTGACAACCCGAGAATTTAGATAATTATGAAAATCCTAAAATGATGGATTAAAGGTTATAAGATGAACCTAGACAGAAAATAAGTGTATGGAATTGACGTTTCTGTGAAGGAATTTTAAGGATTTCAAAATTTTTAAGAAGAACCTATATGGTTTCTTAATTGAATGAGAATAAAGAAATATGGGTTACAAAATTTCAAAACCCTAGAAATGAATTAATATGTACTTGAATAAATATCGAGAATAAGGTATTACGATACATGTAATTCTATGTGAACTGAATAGTCTAAGAAATGTTATATAAGTACATATGGAAATTTTATTAAGGAGATAAGATTTCACATGAAGAGATGTTATAAGGTAAAACGAAGATGAGTATATGTATAGAAATATATATACTTAGTAAGGTGCTATATATATTTTAGCAAGAGGAATGATGAATTAAGTTAATGATATAAGGATCAAGATAAAACTATGTTATAATTAACATAGCTTGAACGTTGGCCTTGAATGGCAAATAAGAATTTGAATAAGTATAAAGTCGTTAGTTAATACGATTAGAAATAAGAAGGGAGTAATTTAAAACTCAAAATTTGAGTTAGAGATAGAATTTTGAAGCACGGACAGCTCGGTTGCGTCCGGGACGTCAAGATTAGTCAGAATGGACAGTAAACACAAAATGTGTAAAGGTTGACTTTTGGTCAAAGTCAACAGTTGACTTTTTATGGAGAAAAGTCAAAATTAGTGTGAGAAGTGAAAGATGTTATATGGATAATGATATAATATTTAATATTATACAAAATGATGTAAAGTAAAAATATAAGAGGAGATCCAATATGCAAATATGTATATTGGTATCAAAGCAGTTAGTAAATTAAATTTATATTTGAATAAATGATTGAATATATTAAATTATATATTTAATATATAAATAAATTGTTTGAAAACAATTTATGGAAAGGAGGAGAAAATTAAATTTAAGTATACAATATGAATTGTATAACTTGAATAAGTTATTTAAATTATGTATGAGAATTAAATAACCTAAATGGTTATTGTTATTTAGTGATTCTAGTATTTAAATATATACTAGTGACTTAATCTAAGAGAATTGCGGAGCATGCCATAATTTATTTAATGATTATGTGAGTAAGTGAATACGAATATTATGTGATGACAAATAAAAGAAACTATTATGATCCTAATTATATATTAGAAATGAAGAATTAAATAACTTAAGGGTTATGGGATGAGAGAATTATGGTATATAAAATATATACTAATTCTAAGAGATTTATTTTATACATCTTGATTAATTAATTTTATAACCTAATTATAGCAAGTCTAATTGGGTTAAGAAATTAAGTGTATGTGGGTAAGGATGTAAATTATAGTTGAGGAAATGGAAATCCTAATTAAATAATTTGGGAAGAGTAATTTTAAGAGTATGGAAATATGATATTTGTTATGGCCCAAATATTTTTATTAGTAAGCCAAACTAGTTAATTTAAAGCCCCAAAAGAATTAAAAGAGTGGCCCAACCTTTAGCCCAAGTAGGAGGGAACATGTTGGACATTAAGCAAGTTAATTAAAGCATAGAATGAAACCAATCTTAGACAAAAATTGGCCACATGGCCGGATAAGATAGAGAGAAAATGAGGGGGAATGGATGTAATCATGATACTTATCTACCACTAGCCCATGTGTCCCTTATTTGTTTGACCAACACTTAAGTTTATTCTTGCAAGCAACATTAAATGATTGAGTGGGAGAGTGAAAAGCTAGAGATATTGGGAGATAACCATTAGATATACAAAATATATCTACATATTTTACTAACTCACAAAACCCATTCTCTTTCTCTTTTATCTCACTTTCTAATTAGCTATCAAAATCAAATAGAAAGAGAGAGAGAGAGAGAGAGAGTCATATTTCGGCAGCCCCCAAGAGAGAAGATAAGATAAGTTTTGATCTTCAAGCTAACTAAGATCATCATCTACTTTGAAAGATTAAGAAGGGCTAGCAAGATATTAAGGTATTAAACAAGATTTAGCTAGTTATTCTTGTTGTTTTAAATCAAAACATGGAGTTATGTTCTTGATCTTCAAAACTATAGATCTACATGATTTAGAATGTTTCATGTGTGGATCTATCCATTTAAGTTTCAAAAGTTAGATCAAAAGCAAGAAAAGTGAAGCTAGGTTTTCAAAGGGTAGAAAATCTTATTTTTCTTAGTCTTGTTTGTGTTTAATCTTGTGTTTGATGCTTATTTGATGAATTAAGAAACTTTGTTTCTAATCTCAAAAACAATTAATATACATGTTGATGAGTGTTTTATGTGTAGATCTACCCATATTGGGTGTTGATTTAGTTGAAAATCGAAAATAAAGAAAAGTGATTTTTCTAGTTTTATAAGCTCTAAAATTTCTATGTACTTTGGATTTCCACCGTTTTTGATCTAAACCTTATTTTTGCGATCCGTCAAAGAGAGGTGCTAGATATGTAAGTTAACTACTAAACCCAAGTGGTAGAACTCAAAAATGTTGAGTACACAAGTTGTAGTGACTGTTTTACCAAAAATAGTTTTGTTGCTAAAAATGAAAAACGTGTTTTGGACAGTCAAAGAGTAGGGGCAGTTTGGTCATTTTTCGGACATCTAAATAATTCTAGAAAACTTTGGGAGGGTACTATGATAAGTTATCTAACATCTCCAAGTGGAATCACAGAAAAAGGAGTTTGTAGATTTCCGTATGGAAAATGTTTAACAAAGCACGAAAAACTACAAAATGCCATTTAGCTTCTGCCAAAAAGTTTAAAAGGACTGTTTCAGCAACTTAATTTTTGAGAAAAATTCTGGGCTTTTGGGACATGAAAATATATGGCATTAAGTACCTCCTGTCCAAAAAATGAGCTAATTCCGACTTAAAATTACCAAGTTATGACCATTTCAATTTCTGTGATTTTCTGACGAAAATGGCTATAACCGGAGTTCTATAACTCTGATGGCCACGAAATTTAAACTGGAGTGTCACGTTAAGACGTATAAGATTGTGCCAAGAGATGGGAATTTCTGGAGTTAAGCACGACGTAGATAATTTCTTAAGGAATTAACTAAAAATGATTTTTGAAAAATACCAAAGGAAGTTGGAAAATTTTGGAAAAATACTTTTTGTGTATGAAATATATGTATACATGTTTGTACAAAGGATGGAAAAATAATAAGTTGATTTGGTATTTTCGTGAAAAGAATATGGAATCCAGCTTGCTGGATTAGAAAATCTGTTGAATCCAGCTTGCTGGATTGAAAAGAAGTTTACTGAATTAAAAATTTGTTGAATCCAGCTTGCTGGATTGCAATCTAGTTGCTGGATTTGTAATCCAGTTTGTTGGATTACAGTTTGGCTTGCTGGATTGGAAATTTGTTGAATCCAGGTTGCTGGATTCTGTATCCAGTCTGCTGGATTGACAATTTGGTTGTTAAATTTAGAATCCAGATTGTTGGATTAGTATTTGACTTATTAGAGTATAAAGAAGAACTTACAATGTATAAGATTAAGTGTTTAATCATAATGAATATGATACAGTGATTGAAGAATTATCCAATAATGATAATAATACCGATGTGTTAGGATGTTATCTAATATTTGATTAAGTGTTAGATAATCTATTGACAAAGTACTTGTATTATGATACAAAGTAGAATATGCTGATTGAAAGACCAATCTTATTATTAATGATAGGTCTTACTAAAAGAAGTTAACTTAAACTGCGTAGCAGTAGTCAACGAATCAGGCAAGTTTTCCTTAACTCAAATTTGAGTTGTATGTTCAAAGCATGTTAATGAATAATTGTTGTTGATTATTCACGTCTATATTGATTATTGATTCGCACGTTGTGCATATTGTAAATGTTCATCAGGTATTAAAGGCTGATCACCTTCATTACCATTTGGTTCAGTTAATCTGTTCATGTTTATGCTTGACCATTCATTTTTATTGACATGGTCGTTCAGCTAAGAAAATTTATTCATGCTCTTTCACAATGTTTATATTGTTAAAAGTTAGCTAGCTTATCGTTCAATTCTTTTCAATCATGATATATCCTCATTGTACTTAAAACTTGCTGGGCAAATTTGATGCTCACCCTTGTTATATCATGATAAAATTTTCTGATTAAGATGAAAGCTTGAGTAAAGACAGAAGCGAAGACAAAGTGCAAGAATAAATTATGTTGCAGATTAAATTTTCTGATGAAAATAGCATTGTAAATCTTATAAGATATTGAAGGTATGTATTAAGTTAAGGTTGTAGACCTTGGGGTTTATGTTGTAAAAGTTTAATATATAAATAATTTATGTTTATATCTTCCGCAATAGTTATAGAAATAGTATACCAGATCCTTGGTGATTAGGACCGGGATTTGGGGATGCTACAGTTGGTATCAGAGCTGTAGGTTATAAACCTTAGGTAGGTATACCTTAGGCTATAACCGCGTAGAGGATGATAAGGAATAAACTCAGATCGAGTTTAAGGGATAACAGATGAATTTTTAGAAATTCATTATTAAAGTAAAGAGAAAGATAAATAAGATTCAAAGAAGAATCTTGAAGAGATATAAGGAAAAGAATCCGGAGTTACTTGACTCCTGTAATAAAGATGATAAGTGATAATAAATAGACTATATCTATAAGATAAAAAGTGTTAATAAAATCATAATATAATATGATTAAAGAGAAGAATAAGGAGATCATAAAATAAAGCGATCGTATGTATAAGAGAAATGATTACCAAATAAGATCACGATGTGATCAGATTAAATCGTTGAATAACATATGATATGTTAAGTGATTGGAATGATATAGCTTGACGCTATAAAGAGAATGTACTATGAAATGGAACAATGTAAACTCAGAAAAGAGTGGTAAATGTTAAGATGCGGATTAAAGAAAATTCGTATTAAGAAAAGAGAAAGTTAGAATTGTGTAGAATTTCAATTGAGGACTCATGTCAGTAGCTGAGTTGTATGATTCCTTGTATGGGCGGGGAATTTGTTCTTGGTTTTAGAATCACTTAGCTTCATGGTCGATATAGTGGTTAGGTTGACCAATTCTTTGTATGGGCGGGGAATTGTCCGCTTAGCTTCATATATTGATTAGTGGCTGAGTTTGGTTTGACAACCACCTAGTTTCTGGTATTGATAATCATTGGAACCTAATATCGCGCTATTTGCTATATGCATGTTGATAAGGTAATTCTTTTCTCATATGTATAATGAATAGATAGAGAATATAAGGTTAGTTACGAGTTCTTAAAACTCATACTTATGGTAAGTTTATGACTCATAATCATATAGTATGTTTTGAACCCCTCAGCGAATGGACGCCTATGGTCTGACTAGGATAAGTTCTGAAACTCATATGATTATGGAAAGTTCCTAAACTCATAATGTGTGGTAAGTTTGATGAACTAGGTATGAGAAAGTTGTGAATGGAGAATTGAGGATGATAGAAATAGCTAGACTTTTTAAGTAATGGATCAGTAGAGAAAATGAAGTTGATGATGGAAGCATAGGTATTCCAAATCTTCTAGCTATGCTAGACTTCGAAGTTTTTGACATCAAGCTAAATTCGCACTGATATGCCTTTCGAAATAAAATGAATTTTTGTTATCAGCAACACAGGGTTATAATTGTGTAGAAGTGGGCTTCGTACTACTAACACATCGTTACCTGTTGTGGCATGATGACACCAAAGATAATTTTTAAAGATTTTTGAACGGTTTAAAGAAGAGTCTATGCTAATTGATTCGGCTAGACAAAAATGATTTGAGATGTTAAAATTTATTTTTATATCATTAATGCATCATGCAACCTGGTGCAAAGATGATAAAAATGATGGAGTTATCAATGCAGAATTACTTAGTGTCGGATGTGATCTAAAGATCGTCAGCCCACTATAGTATGATGTAGTATGACAAAGTCACAAAATGACGGAATCCTCAAATGGACTGTAAATACAGTGCGATATCATGACGTCATAAAATGATTTTGAAAATTTTAAAGGTAAATTATTGCCAACTAAATTTGGCCAGAAATGTTTCAATTGAAATTTGAATTATTGATATACGTCTAAGCTATTTGATTCAGCTAGACAAATGTTTGTGAAATTCAAAGTATTCTTTGAAAGCTTATGCCGAACCAAATTATTTTGGTGCGGAATCTTATAATGAGTCTGAGGTAAATAACCCTGAAAATGGGAATATTCTAATTGGATAAAATATTCCAATCTAAGAACGTATATAGTCGTTCCGATTACTAAGGTACAACTGACTGATCATCTAAAGTACCCGCATCGGTAGTTTACCTTCTTCATGATTGTAAACCTACCTATTAAAGAAATGTTTCAGTGGTAGAGTACCTTTCTTTCATAATTGAATGAGGTAGCCGGTAGAAATACCCATAAACCTCAAAGTTCATAGTTTTTATGATTCCTTAGACAGATATGAAAATATTTTAAACTCCTCAGAGTATTGTTGGGGTAGTATGTGATTATGAATATGAATAGGGTGAACTCGTTGTGTACGAGTAGAATCTGAGATGATTGAATAAAGGTTATTATGATAACCTAGTTTTGATGAATGTCTAGAAGATGTAAACTCCTAGTGAGTAGTTATGGTGAAATGTGATAATAGATGAGAAATCCTCAAAGGAGGAAATTGTAAAGGTTAAGTTAAAAACCTAGTTTTGATCAAGAGAATAAGCAGAGATTAGTATGCTTTAATTTCGGGGACGAAATTCTTAGAAGAAGGGGTGAATGTGACAACCCGAGAATTTAGATAATTATTAAAATCCTAAAATGATGGATTAAAGGTTATAAGATTAACCTAGACAGAAAATAAGTGTATGGAATTGACGTTTCTGTGAAGGAATTTTAAGGATTTCAAAATTTTTAAGAAGAACCTATATGGTTTCTTAATTGAATGAGAATAAAGAAATATGGGTTACAAAATTTCAAAACCCTAGAAATGAATTAATATGTACTTGAAGAAATATCGAGAATAAGGTATTACGATACCTGTAAATTCTATGTGAACTGAATAGTCTAAGAAATGTTATATAAGTACATATAAAAATTTTATTAAGGAGATAAGATTTCACATGAAGAGATGTTATAAGGTTAAACGAAGATGAGTATATGTATAGAAATATATATACTTAGTAAGGTGCTATATATATTTTAGCAAGAGGAATGATGAATTAAGTTAATGATATAAGGATCAAGATAAAACTATGTTAGTAATTAACATAGCTTGAACGTTGGCCTTGAATGGCAAATAAGAATTTGAATAAGTATAAAGTCCTTAGTTAATACGATTAGAAATAAGAATGGAGTAATTTAAAACTCAAAATTTGAGTTAGAGATAGAATTTTGAATCACGGACAGCTCGGTTCCGTCCGGGACGTCAAGATTAGTCAGAATGGACAGTAAACACACAATGTGAAAGATTGACTTTTGGTCAAAGTCAACAGTTGACTTTTTATGGAGAAAAGTCAAAATTAGTGTGAGAAGTGAAAGATATTATACGGATAATGATATAATATTTAATATTATACCAAATAATGTAAAGTAAAAATATGAGAGGAGATCCAATATGCAAATATGTATATTGGTATCAAAGCAGTTAGTAAATTAAATTTATATTTGAATAAATGATTGAATATATTAAATTATATATTTAATATATAAATAAATTGTTTGAAAACAATTTATGGAGAGGAGGAGAAAATTAAATTTAAGTATACAATATGAATTGTATAACTTGAATAAGTTATTTAAATTATGTATGAGAATTAAATAGCCTAAATGGTTATTGTTATTTAGTGGTTCTAGTATTTAAATATATACTAGTGACTTAATCTAAGAGAATTGCAGAGCATGCCATAATTTATTTAATGATTATGTGAGTAAGTGAATACGAATATTATGTGATGACAAATAAAAGAAACTATTATGATCCTAATTATATATTAGGAATGAAGAATTAAATAACTTAAGGGTTATGGGATGAGAGAATTATGGTATATAAAATATATACTAATTCTAAGAGATATATTTTATACATCTCGGTTAATTAATTTTATAACCTAATTATAGCAAGTTTAATTGGGTTAAGAAATTAAGTGTATGTGGGTAAGGATGTAAATTATAGTTGAGGAAATGCAAATCCTAATTAAATAATTTGGGAAGGGTAATTTTAAGAGTATGGAAATATGATATTTGTTATGGCCCAAATATTTTTATTAGTAAGCCAAACGAGTTAATTAAAAGCCCCAAAAGAATTAAAAGAGTGGCCCAACCTTTAGCCCAAGTAGGAGGGAACATGTTGGACATTAAGCAAGTTAATTAAAGCATAGAATGAAACCAATCTTAGACAAAAATTGGCCACATGGCCGGATAAGATAGAGAGAAAATGAGGGGGAATGGATGTAATCATGATACTTATCTACCACTAGCCCATGTGTCCCTTATTTATTTGACCAACACTTATGTTTATTCTTGCAAGCAACATTAAATGATTGAGTGGGAGAGTGAAAAGCTAGAGATATGGGGAGATAACCATTAGATATACAAAATATGTGACAACCCCAAAATAGGTCCATTCCATCCAACCCATTCTGAGTCGCCAAATACATGGTACAGAAAACAACTACAACTTTATTACAACAATTGTCGTGCAAAATACAACAACACATATGCTGTGAGTTTGGATACAAATATATACCAAATGTGACATTGGACATCATCATGTATCAGCACCTCACATTGACACCTTACATAAAGGTATAGTCAAAAACTGTTTTAGAAATTAGAATCTTTGGAAAGTGCTCAAGGAAACCTTCGTACATGGGAGGCCATGCGTCTAGGTTATGATAGATATCATATGGCCACAGAATTATCCTTGGTTGACCCAATAGACCCCAAAGAAAAACGAGAAGATTACTATCATATTCTTCCCAATGGTGAGTCTTCTCTTGACTTATCATTATCTCCACTGTCTCTAATTGAGAATTATACTTCAAACAAACACCAAGATTATATAGGTAGTGCCCATAGATATACTCAGCAAGTGGATGAGCACAACCCTGTCCTATGATGACACGAGGTTGTATGTCATTAGACATCTTGTATGATAGTGACAAAACACCCTTCCAACGTTGGGTTCGCCTCACCCTATTTTCTTCACCAAATATAACTACTAAATGATGACCACCGTTCTATTCCCTTGTTACCCCCGCTCGACCCAGCTACACTCTTATTACCTGAAAGGAATTGTGAAGCAAAAGGGTGAGCACAACTAGCTCAGTAAAGAATATCATGACTAAAGATAATTCAATTATCAATAGCCTTCATCAACAATAAATCAGAGATTTAGAACATATGGTAAATGATAAAAATTTCAACCATAGTTGCAGCGGAACGAGCAATCCATTAGAAGAGTCAAATAGACTATAAAGTCTATTATCTTCTCCATGTTAAAAATCCACCAACAATATTTTATCCATGTAACATCACTCAACAGTTCCTTTCCACAATCATATGAATAACTCATAATCATAATTGTGACTATAAATTTTTCTTCGCACCCAGGACGAAGAATATTTTCATCACCTGTCTTTACCTGAAACATCAAAGATCATGGTTATACCAAATCACAGTTCCTGTTTATAATCATACTAACAAATCCATCTTTGCACTACGGGCCAAAGATATTCATCAACAAACCATCTTTGCACTACGGGCCAAAGATATTCAACAACAGTTCATCTTTGCACTACAGGCCAAAGATATTCATCAACAGGCCATCTTTGCACTACATGCCAAAGATATTCATCAACAATTCATATTTGCACTACAGGCCAAATATATTCATATCTCAAAGAAATATATAATCATTTCAGAATTTATATAAACAATAATTATAACCATGTTGATCAATTCACCTTTGCACTTAAGCTTAAGATATTCAATTATAAATTCAATGGTCATGATCATACCAGTCACAATTCAACTTTGCACTACAGGCCAAAGAGAACCCTAGTCATGATCATACCAATAATCTACCCATCTTTACACTCCAGTGAAAGAGAATTTCAACATCAGGGTTATAAAAATGTTATATATGATGATAAAAATAATATGATCAACATATAGTTTTAATCTCAAGAGTAATATTCGTAACTCATGAATAGTAAATCGTGAATAGTAACTCATGAATAGTAACCCCGACACAAAAGATAGAAATTCCACAATAAAATCATACCAATATTTCGGTATAATGATATTGAAAGAATAACATTACTTAAATTTATAAACAATTTATTTTAATTGTTTACACTTTACTAATTAATGCATTTAATCATCATAAAATGCCAACTCTTACAATTTCATCATCAATAACCAAAACCCTCATCAAAAATCTGCATATACCTCATATAGGATTCTCAAGCCATAAAATCCTATTTTCCAATTTTCTTTCTTCACAAAACATATTTAATTCATTTACTCATAACTAGACCATTTTCATGAAAAATACCAAATCAGTTCCAAAAATATTTCTTTTCTGGGATTTAGCATAATATAGTCCCATAGTGAACATATATTTTTCTCAGAATTTTTAAAAGTCATTTACTATTTTTCATATGGCCAAAATAGCCGAATATTTAGACATTTATCAAAAATTGTACTTTTGTCTAAAAATTCTGAAATTTACAGAGTATACTTCTATCATATACATGTACTCCCAATAAAAATTTCATCAATTTTGGAGTTAACCACAAGGAATTATAAGCTGTTACTTTTAAAATAGTCTTTTCTCATAAAATTCATAACTCTCAATCTATACATCCAAAAATCACCATTTTTGGACACAATCAAGAAAACTCATCAAAATATCATTTCAAATTTTTCCAGAATTTTTGAAGATCAGAAAAATTACGAAACTGAAAATCATAACAACCCTTAAAATCCCTTACTATCCCTTACCTCAAAAGAGCAGTACTTCTGATCGGTATAAGGCTGAAGGAAACTTGCACTGATGAATAGCAACTCACAAGTATCTAAAAACTCACAAAATATGCTTCATAATATAGAGAGAGAAAGAGAGAAAGCTTATGTTTCTGGTGTGATTTTCAATTCTAACTTAGCCCTCTATTTATAGGAAAATTTTGGTAGGTTTGACCTGCAACCTGATGGCTTTACCTGCTACTATTCCCACCCACCACATTTGAAATATAATTCAGCACATTTCTTCACCAACCACAAGTGGGGCCCACCAATTCTAGAATTTTCCACCAAAAATGATTTATAACCTGATTTCTGAATCAGTCATCTCTTAAAATTCATAACAAATCATACGTTCATTTTTAACGGTTCAAAATTTGTGGACATATACTCAACTTATATATGTATAACATATCCAAAAATTACCACGATCCAACGGTCGGATTAAAAATTATAACCCCCGCAAAATATCTCAAAAACCCTGATTTGATTTTTAATACCTCCATTCCGACAAAAATACTGATAAAAAACTCAACATTAACTCCTTCATTTTTAACCACAAAAATATATCCCTCATTTATATCCACATAAAATAAATATTTTCTTATCATATGAATCAATAATTAATTATTCACAAATAATATTACAGAATCACATTTATGACAACCAGGCCGTTCCCAGGAAAGAGGGGGCTTTCCAATAAGAATTTCTCCTTACTGGCGCGCAATTAGATGACCAAACCTCTCCTTAGACAGAACTTTCTAGACATTGCCAATAATGTTATCTAATAATATTATTCAAATAATATGAATTATTGATCTGATAATGGAAAATACTGTGCAGCAACAATTATTGAACAACAATAATATAAAATTTCAACGTAGCAATTATTGAATCAATAAAATAAAATATTGAACAGTAATTACTGTAACAATTATTGAGTAGTGCCTTCTTACGTAAGAATCAATAATTTCAAAAATACTATGCAATACCGTGTGCTACTGTGCAATAACGCGTATTACTGTATTTTAACCACCGGGTATTCCAACAGTGTTAACGGTAACAACTACGCCGTTATTTGTAAAAACTCAAATTTGTCGTTTTCTTCATCCGACAGTTATTCGTTATGGGGCCCACAAATAGCTGCGCCGTCGTACGAATATTCCCCGACAGAAAGAATATTCCACGACCAAACGAATATTCCCCGACAACAATGATTATTTTATAACCACTTGCTTATTTTGAAAAATTTTCATATTTCACCCATAACTTTAACTTTTATCAATTTAACCATTTACTGAATAGAAAAATTGAATACTTTTATTTCATAAAATTCGGGGTCTTACAATCTCCCCTCCTTATGAAATTTCGTCCCCGAAATTTACGTACCTGGTATTTCAAAGAGTTGAGAATACCTTCCTTTCATTTCAAATTCCATCTTCTCTGTCATCATAATTTCTCCATTGCTCATCTCCTGTATTTCAAATATCATTCTAGAATACAGCTTCAAAACAAGTGTTAATTTAACAAATTAACATATCACATAATATCCCGATATTATGACTGACCAACAAATAAGCTTAGGTAGGACACACTAGCGAAGGATTTACTCATCTCTCCCCTCCTAGTTTTATTCCCCGATCTCCGCCAGAGATCATATCCCTAAGCTCTGATACCACCTGTGACAACCCCAAAATAGGTCCATTCCATCCAACCCATTCTGAGTCGCCAAATACATGGTACAGAAAACAACTACAACTTTATTACAACAATTGTCGTGCAAAATACAACAACACATATGCTGTGAGTTTGGATACAAATATATACCAAATGTGACATTGGACATCATCGTGGACATCACCTCACAATGACACCTTACATAAAGGTATAGTCAAAAACTGTTTTAGAAATTAGAATCTTTGGGAAGTGCTCAAGGAAACCTTCGTACATGGGAGGCCACGCGTCTAGGTTATGATAGATATCATATGGCCACAGAATTATCCTTGGTTGACCCAATAGACCCCAAAGAAAAACGAGAAGATTACTATCATATTCTTCCCAATGGTGAGTCTTCTCTTGACTTATCATTATCTCCACTGTCTCTAATTGAGAATTATACTTCAAACAAACACCAAGATTATATAGGTAGTGCCCATAGATATACTCAGCAAGTGGATGAGCACAACCCTGTCTTATGATGACACGAGGTTGTATGTCATTAGACATCTTGTATGATAGTGACAAAACACCCTTCCAACGTTGGGTTCGCCTCACCCTATTTTCTTCACCAAATATAACTACTAAATGATGACCACCGTTCTATTCCCTTGTTACCCCCGCTCGACCCAGCTACACTCTTATTACCTGAAAGGAATTGTGAAGCAAAAGGGTGAGCACAACTAGCTCAGTAAAGAATATCATGACTAAAGATAATTCAATTATCAATAGCCTTCATCAACAATAAATCAGAGATTTAGAACATATGGTAAATGATAAAAATTTCAACCATAGTTGCAGCGGAACGAGCAATCCATTAGAAGAGTCAAATAGACTATAAAGTCTATTATCTTCTCCATGTTAAAAATCCACCAACAATATTTTATCCATGTAACATCACTCAACAGTTCCTTTCCACAATCATATGAATAACTCATAATCATAATTGTGACTATAAATTTTTCTTCGCACCCAGGACGAAGAATATTTTCATCACCTGTCTTTACCTGAAACATCAAAGATCATGGTTATACCAAATCACAGTTCCTGTTTATAATCATACTAACAAATCCATCTTTGCACTACGGGCCAAAGATATTCATCAACAAACCATCTTTGCACTACGGGCCAAAGATATTCAACAACAGTTCATCTTTGCACTACAGGCCAAAGATATTCATCAACAGGCCATCTTTGCACTACATGCCAAAGATATTCATCAACAATTCATATTTGCACTACAGGCCAAATATATTCATATCTCAAAGAAATATATAATCATTTCAGAATTTATATAAACAATAATTATAACCATGTTGATCAATTCACCTTTGCACTTAAGCTTAAGATATTCAATTATAAATTCAATGGTCATGATCATACCAGTCACAATTCAACTTTGCACTACAGGCCAAAGAGAACCCTAGTCATGATCATACCAATAATCTACCCATCTTTACACTCCAGTGAAAGAGAATTTCAACATCAGGGTTATAAAAATGTTATATATGATGATAAAAATAATATGATCAACATATAGTTTTAATCTCAAGAGTAATATTCGTAACTCATGAATAGTAAATCGTGAATAGTAACTCATGAATAGTAACCCCGACACAAAAGATAGAAATTCCACAATAAAATCATACCAATATTTCGGTATAATGATATTGAAAGAATAACATTACTTAAATTTATAAACAATTTATTTTAATTGTTTACACTTTACTAATTAATGCATTTAATCATCATAAAATGCCAACTCTTACAATTTCATCATCAATAACCAAAACCCTCATCAAAAATCTGCATATACCTCATATAGGATTCTCAAGCCATAAAATCCTATTTTCCAATTTTCTTTCTTCACAAAACATATTTAATTCATTTACTCATAACTAGACCATTTTCATGAAAAATACCAAATCAGTTCCAAAAATATTTCTTTTCTGGGATTTAGCATAATATAGTCCCATAGTGAACATATATTTTTCTCAGAATTTTTAAAAGTCATTTACTATTTTTCATATGGCCAAAATAGCCGAATATTTAGACATTTATCAAAAATTGTACTTTTGTCTAAAAATTCTGAAATTTACAGAGTATACTTCTATCATATACATGTACTCCCAATAAAAATTTCATCAATTTTGGAGTTAACCACAAGGAATTATAAGCTGTTACTTTTAAAATAGTCTTTTCTCATAAAATTCATAACTCTCAATCTATACATCCAAAAATCACCATTTTTGGACACAATCAAGAAAACTCATCAAAATATCATTTCAAATTTTTCCAGAATTTTTGAAGATCAGAAAAATTACGAAACTGAAAATCATAACAACCCTTAAAATCCCTTAATATCCCTTACCTCAAAAGAGCAGTACTTCTGATCGGTATAAGGCTGAAGGAAACTTGCACTGATGAATAGCAACTCACAAGTATCTAAAAACTCACAAAATATGCTTCATAATATAGAGAGAGAAAGAGAGAAAGCTTATGTTTCTGGTGTGATTTTCAATTCTAACTTAGCCCTCTATTTATAGGAAAATTTTGGTAGGTTTGACCTGCAACCTGATGGCTTTACCTGCTACTATTCCCACCCACCACATTTGAAATATAATTCAGCACATTTCTTCACCAACCACAAGTGGGGCCCACCAATTCTAGAATTTTCCACCAAAAATGATTTATAACCTGATTTCTGAACCAGTCATCTCGTAAAATTCATAACAAATCATACGTTCATTTTTAACGGTTCAAAATTTGTGGACATATACTCAACTTATATATGTATAACATATCCAAAAATTACCACGATCCAACGGTCGGATTAAAAATTATAACCCCCGCAAAATATCTCAAAAACCCTGATTTTTAATACCTCCATTCCGACAAAAATACTGATAAAAAACTCAACATTAACTCCTTCATTTTTAACCACAAAAATATATCCCTCATTTATATCCACATAAAATAAATATTTTCTTATCATATGAATCAATAATTAATTATTCACAAATAATATTACAGAATCACATTTATGACAACCAGGCCGTTCCCAGGAAAGAGGGGGCTTTCCAATAAGAATTTCTCCTTACTGGCGCGCAATTAGATGACCAAACCTCTCCTTAGACAGAACTTTCTAGACATTGCCAATAATGTTATCTAATAATATTATTCAAATAATATGAATTATTGATCTGATAATGGAAAATACTGTGCAGCAACAATTATTGAACAACAATAATATAAAATTTCAACGTAGCAATTATTGAATCAATAAAATAAAATATTGAACAGTAATTACTGTAACAATTATTGAGTAGTGCCTTCTTACGTAAGAATCAATAATTTCAAAAATACTATGCAATACCGTGTGCTACTGTGCAATAACGCGTATTACTGTATTTTAACCACCGGGTATTCCAACAGTGTTAACGGTAACAACTACGCCGTTATTTGTAAAAACTCAAATTTGTCGTTTTCTTCACCCGACAGTTATTCGTTATGGGGCCCACAAATAGCTGCGCCGTCGTACGAATATTCCCCGACAGAAAGAATATTCCACGACCAAACGAATATTCCCCGACAACAATGATTATTTTATAACCACTTGCTTATTTTGAAAAATTTTCATATTTCACCCATAACTTTAACTTTTATCAATTTAACCATTTACTGAATAGAAAAATTGAATACTTTTATTTCATAAAATTCGGGGTCTTACAATCTCCCCTCCTTATGAAATTTCGTCCCCGAAATTTACGTACCTGGTATTTCAAAGAGTTGAGAATACCTTCCTTTCATTTCAAATTCCATCTTCTCTGTCATCATAATTTCTCCATTGCTCATCTCCTGTATTTCAAATATCATTCTAGAATACAGCTTCAAAACAAGTGTTAATTTAACAAATTAACATATCACATAATATCCCGATATTATGACTGACCAACAAATAAGCTTAGGTAGGACACACTAGCGAAGGATTTACTCATCTCTCCCCTCCTAGTTTTATTCCCCGATCTCCGCCAGAGATCATATCCCTAAGCTCTGATACCACCTGTGACAACCCCAAAATAGGTCCATTCCATCCAACCCATTCTGAGTCGCCAAATACATGGTACAGAAAACAACTACAACTTTATTACAACAATTGTCGTGCAAAATACAACAACACATATGCTGTGAGTTTGGATACAAATATATACCAAATGTGACATTGGACATCATCATGTATCATCACCTCACAATGACACCTTACATAAAGGTATAGTCAAAAACTGTTTTAGAAATTAGAATCTTTGGGAAGTGCTCAAGGAAACCTTCGTACATGGGAGGCCATGCGTCTAGGTTATGATAGATATCATATGGCCACAGAATTATCCTTGGTTGACCCAATAGACCCCAAAGAAAAACGAGAAGATTACTATCATATTCTTCCCAATGGTGAGTCTTCTCTTGACTTATCATTATCTCCACTGTCTCTAATTGAGAATTATACTTCAAACAAACACCAAGATTATATAGGTAGTGCCCATAGATATACTCAGCAAGTGGATGAGCACAACCCTGTCTTATGATGACACGAGGTTGTATGTCATTAGACATCTTGTATGATAGTGACAAAACACCCTTCCAACGTTGGGTTCGCCTCACCCTATTTTCTTCACCAAATATAACTACTAAATGATGACCACCGTTCTATTCCCTTGTTACCCCCGCTCGACCCAGCTACACTCTTATTACCTGAAAGGAATTGTGAAGCAAAAGGGTGAGCACAACTAGCTCAGTAAAGAATATCATGACTAAAGATAATTCAATTATCAATAGCCTTCATCAACAATAAATCAGAGATTTAGAACATATGGTAAATGATAAAAATTTCAACCATAGTTGCAGCGGAACGAGCAATCCATTAGAAGAGTCAAATAGACTATAAAGTCTATTATCTTCTCCATGTTAAAAATCCACCAACAATATTTTATCCATGTAACATCACTCAACAGTTCCTTTCCACAATCATATGAATAACTCATAATCATAATTGTGACTATAAATTTTTCTTCGCACCCAGGACGAAGAATATTTTCATCACCTGTCTTTACCTGAAACATCAAAGATCATGGTTATACCAAATCACAGTTCCTGTTTATAATCATACTAACAAATCCATCTTTGCACTACGGGCCAAAGATATTCATCAACAAACCATCTTTGCACTACGGGCCAAAGATATTCAACAACAGTTCATCTTTGCACTACAGGCCAAAGATATTCATCAACAGGCCATCTTTGCACTACATGCCAAAGATATTCATCAACAATTCATATTTGCACTACAGGCCAAATATATTCATATCTCAAAGAAATATATAATCATTTCAGAATTTATATAAACAATAATTATAACCATGTTGATCAATTCACCTTTGCACTTAAGCTTAAGATATTCAATTATAAATTCAATGGTCATGATCATACCAGTCACAATTCAACTTTGCACTACAGGCCAAAGAGAACCCTAGTCATGATCATACCAATAATCTACCCATCTTTACACTCCAGTGAAAGAGAATTTCAACATCAGGGTTATAAAAATGTTATATATGATGATAAAAATAATATGATCAACATATAGTTTTAATCTCAAGAGTAATATTCGTAACTCATGAATAGTAAATCGTGAATAGTAACTCATGAATAGTAACCCCGACACAAAAGATAGAAATTCCACAATAAAATTCATACCAATATTTCGGTATAATGATATTGAAAGAATAACATTACTTAAATTTATAAACAATTTATTTTAATTGTTTACACTTTACTAATTAATGCATTTAATCATCATAAAATGCCAACTCTTACAATTTCATCATCAATAACCAAAACCCTCATCAAAAATCTGCATATACCTCATATAGGATTCTCAAGCCATAAAATCCTATTTTCCAATTTTCTTTCTTCACAAAACATATTTAATTCATTTACTCATAACTAGACCATTTTCATGAAAAATACCAAATCAGTTCCAAAAATATTTCTTTTCTGGGATTTAGCATAATATAGTCCCATAGTGAACATATATTTTTCTCAGAATTTTTAAAAGTCATTTACTATTTTTCATATGGCCAAAATAGCCGAATATTTAGACATTTATCAAAAATTGTACTTTTGTCTAAAAATTCTGAAATTTACAGAGTATACTTCTATCATATACATGTACTCCCAATAAAAATTTCATCAATTTTGGAGTTAACCACAAGGAATTATAAGCTGTTACTTTTAAAATAGTCTTTTCTCATAAAATTCATAACTCTCAATCTATACATCCAAAAATCACCATTTTTGGACACAATCAAGAAAACTCATCAAAATATCATTTCAAATTTTTCCAGAATTTTTGAAGATCAGAAAAATTACGAAACTGAAAATCATAACAACCCTTAAAATCCCTTAATATCCCTTACCTCAAAAGAGCAGTACTTCTGATCGGTATAAGGCTGAAGGAAACTTGCACTGATGAATAGAAACTCACAAGTATCTAAAAACTCACAAAATATGCTTCATAATATAGAGAGAGAAAGAGAGAAAGCTTATGTTTCTGGTGTGATTTTCAATTCTAACTTAGCCCTCTATTTATAGGAAAATTTTGGTAGGTTTGACCTGCAACCTGATGGCTTTACCTGCTACTATTCCCACCCACCACATTTGAAATATAATTCAGCACATTTCTTCACCAACCACAAGTGGGGCCCACCAATTCTAGAATTTTCTACCAAAAATGATTTATAACCTGATTTCTGAATCAGCCACCTCTTAAAATTCATAACAAATCATACGTTCATTTTTAACGGTTCAAAATTTGTGGACATATACTCAACTTATATATGTATAACATATCCAAAAATTACCACGATCCAACGGTCGGATTAAAAATTATAACACCCGCAAAATATCTCAAAAACCCTGATTTGATTTTTAATACCTCCATTCCGACAAAAATACTGATAAAATAACTCAACATTAACTCCTTCATTTTTAACCACAAAAATATATCCCTCATTTATATCCACATAAAATAAATATTTTCTTATCATATGAATCAATAATTAATTATTCACAAATAATATTACAGAATCACATTTATGACAACCAGGCCGTTCCCAGGAAAGAGGGGGCTTTCCAATAAGAATTTCTCCTTACTGGCGCGCAATTAGGTGACCAAACCTCTCCTTAGACAGAACTTTCTAGTCATTGCCAATAATGTTATCTAATAATATTATTCAAATAATATGAATTATTGATCTGATAATGGAAAATACTGTGCAGCAACAATTATTGAACAACAATAATATAAAATTTCAACGTAGCAATTATTGAATCAATAAAATAAAATATTGAACAGTAATTACTGTAACAATTATTGAGTAGTGCCTTCTTACGTAAGAATCAATAATTTCAAAAATACTATGCAATACCGTGTGCTACTGTGCAATAACGCGTATTACTGTATTTTAACCACCGGGTATTCCAACAGTGTTAACGGTAACAACTACGCCGTTATTTGTAAAAACTCAAATTTGTCGTTTTCTTCATCTGACAGTTATTCGTTATGGGGCCCACAAATAGCTGCGCCGTCGTACGAATATTCCCCGACAGAAAGAATATTCCACGACCAAACGAATATTCCCCGACAATAATGATTATTTTATAACCACTTGCTTATTTTGAAAAATATTCACATTTCACCCATAACTTTAACTTTTATCAATTTAACCATTTACTGAATAGAAAAATTGAATACTTTTATTTCATAAAATTCGGGGTCTTACAAAATATATCTACATATTTAAAATTCGGGGTCTTACAAAATATATCTACATATTTTACTAACTCACAAAACCCATTCTCTTTCTCTTTCATCTCACTTTCTAGTTAGCTATCAAAATCAAATAGAAAGAGAGAGAGAGAGAGAGCCATATTTCGGCAACCCCCAAGGGAGAAGAGAAGATAAGTTTTGATCTTCAAGCTAACTAAGATCATCATCTACTTTGAAAGATTAAGAAGGGCTAGCAAGATATTAAGGTATTAAACAAGATTTAGCTAGTTATTCTTGTTGTTTTAAATCAAAACATGGAGTTATGTTCTTGATCTTCAAAACTCTAGATCTACATGATTTAGAGTGTTTTATGTGTAGATCTATCCATTTTAAGTTTCAAAAGTTAGATCAAAAGCAATAAAAGTGAAGCTAGGTTTAAAAAGTGTAGAAAATCTTATTTTTCTTAGTCTTGATTGTGTTTAATCTTGTGTTTGATTCTTGTTTGATGAATTAAGAAACATATTTTCTAAACTCAAAAATAATTAATATACATGTTGATGAGTATTTTATGTGTAGATCTACCCATATTGGGTGTTGATTTAGTTGGAAATCGAAAATAAAGAACAGTGATTTTTCTAGTTTTATAAGGTCTTAAATTTCTATGTACTTTGGATTTCCACCGTTTTTGATCTAAACCTTATTTTTGTGATCCGTCAAAGAGAGGTGCTAGATATGTAAGTTAGTTACTAAACCAAAGTGGTAGAACTCAAAAATGTTGAGTACACAAGTTGTAGTGATTGTTTTACCAAAAATAGTTTTGTTGCTAAAAATGAAAAACAGACTATTTTGGACAGTCAAAGAGTAGGGGCAGTTTGGTCATTTTTTGGACATCTAAAAAATTCTGGAAAACTTTGGGAGGGTACTATGATAAGATATCTAACATCTCCAAGTGGAATCACTGAAAAAGGAGTTTGTAAATTTTCGTATGGAAAATGTTTAACAAAGCACGAAAAACTACAAAATGCCATTTAGCTTCTGCCCAAAAGTTTAAAAGGACTGTTTCAGCAACTTAATTTGTGAAAAAAATTCTGGCCTTTTGGGACATGAAAATATATGGTATTAAGTACCTCCTGTCCAAAAATGAGCTAATTCCGACTTAAAATGACCAAGTTATGACCATTTTAATTTCTGTGATTTTCTGACAAAAATGGCTATAACCGGAGTTCTATAACTCCGATGGCCACGAAATTTAAACTGGAGTGTCACATTAAGACGTATAAGATTGTGCCAAGAGATGGTAATTTTTAGAGTTAAGCACGAGGTAGATAATTTCTTAAGGAATTAACTAAAAATGATTTTTGAAAAATACCAAAGGAAGTTGGAAAATTTTGGAAAAATACTTTTTGTGTATGAAATATATGTATACATGTTTGTACAAAGGATGAAAAAATAATAAGTTGATTTGGTATTTTCGTGAAAAGAATATGGAATCCAGCTTGCTGGATTAGAAAATCTGATGAATCCAGCTTGCTGGATTGAAAAGAAGTTTACTGAATTAAAAATTTGCTGAATCCAGCTTGCTGGATTGCAATCTAGTTGCTGGATTTGCAATCCAGTTTGTTGGATTGCAGTTTGGCTTGTTGGATTAGAAATTTGTTGAATCCAGGTTGCTGGATTCTATATCCAGTCCGCTGGATTGACAATTTGGTTGTTAAATTTAGAATCCAGATTGTTGGATTAGTATTTGACTTATTAGAGTATAAAGAAGAACTTATAATGTATAAGATTAAGTGTTTAATCATAATGAATATGATACAGTGATTGAAGAATTATCCAATAATGATAATAATACCGATGTGTTAGGATGTTATCTAATATTTGATTAAGTGTTAGATAATCTATTGACAAAGTACTTGTATTATGATACAAAGTAGAATATGCTAATTGAAAGACCAATCTTATTATTAATGATAGGTCTTACCAAAAGAAGTTAACTTAAACTGCGTAGCAGTAGTCAACGAATCAGGCAAGTTTTCCCTAACTCAAACTTGAGTTGTATGTTCAAAGCATGTTAATGAATAATTGTTGTTGATTATTCATGTCTATATTGATTATTGATTCGCACGTTGTGCATATTGTAAATGTTCATCAGGTATTAAAGGCTGATCACCTTCATTACCATTTGGTTCAGTTAATCTGTTCATGTTTATGCTTGACCATTCATTTTTATTGACTTGGTCGTTCAGCTAAGAAAATTTGTTCATGCTCTTTCACAATGTTTATATTGTTGACAGTTAGCTAGCTTATCGTTGAATTCTTTTCAATCATGATATATCCTTATTGTACTTAAAACTTGCTGGGCAAATTTGATGCTCACCCTTGCTACGTTATGATAAAATTTTCAGATTAAGATGAAAGCTTGAGTAAAGACAGAAGCGAAGACAAAGTGCAAGAATAAATTATGTTGCAGTTAGATCTATTAAATTTTCTGATAAAAATGGCATTGTAAATCTTCTAAGATATTGAAGGTATGTATTAAGTTAAGGTTGTAGACCTTGGGGTTTATGTTGTAAAAGTTTAATGTATAAATAATTTATGTTTATATCTTCCGCAATTGTTATAGAAATAGTATACCAGATCCTTGGTGATTAGGACCGGGATTTGGAGATGCTACTGTTAGTATCAGTGCTGTAGGTTATAAACCTTAGGTAGGTATACCTTAGGCTATAACCGCGGAGAGGATGATAAGGAATAAACTCAGATCGAGTTTAAGGGATAATAGATAAATTTTTGGAAATTCATTATTAAAGTAAAGAGAAAGATAAATAAGATTCAAAGAAGAATCTTGAATAGATATAAGGAAAAGAATCCGGAGTTACTTGACTCCTGTAATAAAGATGATAAGTGATAATAAATAGACTATGTCTATAAGATGAAAAGTGTTAATAAAATCATAATGTAATATGATTAAAGAGAAGAATAAGGAGATCGTAAAATAAAGCGATCGTATGTATAAGGAGAAATGATTACCAAATAAGATCACGATGTGATCAGATTAAATCGTTGAATAACATATGATATGTTAAGTGATTGGAATGATATAGCTTGACGCTATAAAGAGAATGTACTATGAAATGGTACAATGTAAACTCATAAAAGAGTGGTAAATGTTATGATGCGGATTAAAGAAAATTCGTATTAAGAAAAGACAAAGTTAGAATTGTGTAGAATTTCAATTGAGGACTCATGTCAGCAGCTGAGTTGTATGATTCCTTGTATGGGCGGGGAATTTGTACTTGGTTTTAGAATCACTTAGCTTCCTGGTCGATATAGTGGTTAGGTTGACCAATTCTTTGTATGGGCGGGGAATTGTCCGCTTAGCTTCATATATTGATTAGTGGCCGAGTTTGGTTTGACAACCACTTAGTTTCTGGTATTGATAATCATTGGAACCTAATATCGCGCTATTTACTATATGCATGTTGATAAGGTGATTCTTTTCTCATGTGTATAACGAATAGATAGAGAATATAAGGTTAGTTACGAGTTCTTAAAACTCATACTTATGGTAAGTTTATGACGCATAATCATATGGTATGTTTTGAACCCCTCAGCGAATGGATGCCTATGGTCTGACTAGGATAAGTTCCGAAACTCATATGATTATGGAAAGTTCCTGAACTCATAATGTGTGGTAAGTTTGATGAACTGGGTATGAGAAAGTTGTGAATGGAGAATTGAGGATGATAGAAATAACTAGACTTTTTAAGTAATGGATCAGTATAGAAAATGAAGTTGATGATGGAAGCATAGGTATTCCAAATCTTCTAGCTATGCTAGACTTCGAAGTTTTTGACATCAAGCTAAATTCGCACTAATACGCCTTTCGAAATAAAATAAATTTTTGTTATCAGCAACACAAGGTTATAACTGTGTAGAAGTGGGCTTCGTACTACTAACACATCGTTACCTGTTGTGGCATGATGACACCAAATATATTTTTTAAAGATTTTTGAACGATTTAAAGAAGAGTCTATGCTAATTGATTCGGCTAGACAAAAATGATTTGAGATGTCAAACTTTATTTTTATATCATTAATGCATCATGCAACCTGGTGCAAAGATGATAAAAATGATGGAGTTATCAATGCAAAATTACTTAGTGTCGGATGTGATCTAAAGATCGTTAGTATGATGTAGTATGACAAAGTCACAAAATGACGGAATCCTCAAACGAACTGTAAACACAGTGCGGTATAATGACGTCATAAAATGATTTTGAGAATTTTAAAGGTAAATTATTGCCAACTAAATTTGGTCAGAAATGTTTCGATTGAAATTCGAATTATTGATATATGTCTAAGCTATTTGATTCAGCTAGACAAATGTTTATGAAATTCAAAGTATTCTTTGAAAGCTTATGCCGAACCAAATTATTTTGGTGCGGAATCTTATGATGAGTCTGAGGTGAATAACCCTAAAAATGTGAATATTCTAATTGGATAAAATATTCCAATCTAAGAACTCATATAGTCGTTCCGATTACTAAGGTACAACAGACTGATCTTCTAAAGTACCCGCATCGGTAGTTTACCTTCTTCATGATTGTAAACCTTACCTATTAAAGAAATGTTTCAGAGGTAGAGTACCTTTCTTTCGTAATTGAAAGAGGTAGCAGGTAGAAATACCCATAAACCTCAAAGTTCATAGTTTTTATGATCCCTCAGACAGATATGAAAATATTTTAAACTCCTCAGAGTATTGTTGGGGTAGTATGTGATTATGGATATGAATAGGGTGAACTCGTTATGTACGAGTAGAATCTGAGATGTTTGAATAAAGGTTATTATGACAACCTAGTTTTGATGAATGTCTAGAAGATGTAAACTCCTAGTGAGTAGTTAAGGTGAAATGTGATAATAGATGAGAAATCCTCAAAGGAAGAAATTGTAAAGGTTAAGTTAAAAATCTAGTTTTGATCAAGAGAATAAGCAGAGATTAGTATGCTTTAATTTCGGGGACGAAATTCTTAGAAGAAGGGGTGAATGTGACAACCCGAGAATTTAGATAATTATTAAAATCCTAAAATGATGGATTAAAGGTTATAAGATGAACCTAGACAGAAAATAAGTGTATGGAATTGACGTTTCTGTGAAGGAATTTTAAGGATTTCAAAATTTTTAAGAAGAACCTATATGGTTTCTTAATTGAATGAGAATAAAGAAATATGGGTTACAAAATTTCAAAACCCTAGAATTGAATTAATATGTACTTGAAGAAATATCGAGAATAAGGTATTACGATACCTGTAAATTCAATGTGAACTGAATAGTCTAAGAAATGTTATATAAGTACATATGGAAATTTTATTAAGGAGATAAGATTTCACATGAAGAGATGTTGTAAGGTTAAACGAAGATGAGTATATGTATAGAAATATATATACTTAGTAAGGTGCTATATATATTTTAGCAAGAGGAATGATGAATTAAGTTAATGATAAAAGGATCAAGATAAAACTATGTTAGTAATTAACATAGCTTGAACGTTGGCCTTGAATGGCAAATAAGAATTTAAATAAATATAAAGTCGTTAGTTAATACGATTAGAAATAAGAAGGGAGTAATTTAAAACTCAAAATTTGAGTTAGAGATAGAATTTTGAAGAACGGACAACTCGGTTGCGTCCGGGATGTCAAGATTAGTCAGAATGGACAATAAACACAAAATGTGTAAAGGTTGACTTTTGGTCAAAGTCAACAGTTGACTTTTTATGGAGAAAAGTCAAAATTAGTGTGAGAAGTGAAAGATGTTATATGAATAATGATATAATATTTAATATTATACCAAATGATGTAAAGTAAAAATATGAGAGGAGATCCAATATGCAAATATGTATATTGGTATCAAAGCAGTTAGTAAATTAAATTTATATTTGAATAAATGATTGAATATATTAAATTATATATTTAATATATAAATAAATTATTTGAAAACAATTTATGGAGAGGAGGAGAAAATTAAATTTAAGTATACAATATGAATTGTATAACTTGAATAAGTTATTTAAATTATGTATGAGAATTAAATAACCTAAATGATTATTGTTATTTAGTGGTTCTAGTATTTAAATATATACTAGTGACTTAATCTAAGAGAATTGCAGAGCATGCCATAATTTATTTAATGATTATGTGAGTAAGTGAATACGAATATTATGTGATGGCAAATAAAAGAAACTAGTATGATCCTAGTTATATAATAAGAATGAAGAATTAAATAACTTAAGGGTTATGGAATGAGAGAATTATGATATATAAAATGTATACTAATTCTAAGAGATTTATTTTATACATCTCGGTTAATTAATTTTATAACCTAATTATAGCAAGTCTAATTGGGTTAAGAAATTAAGTGTATGTGGGTAAGGATGTAAATTATAGTTGAGGAAATGGAAATCCTAATTAAATAATTAGGGAAGGGTAATTTTAAGAGTATGGAAATATGATATTTGTTATGGCCCAAATATTTTTATTAGTAAGCCAAACTAGTTAATAAAAAGCCCCAAAAGAATTAAAAGAGTGGCCCAACCTTTAGCCCAAGTAGGAGGGAACATGTTGGACATTAAGCAAATTAATTAAAGCATAAAATGAAACCAATCTTAGACAAAAATTGGCCACATGGCCGGATAAGATAGAGAGAAAATGAGGGGGAATGGATGTAATCAGGATATTTATCTACCACTAACCCATGTGTCCCTTATTTATTTGACCAACACTTATGTTTATTCTTGCAAGCAACATTAAATGATTGAGTGGGAGAGTAAAAAGCTAGAGATATTGGGAGATAACCATTAGATGTACAAAATATATCTACATATTTTACTAACACACAAAACCCATTCTCTTTCTCTTTCATCTCACTTTCTAGTTAGCTATCAAAACCAAATTGAAAGAGAGAGAGAGAGAGAGAGAGTGTGTGTGTGCCATATTTCGGTAGCCCCCAAGAGAGAAGAGAAGATAAGTTTTGATCTTCAAGCTAACTAAGATCATCATCTACTTTGAAAGATTAAGAAGGGCTAGCAAGATATTAAGGTATTAAACAAGATTTAGCTAGTTATTCTTGTTGTTTTAAATCAAAACATGGAGTTATGTTCTTGATCTTCAAAACTCTAGATCTACATGATTTAGAGTGTTTTATGTGTGGATCTATCCATTTTAAGTTTCAAAAGTTAGATCAAAAGCAAGAAAAGTTAAGCTAGGTTTTCAAAGTGTAGAAAATCTTATTTTTCTTAGTCTTGATTATGGTTAATCTTGTGTTTGATGCTTGTTTGATGAATTAAGAAACATTGTTTCTAAACTCAAAAACTATGAATATACATGTTGATGAGTGTTGTATGTGTAGATCTACCCATATTGGGTGTTGATTTAGTTGGAAATCGAAAATAAAGAAAAGTGATTTTTCTAGTTTTATAAGCTCTAAAATTTCTATGTACTTTGGATTTTCACCGTTTTTGATCTAAACCTTATTTTTGCGATCCGTCAATGAGAGGTGCTAAATATGTAAGTTAACTACTAAATCAAAGTGGTAGAACTGAAAAATGTTGAGTACACAAGTTGTAGTGATTGTTTTACCAAAAATAGATTTGTTGCTAAAAATGAAAAATAGACTGTTTTGGACAGTCAAAGAGTAGGGGCAGTTTGGTCATTTTTTGGACATCTAAAAAATTCTGGTAAACTTTGGGAGGGTACCATGATAAGTTATCTAAAATCTCCAAGTGAAATCACTGAAAAAGAAGTTGTAGATTTCCGTATGAAAAATGTTTAACAAAGCACGAAAAACTACAAAATGTCATTTAGCTTCTGCCCAAAAGTTTAAAAGGGCTGTTTCGGCAACTTAATTTGTGAGAAAAATTATGGCCTTTTGGGACATGAAAATATATGGTATTAAGTACCTCATGTCAAAAAATGAGCTAATTCTGACTTAAAATGACCAAGTTATGACCATTTCAATTTCTGTGATTTTCTGACGAAACTGGCTATAACCGGAGTTCTATAACTCCGATGGCCACAAAATTTAAACTGGAGTGTCACGTTAAGACGTATAAGGTTGTGCCAAGAGATGAGAATTTTTGGAGTTAAGCACGAGGTAGCTAATTTCTTAAGGAATTAACTAGAAATGATTTTTGAAAAATGCTAAAGGAAGTTGGAAAATTTTGGAAAAATACTTTTTCTGTATGAAATATATGTATACATGTTTGTACAAAGGATGGAAAAATAATAAGTTGATTTGGTATTTTCGTTAAAAGAATATGGAATCCAGCTTGCTGGATTAGAAAATCTGATGAATCCAGCTTGCTGGATTGAAAAGAAGTTTATTGAATTAAAAATTTGTTGAATCCAGCTTGCTGGATTGCAATCTAGTTCCTGGATTTGTAATCCAGTTTGCTGGATTGCAGTTTGGCTTGCTGGATTGGAAATTTGTTGAATCCAGGTTGCTGGATTCTGTATCTAGTCTGCTGGATTGGTAATTTAGTTGTTAAATTTAGAATCCAGATTGTTGGATTAGTATTTGACTTATTAGAGTATAAAGAAGAACTTATAATGTATAAGATTAAGTGTTTAATCATAATGAATATGATACAGTGATTGAAGAATTATCCAATAATGATAATAATACCGATGTGTTAGGATGTTATCTAATATTTGATTAAGTGTTAGATAATCTATTGACAAAGTACTTGAATTATGATACAAAGTAGAATATGCTGATTGAAAGACCAATCTTACATTAATGATAGGTCTTACCAAAAGAAGTTAACTTAAACTGTGTAGCAGTAGTCAACGAATCAGACAAGTTTTCCTTAACTCAAACTTGAGTTGTATGTTCAAAGCATGTTAATGAATAATTGTTGTTGATTATTCACGTCTATATTGATTATTGATTCGCACGTTGTGCATATTGTAAATGTTCATCTGGTATTAAACGCTGATCACCTTCATTACCATTTGGTTCAGTTAATCTGTTCATGTTTATGCTTGACCATTCATTTTTATTGACTTGGTCATTCAGCTAAGAAAATTTGTTCATGCTTTTTCACAATGTTTATATTATTGAAAGTTAGCTAGCTTATTGTTCAATTCTTTTCAATCATGATATATCCTTATTGTACTTAAAACTTGCTGGGCAAATTTGATGCTCACCCTTGCTATATCCTGATAAAATTTTTAGATTAAGATGAAAGCTTGAGTAAAGACAGAAGCGAAGACAAAGTGCAAGAATAAACTATGTTGCAATTAGATCTATTAAATTTTCTGATGAAAATAGCATTGAAAATCTTCTAAGATATTGAAGGTATGTATTAAGTTAAGGTTGTAGACCTTGGGGTTTATGTTGTAAAAGTTTAATGTATAAATAATTTATGTTTATATCTTCCGCAATAGTTATAGAAATAGTATACCAGATCCTTGGTGATTAGGACCGGGATTTGGGGATGCTACAAGATCAAACGTTAAGAAACAAAGTTATATCTTCTATAAAGGTTGTTTGGCGAAACCACGATGTCGAGGAGGCCACGTGGGAATTAGAAGATTGGATGAGGAGAGACTATCCCCATCTTTTTGTGTAACCTTGTATCAATTCCGAGGACGGAATTTTTATAAGGGGGAGAGGATGTAATGACTGCATATTTTATGATTTAATATTAATAATTATATAAATAGAGCCTATGATTTTTATTTTATAAATGCTTACATGGCATGAGGTGAGTAACTCAATTTAATTAAATTGAACTTTTAATAATTGATAAGATGTGGAGAATTATGATAGGTTTATGAAATGTCTTGTGTGACACAATGATGGACTTAGTGAGGAATAAATTAAAGAAGGAATGCATTACTAAGTGTAAGACGTCAATAAGAGAGGTGGTATATAATTAATGTAGTTAATTATATCAGAGTATTGATAAATCCTTGATTTGATTGAAAGCTTGTCTGGAAAGACTAAATCATTTTGTGAGTAACTTAAATTATGTGATATAGCCCAACTTATTAATAATTATTAAGGTGATGTGTAATTTAGTGTTATTGGGTAAATTAAATTAATTAAATTGATGCATTAATATTTAAGTGTCTACATGTTAAAATCCAAATAATAATATGGTAGGATAAGGTGGTAGGCCTAAATTTAATTAGTAGATAGACTTAATGAGTTTTCTAGCCAAACTATTATGTTGCTTGCAATTTCGGTTGGGGTGTGTGGCTAGCCAAATAGAGTACAAGCTTAATGCTATGTGTGTAAACCCAAGAGAAATAAAACCTAGCCATGTGAATTATTCACCAACTTTATTTTCGGCAGCCATGTAAAAAAATTTTTGTCTACCCATTTTATTTAATTTATGGTTTTTTTTTCCACTCATTTCGGCAGTTAGCATGGTGGCAGCCTTATGAAAATTTTTTCACTACTTTTCGGCAGCTAGTACAAGTTGCAACTATGTTGATTGTAAGTGAATTAGCCTTGGGGAGTAATACTCAATTTCACTTTACTAAGTTCTAGAGAATTGGGTATTACCCATGATTTAGGCTATCATTTAGAACCTTTGTCTCCAAGAGAAAAAGGGAGCTTACGTGTATTTTCTTTTGGTTGTTGGCAGTACTATGGACATGTGTGATGGGATGTCTTAGAACACTTAGGCTGCTATAAAGTATAGTAGGGGATGACCATGAATACTTTAATTAATTTATGCACTTTTTTTTCGTATATATAAACCCCTTGCTCTAGTGGTTTCCTTAAAAAATAAAATAAGAACTAAATAGAGAAGGAGTGTGTTCGGCAGCTAGGTACAAGGGTAGCAGCAGTAGCTTTCATCTTGGCAACCAAATCTATTTTTCCAAGCTAAGGTATATAGATAAATTAGTTAAATAAATTTACTTTCCATTTAATTTCTAGTGCACACTTATTTTCTTTTTGAAGTAGTGTGGATATTTTGGGTTGTTTGTAAAATTAGTATGCTTAACTAGATGTATGCATGCTAAATTAATAATTACCATGTGCTTTCAAACTAAATAAATTAAGTTGCATTAATGCATAATGATTTTCGTAGTGGAAGAAAAAAAAGAAAGAAAAAAAAAAGAAAGCAAGCAAGCAATCAAGCATGTAAATGAAGTGATGGTAAGGGCGGGTGGGTGTACCTATTAAGGGTTGATATATGTGATTTCTATTTTGTGTTATAGAAGTGCTGCTTTATTTTTATTTTTGGCTAATTTCGGTTGCTAGTTGTGCAAGAAAAATTTGTGTACATATTCAATATTGTGGTGAGCTGTTATGCATAAAAATAATAAATAATAATAATAATAATAATAAAATAAAATCTTTCAGCCTTACCTGCTATGTTAAGGCTAATTAACTCTTAGCAAGAGGTCTAGTTGTAAAACAATACAATTAATTGTGGCATAATCAATAATGTGTTGCTACATGTTACTTTTATTTTCATGCAATAAGGATGTTGCTATATTTTTAAGGCTAATTTCGGTTGCTAGTGTGCAATGAATTAAAGATCCTTTTAGCCTTACCTATTATGTAATCTTAAACATTTAAAATGTAGGCAATGTGAAGATTTAAAGAGCTATAAATCGGTACACTAAACTAATTTAATAATAACATTAAAACTTTTATTGTGACACTATGTGCATATATTTTTAAGGGAAGTAATGAAAAGGGTAGGTGTATTACCTTTAATAAAAAGTAATATAATTATCAAGAGGGGAAATATTTACCTTTACACTACATTCTAATGTGACATTACTAACATGTAAAAATTTGAAAAGAAAGTGAGTAAGGGTTTATGATGGTAATCAAGCGGAATAGTGTAATGTCATTTTTAAACTCTAATTAATGAAATTAGTTCAGATAACTAATTTGAACAACAGTTTAATAAATTAATGTTATGTGCATAGTTTTCTTATTTGTGAGCATAATTGTGGAGTAAGTAAGAAATGTAGTATTTTTCAAAATTTTATATTGTATGAGAGACTAGTACCTTAAACTAGGATGACGTGCGAGTAATAGCTAAAGTAAGTCGGTTTTCAACAACCACTAATTTGTATGGCTATATTATTATATCATTGGCAGTATACGTGACGAGGTGTCAAGGTAAACATAATCGACGAACGAGGCAAGTTCCTTAATTCTCACACTGTATTCATTTGAATTGTTGTCATATCAATCATATTTTTATCAAGCAAATATCTGTTTCTATTCGAAAATCATTGTATACCTTGACGTTGTTGCATGCATTGGACTTATCGTTCTTAAATGCATTATAAAAATTTTCTAAGTCTTTGATTCGACTAGACTATTATTATGTGTTAAAAAGCTATCCAAACCGATTGACTTGGTGCGGACTATCGTAAATCTACTGAGATGAACAACCCTCATTGAAGGGGAAATTATATATTATCGGGTAACCGACGTGCGCACATGAGTATGATTAAATGTTATGCATAACGTAGGGTACTTTAGGCTGATCACCTTTTGTACTCGTTTATATTGGATTACAGTGTAATACTGTTAATTCTAGTAAGAGTTCTTAGTCCTTAGTGACTGCTCAGTGTTCATTCATATTGAACCTCGAAATGAATAAATCCTAAAATTTTGTTGATATCCTTCAGTCTATAGCGACACCTATTGAATACTCTTAATATTTCTTGATATCCTTGGACTACCAATTATTATTATACCCTTGAAAGATTTAAATGCTATAACTGCTTGTTTTTCTGGCTATATTACTTGTTGGGCAAACTTGTTGCTCATTCTTGCTTCCTAAAACATTACAGTTAAGGCAGAGCAAGGCGGTACTTCAGGAAAGGACAAGGGAAAGGGTAAGGCGACAGAATAACTTAGTCCTTAAGACTAGAAGTATTATTATTATTGTTATGCTTGTTATGATATATTCAAGAATGATTAAGTTATGTTTAAGTTAATCATTGAATTGTTGTAGTAATGGTTACGGTACCTTGGGGCGCGAATATTTATATTATATCAATGCAAATTATTCTATTATTTCCGTTGTTAATGATTTAGTAGGATATTCGTAGTTGCACGTGATGCACCGAATTCGAGATATGGGTGTCCGAATTTTGGGGGCATCACAGTAACGAACGGTAATAAGATTACTAAAAGCCGAATATAAGTCGGATGAGAATGATAGAATGAAAAGTAAGCGCTGAACACTTTAACTAGCGTAAGGGTTAAGATTAAGCGAGTGTTAAACAGGCAGAACCTACTCTCCGTTTATGGTTTAACCGCAATGTAATGAAGACTAAGTTTAGCCGTGAACGGTGAAGAAATTAAGTTGAAGATAATAACGTATAACATTAAGAAGCCGAGTTAGTAAGTATAACTTGGATAAACGTTCTGAGTTGAAGGAACTGGACGTTTGAAGATATGAATAAATTCATATGGAATGGTTAACGCTATGACCTCATAGTATTGACATTGAATGATCGTTCCGAGTGTACAAAAGACTGTATGACTTAGACGATAAAGAATAAATCATGAAGTATCTCATTTAGTTGCCAGAAAGCTGTAAGGAATATAAGTCTGACTTAACGAACATTATAGTTTAATGGTTCGTATAAGTTAAGAGAAGTTAGGTTGTAGTACAATTGTAACCTTTGATGGTTGACATATGGGAGCTGGGCTAAACAAAGGTATATACGAAACTGGAAACTGATCTAACTCATTGTGATGGCATTGTAGATGAGACGGGAACTTGTTTGTTGGTTGTTTGTGGAAAACCACTCAGAGTACCATATGGACTACTAGTAGATAAGCGATGTGTACTGAGTCCTAAGAGAAGTATAAGAAGAAGATAAGAATGTAAATCATGCGTAAGGCATCTCAGTATGTCATAAAGTCGTAATCGGGTAATGAAAGTTAGTCGCGTAAGCTTAAATTACAAGAACGCGAGCCTTAAGAAGTAAAGTTAAGTAAACCATGCGTAAGTCAAGTATATAACTAATTGGAATGAGCAGTTCAGCGTAAACTATAAGCTGTTGCTATGCGTAAGGCAAGTTTCCTAACTTCATTCATATTTTAAATGAATGTTAGTTTCTTAAACTTCTCAGATGTTGAACTTGAGAAGTTCTGTCTATGTACGAATGTGCGATATTTGTACAAGGTGGTAGAATGTATGAGGCCTTGTGCCACAATGTGAGCACTTCGGTGTTTCTATGAAATGAACTATTTTGTGATCGAACTGTTCAATACAAGTATGCTTGGTTTATTCATGAACCGTTATTGTTAAGTCTATGCTGATGATTCTAGCCAGACATAATGTGTACAAAAAAGGTAGAAGAATGAAAGTATTTCAAAGTGAAAGTGAGTATGGTTTTAAGATGATAGGAATCGAGATTATTCCTATTATTCAAGCTGCTTTATAACCTTTGTTCGGTTATTGAAGTTCTAAAGAAATGTTTGAATTCTAAACTTTTTGTTCAAACTGTGATGACTTGCTGGGCAATTGAATGCTCACACTTGCTTTAAATGAAAAACATTTTCAGCGTACGATGTTAGAAAGAACTTAAGGATCCCGTATAGATCAAGATGACGGTATCCAGATGAATGTGAATGAGCGAGAAGATCAAATGAAGACTGGTAATGTAGAAAGATGAATTAAACTATAGACTAGTTTAATGAACTGTATGTATCCTTGGTGGCGGATAAAAGTCACTCTTGTAAGATGAAAGAAATAATGTAATTATCATTATTTGTAATGAGAAAGGTTATAAGGTTTCGAGAACCTGGGAATTGAGAATGTATGTTGTTATATTTTAATATATAATGATGTATGTTGGATGAATGATGTACTCGTGACGTACGAAATTCGGGTGTGAAGATAGACCGGATTTCGGGGCGTTACAGGTTGGTATCAGAGCTGATAGGTTATAAATCTTAGATAAGAGTACCTAAGACTATAATCGTAAAGAGAAGGATAAGAAAATCACCACGTGATCATAGTAAATCGTAGGAACAGATGAGCTGTGAAACGATGAATGATTTATAGCTAATGCTATGAATGAATGGTACTACGAATTAGTACGGGAAGAAGAACTCAGATTGAGTTGTAAAGGATAGTATTTGAATTAAAGAAAATTCGTATTAAGTAAAGAAAAGGTAGAAGTTGTAAAATTTCAATTGAGGACTCATGTGATGGCTGAGTTGTATGAACCTTTGTTATGGGCAGAGGTTTATGCTTTGGTATACCAACTGCTCAGTTTATTACAATGATAATCATTGGAATTGGTCGTGCTATTAAGATGTATATGACGAGAAGGTGAATCTTTTCTCATGTATATACTTGATAGGTAGAGAAGGTTAAGGTAGGTGCGAGTTCTTAAACTCATACTTATGGTAAGTTCGTGACTCATAATAATATGGTATGTGTTTGAATGTTTCAGCGAATGGATGCCAAGGGTCTGTCTGGATGTTCTTAAACTCATATTGTTGTGGAAAGTTCCTGAACCCATAATGTGTGGTAAGTTTGATGGACTGTACTAAGTTATAGGAAGGTGTAGACTGAAAACGAAGTATTTTCAGTAGACTTAGCATTGAAGGTGCTAGAGAAGATTAAGTATTGTCGCAATAAGACAATGAATGGAGATGGAGAATAAGATATTCCAAATCCTCTAGCTATGCTAGATTTTGAAATTTCTTGAAATCGTGCTAATGTACGCGTTTTGGAAAATGAAAGAATTGGTTCGACTTTTGGAACCAATGGATTTTAAAAGAACTATTCTTGGTATGTCTATGCCAATTGCTTCGGCTAGACAAAAATTGATTTGAAATATCAAAATAAATTTTATATTATCCGTGCATTTGATGCAACGATGGTAAAAGGATGGAGTTATTAATTCAATTAAACCTGGTGGGATGTGATCTGAGGATCAACAAACCACTATGGTAAGATGTATAATGACGAAGTCATAAACTGACGAAGTCCTCAACGTACTGTGAAGAGTACGGTATCATGATGTCATAAAATGTTTTGATGTATTGCAAAAGGAATTTAAAGAAGTAGTCGATGTCAAGCGAGTTGACTAGACGAACGTTTCAAGTTGATGTCCAATTTATTGGTATGGTCTAAGCTAATTGATTTGGCTAAGACAAATGGTATGTCATGTTATAAGAAAATCGAGCTTTCTTTGAGAACTTGTGCCAAACCAAATTATTTTGGTGCGGAATCTAATGATTTAGTCTGAGGAGAACATGGAAGAGGTAGTTTACCTTCTTTGTGATTGTAAACTTACCAGGGAAAGAAAGGTTTACGGCGAAAGGCTGTTCAACCTAGTAAAGAGTTTATGGTCAGTTTGACCCCTCGGCAAAAGAATGAAATGTTTTAAAGGAATCCTTATATTCCTAGTTATCCCTTTTCGCTTCATGATTCTTGATACGTTATGAAGGGTTGGGAATGTAAGAAAGATAAGAACTTCTTTCAAGAGTAGTTGAGAAGAAGGGTAAGCTAAAATTTCGAGGATGAAATTCTGTGAAGAAGGGGAGAATGTGAGAACCCAAGTAAGGGTTTGGTTTTAAGAAATTCCGAGGACGGAATTTTTATACGGAGAGAAGAATGTGACAACCCGAAAATTCGGTTTGTCCAGAATTTAAGTTTAAAGAATTAGTTATTAATAAAATAAATTTTTATTAATACTATTATGTGCTAAGTGTTTATTAATCGTTCTATAACCTAGAATGATTATTAATCGGGAGGATTCTGGCTACGAGCTAGATTGAATGAGTAAGAATTTTCAAGACAAAAATGAAATTTTTTCGGGAACAAAATATTTTTTGGGGAAAAAGACGAAATAGGCACTATTCATCAGTTTCTGCTCGGGGATTTATTTTGAAATTCCGAGAAGTTATAGATTACGTTTAATTCTGAGACGTGATGGAATATTCAATAATATTTCAGTTATGGCAAAAACAAAGTTTTCGCCTGCGGACGTAAAACCTACGGGTTAGGGAAAGTAATTTCTGAGAATTTTAATGAGTACGTATAATAACTAGGGTTATTATGCGTGAGAGATACGAGTATAATACTAGTTATTATATGAGTATAGTACGAAGATTAGTACGACGTATAATACGAATATCGTACGAATGATATACGAAGAGAATACGAGAATACGAGAATGGAATGCGTAGAATACGATTTGTCTAAATGGACTTTGAGTTCATGGACTTTGTAGAATCCAATTGGACTTGGATTATGTCAAGCCCAATGATTTGTGAAATCAAGCCCAAGTTAAGCCCAATAAGAATTAGGGTTAAGGCCCAAACCAAGAAAAGAAACCGCGGATCTAACCGATGGGTAAACGGATGGGTAATAACCAATGGGGCAACCCATGGGGTGACCCATGGAGCAAGAGGGGCAACCCATGGGGTGACCCATGTAACACTTAAGTAAGTGTTTTAAACCTTTAATAAAGGTTGAACAAAAAGATTAAATGAGATTAGAAGATAGAGAATGTAAGCGATAAATTACGGAACCGATATCTAGGGACCGTAGTCATAATGAACGAACGTGAGGGATTGCTATGATTGTGATTCCTTAGACGTTGAGTGATGAAGGTAATGAATAACATTCTGATGTTATGACATGGCATTGTAAGTGAACGTAAAGCGTATAGACGATGTGAACGCAACGTTATTGCGAGGAACGATCGGTCTTAGTATACAACGAACGGTATGGCTTCGACATTAAGAAAGAATAATGAACATGGGGTTCATGGGATGGATAAATATCAAAAGCGATTAAAAACCTTGAATAAAGGTTGAATAAGAGATTAAGAGACGAGCAACGTGATTGAATGCGTAAACGATCTTCGTAAATCGTATTCGCGTTTGAATACCCTGGTTGTTTGACATAGACGTTGATGAAGGTAGTAAGTAAGATACAAATGGTATCAAGAGAGCCGTAACGAACGGTAATAAAATTACTGAAAGCCGAATATAAGTCGGATGAGAATGATAGAATGAAAAGTAAGCGCTGAACACTTTAACCAGCGTAAGGGTTAAGTGTAAGCGAGTGTTAAACCGAAAGAACCTACTCTCCGTGTATGGTTTAACAGTAATGTAATGAAGACTAAGTTTAGCCGTTAACGGTGAAGAAATTAAGTTGAAGATAATAACGTATAACGTTAAAAAGCCGAGTTAATAAGTATAACTTGGATAAACGTTCTGAGTGGAAGGAACTGGACGTTTGAAGATATGAATAAATTCATATGGAATGGTTAACGCTATGACCTCATAGTATTGACATTGAATGATCGTTCTGAGTGTACAAAAGACTGTATGACTTAGACGGTAAAGAATGAATCATGAGGTATGGCATTTAGTTGCCAGAAAGTTATAAGGAATATAAGTTTGACTTAACGAACATTATAGTTTAATGGTTCGTATAAGTTAAGAGAAGTTAGGTTGTAGTACAATCGTAACCTTTAATGGTTGACATATGGGAGTTGGACTAAATAATTCCTTCAGAGAGCGAAGGTATATACGAAACTGGCAACCGATCTAACTCACTGTGATGGCAGTGTAGATGAGACGGGAACTTGTTTGTTGGTTGTTTGTGGGAAACCACTCAGATTACCATATGGACTGCTAGCAGAGAAGCGATATGTACTGAGTCCTAAGAGAAGTATAAGAAGAAGATAAGAATGTAAATCATCAAAGATGATAAATATATGAATAAGACATCTCAGTATGTCATAAAGCCGTAATCTGGTAATGAAAGTTAGTCGCGTAAGCTTAAATTACAAGAACGCGAGCCTTAAGAAGTAAAGTTAAGTAAACCAATGCGTAAGTCATGTATATAACTAATTGGTGTATGTGTTATTTCCTTATGTGTTATATAGGGATTTGGAATGAGCAGTTCAGCATAAACTATAAGCTGTTGATGTGTGTAAGGCAAGTTTCCTAACTTCATTCATATTTTAAATGAATGCTGGTTTCTTAAACTTCTCAGATGTTGAACTTGAAAAGTTCTGTCTATGTGCGAATGTGCGATACTTGTACAAGGTGGTAGAATGTATGAGGCCTTGTGCCACAATGTGAGCACTTCGGTGTTTCTATGAAATGAACTGTTTTGTGATCGAACTGTTCAATACAAGTATGCTCGGTTTATTCATGAATCGTTATTGTTAAGTCTATGCTGATGATTCTAGCCAGACAGAATGTGTACGAAAAAGGTAGAAGAATGAAAGTATTTCAAAGTGAAAGTGAGTATGGTTTTTAGATGATAGGAATCGAGATTATTCCTATTATTTAAGCTGCTTCATAACCTTTGTTCTTTTATTAAAGTTCTAAAGAAAGGTTTGAATTCTGAACTTGTTTATTCAAATTGTGATGACTTGCTGGGCAATTAAATGCTCACACTTGCTTTAAATGAAAAACATTTTTAGCGTACGATGTTAGAAAGAACTTAAGGATCCCGTATAGATCAAGCTGACGGTATCCAGATGAATGTGAATGAGCAAGAAGATCAAGTGAAGACTGGTAATGTAGAAAGATGAATTAAACTATAGACTAGTTTAATGAACTATATGTATCCTTGGTGGCGGATAAAAGTCACTCTTGTAAGATGAAAGAAATAATGTAATTATCATTATTTGTAATGAGAAAGGTTATAAGGTTTCGAGAACCTGGAATTGAGAATGTATGTTGTTATATTTTAATATATAATGATGTATGTTGGATGAATGATGTACTCGTGACGTACAGAATCCAGGTGTGAAGATAGACCGGATTTCAGGGCGTTACAGAGACGGAGTCGCCAGTTGGTACAATTTACAATGGATGTACCTACCAACTCATCGGGTTTTGAAAGTTTTCGTAATATGATCCAATATGTGAATCTGTGACATTGGTCTGGAATCCAAGATTGTTGGAATTCGGGGGCTTACTTAAGTGAGGGGAAGGTGTTAAGCACCCCCCTGACTTTCGTGAAAACACGATTACAATATTTTATTGATTTCCTAAGCATAAAGTGTGTGCATGTGTGTGTGTTTTATTTATGCCAAGTGCTTTGATTCTGAAGGTTATTCTAAACCCCCCCTATTTAGTTATTTGAAAGTAGTGTTGTACATCTTTAACCCTATGCAGGAAGGATTTGATTTGAAGAAAAGTTCATTTTATAGAACAAAATATATATAAATCATATTCTGGAAAACAAGGTTTTCAAATCCTTTGCCAAATAGGAATCGAGGTCCTTTTATGGCAAACGAGATTTTGTAATTTAATTTGAATATTTATTGAATTAAACAAATATTTTTCAATGATTTAATTATTGGATTACATAATTAATTGATGAAATTGTGGTAGATTAATTTAATTATATGTGTTATATTTATTATATTAATGTGAAGAATTTTATTATTCAAAGTATGTATTTATGTGAGCTTATTGAATTAAATAAAATATTTAATAAGCAGAATGTTATTTTAATTAATTAGAGATTTAATAATTTGACATAATTAATAAATGAGAAATTTAATTATGTGACTATGTGAATTAATGAGAAATTATTATATTTTATTAAAATTAAATTAAATAAGATATTTGATTTATTGTGTAAATGGGTGTGACGTTATTAAACTATAGTATAAGAGATTTATCAAATTAAATGGGAATGAGCCTTTTAAGGCTAGCCAAACGAAGCCCTATTGGGAGTTGGGCAGTTAACCACGAATTGGATTAACTGACCACAATAGCGTCAGTTTTTATAATTATATACGTCTTCTTTTATTTTGCTAAGTCTGAGAAAAACAAGTTCACATAGAGAGAAACTAAGGACCAGTGAGGTTAAAGAAGAAGATTGTGGAAAAGTAGAAGTATTATCATCCTTGTGTAATTCAAGCAGTGTAATCAAGGGTAAACCCTTAAACTCAAATTTAAATTTCGTTGTTTATACTTTTCATGAAAAATGGCTTTCAAGTCTCTGTAATTGAAAATTTAAGGTCTTTTTAATTGGAAAGAGTAGCGATTATGTGTATATATGTGATAAGATGTTATCATAACATGTTTTACTATATATTGTATGTTTTCATAACATTAATTTTATAAAAATATGTCGTAATTAGATTTTTGAAGTTACAGAGTATAAAAATATACGTACAAATTTAATGTGTTAATCATATGTTGTATTATAAATTTACACTTGTATATGTTTATGTATGTTAAAACGAAGAAAACAGACTTCGAATGGACATATTCTATATTATAACAAACCCGTAATGTCAATTTTATGTTTTATCTTTAAAAACTTTCAAAATCACCAAGAACGTGAAATTAAATGATTTGATTCTGGAAATTGTATGTTTTAACTTGTTAAAATCATGCTAGAAAGTTGAGTAGTGATTATGCGTATAATATAATGTCTGGGTACGTCTAAATTCATGTATGAATAAAGAAATTGGTAGATTTTTGGGCTATTCTGGGTGTTCTTCGCGAACTGCATAATCCGAGTCTGCGTCGCAGCGCAGCCGCGCTGCTCCAAAGAACGAATGGAGCGCGCCTGCGCCACTTTAAAGAACAAATGGACCGCGCCCGCGCCGCTTCAGAGAACAAAGGTAGCGCGCCCGCGCCCTACCTGCAGAACTTCAGATATTTTTCTAAGTGTTCAAGTTTTGAAAATGTGTTTTTAAAACCTAATATAATGAACATGAAGACATGTCAAGCATATAATAATATGTTAATTAACTTACGTTATGTGATTAATTAATAAGACTTAAAAGTTCAATAACATATTCAAAGACCAATGTTGGGATTCGACAGGTATATCGAACTATTGATTAATGGGTATTTTGAATGTATTGATATGTAGGATTTAATAAAGAACGTGAATTAATTGTAGCTTGTGCAAGAGGCAAGTTTCTAAACCCTACTTTTATATTAAGTAAATATTCTATTTCTAAATTATTGTTGTTAAGCAAGCTCTTAAATTCTAAATTACTCATTGATCAAGTCTTAGAATTGTATTCTATATCGAGTAAGTTCTTGTTCTTAATTGTTCAAGTTCAAGACTTCACATTAGATGCTATAATTCTTTTGAAGCATGAATTCAGTCATACAATACTTATTCGATTGTATACCTTTTTAGAATTTTATTCAAGTTGAGTATCAGTTCATTTTGAAACCTTATAAAACTAGCGAACCCTTAATGATTCGACTAGTCCATAGTTGATGAGCATTTTAAATTTCAGAACTATTGTTGAATTTATCCAAACCAAACTTCCTTTGGTACGGACTCTAATGTCAAAGGTTAAAGGTTTCGAGTATAAACACTTGACAACCTAGGACGTAGTTTAAGGTCTTATGACCCTTAGAAGTCTTTTGATTATTGTTACTTATTCTTGATTCAAAAGTCAAGTTTCTTATTTCATAAGTCTTTGTTTCACTCGCATGTTATTATATTGTTGTTATATTATTATACTTGTGGGCAGTCGTGCTCACTCTTGCGTAATAATAACATTGCAGTTAAGAACGAAAGGTTCGACGAGCCTTCTACTAGCAAAGGCAAGAGCAAGATTAACAAGTGATGAAGACTTTTTGTTTATGTGATTATGTATTTATGTTTCAGACTTATGTTAATATTGTGTAAGACTATTATTTGTTTATATTTTGGCATTTGAGATTTAAGGTTAGTATGACCTAGGATTGATATAATTATTTCAGATGACGTAACTCTTTAAGGAGAGGATTTATTTCTATCTATTTATGCTTTCATTTATTATGGGTAGATAGACATATGATAGTTGTACAGTGAACACCAAATCATGTGGGAATTTAAGTACCTGGATTTGGGTGTGTCACATGTTGGTATCATAGCTGTAGGTTATGAACCTTAGGTGGGGGAACAACCTTAAGTGGTAGCCTTATAAGAGATCGAGAACATAGTGGTGGTAAACTCTTACCGAGTTCTAAGAAATGAATTCCTTAATTTATTGAAGATAATAAAAGACTTTACATGCTTATGTGATAAACTTATGTGCTCGTGAGTATCGATTAATAACTAAAACTTAAAATTGTGTTGTCAGGATGTCGGATGTTGGAGGAGCTAGTCGAGCTGGGGAGGAGGAACCCCGAGCACCTACAGAGGAGGAGGCCCGAGACATTCATGTCCTTAGGGAGCAGTTGGTACAAAGAAAGCCATCTCCGCTAATCACTATCGTTGGTCAAGAGCATGAGCCTGAGACTGATCCAGATGAGGATCCTAAGGAAGAAGAGGAAGAAGATAAGTTCCCACTGAACTCCATCGATGCTGAGATGTACAATGAGTTATATGATCGTAATGTAGAGTTACGTGACACTATTCAGGAGCTGAATGAGCGGACGGTTATTCAGCAGCTTACCATCGAGCAGACGGTTAGGGAAGTTGTGACTCTTCACACATGTCTAGAAAACGTAGAGTGGGATCTGGTTCACGAGAAGGGTCAACCCGAGGAGAAGTCCGAGGAAATAGAGAAGTTGAAGAATGAATTGAAAAAGAGCTTAGCAAAGCTGACCATAGAAGAGGAGGTTTGGGTAAGGGAATCATGTCGTGCTGATCTTGCAGAAGAGGATTGTCGTGCGAAGAAGGCTAAGCTTGGGGAGACGTACTCTACACTTCTTAATGCAATAGATGAGGCCCAGGATCGAGTTATGAGATACCCAATTTAGTTCATAGGACTACCATCGTACACGCTAGATCGCAGGACGATGTTCCACAATATGGAAGAAGAGCGTAGCAAGGCTATTCAACGCCTTAGCAGGCAGTGATAGGAATAGTTTAATTATGTGCAAACCTATCTGGTATTTAAAATGTAAATTCTGATGTGTTGATAAACAAAGGAATATTTTAATTTTTTAAATCCTGTAGATTCTTTATCTCGGGATAGTTGATGTAAATAGCAGTGATGCTATCGTAGTTTGTTAAAACTTTTGATTAAATAAATATATCAAGTTGTTTGAGAAAATGTGTTAAGTGATTATGTTAAATTGTTGAGTTAAGCTTTAAATATTTAGAGAAATTGATAAAGATCTAATAAGCGTATATTTTAACATAAATATGCCATCGAGAAGAAGACCAAACCATCAACCAGCCTAATAAGAATTGAAGAACAACAACAACAACGCCAAACCTAACCCTATTCAGCAATTGGTGAACTTATTAGCTGGAGCGATTCATAATCAACCTCAGGCTCCACCAAATACTACATTCAAGGACTTCAAGGCAGTGGGACCGCCAGAGTTTAAAGGCTCTATGAACCCGATAGAAGCTCAGACTTGGGTTATGGAGATGGAGAAAGTTTTTGATGTCGCCAGAGTTAGAGAGGATCAGAAAATCGCCTACGCAACGTTTATGCTAAAATTCGAAGCCAGTTATTAGTGGCAAGTAAATAAGGTCCGTGGAGGAAAAGGTGTGATCACTTGGGAGAGGTTCAAGGAGATGTTTTCCGAGATGTATTTTCTTACTAGCTCGCAGAAACAAATGGAGGTCCAGTTTCTAGAGTTGAAACAGGGGAATATGTCTGTACCACACTATGCGGCAAGATTCAAAGAGTTAGCTAGGTTCGCCACATATCAATTGCACACGGATGAGAGAAAACTAAGAAGGTTTGAACAAGGACTGAAGCCTTGGTTGTATAGTAAAGTGTCAATATTTCAATTGAAGACATTTGTTGGAGTACTAGAGAAGGCCATACTCACTAAAGCTGGGAGTGGTGTGGTGACCTAGTATAATCAGGATCAGAAGAGGAAGAAGAGTGAGAATAAGGGATTTAATAAGGCTAGTGGAAGTAACACGAGAGGAAGTAACAATCAGAAGAGAAGGTGGTCTGATAACTCATCAACTAGAAACCAACAAAGAGGTCAGAAGAAGAGGATCAAAGCATGCCCGACCTAAGAGAAAGCTCATTTGGGAGTGTGTATGAAGGGTAAACGGGTGTGCTACAATTGTGGTCAGGAAGGCCACATAGCACCAAACTGTCCTAACCCAAAGAAGGGCGCATGTTTCACTTGCGGCTCAAAAGACCATCTAGCAAGAGACTGTCCTAAGAAGGGATCTGGAGGAAATAAGGGAAACAGTGGTGGAAGTACTCTGACTATCACAAGACCAACCGCAACCAACAAAATGATCGCCATGACATTCAACATGATAGTGTAGGATGTTGTGCAGTCTCGTGATGTGGTGTCAGATATCATTTCGATCAATGAGTCATTGTGTATGCGTCACGACAATTGAAGGATTATGAGAAGGGGTATCCGACCCATGACTTGGAGTTAGCCGTAGTGGTTTTTGCTTTAAATATCTAGAGACACTATCTCTACAGGGAGATGTGTGAAATATATTAAAACCATAAGAGTCTGAAATATATTTATACACAGAAGGACTTGAATATGCGCCAAAGAAGGTGGTTGGAGTTAATTAAGGACTATGATTATGAGATTTTATACCATCCAAGTAAAGCCAATGTGGTTGCCGACGCCTTAAGTAGAAAGGGTCGGGAGAAATTGATGATGTTGACCGCTCAGGAGGAGCTAATTTCAGCAATGGAGAAGATGGAAATAAAAGTAAAGCATCCTATGGAGAGTGACGAGAAGTTGTTCCAGATGCAATCTGGTACAACTTTGCTGGATAAAGTTAAGGAGGTTCAACTTCAGGACGAAGAATGTGAGAAGGTAAAAAAGAAGATATTTGAAGGAACCAAATCGAGATTAAAAATGGACAATGAAGGCATATTGAGGTTTAAGAGTAGAATTTGGGTACCACCAGTGCCAGAGATTAGGGAAGACATTTTGAATGAGGCTCATAGCTCACGATATTCGATTCACCCTGGTAGTACTAAGATGTACCAAGATCTTCGATAACATTTCTGGTAGCCGAATTTGAAACGAGATGTTGTAGAGTGTGTTGCCAAGTGTCGGACATGTCAGAAAGTGAAAGCAGAACATCAGAGGTCGAGTGGGTTGCTATTACGATGGAAATGGGAACATATTACGATGGATTTTGTGGTTAGCCTACCGACAACTCAGAAGGCTATGACGCAGTATGGGTTATTGTTGACCGATTAACGAAATCCGCACACTTCATTCTAATCAAAATCAGATTCAACTTATACCAGTTGGCAAGGTTATATATGAAAGAGATTGTTTCAAGACACGGAGTTTCGGTGTCAATTATTTTCGATAGGGATCCGCGCTTTACAACGAACTTCTAGAAAACACCTACAGGAATGCATGGGTACGCAATTGAGAATGAGTACGACATATCACCCTAAGACAGACGGGCAGAGTGAAAGCACGATTCAAACATTAGAAGATATGTTAAGAGCTTGCATAATGGAATTTAAAAGAAATTGGGACGACCACCTACCGCTCGTAGAGTTCAGCTACAACAACAGTTACCACACTAGTATTGGCATGCCGCCTTATGAAGCGTTATATGATAAAAAGTGTAGAACTTCGCTATACTGGGATGAAGTTGGCGAAATACGATTATTAGGCCCAAAATTGTTACAACAGACATCAGAGATAGTCAAAGTGATCCGAACAAGACTGGTAGCAGCTCAAGATAGGAAAAAGAAATGCGCCGACCCACACCGTAAAAATGTTGAGTTTGAATCGGGTAGTTATGTGTTTTTGAAAGTCTCTCCCTGGAAGGGAAAGATTAGGTTAGGAAAGAAAGGGAAATTAAGCCCAAGATTCATTAGACCCTTTGAATTACTGCGAAGAATTGGAAAAGTTGTGTATGAGGTAGCCTTACCTCCAGCACTCGAAAATGTCCACAACGTTTTCCACATTTCAGTTTTACGACCCTACAAACCCGATTACAAGCATGTAATTGAATACGAACCCCTACAGTTTGAAAAAGATTTATCTTACGAAGAAATTCATGTTCAGATTATCGACAGGAAAGAACAAGTTCTCAGAAATAAAGTAATACCTTATGTTAAGGTAATCTGAAGGAACCACAACGCTGAAGAAGCAACGTGGAAAATCGATGAGCATATGATGAAAAATTATCCTCATTAATTTACTTAAATTATGTGTAAGCGATTCTGGGGACAAAATCTTTGTAAGGAGGGGAGAATGTAACGGGGCGAATTGATTGAGTCGTGATTCTGGGGACAAAATCCTTTTAAGATGGCAAAGATGTGACAAACGAGATTTTGTAATTTAATTTTAATATTTATTGAATTAAATAAATATTTTTTGATGATTTAATTATTGGATTAAATAATTAATTGATGAAATTATGGTAGATTAAGTTAATTATATATGTTATATTTATTAAATTAATGTGGAGAATTTTATTATTCAAAGTATGTATTTATGTGAGCTTATTGAATTAAATAAAATATTTAATAAGCATATTATTATTTTAATTAATTTAATAATTAATTAGAAATTTAATAATTTGAAATAATTAATAACTAAGAAAATTAATTATGTGACTGTGAATTAATGAGAAATTATTATATTTTATTAAAATTAAATTAAATAAGATATTTGATTTATTGTGTAAATGGGTGTGACATTATTAAACTATAGTATAAGAGATTTATCAAATTAAATGGGAATGAGCCTTTTAAGGCTAGCCAAACAGAGCCCTATTGGCAGTTAGGCAGTTAACCACGAATTGGATTAACTGACCACAATAGCGTCAGTTTTTATAATTATATACGTCGTCTTTTATTTCGCTAAGTCTGGGAAAAATAAGTTCACATTGAGAGAAGCTGAGGATCAGTGAGGTTAAAGAAGAAGATTATGGAAAAGTAGAAGTATTATCATCCTTGTGTAATTCAAGCGGTGTAATCAAGGGTAAACCCTTAAACTCAAATTTAAATTATGTTGTTTATACTTTTCATGAAAAATGGCTTTCAAGTCTCTATAATTGAAAATTTAAGGTCTCTGTAATTGGAAAGAGTAACGATTATGTGTATATATGTGATAAGATGTTATCATAACATGTTTTACTATATATTGTATGTTTTCATAACATCAATTTCATAAAAATATGTCGTAATTAGATTTTTGAAGTTACAGAGTATAAAAATATGGCCATATCGCCCTTACGTACAAATTTAATGCGTTAATCATATGTTGTACCATAAATTTACATTTGTATATGTTTATGTATGTTAAAACGAAGAAAACAAACTTCGAATGGACAACTTCGGTGTTATAATGAACCCGTAGTGTTAATTTTATGTTTTATCTCTAAAAACTTTCAAAATCATCAAGAACATGAAATTACATGATTTGATTCTAGAAATTGTATGTTTTAACTTGTTAAAATCATGCTAGAAAATTGAGTAATGAATATGTGTATAATATAATGCCTGGGTATGTCTAAATTCATGTACGAATGAAGAAATTGGTACATTTTTGGGTTGTTTTGTGTGTTCTTCGCGAACTGCATAATCTGGGTCTGTGTCGCAGCACGTCCGCGCTGCTCCAAAGAACGAATGGAGCGCGCCTGCGCTGCCCAGCATGCCCGCGCAACTTTAAAGAACAAATGGAGCGCGCCCGCGCCGTGTAGCGCGCCCGCACCGCTTCAGAGAACAAAGGTCGCGCGCCCGTGCCCTGTCTGTAGAACTTTAGAAATTTTTCTAAGTGTTCAAGTTTTGAAAATGTTTTTTTAAAACCTATTGTAATGAACATGAAGACATGTTGAGCATATAATAATATGTTAATTAACTTACGTTATGTGATTAATTAATAAGACTTAAAAGTTCAATAACATATTCAAAGACCAATGTTGGGATTCGATAGGTATATCGAACTATTGATTAATGGGTATTATGAATGTATTGATATGTAGGATTTAATAAAGAACGTGAATTAATCGTAGCTTGTGCAAGAGGCAAGTTTCTAAACCTTACTTTTATATTGAGCAAATATTCTATTTCTAAATTATTGTTGTTAAGCAAGCTCTTAAATTCTAAATTACTCATTGATCAAGTCTTAGAATTGTATTCTATATCGAGTAAGTTCTTGTTCTTAATTGTTCAAGTTTAAGACTTCACATTAGATGCTATAATTCTTTTGAAGCATGAATTCAGTCATACAATACTTATTCGATTGTATACCTTTTTAGAATTTTATTCAAATTGAGTAGCAGTTCATTTTGAAACCTTATAAAACTAGCGAACCCTTAATGATTCGACTAGTCCATAGTTGATGAGCATTTTAAATTTCAGAACTATTGTTGAATTTATCCAAACCAAACTTCCTTTGGTACGGACTCTAATGTCAAAGTGAGATGAACAACCCTGTTATAGGGGATTACTTATGCTTTAGCGTTAAGATATTGTGCACAATATGGTACTAAGGGCTAATCCTCCTAAGTACAAGAATAAGAGTCCATAGTTTTATAACTGTTAAAGGTTTCGAGTATAAACACTTGACAACCTAGGACGTAGTTCAAGGTCTTATGACCCTCAGAAGTTTTTTGATTCTTGTTACTCATTCTTGATTCAAAAGTCAAGTTTCTTATTTAATAAGTCTTTGTTTCACTCCCATGTTATTATATTGTTGTTATATTATTATAATTGTGGGCAGTCGTGCTCACTCTTGCGTAATAATAACATTGTAGTTAAGAACAAAAGGTTCGACGAGCCTTCTACTAGCAAAGGCAAGAGCAAGATTAACATGTGTTGAAGACTTGTTATTTATGTGATTATGTATTTATGTTTCAGACTTATGTTAATATTGTGTAAGACTATTATTTAATTATATTTTCGCATTTAAAAATTAAGGTTAGTATGACCTAGGATTGATGTAATTATTTCAGATGATATAACTTCTTAAGGAGAAGATTTATTTCTATCTATTTATGCTTTCATTTATTATGGGTATATAGACATATGACGGTTGTACAGTGAACACCAAATCATATGAGAATTTAAGTACCCGGATTTGGGGGTGTCACACCTTTGATACATCTATTTATTTATCCAAAATAAATCTACCCTGAAAGGCTTGATTTTTATTTACGAAAGCTCTTTCCGGTTTTAATTTAAAAATTGTTTTTGGGTGATAATGCATGCAAGAAAGCACTAAAAAGGGTTCAAATCATCATTGGGCCATCTTGATGCATCTGAACACCCGCAATCATAAATTTTCACTATCATGAGATCTTAAATCTGAATTCTCGGGACGAATCCCTCGAACTTATTTTAAAATCTAATATTACATGTTCAACAATGTTACGTTATTTAAACATTACATTGTAAAGGAAAAGTCCATCATGTGAATCAAATCAAAATCTGATTGTTAGATCTTGACACCGGGGATTCCTAGGCTCACACCATTATGCTTTAACATAAATATAAAAAATATCCTAAACTCATTAATAGCTGATTTCATTGGTTAAAATCCCCATTACGAGCTATTAAGACCCCTTCACATCTAGATATAGATCTAGGGTTCTACGGGGTGACCAGGACTAAGTAGTAAATCATCTAGATCTACCATGGATCTAAACCGATCTAGCATATACGTTAGAGCTTCAAGCTCCATAACTGTTTAAAGGGCTATATCCAGCTTAGATTTGGGTAGATCTAGCCTTCGGACTTGATTTCCAGCTATATATGCATAAAATAACCAGTAAAATCTTTAGATCTACCAACTACTATTCAAAATGTATGTAAAGTAACAAGTTTAACTAGATTCAAACAATATATGAAATGGATCTAGTGTGTTGAACTACATTTACAAAGGAAATGACCAAAATGAGTGTTTTTCACCTTGGGTGATATCAAAACAAGCCACCCGGGTCACCAAACTATGCTCTATCACACTATGCGAATGAGATATATAATATATGAGATGAAAATAAGCCCAATCTAATGTTATAGTACCAAATCTAAGTGTTTCTCTCTCTAGAATCAGCTTTCTCTCTAACTCTTCTTCTTTTTTCTTCTAAATGAGATGTTGGCTTCTGGTTAAATACCTCTAGGCTAGCCGTAGGTATACCTACGACCAGCCACAGTTACACCTGCAGCTAGGCACCGTGAGCCCCATTATCTCGAAGTTCATTCCTTCAGTCTTGGTTCGGTGAAAGTTGAGCTTCGTACCCAAAAATCCAAGAAAGCTTGTGCCGAAGGCTGCTGAGTAAGGTCGAGTCTGACTAAATTGGGGTCTAGTAAGATGACATAATTAGCTAAAAGGTATCTTCCAGTTCCCGAGGGTTGTCAACTGGCTCGACTTGACCGGCATGCAGTTCAATGATTGATGTGGTGACTTCTTGTGGTCAAGTCTTTAGCTTGACAATCATCGTTCGGATCACATCATGTCTGGGCGTCTTTGCACTTTAATTTCTCCGCGGGGTTATCTCTGGGGTGAAATATGTTTTTTCCATCCCTCGGGGTTGTCTCCAAAGTGAAATTATGCTTTTACCCTCCTAGAAGGTTAGTCCAAGGAAAGCTAAATTTCAAGTGTCTATAGATGCCCCTTTTTATAATGTTTATGCAATGCAATGGAATGAACTCGACAACGACTACTAGACACTCAGCACATAACAAGGTATATCTGATAATGAAATTCCACGTGTAAAGTATGAAATGATATGTAAATGTTAGGTTTAAAAAGGTCAATCCCATCTGCTGGGGAGGATGATGATTTACGTTGATGTCATCGGGTACTGCCAACACCTTCGTTGGGGTTAATGCAAATGGAGAACTTCATCGGGTACAACCGATGTCTTCGTTAATCGTATCACAATTTGCACATCATAGAACATTGCACTTCGCATATCGCACTTTACATTTTGAATTATTATCAAATTGCATCACAAATTGTATTTTGAATCATTATCAAATTGCATCGTAAATCACATATTGAATTATTATCAAATCGTATCGCAAATCGCATGAATCATTATCAATTTGCATCGCAAATTGCATATTACATCATTATCAAATCATGGTACAAATTACATTTTGAATCATTATCAAATTGCTTCGCAAATCACATATTGAATTATTATCAAATATCATCTCGCCTCACAAATTTCACATCGCCTCACAAATTGTACATCGTAAAATGCACATCGCACATCACAACTCGTATGTCACAAATCGCAAATCGCACAACTCGTTTTAAATAGAATATCATATTACAAATTGTATATCGAAAATCACAGATCTCATTGCAAATCAAATCGTATATCACAGCAAATCGTATGTCAAATCCAATCGCATATTAACTCGCACATCAAATTATATATTAAATCACATATTAATTCGCATATTAAATCGCAATTCATATCAACTCCGATATCAAATCAGCTTTTATATCAAATCACATACTAAATCGCCTATCAAATCACCTATTAATTCCCACATTAAATCACATATCAATTCACATGACAAATTTCATCTCTCATTAAAAATCACATCGCCAATCGTATCTTCAATCGTTATCGCATTGTCAATCGTATCACAGGAGATAGTTCTTTAATTGCTTACTTATATGTTCTCCTTATATTTTTGAACGACTTTTCATGCCTCGTAATTCTTTATATTTTAGTTTTTCGTAGCGCTTCATTTAATAATATATGATTTATAATCTGAAAATTTACTTTTCTTCGACATGATTTTGATGTATCGCAATTTCTTAACATGTTTATTTATATTTCATATCTCGATAAGGAGAACATAATAATCGATTGAACCAAATAGAAAAGGAAACATACCTGATTAATCGCCTGAAGTTTATTTCTCTATGAATTAGATATGGATGCCCACGCGCCAAGTAGTTCCATGATTCTTTGGGCTTTCTCGAGACTCTTCCTCGTAGATCGGCTTTGGCAGCCATTCTTAATTTAATGCGCCATCCTCAAATGGTCTCGATAAGTTGGTCCCCTCCACATAGAGCCATACATCACTGGGGATTAGTGTTACAACGCTAGATTTATTGAGGCGCCTATGCTTCTTTCTTGTTTATTTTCTTTTCGTCTTTTCACATGTATATAGATGATGTTGATATGAAAACTGATGTAATATTCGCACATATATATAATGATGCTTACACATTTATCGCATATGTTCTACTACTATCCATCATGATGCATGCTTTGTACATCATCATTCAGTAATTAGAAATTATCGGTTAGAACTGACCCATGTGTGGTCTTGTGATACTATATTTACCAATGAGGCGCTTGTTTTTTAGTTAAGGATCTCTTGGGAATTTTTCCCTTCTTTTGTCGTAGCACACTTATGTCACTATTATTTTTTTTCAGGAGTCCTCTTATTTCTTTTGATGAGAAGCTTGGTCCCGCCTTAGACTCCTTCCATTTCATTGAATTGAAAAAATGCCCCATCCGTTTCGAATGTTGTTATGGGGATTCATATAAGAAACTTTCTTTGTTGACCATGTCGAGTTACCAAAGGTGAGCTATATCCTTCACATCAGATGAATAACAAAATGCGCAAAAAAGATTGATGGCTCATGCCGTCGGGGATAGCTTCATTATAAAGATTAGTATGAGTTAAAGTTCATGAAATTGGATGCTCATTGGGTCTTCCACTTAACTCGCATTCCCTGGGTTTTTATCGTATCGCTAAAGATCTTGAAATTGGGAATGAAAATTATTTTTTTCTAAGGAAGTTGCGAATCGTTAACTTCAAGGCTATTTTTTCTTTCTTTCCTTTTAAGGATTTTTCATTTAACAAGTTATGAAATCACAAGAAAAAATTTAGGCATCCATGGTCATTGTTTATGAGTAAGATCAAATTGAAAAGACTTATCTCCCTTTATCAAAGATACTTCGTCTTCGCTCAAGCCACTGTTCTTCACAAAATTAGCATCATATGACATGTGCACTATGAGTGACGCAACCCTTAGCAGGGGTTTCTCTTCTATGACTTTAGATGATCTCATTTCCATCTCGTAAATTTTTTCTTGACTCCAATTTTCTTTTTTCTTTTTCCCCTCGCATAAACTTATCTCGTCTTCTTAAGCTATTCAGGGTTACCCATTTAATAAATTTTGGTCCAATGATTACCAAATCAAATGGCTTTAGGGCACTTGGTGTAAAGACTCCCCTTCAGGTTTACTTGCTCGAGTAACAAAGGTCACACTTCAAGACATGTCAACCGGTTTACTTTATATGCTCTTTGCCTAACCATGTAATATTTGTATTCTTAAGCTTAGATTACCTATGTAGCGAGCATTGGCCGGTGACTCCAAAACCAGGCGGCTTTAGGGCAATAGGTGTGAAAACACCCCTCAGGCTTAATTACTTGAGTAACCTAGGCCAAGATTCGGATCTATTTAAGTCTCGCCTTCTTCCCCATCGCAATGCTCATTTTATTAGGCACTAAGTTATCCATGTAACGAGCATTGGGTCGGGGACTCCAAAACCAAACAGTTTTAGGGCACCAGGTGTAAAGATACCCCTTAGACTTAATTACTTGAGTAACCCAGGCCGCAATTCGAGACAGTAGGTTGGCCATTACTTATCTCCTATCTTTGCATTAATTTTCATCTCTGCCATCATAGATTTATACCTCATAACTAAGAGTCAGGGAAATTGCATAGTGCAGACATGCATATGAGGTCAAGTCTACTCTGAAAAGCGCTTTGAAATAGGATATCGTGCCTAATCAAAAGGTTGAATAATCTTAATTTTCTAATCGTACCCATAATTTTTGATCCATTGATGCCTATCAAAATTAATTCAATTCATAACAAGTTAAACAAAATTTTCTCTGTTAGAAACTTTTTCTAAGATTCTAATGCATGATTATCTATACTTAAAACGTCTATCATCGCTAGTGTATGGAGGCAAAAAATAGATAACGAGTTGAAAGAGTCATACCTCACATGTGGATCGCTGTATTCTACGAAAATTATAATTGGAAAAAAAATCAAATGATTGTACTGGATCACCAGTGAAATGATACGAAGGAAGCTATGATTATGATGACGCATATTGATGGTACTAACTGGTGTATTTATCTTTTTAATATTGTTCGATAAAGACCCTAGTGTCGAGTTATCGTTGCTTCTAAAATTACCCCAGTCTTGTTTGTCGTTAGCGTATTCGCTTTGTTGTGTTTGACGAAAGGGTTGATATGATGTTGAGATCACAAGAGGCTTTTACCTTATGACCTATATGGAGATTAGGTAAACTGAGGTTTGATGTTATAATTACCCTAATCCTGATTTTAAACTTGTAGGTCCACTTGCCTTTGACGACCTATTTCTTCTAATTTGATGAAGGCTTGTGATTGAGGGTGCCAACTTCTTAAGGGTCATGAGAGGGGTCATCAAATAGTTACTTTGCACCGTTAAATCACTATTTATGGTAATCTTCTCTGTATTTTGCATCGCCTTGGTTTGTATTTGTCTTCTCTGATGATCATACTTGATATATCGCTGTGTTTCTCATTTAATGTTATCTCTTTCGCTTTGATGATTGATGTCGAGATACCTTTGGATTTAACTGAATTGGATCTAAGATCTCGGTTTGGTTTATGATGTGATGGTTTAACTTGATTTGGTTCTATCACTAAGGCTTGATTTGTGGCTTTTATCTCAAGGAAGAAGTTGTTAGGTATGAGATATACTTTATCACGTTGACTACCTACGTACTTTTGTAAGTTAAAAGGAGATCAAGTCTTCTCGCACTTCAGGGGTTGATGAGTTATTGAAGAGTCGTATCTTGTGATTGCTGAATTGTTGAAGGGGTTTTGTGACTTTTGTAATGATTAGACTGCGCCATTACTTGCTGCTTCCGTACTCCTTTGAAAGGAGATCAGGCCTTACATAGTGCACGCTAAGGATATCAAGAGATTTAATTTTTTTTTGTTTGTTTGTTTGTTTTATTTTTTGTTTTATTTACATAAACAAAGCATAACATAGTAATGCATGGAAAATAAAATAAGACATAAAGCTAAGAAAATGATAACGTCCCCACACTTCTTGGGATCCACAACAGTATCCTCTAGATCTATACTTTCCTGGATATCTGAGGCTTGATAGTCTAGTTGCAAGTGGTCAGGTTGCCTTCGATGCTGGAAGTAGAGGTTACTTCCTTGTCTGGAACATATTCAATCACCACCATAACTTTATCACCTCCTGTTTTGGCACATCCCTTGAGGACGTTCAAATTAGACCCATCATAAAAAGGGATGAGTTCTTGATTCCTTGATGGGTTAACTTTCTCGACACCCTAACCTCTTTTTTATTGATCTTTTCCAAGAGCTTGGTAGGATTCGACTTTGAAAGTTCTCTCGCACTGACTTTCCCTTTTGGCTTTTTCTTCATTGGAAATGATCAATATTTCATCCTCATCATCTAGGATGATAAAATCAAGAATGTGGTTGCTAACTTTGGGCAATAAGATGTTTGATGGTGGCGAATGAATTTTTTTAGGGGACTATCTTGTTTCCTCTGCAACTCCTCGTGTTCACCTTGTGCTCTGCCAGGATTAGTGCTCATTGTAACGCCCCAAAAAAATCAGATTATTATCTAAATTAAATTTAATTTGATTAAATGAATTTAATTGTTTATTAAAGTGAGTAAGTTGTTTAAAGGTCGTTCTATGACCTATAATGTTCAAATGTTATTAGGATTCTGGTTTTGTGCTAGAATTAAATGATATGAATTTCCAAGACGAAAATAAAAGTTTTTCGAGAAATTTTCAAAAAATCACTATTCATCTGTTTTTGCTCGGGAATTATTTTTGAATTTCTGAGAAAAGCGTAATGATATAATTTTAAGACAAGATGAAATATCAAATAATATTTTAGTTATGGCAAATGAAGTTTTCGCCTGTAGACTTAAAACCCTAAGGGTTAGGGAATTAAAATCTAAGAAAAAAATGATTAAGTGTAATAAGAATTGTTATTATAAGTGAAGAATACGAGTATAATACGCGAAAAGACGTTAATCGTCGAAATTGTAGTTAACTAAGATTTCTGAAATGATAGTCAAATGTCACCATTTAACTTAAAAATTTAGGTTTTTGGTGGAGTATCGGAGAATAATGTATTTTAGGGTCGTGGACTCAAGAACAGTTGAATTCGGACTTTATGCGAAGAAACGAGCGAAGAACGCTCATGAACGTTTAACGAACGCATAATAAGAATTTAAATAGTGAATTTTTCATTAACGGATTCAAAAACTTATTATGTTCAAATAAAATTGTAGTATATGAGATATATGAGTTCATGGCTTTTGAATGAGCCAATTTCGAGTTATAACGATCGAGTTATGAGCTCGAGAAGTAATAGTATTAAAAAATTTTAAAAAATTTCAAAGACTAAAGGGAGGCGCTGCTGTGACGCCCCCTAATCCGGGTTACCTGACCTCCGAGTTTGGTGTTCATGATCCTTAATATAATATCATCTAACTACCCATTCAAATTATAAATAGGAATACATAACTTATTAATATATATTGTTAATACATAAGTCCTAGGTCCACTAACCTTAACATTACAGAAATACCCCTTAGATATACAAAAAGGGTTTACAATACAATACATCATAATAATAATATTGTTCATCATAACTAATTTATAACTATGCCTTTTCCTTTGTTCTTCTTCGCAACACCTTCTGCAACTTCGTCCTTAGCTGAAAAGTTTTATTTAGCAAGGGTGAGCAACAAGTTTGCCCCGCAAGTTAAGACATACAATAAAGACATAGAAATTATTATCAAGTTTTCTCACATTCTACGCAACAATAATCTGATAATGAAAGAGTACAACTCTTTCAGAGTTTTCTACGATATTCAAATGAATCATTAAGAATTAATTCTACGAAATATCAAAGTGGAATGTTTTCCAGATTTATGTTGAGTGATCCATTGGATCTTGAACTTCTCTTCTCGAGTAACTATCAAAGTTATACTTTGATATACCCAGGTGTATCAGATAACCATAAAGATTAAATTATACCCCTCTGCAAGTATATAAAGTGATCAACTTTATTATACCCTATATTATGCATAATACTTAATCGCGCGCAAAAGCCGAATATACGACCAATAAAATATTCCCTTTATATAAAAGGTTGTTCTTCTCAGTCTCAGAATCAAGATTTTGATTTAACAACGAAATACTATGATTTCAATTTCTAATTACTTCTTGATCTAGCCGAAATAATTGGCATTGATCTGTCAATAATAATTTAATTTACTTCTCGAACCTATCAAGTTCTAACAAAAGTTCGTCTAGCCAGAATGATTAGCTAAGACATTTCTCAACATAATTTGACAATAACAGGAATTTTCTGTACTGTCAATTCTATCTTCTACGGATATGAATATCCAACAGCAGTTATTCTACAAATGTATATTTTCCAAATCAGTAATTTGATTTGATTTATTAAACATGCACTAACTGTGAATAATCAACAATAAATTTTTAGACATGGTATAATTAGCAATAATTAACCACTATATTAATTGAATGAATATAACTCAAGGTTGAGTTAGGAAATTTGCCTCTTCCGCTTATTACAGCTACACAATAAACTTATATACTTTTGAAAGACCTATAACCAATAATATCGGTCTCACAATTAGCACAATCTTTTATAACATGTAACACTATAATTCACAGTCAAACTTCTCCTAGACACATTACCACATAGCCACATCAGTGTTTATAACTTATATAAACATTTATCAAGTCTAACTATTTCGGTCTGGTCGGACTTCGGTCCATTTTCGGTATCCTGGTCACCTTACCCGACAATTAACACAGTTATTGTCAATTAAGTTCGGTTTCTAAGCTTCAATATTAATTTAGATAAGTCAATTATCATTAATAATATTTTTCGGAAGCTTCTAATAATATTTAAATAATTATTATAATTTATAATAATTTTTCAAACACTTAAATCATTTTTAAATGATTTAATTATCAAATAATCTTATCATTATTAATATTTATTAATATAAAAATATTAATAACATATTTGTCAAAATATTACAGTTATTGTTAATAACTTAAAATATTTTTAAATCATCAATATTCTACTTAAATAATTTTTAAAGTAATTAAAATTTATTTTTAAATCATCACCATTAATATTTAAATATTAATGAAATTATTATCCAAATATTAAAAGTCATTAATTATAACTTAAAATATTTTTAAAACATTTTTCTCATTTTTAAATGACTTTTTAATCAATAAAACCATTTTTAATTCATTTATTTAATTTAATAAATAAATAATCTAATATCATTGATATTAATTTATTAATGAGAATTCTCCAAAAATATAGAAAATTATATTTTATATTCCCAAATATTTTCTAACACTTTATTCTTATTTAAAATAATTTTTAAATCAATAAAATCAATTTTATCTTATTTATTTAATCTAATAATTAAATAAATCTAATATCATTAATATTAATTTATTAATAAAAATTATCCAAAAAAATTAAAAGTTACATTTTATAACTCAAAATATTTTTAAATACATTATTCTTATTTAAAATGATTTTTCATAATATTAAATTATTTTTCTTTAATTTATTTAATACACTAAGTAAATAAATTAAATACCTTTAATATTTAAATAATTATAAATATTAAAGAAAAATATTCTAATTGGTCAAAAATTATTTTTTATAATTTAAAATAATTTTTAAAACCATTTTTAATAATATTTATAATTTAATTCTATTTTTTAATAATTTTTGGAATATTCAGAATTTAGAAAATAATAAAACCGTCGTTAATTGCCTATAGCGACACTAAGCGTCGCTGTTGGTGTTCTTGAGCTCAAGAACACTGACAGCTTCGTGATCAAGAGGTCACGTTTGACCAGCTATGATTGTCAGATCATACATGATTTGGGCTATCTTAGGCTTAAATCGTGTAGTATGCATATAGTACTACCATTATCAACAATTAACATAGTCATAACTTAACAAGCTAGAACGATCTGACCCTTCAAAGTTATTGTCAGAGTGCTGCTGGGTTTTCTGGGTAACCCAGAAACCCAGGCAGTTTCATGGTCTCATTTTCCAGCCAAATTAATTCGGTTCTCTGGTCATTATTCAAGTGATCTCATGGTTTATATCTATAGTCCACATGTCAAGGAACATGTTTAAAGCAACATCACCGCTTAACAACATCAGATCCACAAGATATGCATCGGTCAAACTCTGTCAGAACGGGTGTTTATAGAGTTTCTGGAAATTCCCATAAATGCCAAATCAGGCTCGGATGGCTACTTTGACTGCTCACTCCAGTCGATCTATTGCTTTTTTAAAGGATCTAAAGACATGATTCTAAAGTTCATACAACAGGCTACAAGTCTAATACAACAACATCATTAACACCCTTAAACACTGACAGATCTAGGCTTCGAAAATGTTGTCAAACGCTGATTTTAGAATTCTGGGTTACCCAGAATTCTTTTGGTCAACGTCGGTCAATGGGTTTTGACCATTAATAACTAAACATCTAAACATGTAACGGCTGTAAATCCACCTCCAGATCAAAGACAACATGACCAGCTACCTATCCAAAACTTATAACAACACAAAACATTAACATACAAGGATTTACAGCCCCTGACATTACGTTGTCAGACGACCTTTAGAGCTCAAGAACAGTTTTGAAAAACTTTGATTTTTACCAACTTTGATGCTATGGATCTATGATGAATTACCATAGATCATCTAAAAACATCTTTTAACACAATTATAAACACATAAACACAAAAACTTTCTTAGCATGTAAGATCAAAATTGGTTTTAGGTTTATATCTTTATGTTCTAAATTTTTGATCTTCAATTTACAATCTGCTCTTGGGTGATCGAGGGCTGTTAAATTGACTGATCTACTAAAGAATTTTGGAGGTCTTGGTGAGGGAGAGAGTAGGTGAGAGCTTTGAGAGAAAATGGCTAGCAAATGGACTTTCTCTCTGTCTAATTCTTTTATAATACATAGATGCATTGTATACTGATGATATGGCTGGCAAATAGAGCCGACATGCTGAGATTCTTGTGTCACAAAGTCAAGATATTAGATCACCAACTAAAGGTATTGGCCAATTTTACAAGTAACCACATTAAAATGTAAAAAGGGTAATTTTGTCATTTGGAAAATAGTTTTAATGGCATTATGGACAATTGCTCAAACCCTTAGGGTTTAACCCTAAGGTTCTAACCCTTAGGTTTTAAATACTCCAATTCTAGAATTTTCTAATTAAGGTTTTAAAATAGAAAATTAAGAATTTCAAAAATGTTATTAGAGTTTTAAATAGAAATTAATATTTCAAAAGTATAATTAAGGTTTCCTAATTATACTAACATTTACTAAACACATTAAGCTTACTACTTAGGATTAGGGTTGCCTGATTAGGGTTTAGGGATCCCGAATTTAAAATTAGGGTGTCCCGACGTACAATTAGGGTTTTTAACTGTACATTTGGTTTTCTTAATCTAAGATTCTAATCTCTTATTAGGGTTTATAAATTTTAAACCTTATCCGATCAATCATTGATCAAAAATTCTATACAGTACAAACACATTCTCATCAATATAATTATTTTATTTATAGTTTCTACTGAATCCCTATCCAGAAATTAGGGTTAGGATTTCTAAAGCTGTTAAGCACAATTCTACTCTATTTTCTCTGTCAATACACAGATTGACTAATTCACGAGACTCGTATTACAGATACACAGTATAATATTAGCAGTCAATATTAAATAAAAAAAAATTAATCGTGAAATTTGGATTATTTAAAATCCTGGGTTATCACATTCACCTCTCCTTAAAAGGATTCCGTCCTCAGAATCACCGCTTTCTTATTCTCTACAATCTTTTAAAGTTGTATCATCAATTCATTATTTTTTTTTTCAACACAATATTAATTTGTGTTTCAAATTCTAACTTGTGACTTGAATCTATAAAATAAAATAGTTAATAGAAATATCTGACTCATATTGCTCGCATAATGAAAATTCTAAACGAAATCGTTACCTGCTGCGACCTCCTGAGTAGCAACTACATCCTGCGCCTTCATGTTAAATGTGCGGGCCGTCGGTCTTCCTAGCTGTGCAGGTCCTAGAAATACCAAGGTTCCGCCACCTGGTCTCTTATTGCCACTTTCCTTCTCCGCATTCCTCTTCGGACAATTCCAAACCATATGATCAGTTGATCCATAGGCAAAGCAACCTTGTATCTTCTTCGGATTGGGACAATTGGGTTACATGTGCCCCTCTTGCCCACAGTTATAGCAAACTCCCTTCTTCTTCAGACAAACACATGCATGATTCTTCCCACAAATAGCACATGGCTCCCTCCCTTGCTTATTTCCTTCGGTTTTGCTACCCGATTGGGTATTCTCACTCCACTTCCTCTTATTTAGGTTACTATCACCACTGCTTCCACCATCGTTGGTCTTCTTCTTCTTTTCCTGATGAAATCGAGATGCAGCATCGCTCCCTCCTTCAGCAATTAATGCTTTCTCCACCAACGACACGAACGTATTGATCTGCAATACTGCTACCTTATTGAATATCCCCGGCTTCAGCCCATTCATAAATCTTCTCATTTTTCTTGCTTCTGTGTCCACTGGATGAGGTGCAAATCTTGCCAACTCGTTGAATTTGGCAGCATACTCAGAAACAAACATATTCTCCTGCTTTAGTTCTAAGAACTTAACTTTCCATCCGAGCTTGCATACTTGGTGAGAAGTAGTTCTCAAAGAATAGTTCCTTGAATCTTGTCCACAACACAACCGCTGTACCAGCTCTAGCCTGATTAGTCTCCCACCAGTAATTAGCTTCTCCCTTCATCAAGTATGTAGCAAAAGCCGTCTTTTGCTCTTCTGCCATTCGCGCAATGACGAATGCTTTCTCCATCTCCTTCACCCAAGTTTGGGCTTCAATCGAATATGTGGTCCCTTTGAAATCCGGCGGTCCTACCGCTTTAAAGTCTTTAAAGTTTGCCAATTTGTCGGCTGGCTGATTCCTCGCTCTTCCTCTTGTAACTAGAGCTCTATTCTACATAGCTTGGGCTAACATATCTACGAAATTCTGCATTGGGTCTGCTTGACCTCCTTTGTTATTCACTGATTGCTCTTCTCGTTGGTTTCGATTCTGTCGTCTAGGCGGCATGATCTGATTTAAATAAAAATCTTATATTAATACTCTTTCTTTACACAAATTCTTAACACAATAAGAATTCAACACATATTTCTCACATAATCGCATATTTATTCAAATAGCACATAGTACATTTAGTACTTAACACATTTACTATCCCTTTTTAAATCATAACAAGATTAACAACACAACTTTACACAAAAAGTTGCAATTATCCATTCCCACATAGTTATTACCAGTTCATCAAACTTACCACACTTATTAGTTCAGTAACTTGCCATAATTATACGAGTGTATGAACTTATCCTAGTCAGACCTTTGGCGTCCATTCGCTGAGGGGTTCAGAACATTTTATATAATTATGAGTAATTACTTTACCATAAGTATGAGTTTTAAGAACACACAAATTAATCTTAATCTTATATTCATATAGAAAATAAAGATTTCATTCATAAAACATATATATTTACATATGTTTAAACCTCATTCTCGATATTACAACATTTAATATCAAAAGCTTCTACCAAAAGATACTATCACATATATCTAAGTTGTCTACTGACCACTCCCTTCACCAGTCTTCTTCTTGTTGGGACACTTGTTGGATCCGTGACCCGTTCTCCTACATGAGAAACACTTCCTCATATTCGGCTTAGGACAATGCAAAGAAATGTGTCCTTCCTGCTTATAGTTGAAACAAACATTCTTCCACATCATGCAATCTCCATCGTAAGTCTTTTCACACTTGATACAGGCTTGCTTCTTCTCCGGGTTTGAATTTTCAGAGTTTTCACTGTCTTTTCCCCTCTTTCTCTTCTTCTTGTTCTTCTTGCTGGTTCCTTCAGATGATTTACCACCTTCAGTCTTCATTCTTTCCACCTGCGCCTTCAGCTCATTCCATTCTTCAGTCATTTTGTTTAACACCCACTCCGTCTTCCACAACTCCTCCAAGAGAAACACTTTACTCCAGAGTTCCTGAACTTCTGCAGTTAGCTGATCTTGTTCTCTAACTTTGATCATATTCTTTAACTCCACCTTAGCTTCTTTAGACTCTGCCTCCTCATCAATACTCAGATACATCTCGGGATAATCATCATGATCACTCCCGAGATTGACCATGGGTTCATCTTTTCCCACTTCTTCAACTGACTTGCTCTGTGCTGGCACCTCGGCTACTGGCACTAGTGCGACAGCCGCTGGAATCTCCGTACTCATCTTATCTTCTCCCGACATCCTACAATCAGTTTAAACAACTTGATTAGTACTTCACAGATACAAAATTCTCACACTAAGCGTCCACTTATCTCATTATTGATGCACTCCCGCAATCCCTCACTTAGAACTCTAAATGAGTTTTATCTATCTCGCTTATGGTTCTATTCCTAGGATTTTCCCCACCCCACTTAAGGTTTATAACCTACAGCTCTTATACCAACCTGTGACGCCCCCAAATTGGGGTTACCTGACCCCCGAGTTTGGTGTTCACGATCCATAATATAATATCATCTAACTACCCATTCAAGTTATAAATTGGAATACATAACTTATTAACATATGTTGTTAATACATAAGTCCTAGGTCCACTAACCTTAACATTACAGAAATACCCCTTAGATATACAAAAAGGGTTTACAATACAATACATCATAATAATAATATTGTTCATCATAACTAATTTATAACTATGCCTTTTCCTTTGTTCTTCTTCGTAGCACCTTCTGCAACTTCGTCCCTAGCTGAAAAATTTTATTTAGCAAGGGTGAGCAACAAGTTTGTCCCGCAAGTTAAGACATATAATAAAGATATAGAAATTAATATCAAGTTTTCTCACATTCTACGCAACAATAATCTGATAATAAAAGAGTATAATGCTTTCAGGGTTTTCTACGATATTCAAATGAATCATTAAGAATTAATTCTACAAAATATCAAAGTGGAATGTTTTCCAGATTTATGTTGAGTGATCCATTGGATCTTGAACTTCTCTTCTCGAGTAACTATCAAAGTTATACTTTGATATACCCAGGTGTATCAGATAACCATAAAGATTAAATTATACCCCTCTGCAAGTATATAAAGTGATCAACTTTATTATGCCCTATATTATGCATAATACTTAATCGCACGCAAAAGCCGAATATACGACCAATAAAATATTCCTTTTATATAAAAGGTTGTTCTTCTCAGTCTCAGAATCAAGATTTTGATTTAACAACGAAATACTGTGATTTCAATTTCTAATTACTTCTTGATCTAGCCGAAATAATTGGCATTGATCTGTCAATAATAATTTAATTCTCTTCTCGAACCTATCAAGTTCTAACAAAGGTTCGTCTAGCCAGAATGATTAGCTAAGACATTTCTCAACATAATTTGACAATAACAGGAATTATCTGTATTGTCAATTCTATCTTCGAATGATATGAATATCCAACAGCAGTTATTCTACAAATGTATATTTTCCAAATCAGTAATTTAATTTTATTTATTAAACATGCACTAACTGCGAATAATCAACAATAAATCCCTAGATATGGTATAATTACCAATAATTAACCACTATAATAATTGAATGAATATTACTCAATGTTGAGTTACGAAACTTGCCTCTTCCGCTGATTATAACTACACAATAAACTTATCTGCTTTTGAAAGACCTATAACCAATAATATCGGTCTCATAATTAGCACAATCTTTCATAACACGTAACACTGTAATTCACAGTCATATTTCTCCTAGACACATTACCATATAGCTACATCAGTGTTTATAACTTATATAAACACTTATCAAGTCTAACTATTTCGGTCTGGTTGGACTTCGGTCCATTCTCGGTATTCTGGTTACCTTACCCGATAATTAACACAGTTACTGTCAATTAAGTTCGGTTTCTAAGCTTCAATATTAATTTAGATAAGTCAATTATCATTAATAATATTTTTTGGAAGCTTTTAATAATATTTAAACAGTTATTATAATTCATAATAATTTTTCAAATACTTAAGTTATTTTTAAATGATTTAATTATCAAATAATCTTATCATTATTAATATTTATTAATATAAAAATATTAATAACATACTTTTCAAAATATTAGAGTTATTGTTAATAACTTAAAATATTTTTAAAACACCAATATTCAACTTAAATGATTTTTAAAGTAATTAAAAATCATTTTTAAATCATCATCATTAATATTTAAATATTAATAAAATTATTATCCAAATATTAAAAGTTATTAATTATAACTTAAAATTTTTTAAAAACATTTTTCTCATTTTTAAATGATTTTTAAATCAATAAAACCATTTTTAATTTATTTATTTAATTTAATAAATAAATAATCTAATATCATTAATATTAATTTATTAATGAGAATTCTTCAAAAATATAGAAAATTATATTTTATAATCCCAAATATTTTCTAACACTTTATTCTTATTTTAAAATGATTTTTAAATCAATAAAATCATTTTTATCTTATTTATTTAATTTAATAATTAAATAAATCTAATATCATTAATATTAATTTATTAATGAAAATTCTCCAAAAATATTAAAAGTTATATTTTATAACTCAAAATATTTTTAAATACAATATTCTTATTTAAAATAATTTTTCATAATATTAAATCATTTTTCTCTAATTTATTTAATACACTAAGTAATTAAATTAAATACCTTTAATATTTAAATAATTATAAATATTAAAGAAAAATATTCTAATTGGTCAAAAATTATTTTTAATAATTTAAAATAATTTTTTAAACCATTTTTAATAATTTTTGTAATTTAATTCTATTTTTTAATAATTTTCGGAATATTCAGAATTTAAAAAATAATAAAACCGTCGCTAATTGCCTATAGCGACACTAAGCGTCGCTGTTGGTGTTCTTGAGCTCAAGAACACTGACAGCTTCGTGCTCAAGAGGTCACGTTTGACCAGCTATGATTGTCAAATCATACATGATTTGGGCTATCTTAGGCTTAAATCGTGTAGTATGCATATAGTACTACCATTATCAACAATTAACAGAGTCATAACTTAACAAGCTAGCAAGATCTGACCCTTCAAAGTTACTGTCAGAGTGCTGCTGGGTTTTTCTGGGTAACCTAGAAACCCAGGCAGTTTCATGGTTTTATTTTCCAGCCAAATTAATCCGGTTCTCTGGTCATTATTCAAGTGATTTCATGGTTTATATCTATAGTCCACATGTCAAGGAACATGTGTAAAGCAACATCACCGTTTAACAACATCAGATCCACAAGATATGCCTCGGTCAATGTGACAACCCGAAAATTTAGAATATTTTTAAAAAATCTTAATTGATGGATTTAAGGTCAAATGATAGACCTAGACAGAAAATGAGTGTATGCGTTTAATATTTTTGAGAATGAATTTTGAGGATTTCAAAATTCTGTGAAGGATTTAGGTGAATTATTCAAGATTAAGTGTATATGTGAATATGTCATGTGTATATGGTTATGTATGTGTTCAAAATGTGGTTAAGGGTCAAGGGTTGACCAGATAAATTATATCAATGTCAAACCCCAAGTATATATTAAGAACGACAACGTTCAGTTAGAAACCTTAAAACTGGTTCTGAAACCTTAATTTCAATTTTTGGAATCTGAAACCCTATTTCAAAAATTGGAAACCCTAATATGGGAATTTAAAGGATAATTATAATGCTTAAGTGATATTAATTAGGGTAGAGCTTAATTAATTAGCAAACCCTAATTTTAGATTTTTAAACCCTAATTGTTCTGTTAGAAACCCTAATGTAAAATTGTGGACTTAATTGCTAAATTAGCAATTTAAATTGGGATAAAATAATCCTAATTAACAAGATTGATTTATAAATGGGAAAGTTTAATTTAATTCGAGAATCCTAATTACAATTTAGAAATATTAATTTTCTATTTTTGAAAACCCTAAGGGTTAATAACCGTGAATTTTAAGTCACTATATATGTATGTACATTATTGATATTTAAAACTTTGTGTTATACAGTGATTTAATATGTGACAACATATGTGAAGTGGTGCATGGATCAATAAACATATATACTATAGTTATGGATATATACATTTATAGATTTCATTAAAAAAATGAAAGCTTCGTAACCTATTTATGCATTAGGTGAGATAATTAAATAACCTAAGGGTTATGGTAATATGGAAATGTTAGTATTTAATATGTATACTAAGTTAAATGGATAATCTTGTTATTTCAAGTGACTAATAATTTTAAACCTATTTCTTGTAAACCTAATTAGGTTATGAGCTAAAGTCACATGTATAAGTAATTAAATTTCATAAGATTGGGAATGGAAACCCTAAATAAACAATTTGGGTAACATATATTAAAATTGTTAGACTATGTTTATTACATGGCCCAACACAATTAAAGGAGAAGCTCAAAAGAAATAAAATATAAGCCTTAGCTTAGTCCACTTGATTAAGGGTATTTAAGACCTTTTATTTATCTAATTTATGCATTAAAATAAAAGCTAAATGAAGGAATTAGTGGGCATTTATATAGCTGGCCCAATTAGGCCTTTTAAGGCAACAAATTATGTTAATCAATGTCCATTAGTAGAAATCTTACACACAAGAACATGTGTGTCAATCTCCCATTGGTTTGCAAATCTATTAAACACCCTTAATCACATGATTAGGCTTAATTGGAAGAGATAAGGTGAAGCCTTTTATCCAAAGGACAATAAAAGTATGGGGGATAATAGTTTAATCACCCATTCATTAGCTAGATCATTTTCATTTCTCTTATTCTCCTTCTTCTTCTTTTTCTCCCAAGCTAGCAACATACACGATAGTGAGAGAGAGAGAGAGAGAGAGAGAGAGTTTCAGTTTTGTGAGAGAGAGAGAGAGAGAGGTGTGCTAGTTGCTTAATGCACCCAAAGATTATATATTACTTTGGAAGATCAAGAAGGATAACAAATAAAATTAGGTGAGGTTTCATCCATTCTTTTTCTTATTCTTCTTCTATTTTGTGTTATAGCATGATTTGTTGGAGATATTGATTAATACTTAAGATACCCTAGTTCTACATATTATCGTGTATGGAACTAAGTATCTTGAGTGTTAGATCAAAGGTTTAGAGGAAGAAAATGAGCATATGATCTCCAAGGGGTGAAACCCTTGTTTTTCTTCCACTAAATCTTGTATAACGTAAGTTTAACAACTTGGATTCGTGATCCCTCAAAGGGGGGTGCTAGATACATGAGTTATCTAGTAAACCCAAATGGTAGAACACAAATCTAGCAAGTATTGAAGCCACGGGGACTGTTTTCCCCAAAACAGTCCATAGGGTATATTGAGGCTTTGAAACCCTAAAATAGCTACTGTTTCCGTTTTTCTTTAGGTTGTTTCGGTCAGTTGCAAGTCTTTTAAAAATATGGGAAAAATCATAGAGGTACCTTAAGAAGTTATCTACGTGTAGAAAAAAGAACGGACGCGTTTCGATTTATAGGTTGTGCATAATGGCTATTTCCGTAAAAAGACTCCTAAATATTAACACTCGAATTACTCACTGTGTATACACTGGAAAATTCCGAAATTGTTGCAGTAGGTTTATATATGTTATGAGAGTATACCCTGAAAATTTTAGATCTTTCTAATCAAAATTCAATTTATGAAAAATGAAGCAAGATCCGAGTGTTTTGGGCACTTTAAAATTAGTAAATCATTTTTTAAAATTCTAGAAAAATCTGGGGATCATTGTTGGGTCATATACTGTCCAAATCCAGTAAATGAGAATTTTTGGAATCAGTTTTCTATTTTTTCTAAAAATAATTAAGTTATGAATAAAAAAAATAATTAGCTAAACGATGTTTTAAATAAGAAAAATATGATTTTAAAGCTTGAATACTCCGAATATATAATATTATGACTATTTTTGGGCATTTTGGTAATTTATAATAAGAAATTTTATTTCTGACCTTTTATGGATATTAAATAAGAGGTTTAATAAAGGGTGAACAATTAGAATAAATTGTATATTAATCTAATAAATTATTAAAATATTATTATGATATTAATAATATTAGAATATGATATTGTAAAGTAAATAAAAATATTAAGATTAAAACTTCATTAAAATATTATTAAATGGTTAATATTATTTAATTTATGCATTAATAAATGATTAAAGTATTATTAAATAATTAATAATATTAGATTAAAATATTAATCTTAGATTAAAATATTATTAAAAGATTAATAATATTAAATTAAGTATTATTGGATGATTAAAATATTATTAAGAGGATTAATAATATTAGTAAAGTATTAAAATATTATTAAGATTAGTAAGCGAATAAAAGTATTATTAGTGAACTAATAATACTAAGAAGTGAATTAAATATTTTCAAGATTAATAATATTAAGTGAATTAAAGATAATTGTTATCTGAAAATTATTGCAAGTCTATATATATATATATATATATATATATATATATATATATATATATATATATATATATATTGACTGATAATAAATTATTTAATATAATTGCTAAGTGTTCAGGCAGAGTTTAATTAAACTTACACTCGAGAAAAGTCTGACTAGACCGTCGGAATGTTAAAATTGTATCGAACTCAACTCGGACAGCAATAGTTTAACTTGAGGCTAGGTGTTATGTGTGGTATAGACTGATAGGGTTATGTGTTTAGGTTATTTTTTTAAAATACTGTGATGATATTATTCTAACTTAGAAATACATATTATTAATAATAGGTCTTCAGACAAAGCTTATTAAATTGCATAGCGGTAATCAACGGTTCAGGCAAGTTTTACTTAACTCTACTAAGAGTGGTTTTACTCAAATAAGCTTATGGTTAATCATTGCTAATTGCCATGTGGAATTGTACTATGTACATATTGCATGTATAAGTCAGGTATGAAAGGCTGATCACCTTCATTACCAGTTGGTCCAGATATATTTGTTCATGTTCAAAACTTGTTCAGTCAAAAGTTTGTTCATGCTAGTTCTCAATTATATTGATGAATTATAGCCATCCTATTATTCAGACTCTTTCAATCATGATATATCCTTAAATTGTATTTAAACTTGCTGGGCAACTTTCATGCTCACCCTTTCTATATCTTGATAAACATTGCAGATAAGGCGAATGCGTTCGGATACAGGAAAAAGGATAATGCCAAGTTCTGCTTGGGATAAAATGTGCTGCTAGTTTGTAATAGTATAGTTTGATAATAATGTTAAGTGTTAGATAATTTATGAATTGTGTATAAGTTAAGGTTACTCGATTTTGGGGAATAGTGTGTAAAGTGTATTGTATAAATAATTTATGTTTATATCTTTCGTAAATAGTTATAGAATGATTGTACTAGATCCGTGGTGATTCGGGACCTGGATTTGGGGCTCTCACAGTCAAACCCTGTCAGAAAGGGTGTTCACAGAGTTTCTGGAAATTCCCAGAAATGCCAAATCAGGCTCGGATGGCTACTCTGATCGCTCACTCTAGTCGATCTATTGCTTGTTTAAAGAATCTAAAGACATGATTCTAAAGTTCATACAACAGGCTACAAGTCTAATACAACAACATCATTAACACCCTTAAACACTGACAGATCTAGGCTTCGAAAATGTTGTCAAACGCTGATTTTAGAATTCTGGGTTACCCAGAATTCTTTTGGTCAACGTCGGTCAATGGGTTTTGACCATTAATAACTAAACATCTAAACATGTAACGGCTGTAAATCCACCTCCAGATCAAAGACAACATGACCAGCTACCTATCCAAAACTTATAACAACACAAAACATTAACATACAAGGATTTACAGCCCCTGACATTACGTTGTCAGACGACCTTTAGAGCTCAAGAACAGTTTTGAAAAACTTTGATTTTTACCAACTTTGATGCTATGGATCTATGATGAATTACCATAGATCATCTAAAAACATCTTTTAACACAATTATAAACACATAAACACAAAAACTTTCTTAGCATGTAAGATCAAAATAGGTTTTAGGTTTATACCTTTATGTTCTAAATTTTTGATCTTCGATCTACAATCTGTTCTTGGGTGATCGAGGGTTGTTAAATTGACTGATCTACTAAAGAATTTCGGAGGTCTTGGTGAGAGAGAGAGAGAGAGTAGGTGAGAGCTTTGAGAGAAAATGGTTAGCAAATGGACTTTCTCTCTCTCTAATTCTTTTATAATACATAGATGCATTGTATATTGATGATATGACTGGCAAATAGAGCTGAAATGATGAGATTCTTGTGTCCCAAAGTCAAGATATTAGATCACCAACTAAAGGTATTGGCCAATTTTACAAGTAACCTCATTAAAATGTAAAAATGGTAATTTTGTCATTTGGAAAATAGTTTTAATGGCATTATGGGCAATTGCTCAAACCCTTAGGGTTTAACCCTAAGGTTCTAACCCTTAGATTTTAAATACTCCAATTCTAGAATTTTCTAATTAAGGTTTTAAAATAGAAAATTAAGAATTTTAAAAATATAATTAGACTTTTAAATAGAAATTAATATTTCTAAAGTATAATTAGGGTTTCCTAATTATATTAACATTTACTAAACACGTTAAGCTTACTACTTAGGATTAGGGTTGCCTAATTAGGGTTTAGGGATCCCGAATTTAAAATTAGGGTTTCCCGACGTACAATTAGGGTTTTTAACTGTACATTTGTTTTTCTTAATCTTTGATTACGGTTTCTAATCTCTTATTAGGGTTTATAAATTTTAAACCTTATCCGATCAATCATTGATCAAAAATTCTATACAGTACAAACACATTCTCATCAATCTAATTATTTTAATTATATTTTCTACCGAATTCCTATCCAAAAATTAGGGTTAGGGTTTCTAAAGATGTTAAGCACAACTCTACTCTATTTCTCAGACAATACACAGATTGACTAATTCTCGAGACTCGTATTACAGATACACAGTACAATATTAATAGTTAATGTCAATATTAAATAAAAAAAATTTAATCGTGAAAGTTGGATTATTTGAAATCCCGGGTTATCACAGCTTCAGCGCCACCCATAACTTGTAAAGTCCTGCTGCAGTGCCTGCTCGGGGATCATCCACTGGTAACTTGCGTTGCAGCACGAGTATTATAACTAAAATTGGCGCTGCAGCGCCCTTAAGGAAAAAATTCTGACGCGAGCTTTTGTTAATCCAACTTTTCATGTGGTAATAATAGGGCATGTATATACTTAATATACATGAAAAGAGAATTCCTAAACAACATGTTTAACAATGATTTTGGGAATTAAACGTTGATTAAAAGTATTTAAACTTAAAACTTAAAAAGCAAGAATGTGAACTGTGAATCATATTCGAGTTTAACGCACGTATTAAGGTCTCATGGTACGTAATAGACATACATGATATAAAATGTTAAGAAATGAAGATAAAATTTTACGCGGTCCGATGTTCGTAATCCAGGGAAAATATGTGCGAGTTAACGAACCAATTAGGGTTTTGACTATCATTGTACTTAAACGACGATCGATAAGTGTTGGTTTATGACATGTAATGTTAATAAGCCGTCATGAATGTTTATAAGCCTTAATGAATGTTAAGTATCATTAAACGAACCTTAGTAATGAAATAATTTTGCTTAAGCTATAGTAGAGAAAGAAGTTTGTATAAACAATGTGTCTAAATTGTTTGGTAGCTAATTACAGCGTGCTATTTGAATAAATCATGTAGATACTGTAAAGACCGAGAACGGTTGAACTTAAAGTAGAAGACGCTTAAAGGCAAGTTCTTCTAGTGCTTGTCTAACCTTTGTGTTAGCCAAGTTTTTGTGATTCATGTTATATTGTACATTAGTTATTTAGGAAAGAGTCGATGCCATTCTTAACTCGGTTAGAAGAATCTCAAAAGTTAATTAATTTATTTACAAGTCTTTCAAAGTAGTATTGATAACGCTATCCTATGCCAATTGTTTGGTACAAATTCAAAGGTAAGCTTGAGTATGAATAAACAAAGGTATTTTACGTCGTTTACTCGACATGCACACGAGTGTCGACGTCGAGATTTTATTTGTCCCTTTTCTGTTATTGTTCTTTGGTGTTCTCATGTTAGGTGAGATTTATTTGAAAAAATAAGTTATGAAAAGGTCCGACATTTATATGTCGACGATTTGATTGTAAGAGTCGCCAGTTAGTTTTTTAAATGGTTGTACCAACACAACCGAGAAAAGGTTTGCACATTGACCTAGTGATGTGGCACTTCTTAACAGGACTGTGAAATCGAGATTCATTAGGGTCCGGGAACTTGCCTATGCGGAGGGAAGGTGTTAGGAACCCCCCGACATACGTGTTGCCACGGTGACCGCAACTTTTCAAGAAACTGTTATATGAAGCTGTGTGTGTGTGTGGGTCAACGTACAGTTATTTGGAAGTAGTGTTATACCTCATTCACACCTATATACAAATGGTTTGAATTTGCGTAAAAATTCTGTTTTAAACAAGATATAGTAGTGATGTTTTGTAAAAAGAGGTTTTTCAAACCCTTATGCTCAATAGTAATTGAGGCCTTTGATACTTCCATTTTATTATGTGTTCGACTTGATTGCTTTAATTTTTCGAGATGCGAAGCATCTTCAATAAAATAATGTACAAAGCAGTGCCGAACTCCTTGTGGGCATGAGAGCCATCTAAGGAAATTCAAACACCGTGAATAATTTACAGGTTGCTTACAACTAAAAATGTCCATCACGGGAACCGAATTTAGATTCAGTAAACTGAATCTGTGATTACATGAGTCCTAGGCTCACATGATGCCACAATTTGTATAAAAACAGTAAGCGATTATATATACAAAAGCTGTAAATATATATATACAGACTTGATCAACCACCACGAAGCATCTCCATGGGGGATCGAAAATGTAAATATATAAACGCGGTAAATATATATATAGACATGATCAACCACCACGAAGCACCTCTATGGGGGATCAGAAATGTAAATAAAGCAATAAATATGGTCAACCGCCACGAAGTAAACTCCAGGCCGGACTAAATGTAAATAAAGTAGTAAAAGCGATCAACCGCCACGGAGTAAACTCCAGGTGGGACGAAATGTAAATAAAACGGTAAAAGGCCACAAAGTAAACTCCAAACCTGACAAAAATGTGTGTATATATATATATATATATATATATATATATATATATATATATATATATATATATAAGAAGTAAACTCACCGGATGTGAAATCTAGTCTCAATAAAATAGAGTTTGATAGCAACAACATATATATAAGTATTTATATATATATAAAAGTAGTAAACGCTCCGGATTTAAATTCAGGCTCATCGAACAAAGTTCGACAACAGTTTATATATATATATATAAAGAAAAATAAAAGCCACGAACCGAAGTCTGGGTATACACACGCAACACGACTCTCAATGTGAAGAACGGTGTGTGCAAAAATGAAGAGAAAGACTTTAAAGTGTGTAAGAAGGCTTACAGTGGACTGCCAAAGAAGACTTCAATGATTTTAAATTGATGAACACCCGGCTCCCGCCGGTAAAAATATAACAATATATAAGCTCACAAGTGTTTAAAATGAGAAAGCACTCAGTTTAAGGTGTGTATAAAGCAAATTGGACAGGGCTTCCTCGCCTTTTCTCTTTTCAAAATGGCTGCCCCAAGCCCTATATTTATAGAGGGGGAGCCGCAGGTGTACCTGCGGCAGCCGCAGATGCACCTGCGACTGCCCGGGGTGCCCCAGGTTTTACGGGTCTCGCCATCTCGAAGTACGTGATGTCTGCTCAAACTTTTAGAACTTCAATTCGAGCATCCGATCGAGATGTATAAGACCTTTTACGGCATGATGTTGTTGAGAGCTACACAATGACATGGGATTAGAGGTTATACGAAGTCAGGAAGATGGGACCATGTCCTTGGTCTTAAAGTTTTAAATTCTATTTGGTGTGCTGTCTAGTGCAGTAGTCACGGGATTGGCGCTCTTTGGTTCTTTTAGGACATTGATGTGTACGTATGTATGAATGTTGAGATGGCACAAAGTGGGATTGGGATGGCAAAATGATGGTTCTGCCTTTCACCGGGGTTATCTCCAGCTTGAGCTGATTTAGTAGTCGTTGCTCAAGGTTATCTCTGAGATTGGATTGCTATAGGTGTTGACCGTCCTCAGTGTTGTTTCTGAGATGTGCCTGACTTCTAGGGGTTATCTCCGAACTTGGGAAATGAGTGCCTCGGGGCCATTACCGAGTGTTTGAAGCTGATTGCATGGGTTTGGAAAAAGCATTTCTGGGGTTATCACCAGAACTGCAACTGCATGCCTCGGGGTTATCTCCGAGGTTGATGCTGTCTTTCCCGATGTTGTTTTTGGGACTGAGACTGAGTATCTCGGGGTTATCTCTGAGAAAACAAGGTCTTCTCTAGCATGATTTTTGGTATTTGAACTGCAATCCTCGGGGTTATCTCTAAGGTTAAAACTAAAACTCCCGGTGTTGTTTTCGGGGTTGAGGTTGAAACTTTCGGTGGTATTCCTGGGACCGAGCTGGATGTCTCGGGGTTATCTCTGAGATGGTAATACTGAATATCCCAGGGTTGTCTCTGGGATTGAACTGATCTATCTTCCATGGTTATCTCTGAAAGATGTTAGTAACAGGTATGCAAAAAATTTCGAGTGTCTACAAATGCCCCTCTTTATCATATTCATCCAATGCAAAGGCTTGGATATGATAAAGAATACTAGCCACTTAAAATGCAACAAGATAATCATGATGCAATGTACAACAGCACGATGCAAATGTATATGGTTTGTTGGATTGTTCTCCAACATGGTGGGATGATTGTCGGTTCCCGTAGACTTCTACCGGGATCAGGTTTATTCATGGCCACCCTGGTAAACTGTTTGGACGTATCATCCAAAGTTACCATGAACTTCCAGGATGTTGACGTTGGGATTATCACCAAAGTCCTTAATCCTTGATACATACCTACACTGAAGATGTATCTCTCATGTACAAGAGACTCTGTGAGGATGCGTTCTGTCTGTTGAGGATGTGTATAACATATTCCATCATCGGTCCTCCCTGATGAGGATGCTTTGTTGGAGTTACTGCCAATAGTCTGTGTTGTCAGGATTGCCTGACCCTCGTTGAAATGTATATCAACGGATGAAATCCCTGTTGGGAAAATGTCAAGCCTGCTTGACATTTGTTGACGTGCGCATCAACGAATAAAATCATCGGATGGCTTCTGACGCTTCGATGGGTTTACTTGTCATCGGCTGAAGTAACGTGTGACGCCCCCAAAATTAGGTATACATCACCCATCTTGGGTCATCAGATACATGGTACAGAATACAAATACAACTTACTAATACAACTGTCGTGTACAATACGACAAAACATAACTGTGAGTTTGAATACAATTATTGTCTACTAGAGACTATACAAACTCAAAAGGAGTCCTCATTAAAATTATTGTCACACTATTTAACAGAATAGTGAGGACTACTAATACTATCATCTGGTCCATCACTCTGTTCCCCGACTCGTCCCAGCTATATTCTCATGCCCTGAAGAGAACAGTGAAAGAAAGGGTGAGCTCAACTAGCCCAGCAAGAAATATTATGACTAAGATAATGCAGAATAAATTATCATTAGCCTTCAACAGTGTTAAACTGATAAAATATAACGAACATCAAGTTTAACTGCAGCGGAACAAGCAATCCATTAAAAGAGTCAAGTAGAAAATTAAATCTACTATCTTCTATGATTTAAAAGGTTTTTCAACACTGTTATCGCTGAGACTCAACTTAATAAAATAATCCACATCATCGAATCACCCCTGCACTACGGCCAAGGATATTCGTGTATTCATTAATGGTCATGATCATGCCAACAACTGTCCATCAATGCACTACGAGCCAATGAGAACTTTTACCACATCATTTGTAACATTACGGTCATGATTATACCGAATAATCCCTGGTCATAATCATACCAAGTCCATCTATGCACTACAGGCCACAGATGACTTTCAACATTTTATAAACATGAGGATGATGACAATGATATAAGAATTCAATAAAACAAGTTCAAGAATTAATTTATCCAAGAATTAACAACGTCCAAATTGTCAACATGATACTGCTTTGTGGAGTAAAATTCAAGAATGCTTATAATAATATTTTTATGAAAAGATACTGGATGAACCGTAATTATCAAGGATATTCCACTAATTTCATGGAGTATAGAAGTTAAAACTTAACCAACTGAGTATAGTAAAAATGGAATAACAAAAGAAATCACCCGGCATGCAATAGACCGCACAGACAGGTTATTCCAACAGAATAATAAATAATGGAACCAGGTCCGGCGTAAACGCACAGATAAGATATTCCGACAGAATAATAAATAATGGAACCAGGTTCGGTGTAAAACACACAGACAGGATGTTCCAACAGAATAATAACAAGACGGAACCAGGTCCGGTGTAAAACACACAGACAGGATGTTCCAACAGCATAATAATAAGACGGAACCAGGTCCGGTGTAAAATACACAGACAGGATGTTCCCGGTGTAAAACACACAGACAGGATGTTCCAACAGAATAATAATAAAAACGGAACCAGGTCCGGTGTAAAATACACAGACAAGATGTTCCAACAGAATAACAGAAGAACGTCACCAAGTATAGGGTAGACCGCGTATACAGGTTATTCCAATAGAATAATAAAAAATGAAATAACAACAGTTCTCTTTATGAATAAGAAAGAATAACACCCCTTACCGTTTTAAAGAAGAGCTGAAATAAGGAAGTAGTTAAGTAGCAGAATACTTTTCTTCTCTCTCTCTATAGTTTCTCTCTATAGTTTCTCTCTCTAGAGTTCAGTGAATTCGTAAGAAATAATGAAGGAATGAACTGCTATTTATAAAAAAATAGAATGCATAGTAACTAATCCATGAACGGTCCAGATTGATTACTTTAATCTGACGGTCCATATTTAAAGAAAAATCTTTTAAATAAAATATAATATATTATATTTATAGAATAACTTTAATAAAGTATTCTCTTTTATATAAAAAGATGTTTCTGTTTTATTACGTTAATAATACGAATAAAACAAAACGTCATTATCGCTAAATAATTCATATTATTAACTGACAATAATTGAATCAAACTGAGTGACTTCTCACATAAGCATTAATAATCAATACCGTATGCTACTATGCAACCATACGTATTACTGTTGGGGTCCACCAATGATTGTGCCGTTGTACGAATATTCCCTATTAAAATGAATATTCCCCGACTAATCGAATATTATATAACAACTTGCGTGCTTTGCAAAATTTATAAATATTACCCACAACTATAACATTATATCAAATTAACTCCATAATATTCAAAAATGATATTTATAGAAAATTCGTCTTTATTTATAAAAGTTGGGGTCTTACAACCTCCCCTTCTTATGAAATTTCGCCCTCGAAATTTGGGTACGTACCTAGTATGTCGAAGAGGTAAGGATACCTTGATTTCATTTCAGATTCTAACTCCCAAGTCATTTCCTCTACATCATGGTTTCTCCACAAAACTTTGACTTGAGGTATAACCTTGGAGCGTAGAATATGTTCCTTCTTATCCAAGATTTGAACAGGAACTTCTTCATACGTCAAATCTTCTGCTATTTCGTCTGATTCTAACTCAATAATGTGGTTCGGGTCTTCCACATATTTACGTAACATGGATATGTGAAAAACGTTATGAACACGAGACATACTTGGCGGTAAAGCGAGTCTATAAGCCACAGTTCCTACTCGATCGAGGATTAAAAATGGACCGATGAATCGAGGATTTAGCTTTCCTCTCTTTCCAAATCTCGTAACTCCTTTCCATGGAGCAACACGTAAGAACACATGATCTCCTATATCAAATTCCACGTCCTTTCGATGAAGATCAACATAACTCTTTTGTCGATCTTGTGAGGTTTTTATACGTTGTCGGATCGTTTGAATCTTTTCTGTAGTCATACGTACCAACTCCGGTCCCAACAACGTTGCTTCACCCACCTCATCCCAGCATACTGGAGAACGACATTTTCTTCCATACAATGATTCGAATGGAGCCATGCCAATACTTGCTTGATAATTGTTGTTGTAGAAAAACTCCACCAATGGTAAGAACTTGGCCCAACTTCCCTTGAAGTCAAGGACACAGAGTCTTAATAAATCTTCTAGAGTTTGAATAGTTCTCTCTGATTGTCCGTCCGTCTGAGGATGATATGCCTAACTATATCGTAAATCCGTGCCCATAGCTTTTTGTAAACTAACCTAAAATCATGAAGTGAATCTTGGGTCTCGATCAGAAACTATGGATACTGGCATACCATGCAGTCTTACAATCTCGTTTATGTACATACGAGCAAGACGTTCAAGTGTATAAGTTTCTCGTATCGGTAAGAATTGAGCAGACTTGGTCAATCTATCAACAATGACCCAAATCGCATCTATACCTTGAGAAACCTTAGGAAGACCGATAACGAAATCCATGGTAATGTGCTCCCACTTCCATTCTGTAATTTCAAGTGGTTGCAATGGACCTTTTGATACTTGATGCTCCGCTTTGACTCGTTGACAAGTTAGACACCTTGAGATAAACAGCGCTATCTCTCTCTTCATATTGCTCCACCAAAATGTATGACGAAGATCATGATACATTTTGGTACTTCTATGATGGATTGAAAACGGTGTGTTGTGCGCCTCCATCATGATTTCATACTTTAAATCAGGGTTGTTAGGAACACAAAGTCTAGAGTTGACTCGAAGTATTCCTTCTTCATCGATTCTTGCTTCCGGCATAGCACCTTCTTGCACTTTCTTCCTCATACGCATCAGCTCCAGGTCTGTAGCGTGAACAGCTTTAACTTTATCGATTAAAGTTGGTTCTACTCGTATATTCGTCATCATCACATGGGTCCCTGGAGTCTTTAACTCTATCTCCATCCTTTGCAAGTCACACAAAATAGGCCTTTGTGTTGACAATATTGCACTCGTACTTGCATATGATCTTCTACTCAATGCGTCAGCTACCACGCTCGCTTTTCCAGGATTGTATTAAATGGTATGATCATAATCTTTCAACAGTTCAAGCCAACGTCGTTGTCGCATGTTGAGTTCCTTTTGAGTGAAGAAATATTTGAGGCTTTTATGATCCGTAAAGATCTCCACCTTCTCCCCATACAAGTAATGCCTCCAAATTTTAAGTGCAAAGACAACAGCTGCCAACTCTAGATCATGAGTAGGATAATTTCTCTCATATTCCTTGAGTTGTCTTGATGCATAGGCTATGACTTTTCCATGTTGCATGAGAACGCATCCCAACCCTTTGCTCGAAGCATCACTGTAGATGACAAATCCCTCCGAGCCAGATGGTATTGTTAGAACAGGTGCTGAAATGAGTCTCCTCTTGAGTTCTTGAAAACTCTTCTCACATTCTTCGCTCCAACCGAACTTTGTATCTTTCTGAGTCAGCTGAGTTAATGGAGTAGCGATTCGAGAAAATCCTTCCATGAATCTCCGATAATAACCAGCTAAACCAAGAAAGCTACGTACTTCTGTTTCTGATTTAGGTTGCTCCCAGCTTTGAATAACTTCAATCTTTGTTGGGTCAACCGATATTCCACGACTTGGTACTACGTGCCCAAGGAATGCTACCTCCTCTAGCCAGAACTCGCATTTCTTCAACTTGGCATAAAGCTTGTATTCACGAAGTTTTTGGAGTACCAGCCTCAAGTATTGCTCATGATCTTCATGACTTTTGGAATAAATAAGGATGTCATCAATAAAGACGACCACAAAGTGATCTTAATATTCCTTGAATACCCGGTTCATCATATCCATTAAGGCAGCAGGAGCATTAGTCAATCCAAAGGACATGACTAGGAATTCATAATGCCCGTACCAAGTTCTGAAAGCCGTCTTTGGAATATCCTCAGTTCTAACCTTCAGCTGATGATATTCAAAACGAAGATCGATCTTCGAAAAGAATTGTGCTCCTTGCAACTGGTCAAATAGTTCATCAATACGTGGCAATGGGTACCTATTTTTGATGGTGACATGATTCAACTCCCGATAATCAATACAAAGTCGCATACTTCCATCTTTGTTCTTCACGAATAGCACATGAGCACCCCAAGGAGAAGTACTAGGACGAATAAAGCCGATGTCTAACAATTCCTGTAGTTGGATCTTTAACTCCTGAAGTTCAATAGGAGACATTCGATATGGGGCTTTGGAAATGGGTTTTGTACCGGGTTCAAGGTCGATACAAAATTTAATTTCACGCTCTGGGGGTAGGCCAGGAAGTTCTTCAGGGAATACGTCAGGGAATTTATTAACAATAGAAATATCATTCAAAATTGACGTATTTTTGTTTAGATCTGTGACATGAGCTAAGAAAGCTTGACATCCGTTTTTCAATAAACGAATAGCTTTATGGCTTGAGATGACAGCGATTGATTTTAATAGTTTGGTTGCTTGAATTCGCATAATAGGACGATTAGGAATATGAAAGCTAACAACCTTACGAAAATAATCAATTTTTGCATGATGAGTAGTTAACCAATCAATCCCTAGAATCACGTCAAATGCAAGTATTTTTAATGAAATAAGATCGACAGGTAATGTGTGGGTACCAACTTGAACCAAACAAGACTTATAAACCGTGGATGTAATGAAGGTTTCTCCCAATGGAGTTTCAACAGATAAGTCAAAGTCTAATTTCTCCGGAGTCAAATTTAATCGCTGAGCGCAAGTAGGAGAAATTAAAGAATGGGTAGAACCGGTATCAAATAAAGTATAGACTTCGTTAAAGTTTATGATAAGCTTACCCGTGATAACCTGATTTGGGTTCCTTGCTTTCTGGGAGGTCACAACAAACGCTCTCCCTTGCACTACCGGTTTTGACTTTTCTGGGACGGCCTTTGGTGTCTCCATCTTGGCTGAACTTGTTTTTGGTAAACGACAAAATCGAGCTAAATGACCTTCTCTTCCACAATTATAACATGCTTTAGACGACATCGCGCAGTTTGGACTAATGAGCCCCTCCCCTCCGCATTTGAAACATATAATACGTGGTCGTTCTCCTTCCTTAACAACGGGTGCTGGTGCTGACGTCTTTCCATCATTGGTGAATCTCCTCTTCCTGAAATAACCATTCTTATTGTTTTGGCCCTGATTACCATCGAAGTGGTTACCATTTCTGGCCTGTTGATTCCCTCCACGCTTGTTGTCACGATGACTGCTCTCACCGGTATTATCATTTTGCTGACTGCTCTCTTTTGGTTGCGTTGACTCGTTATCGCGCTCCACTAACTGAGCCCTATTCACAACATCTGAATACAAACACAGTTTATGAGAAATAAGATGTTGACGTATCCCAGGTTTCAAACCTTGCAAAAACATTTGCGTCATTCGCTCTTCATTATCCACCAAGTGGGACGCAAACTGGGACAACTCAGCAAATTTAGCCTCATACTGTGACACGGTCATATTATTCTGCTCCAATTTGATGAACTCCACCTCCTTCATGTGACGAACACTTTCGGGAAAGTATTTGTCATTGAACAGCTCTTGGAACTTCTCCGAAGACATCTTCAGTGCGACAGGTTGAGTACGCTTAATCGATTCCCACCAGTAATATGCCTCTCCTCGCAACATAAAGGCGACAAAGGGAACCTTTTGCTCCTCGGAGAATCCCAAGACATCAAATATCTTGGTGATCTGCTTTATCCATGTTTCCGCTATAAGTGGTTTTGGCTCTCCCTTAAACTCCGGTGGTCCCAGCTCCTTGAACTGTTTAGCAGTGACCGTCCGAGAGTTTTCAGTGTTTCCACCTATATTTTGGACAGGAGCCGCTCTCGCTTGCTATTGCATGAACTGTATAAAGCTTCTGAACATTCCATCATTCATCATCTGGTCAGTGTTGTTGTTTGCATGAGGATTGTCACCTTCCTAATGCACATTATCCTGATTATTGATATGTGGTGAATCAACAGTCGCCTGTGCTCCATTGCTATTCTCAACATTCTCAGATGCCATTTTCAGATACTGCCACAAAACAAAAGATAATTGATATGTCATATATTATCCTAACATGATGACCGACCAATTAAATATCATACAAATAAACTTAGGAAGGTCATACTATCGAAGGAATTCCCTGTCTCTCCCCTCCTAGTTCTATTCTCACATCTTAGCCAGGGATTATATCCCTAAGCTCTGATACCAACTGTGACGCCCCCAAAAATAGGCATACATCACCCATCTTGGGTCGCCAGATACATGGTACAGAATTCAAATACAACTTACTAATACAACTGTCGTGCACAATACGACAAAATATAAACTGTGAGTTTGAATACAAATATTATCTTATAGAGAGTATCCATAGTCAAAAGGAGTCCTCATTACAATTATTATCACACTACTACATAGAATAGTGAGGACTATTAATACTATCATCTGGTCCATCACTCCGTTCCCCAACTCGTCCCAGCTATATTCTCATGTCCTGAAGAGACCAGTAAAAGAAAGGGTGAGCTCAACTAGCCCAGCAATAAATATTATGACTAAGATAATGCATAATAAATTATCATTAGCCTTCAACAGTGTTAAACTGATAAAATATAACGAACATCAAGTTTAACTGCAGCGGAACAAGCAATCCATTAAAAGAGTCAAGTAGAAAATTAAATCTACTATCTTCTATGATTTAAAAGGTTTTTCAACACTGTTATCGCTGAGACTCAGCTTAATAAAATAATCCACATCATCGAATCACCCCTGCACTACGGCCAAGGATATTCGTGTATTCATTAATGGTCATGATCATGCCAACAACTGTCCATCAATGCACTACGGGCCAATGAGAACTTTTACCACATCATTTGTAACATTACGGTCATGATTATACCGAATAATCCCTGGTCATAATCATACCAAGTCCATCTATGCACTACAGGCCACAAATGACTTTCAACATTTTATAAACATGAGGATGATGACAATGATATAAGAATTCAATAAAACAAGTTCAAGAATTAATTTATCCATGAATTAACAACGTCCAAATTGTCAACATGATACTGCTTTGTGGAGTAAAATTCAAGAATGCTTAGAAGAATATTTTCATGAAAAAATACTGGATGAACCGCAATTATCTAGGATATTCCACTAATTTCATGGAGTATAGAAGTAAAAATTAACCAACTGAGTATAGTAAAAATGGAATAACAAAAGAAATCACCCAGCATGCGATAGACCGCATAGACAGGTTATTCCAATAGAATAATAAATAATGGAACCAGGTCCGGCATAAACGCACAGATAGGATATTCCGACAGAATAATAAATAATAGAACCAGGTCCGGTGTAAAGCACACAGACAGGATGTTCCAACAGAATAATAACAAGACGGAACCAGGTCCGGTGTAAAACACACAGACAGGATGTTCCAACAGAATAATAATAAAAACGGAACCAGGTCCGGTGTAAAATACACAGACAGGATGTTCCAACAGAATAATAATAAAAACAGAACCAGGTCCGGTGTAAAACACACATACAGGATGTTCCAACAGAATAATAATAAAAACGGAACCAGGTCCGGTGTAAAATACACAGACAGGATGTTCCAACAAAATAATAATAAAAACGGAACCAGGTCCGGTGTAAAACACACAGACATGATGTTCCAACAGAATAACAGAAGAATGTCACCAAGTATAGGGTAGACCGCGTATACAGGTTATTCCAACAGAATAATAAAAAATGAAATAACAACAGTTCTCTTCATGAATAAGAAAGAATAACACCCCTTACCGTTTTAAAGAAGAGCTGAAATAAGGAAGTAGTTAAGTAGCATAATACTTTTCTTCTCTCTCTCAATAGTTTCTCTCTCTAGAGTTCAGTGAATTCGTAAGAAATAATGAAGGAATAAGCTGCTATTTATAGAAAAATGGAATGCATAGTAACTAATCCATGAACGGTCCAGATTGATTACTTTAATCTAACGGTCCATATTTAAAGAAAAATCTTTTAAATAAAATATAATATATTCTATTTATAGAATAACTTTAATAAAGTATTCTGTTTTATACTAAAAGATGTTTCTGTTTTATTACGTTAATAATACGAATAAAACAAAACGTCATTATCGCTAAATAATTCATATTATTAACTGACAATAATTGAATCAAACTGAGTGACTTCTCACATAAGCATTAATAATCAATACCGTGTGCTACTATGTAACCATACATATTACTATACTTTTACTACCGAGTAGTGCAGCAGTATCAATGGTGAAACTTTCGTCGTTATTTTTAATAAAATATTTTTGTCATTTTCTCAATCCGGCAATAATTCCGTTGTGGGGTCCACCAATGATTGTGCCGTTGTACGAATATTCTCTATTAAAACGAATATTCCCCGACCAATCGAATATTATATAACAACTTGCGTACTTTACAAAATTTATAAATATTACCCACAACTATAACATTATATCAAATTAACTCCATAATATTCAAAAATGATATTTATAGAAAATTCGTCTTTATTTATAAAAGTTGGGGTCTTACACTTATATTCTGACCGACCAATTAAATACCATGCAAATAAACTTAGGTAGGTCATACTAGCGAAGGAATTCCCCGTCTCTCCCCTCCTAGTTCTATTCTCACATCTTAGCCAGGGATCATATCCCTAAGCTCTGATACCAACTGTGACTCCCCCAAAATTAGGTATACATCACCCATCTTGGGTCGTCAGATACATGGTACAGAATACAAATATAACTTAATAATACAACTGTCGTGTACAATACGACAAAACATAACTGTGAGTTTGAATACAATTATTGTGTACTAGAGACTATACAAACTCAAAAAGAGTCCTCATTACAATTATTATCACACTATTTAACAGAATAGTGAGGACTACTAATACTATCATCTGGTCCATCACTCCGTTCCCCGACTCGTCCTAGCTATATTCTCATTTCCTGAAGAGAACAATGAAAGAAAGGGTGAGCTCAACTAGCCCAGTAAGAAATATTATGACTAAGATAATGCAGAATAAATTATCATTAGCCTTCAACAGTGTTAAACTGATAAAATATAACGAACATCAAGTTTAACTGCAGCGGAACAAGCAATCCATTAAAAGAGTCAAGTAGAGAATAAAATCTACTATCTTCTATGATTTATAAGGTTTTTCAACATTATTATCGCTGGGACTCAGCTTAACAAAATAATCCACATCATCGAATCACCCCTGCACTACGGCCAAGGATATTCTTTAGTATCACGACCATAATTATCCATGCAATATAGGCCAAGAATATCTGTATATTCATTAATGGTCATGATCATGCCAACAACTTTTCATCAATACACTACGGGCCAATGAAAACTTTTACCACTTCATTTTTAACATTACGGTCATGATTATACCGAATAATCCCTGATCATAATCATACCAAGTCCATCTATGCACTATAGGCCACAGATGACTTTAAATATTTTATAAACATGAGGATGATGACAATGATATAAGAATTCAATAAAAACAAGTTCAAGAATTAATTTATCCAAGAATTAACAACGTCCAAATTATCAACATGATACTATTTTGTGGAGTAAAATTCAAGAATGCTTAGAATAATATTTTTATGAAAAGATACTGAATGAAACGCAATTATCAAGGATATTCCACTAATTTCATGGAGAATAGAAGTTAAAACTTAACCAACTGAGTATAATAAAGAATGAAATAACAAAAAAAATCACCCGGCATGCGATAGACCGCACAGACAGGTTATTCTAACGGAAAAATAAATAATGAAACCAGGTCCGGCGTAAACGCACAGACAAAATATTCCGACAGAATAATAAAAAATGGACCAGGTATGGTGTAAAACACACAGACAGGATGTTCCAACAAAATAATAACAAGACGGAACCAGGTTCGGTGTAAAATACACAGACAGGATGTTCCAACAGAATAATAATAAAAACGGAACTAGGTCCGGTGTAAAACGCACAGACAGGATGTTCCAACAGAATAATAGAAGAATGTCACCATGTATAGGGTAGACCGCGTATACAGGTTATTCCAACAGAATAATAAGAAATGGAATAACAAAAGTTCTCTTCATGAATAAGAAAGAATAACACCCCTTACCGTTTTAAAGAAGAACTGAAATAAGGAAGTAGTTAAGTAGCAGAATATTTTTCTTCTCTCTCTAGAGTTCAGTGAATTCGAAAGAAATAATGAAGGAATGAGCTCCTATTTATAAAAAAATGGAATGCATAGTAACTAATCCATGAACGGTCCAGATTGATTACTTTAATCTGACGGTCCATATTTAAAGAAAAATCTTTTAAATAAAATATAATAAATTCTATTTATAGAATAACTTTAATAAAGTATTCTGTTTTATATAAAAAGATATTTCTGTTTTATTACGTTAATAATACGAATAAAATAAAACTTCATTATCGCTAAATAATTCATATTATTAACTGACAATAATTGAATCAAACTGAGTGACTTCTCACATAAGCATTAATAATCAATACCGTGTGCTACTATGCAACCACACGTGTTACTGTACTTTTACTACCGAGTAGTTCAACAGTATCAATGGTAAAACTTCTGCCGTTATTTTTAATAAAATATTTTTGTCATTTTCTCAATCCGACAATAATTCCGTTGTGGGGTCCACCAATGATTGTGCCGTTGTACGAATATTCCATGTTAAAGATGGGGTCTTACATAACGTCATGGTTGCTTGACCTTCATTGACATGTACATCAACGAATGAAAATGTGTGACGCCCCCGCTAGGGAATCTATTTAATCTTCGCTGACGTGTGAATCAACGGCTGAAATCATCGGATGGCTTCCGACACTTCGTTTGATTTACTTGCCAACTGCTGAAGTGATGTAAAGGTTGCTTGACATTCATTGACATGTACATCAACGGATGCAAATGCGTGATACCTCCATCGGGGATGTGAATTTGAGAATGCGTGATGCCCCCGTCGGGGATAATGTGTGATACCCAAGCAGGGGACTGTGCATCAACGGATGCAAATGCGTGATACCCCCGTTGGGGATAATACGTGATAACCCCGCCGGGGAATCTGCATGAGAATGACGATCCTAAACTAACGGCATTGGACATTTGTGCGGTACTGCCAAATGTGATCTGCGACTGCTGAGATCATCGGTATAGTATACCCTGTGTTTGGGCCCCACCTAGGGGAGCCACAGGTACACTTTTTGCAGCCGCAGGTGGACCTGCGGCCAGTCGTGGATGTCCTTAAATGGGCTGGTTAATTTCACAAGTCATTTTCAAGTTGCACTGCGAAGGAAATTTAAGAGCTCTTCATCAGATCTGCTGAGTTCGAACGTCTTTCTACAAATTCTGTCACCATATAAGTGTTCTACACTGTCCTGGTAACGTATGCATGTCTTTTTTCTAGTTTTTATCCGTTAGAAAATGACTTTTATATGAATTGCGTTTAAACACATAGTAGTGAATGTTAGGTTTGTAATATTCATGAACGCAATCAAATTGCACAAAGTAAGCGGAAACGTGTAAAAATCAGAGTTTAAAATTTTACAAACCATATACCCGGATCATCATTTATGCACAATTATTAATTAAACGAAAAGATATGAAGAACAGGAATCATACCCTTGAAGATTCAAGCTTCCTCAGGTATCAGTTCACCTCCAATCCTTTACGCGTTCAACTTGAATCCACTGGGTTTGATTCCTTCCTTTGATCAACGTTAGCCACCCAAGTGTTTGGCCTCTAGAGGTGATCCACCAAGAAAGAATAAAGATTCAAGAATATGGGTGTTTGGCAAAATCCTAATTTTTTTATCTCTCATAGAAAGGGGTGTACTCTCCCAACTATATGAATTACGTATATTGATATCTGATATAAGACTCACCTTATAAAGATATCAGGTAACCCTATTTAAAATAAGGTATTATTTATTTAATTAAACTCTTTTAATTAAATGGGCTCCCTAATCTTATTAGGGATAATTAATTAAACTCCTTTAACTAATTTTCCCTCCTAATCTTATTAGGAATAAATGAGAGTACTTATATTAAATTAATTCCTAAACTCTTTTAGAAATTAAAATAATAATAATTGTAATAATATTAATAAGACTCCTCTTATTAATTTATATTTAATATTTCTAAAATATTAAATAATAAATATTAAGCTATTTAATTTATTCTATCACCATAGATTAAATTAAATATACTTAACATATTATTACGATTATGCCATTAACTTCTTAAATAATTATTCTTCCGTTTATGGTGTGACCCTTTAGGTTCTCTATATTAAACCAGTTGTAAATAAATCAATTACAACAATTCTAATCTTATTTAAATAAATAAATTAAACAATTAATTTATTTAAATAAATAATATTTATTCTACAATAGGGATAAGCCTCCCTAGCGATTAACGACTTTTCAGATAATATAAATTTCAACATTAATCATAAAAGAACCTTTTAGTTAATAGTTACTGTACAATTCAATCCTTCCACCATACAATGTCCCAATTAAATATAAGACATGGAATTACTGTCAAGTCTTATTTTATTTAATTATATATATTTCGAGTCTTAAATGCACAACTCCAAATAATACAAATTAAAAACTACTTTCTAATTTCATTCTGCCTTGGCCAAGGACTACTGGGTTGTCATTTATCGAATCACATAGGACATTTCTCTTTTTTTACTAGAAGTGGTATATTCTTTATTGATCATACATTATCTCCATGTACAACTTATTATACACAAGTATACCCTTTGATATACCCTAAGAGTCTTAAGGAATAAGTCAAATTATAACTCATCATACATAAGATACTATGATGATCTCAAGTCCAAGGATCACTTGTACTACTATCACTACAAGAATTTCTATTGACAGGTAAGTAAAACTCCATTAGGTATTCTTTAGTGAGCCACGTTCAGTGAACTTATTCTCCAATAAGCACCTACGTACTGGCTTTAGTGTCTCCACACAAATGATCATGAGATCAATCATCCTCCTCCAATGAGCAAACAACGTATGTACCAATATATCCGGAAACACTAATTTCCAAGAATTTAGATCTCATTAGAATGATCATCATCATTATTCTAAAAGCATTGCTTAAAACTATGGGTTTATCACATATTATAAAATAACATCATGTAGATAATTAAAAGCCTTTGATTATTAATATTTTTTTATTAATAAATGAATAAGATTGTTACAAAGTATATACTTTATCATCAAACATGATTGGCTTATGTGCATACTACTTTCAATCTCCCACTTGTATTAAAGCCAATCGCCATGATATCTCATACCCTTCTTCTCTAAGTGACGATTATCCTGATGTTGGATAAGCTTTAGTTAATGGTTATGTAATATTGTTCTTTAGAGTCCACTATCTCTATAGTGATTTCTCATCTTTCAATGATTCTTATAATCAAATGAAAGTGCCACAACACATGTTTAGATCCAAGATGAGACTTAGGAACTATTCCTAGTTCTGTAATGAACTTTTCATTCAAACAATCAACTTGCAGCTTCATTTATAGCTATATACTTTGTCTTTATTACTAAACCAGCAACTCTTTGCTGTTTGGAACATTTCCAATTCATTGCACAATGATATTCTCCAGAATATGTGTTGAGTGGGTTTTATACCCGCGAATTAGTCCCTTTGTTGCGTAGGTTGTTGCCCGTTTTCAATCTTTTATGTAGCTTTTCTATGTTTATATTATTGCATTTAAGTTCAAATTGTGTGTAGGCTTGCTTTGCAGATTGGTCGAGCTTTCTTGGCCATTTTCCCTGAACTGGCGCCGCAGCGCCAATGCAGGAAAAGCTTCTGTCATTTTGCGCTTTGCTTGGACTGTATGTCGCGCCCCAGCGCCATGGCCAGCGCCAGCTTCGCGCCCCGGCGCCATCTACGGTGCCCCAGCGCCATCTTTCGCGCCCTAGCGCCTGTGACAGTGCTTAGGCTCGCGCCGTAGCAAGAGCTCCGATTCCCAAACATTAAACTCTTTAAATGACCTAGATAAAAGGGGGGGTCGTATAAATAGAAAGCGAAACCTGCATTGAAGGGAGAGAAAAATACCAGACATTAGAGCAAAATTTATTACAGCTTAGACTAGGATTTTATTCTCTATTTTTCTAGAAGAGAAACAAGCTCGTGAAGGGAAGAAAAGTTATTGCACCCAGCCTACAACTCAGAGTTCTACTCGCGAAGAGAAGATTTGGTGCAAGAACACTTCTATAGGGTTTTCTTATTCCAAATCTCCCATTCCTTGTATTTGTCTGATAATGTGTAATGTATTAAAAATGCGTGTTAGTACCATAGTTATGAACTAACTCCATCTTTAGGATTGCAATGTAACCTTTTGTTTAGCCTGACCAACTTTCTCTCCTATTTTATATAATGAATCATTTTGGAATGGGTTGTTGTATTTTGTATTTAATGACTGATTGCTTGACAAAGTTTTTGGTAATGATAATAATGTTTATTGACAAATGAATGTTATTATCGAGCTTTTAAATACAACAACACCTGTTATGACCATGACTATAGAACGTGTGCATATTATGCTCATAGGATAGACATATCTCTATGTGCCTTGTGTGACCTTGAGACTTAGCTTAATGACCTTGACCGAGTTATTGTGAACAATAGACATATTGTGTTTCAGCCGGTTAGGGATGTGCATGTTACCTTCGGCAGAAGCTTATGCGTAATTACTTTTCTCGGTTGACCATTCCTTGATTCGTTTGTAATGTGGAGAGTTAGGAGATTAGGCGACGCATAAGGGGAGTTGTAATCCTATCTTGATTTCCTAGCACAACCATTTCTCTTGTCTTTCAGTTTTAATCATATAGCTTAACCAACATCGTAATTTACTTGTTTAGATAAGATTAGTAGCGACTTTACCTTAGTATTTGTTTTCCTTTAAGACTTTGTCCGTGTGGGTTCGACACTTTACTTACTTATATTACTTGTGGACCGCGTATGCCTACGCGCGATTTGGCAATAGCTAAATCGACCAACAATATGACCGATCATCATCAGGTCTCGTATATTTCATTGCATACATGATTGTCACTCATGCGATATCTCTTTTAGAAGTCTATGGGGACTATTAAGAGAGATACACTCCAGGGCTCATCAATATGAGACATATTTTGGATTTTGCCATGCTAAAAAACTTTAGCATCAAATGAATATACGTTTCTTGGGTTAATTCGAGCATCCTCTTAAATCTATCTATATAGATTTTATCCCCAATTAAGATACTCTTCCCAAATCATTCACGTAGGAATGTTTAGACAACTTTATCTTTACTGATTCTAGCATTGGCATGTCATTCCTTATCCGTATTATATCAACATATAGTACTCGAAATATCACGACGCTCCCACTGACCCTTTTGTACACACTAAGTACAATCTTATTTTTGATAAAATCAAACTCTTTTGATTGTCTTATCAAAACGAATGTTCCATTTTTGAGAAGTTTGCTTCAATCCAATTCTCTGAGTGTCTACAACTCTTACCTCATCGTATGTAACCAGATCGTCATCTTCTTTGATATGTACCTCATCATCATCATCCATGATGAATCCATACCTCCCAGGTATTTTCGGTACTATTCCAGATTTATGATTTAGTTGTGGTACAATAGGTCTATCTACAGGTTCCTCTTATTTGACTTATAGTGTTTTGTGGTTCTTGAACTCTTCAAGATCTATTATCCTCCCACTAGCCCCTTCAATGATAAACACCTTTATCTTAAAAGGTAGCATGTTTCGCAACAAACACCTTTTGCTAAGTAGAATTATAGAACATATACCCTAAACTTACTTTAGGATGTCCCATAAATCGACACTTTTTAAATCTTGTCCCAAGCTTATCCTTTGAAACCTTTTCACATAAGTTGGACAACCCCTTATCTTAACATACTTAAGATTAGGAATCCTCCCTGTCCATAACTTTTATGGAGTCTTGGGGCCAGATTTTGAGGTTACCTTTTTCGTAGATATACAGCCATTTCTAGGGCATGACCTAGAAGGATACTGGAATGTCGATAAAATTATTATGGACCGTACCATGTCCAACAAGGTATGATTTTTTCTTTCAGATACATCAATCATTTATTGTGTATCAGGAGGCGTCCATTATGAGAAAACCATTTGAGATGATCTAGAAACTTATTGCACAAGTACTCCATCCTTGATCCGATCAAAGAATCCTAATACTTAACCAATTTGTTTCATTTCTGAATTCTTTAAACCTTTCAAATAATTCACAATTGTATTTCAGCAAATACACACATTCAACTTTTTGAATGATCATCTTCTTTTTCTTATACTAGTTTGTTCAATTTGCAAAATAAATTTTTACGTAAGTCAAGTGCAAAAAATCCATTAAGTAATATTATCATTCTATACAAAATATTATTTTTATAAATAGAACAACAATTGTTCTTAAATATATTATCAAAGATTTCATTGTCCAATAATAAAATGGAAATAATGTTTCCAACGAGAACTGGAATACAATAATAACTTATTGACTTAATAGATTTGCCCATAGGCAGTGCTGAACTATAAGTTTCTATGGCTAATGTAGCAACTTTTGCTTCATTTCCCACACATAAGATTACTTATCTTTGTTTAGCTTTCTACTTCTGCTTGGTCCCTTCATAAATCTATATTTATGATAACCAAAGTAGGTATCCAATACCCAAGTAGAACCTTGACTTAAAAAAAATTATTTCAATCATTAACAAAAACTATATTTGTATTCGAAACATCACTAAGCTTCTTCTGGTTAGCCTCTTCAAGATGTTTCATGTAGTTTTTTTCCAGTGTCCAGGCTTATTGCAGTGGAAGTAAACTCCTTTGCTATCCGTATCAGTTTTATTCTTATTTTCCTTTGTTTTTTCCTTTATATTTACCCTCTTTGAATCGTTCTTCTTTTCAGAAGATCCTTTGGCCCCTACCAGTAAGACATAGTCTTTCTTAATTGGAAAGTGACTCTCAACATTTTTCAACATGTTAAGCAAATCAGTGAGACTGATATCTATCTTGTTCATATGAAAAATTCACAACAATTGTGAAAGGAGTCCGGGAGTGAGTGCAAGATCAAATCTTGGCTCAACTCTCCATCCATGAAAAAACTTGTTGTCCTAATTGATCAATCAAATTGATAATGTTAAGGACTTTTATATGTAATGTAGTGTCATCAGTCATTCTAGATCGGAAGAACTCCATAGATATCTGATATCTATCAGTCCTGCTTTTCTCACCATCAACTACTTGACGTGCAGGAGTATAGTAGGAGTATCCATAGTTTCAGGCTGATGCTGAAGCTTGTTACTCATGGATATGAGCATGATGCATTGAGCCAAATGTGCATCATCTTGCCACTTTCTAAAAGTTACAATCTCTTCCTCAGAGGCTTTGTCTGCAACCATTGCAGGGATAGGCGTATTAAGGATATAAGATATCTTTTCAGCTTTGAGAACTATTCTCAATTTTCTTAAACAATCTATTTAATTCGGTCCGATTAACTTAGCATCTAATATGCTACGTAGTGATAGTAATTTAGACATTGATAAAATTCTGTAAATGAATTTGTAATTACAACATTTTAGCATACATTCTTTTATTAATTACCAAAATAATTTAGGTCTTGTTTTAAATTGGTATCTCCCACTATTTTTATCAAACTATATTACCCTCAATATATATAGTTCGACAATATCTAATTAAAGATATGCTAGTGAGATTAAGGATCTCATTTCAAATGTATATAGCCTCGTGTGTGCACAACAAACTATATATAAATAAATAGGTACACAACTGTTGTCAATTACATCAACTATGTAACTCCTTGTATTTTGTCTCTTAAATCATAATGGTTAAGTGTGTGCACATCTAAACTAAAATGATTTAAGTTAAGTCAGACCCAACATTTCTATATAAGTGAAGAGAAAACTACAGCCCTTGTGTGTGCACAACAAAGCAGTAATGTTCAATTCCTTATAAACATCATATGTAATAAAAATAACATCTTAAATATTTAATACTTGTCTTGTGTGTGCACAACAAACTCGCATTAAATATTCAATACTCTATTATTGTTGTCATGCTAGAAGGCGCGTTCGATATTCCAAATATCTTTGAACGTTACAACTTAATATAAAATATTTGAGGGGTTTGTTATTAATTTGTCTCATCTTATTTAGCGCGCATGCACATATAAACATATATATATATATATATATATATATATATATATATATATATATATATATATATATAGTATAAGTATGCACATATAAAATACTATATTCTACCCGGATTAATTATGGACTTTTTTTTAGTTTGGTTCACTAGAGCCACAAAGTGAACCAAAAGGTCAAACCTAGTGGTGCAAGAATTAATATTTAAATATAACTATTACATTTAAATCCGGGCTCCAATACAAACGGGTCTTCAAACGCTCTTTGTTCCATGATCTCCAATTCTTCAAAATTAATTCTAACTATTTCTATTACAAAATTATTTAAAATAAATAGAAACCTTGATCAGCAGTCAAGGGAAAGTACATAGGAGGGAGTTAGAATTTACATTAAGAAAAAATTAGAGAAGACGAGGTATGCAGACCCCATTTAATAAAACCCATACATTCATGCATCCAACTAAAATAAAATTCAATCACATTGGTCAATAGTCCATAATCAATCATATTTATTATCATACACATCACCATATGTATCAATAAATAACATTCATCGCATGAATAATAAACATTCAATATATATATATATATATATATATATATATATATATATATATATATATTGATATCATTTAATGGGCAAACATAGTTAGCATAAAATTTAATTTTGAATCAAAATAAACTCCTTTATTTTAATCCAAATTTAAATCAAAATAAACTTCTTTTATTTTATTTTACCTTATTTTGAATAAAATAAACTATTTTATTTTAATCAAAATAAACTCCTTTATTTTAATTAATTATGGAATCCAATTCTAAGAAAAAAAAAACTTTATTCAAGGAAACACGAATTTTCTTTCCTATTCACAAATAAACTCCTATATTTTGAATAATATGAAATCTTATTCCATATCTAAATAAACTCCTTTATTTAAGGAAATATAGATTCTCTTTGCTATTCACAAAAAAACTCCTCTATTTTGAATAACATAAAATCTTATTTCATATCTAAATAAACTCCTTTATTTAAGGAAACATGGAATCCAATTTCAACTCCAATTAGTTAGCATGAAATTTAATTTTAAAATTAAAATAAACTTTATATTTTAAGAATAAAATTATTAAGTTAATATTATATATATAGTATATATAATATATATCATACTTTATACTATATATATATATATATATATATATATATATATATATATATATATATATATATATATATATATACCACGTGAATGAAGTAACAAGATTAACGCCCAGGACTCAGCGAAATCAATATCCACGCCAATAACGAAATTTCAAAAAAAAAATTGCGAATTTGATTACGGCTTTTTCGTTTTTTTTTGTTTTTTGTTTTTTGTTTTTTTTAAATAAATTTATACAACAATATTATGCATAATTAAATTGTTCTAAACACATATCAATATACATATTAAATTAAAATAATTAATAATTTGCATAACAGTTTGGCTCTGATTCCACTGTTAGGTTTGTAATATTTATGAACGCAATCAAATTGCACAAAATAAGCGAAAACGTATAAAAATCAGAGTTTAAAATTTTATAAACCATATCCTCGGATCATCATTTGTGCACAATTATTAATTAAACGAAAAGATTTTAAGAACAAGAATCATACCCTTGAAGATTCAAGCTTCCTCGGGTACAAGTTCACCTCCAATCCTTTTCGCGTTCAACTTGAATCCACCGGGTTTTATTCCTTCCTTTAATCAACATTAGCCACCCAAGTGTTTGGCATCTAGAGGTGATTCACCAAGAAAGAATAAATATTCAAGAAGATGGGTGTTTGACAAAATCCTAGTTTTTTTATCTTTTATAGAAAGGGGTGTACTCTCCCAACTATATGAATTACAAATATTGATATTTGATATAAGACTCACCTTATAAAGATATCAGGTAACCCTATTAAAAATAAGGTATTATTTATTTAATTAAACTCTTTTAATTAAATGAGCTCCCTAATCTTATTAGGGATAATTAATTAAACTCCTTTAACTAATTTTTCCTCTTAATCCTATGAGGAATAAATGAGAGTACTTATATTAAATTAATTTTTAAACTCTTTTAAAAATTAAAATAATAATAATTGTAATAATATTAATAAGACTCCTCTTATTAATTTATATTTAATATTTCTAAAATATTAAATAATAAATATTAAGCTATTTAATTTATTCTATCACCATAAATTAAATTAAATATACTTAACATATTATTACGATTATGCCATTAACTTCTTAAATAATTATTCTTCCGTTTATGTTGTGACCCTTTAGGTTCTCCATATTAAACCGGTTGTGAATAAATCAATTAGAACAATTCTAATCTTATTTAAATAAATAAATTAAACGATTAATTTATTTAAATAAATAATATTTATTCTACAATAGGGATAAGCCTCCCTAGCGATTAACGACTTTTCAGATAATATAGACTTCAACATTAATCATAAAAGAACTTTGAGTTAATAGTTACCGTACAATTCAATCCTTCCACCATACAATGTCCCAATTAAATATAACACATGGAATTACTGTCAAGTCTTATTTTATTTAATTATATGTATTTCGACTCTTAAATGCACAACTCTAAATAATACAAATTAGAAACTCCTTTCTAATTTCATTCTACCTTGGCCAAGGACTACTGGGTTGTCATTTATCGAATCACATAGGACATTTTTCTTCTTTTACTAGAAGTGGTAGATTCTTTATTGATCATAAATTATCTCCATGTACAACTTATTATACCCAAGCATACCCTTTGATATACCTTAAGGGTCTTAAGGAATAAGTCAAAGTATAACTCATCATACACAAGATACTATGATGATCTCAAGTCCAAGGATCACTTGTACTACTATTACTACAGGAATTCATATTGATAGGTAAGTAAAACTCCATTAGGTATTCCTTAGCGAGCCACTTTCAGTGAACTTATTCTTTAATAAGCACCTACATACTTGCTTTAGTGTCTCCACACAAATGATCATGAGATCAATCATCCGCATCCAATGAGTAAGCAACGTATGTATCAATCTATTCGGATACATTAATCTCCAATTTAGTAATCCAACGATTGGGAACTATTTTAGTTTTAAGCTTTCTAAGAATTTAGATCTCATTAGAATGATCATCATCATTATTCTAAAAGCATTGCTTAAAACTATGGGTTTGTCACATATTATAAAACATCTTGTAGATAATTAAAAGCCTTTAATTAATTAATATTTTTTATTAATAAATGAATAAGATTGTTACAAAGTATATGCTTTATCATCAAATATGATTGGCTTGTGTGCATACTACTTTCAGTGAATATGCATGTTCATATGTATTGATAAAAAATATTCAATATAGTAAATGTTGGTATTAAACCATGATGAACATAATGATGTGAAAAAATTTAACTTTTAAAATAGTCAAATTGGCACCTTTTTTCTGCTATTTCTTATCTTATTTGAGGACAAATGAGCAAAGGTAGTAAAGCAAAGTAATACTGGAAATTAGGCTACCCTTATGGATTGATGACTTTAACTTTTTAATGCAAATAGTATGTATATGGTTGTGGGCAGGTGTTCTACTGAATGGCCACCTAGTCATGCTTATGTGCATGTGGATAGTCCTATTTATAGAGGAAACTATGGCAAAAAATTTCAAACTATAGGCATTGGGTAGCCATGCATTTTTAACTCTATTGTAGGCGTATGCTAAAATAATGCATAGATGCATATAGTTATTAAATGCATTTTGAAAAGCTCCAGGATTAGAAAATACCACACCCTTTCTGAGGTAATTTGGAGACTTGTGTCCAGATATTATGGATCTGAATTAGCCGAGCAGTTCTTGTAGGACCACTTCAGGTGTGTGGAGGAGAGCTTCTGAAGTGCCTCGACCCCGTTCAGTTAGACAACCTCGTCGTCTGGCGGAGGCAGTGATTCGTCCTATCCGAGTTGATGTACCGGATGCCGAGGACGAGAAGGAGGATGTACCGGTAGTGGCTTCATCTCCTACTGCTCATATTCCCCATTGGGATTTCCTAAGCATTCAGGTGGTTATCCCAGATCTTCTTGGTGATTTGAGTCGCCACCCCTCAGTTTACTTGCATGCAAACGAGGTAACTGCAGGATTTGATCTTCCTTTTTCCTATTGAGGAGGAGCAAGGAATTTGACATTAATTTGCATGTGATGTAGGTCTTCGGCTTTACACAGCCTCGAGGGAACTGGTTCAACATATACTCCATGTATCAGGCTCTACATCTAGATTATCGAGGTATAGTGCATGATTGGGGCTTTGGGGTGTTCTTTTCCATTCTTCCTCATCGTTGTCCTTAGGGTTACCTCAGGGCATTGTTTGAGCGCTGGTTTCCCTAGACTCAGTCTCTCCATTTGTTGGAGTGTGAGGTGATGATGATGCCAATGGATTGACGATTTATCACCGGTATGGAGTTTGGCGGGGCGTCAGTGCCATGTACGGTGGATATTACCCTGACTACTGTCAGATCCTTGTTGGGAGTTTCGGCTGAGGCGCACAATGGTAGAACCGTCCGTACGGGTTCTTTGAGCGTAGATTCTATGAGTGGACTGTTGAGTGAGCTCGTGCCCGCTGATGTGAGAGTCAGGGATCACACTTTTCGGTGATTGTTCCTGGTTATCATCAGGGATTTTTTCATAGCAGATATCTCTTCTACGGTATCATTCGCTTTGATCAGCGCCACACGGGAGGTGGACCGTATTAGAGAGTATGATTGGGGTTCCTACACCTTTGTCTATTTTATAAGGGGAATGCGCATACGTCCGCATGGCTTGATCGAGGCTTGGCTAGAATTTTACCCATTTCTACTGGTGATTATTTCTCTTTTGATTTCCCATGTACAGGTTAAGAGTGTTTACTGATAGCAGGTCTTTTGCCTTTGTGTTGGCAGTTTTGGACCTATGAGTGGCTTCCATGTTTGCGTCATGTGAGCGTGTTAGGTTTAGATACCTATCCACGAGGACGGCGATGGCATCACTCCATTTTGGCGAAGGTTCCTGTAGCGGAGGGTTTCACCAATTGCCGCTTATAGTTGGAGATGTTGACAGCCGATGTCATCACTTGGGTTCCCTACTCTAGGGAACATTTGACCATTGGGTTTGAGGATGGATTTCCAACTGGTGTTGAGCACGTGATATCCATCCGTAGGATTCTTCTCTTCATAGATGGAGGATAGGAGCTCAATTTAGGAGAGTGTGCTATTAGTAGCACCACATGAGAGATTCGTATACCGATCTTGCCCCCTACCAGGTGTTATTGGCATGTGTTACAGTCACCCGCTGATGACATCCCATTGATGGGTATGGACAGATATACTTTGTCAGAAGGTTCATATACTTAGGCTTCATTCCATCACTGGTGGTCCCCTCGTACCATTGGAGCCTAGATCCGCGCCACTCAGTTTATAGGGGATATAGTTCCTAGCTCCATGATGATGACGGATTGGCTGACATGTGTCTATGATTTGACTTATGTGACATAAATTGATCGTTTGACCCGGTAGTTGGATCGGGCACATTTTTTTCATCCGGCACCTGGGTAGAGATATTTCAGAGGCAAATACTTTTGATCCTTCCAGCTCAGGCGCTGGCCCCTATGGTGACCCATATGGCTTTGCGGGTTCAGATCCTCCATTGTATAGGCCTGACATGCCTATTGATAGAGATCCAATGACTCATGAGTAGTTACATCAGGTGGACATGATTGATGATGTAGATATTGACACCATTATCTTCTTCTGATGTATGTTCTCGTTATCTCTTTTGATAGGCCTCTATTAGATATTGTGTGGTTGTGCTCCATTCTCGCTATATCTTTTGATAGGCCTCTGTTAGTAGTAGGGCATCTGTGCCCCCATTTCCCTGTATTTTAGCTATACATAGATGATGTATGTAAATGATGATGTACTTAGGAATGTATGTACTGTTTTCCATTCCCTACATCATATTGTCGTCTATTATGTGTTATGCATATATAATGTTATGCATATGTATGTATGTCCAGAGATATTCAGCATTGACCCCTGGATGGTCTTATGATATGGCCTACACAAATGTCTTCTTCGACAGTCAGCCACATATATCATACCCCACCAATGTTAGTAGCTTCCCGTCTGAGGACATGGTATGATAGTATGTCACCTACAGATAGGGTGACTGTAGATCAACTATTACAGCATTCTATGACCCTCTTGATGTTTCAGGTTCCCGCAGGCTTTAAAGAGGGTATGCTAGAGATTGGATATCGGAGAGGCAGGTTTTTTGATTTAGTACCCCAGGAGTTGACTCCTACAATGGAGGAGTACGAGCGATTAACAGCTTTGCCCTTAGACAGACCTTGTGCTCATATGGCTGTCGGAGATATGCACCGGCAGTTTATGACCCTCACCTGGTCGTAGAGTAGTGGATAATGAGATTACATCCGGCCATGTATTGCCCCAGCATTTCTTGATAGACAAGTTTGGCTCGGTGGACAGCTACGCATGACATTCTAGGGATCAGTGGCATTTGACCAGAGTGGATGTACTCGTGATGTGCATAGTGGCGTATGTATATATGCCACAATATATGGATGAGATGGACATCAGTGTTATCATTGTAGTGAGAGCTCTCAGGGAGGGTCATACCATCATCCCGATGATCGTGACGGAGACATTGAGGTCGGCCACGATTTGTAGTACCTACCCTATGGGGGTCTTTACAGGTAGTACAGTCATGCTATACATGTGGTTTATGTCATACTTGAGACCGATGGGCACTTTCCACCGACACGAGTACTGCTTTACCCATGATATAGCTATGTCTTACTCCTTTTAGACATCTGAGTGTACAGATGTTATGTCTTGTTCGGTCTTCTTAGTAGGGATCACATATCCGTTTGTCATTCTGTCGTGTTCAGGGCTCAGCTCATCCTATAGCTTCATTACTCATGCTCCTGGCATGGATTATCTCCCTCTGGCTGATTTGAGGGGCATGACTACTTACCACCCACTGGCTGTGATGTCACAGTTTGACCAATTTTAGGACTTCCATCCTTTTGAGGGGGCATTTGGTCAGCATTTATCTTCTCACCATCTATCAGCAGAGGACCGAGCCCAGCTTGTTGGGATCAGCGTGAGAGTGCTGAGTTTTCTGTTAGCCAGCCGGGCTATTCGTCAAAGTATTCTGCGTGGATGGAGACAGAGACTTCATCGATTGCGGTAGTATCCACGGTGTCGGGTATTAACTTAGATGGTGGAGAGCCAATGGAAGACGTTGATTCCCACACTGAGGAGGAGCCATTCTCTGGGTTGCCAGCAGCCCCTTTTAGATTCTCCTAGTAATAGTGTTGTCGTGATCCAGGATTCAACACAGTATTTTGAGTAGAGTCTTCATCTGATGACCTTCGAGCGGGATCAGGCTAGAGCCCTGATGTTGACAGCTCTTGATGGGAGAGACGCTGCTCTATTAGAGAGAGACGAGGCATTAGTACATAGTGACATCGCTATTGACGTGCGGGATGAGGCCAGATCAGCAAGAGATGGCATGATAGTTGAGCGGGATGTCGCAATATCTGCCTGGGATGTAGCCATTACAGATAGTACCACAGTGAGGTCCCTTACCACTGGCATGATCGCAGAGATGAGTGTATATATTGATGAACACCGCATCACCATGCAGATGGCTATAGATTTGTTAGCTCGTGTGGATACCCTTGTGCAGGAGACCACCGCGTTTCCTCCTTCTTCTAAGAGAGATGCCATGTTGGGCTTGATTGCTCGCATATACACTAATTTGTAGATGAGCTTTTATTTTCCTGCATAGACTAGCTTAGCCATTTTGTCATGTACAGTTCATATTGTAGATATCAAACAACATTATATATAGCAGGGAAATATATTTTTGATCACTTCCCTTTTGGTTATGCCTTGTTGCCTGCTTGATATTTGCCTATTTATTAAGGGCTTGTGATCTAGATGTATTCTGAATTCCTCATTGATGGATGGACATTAAGTTGTCTTAGAATATTTCTAACAGGATCGTTGATCTGTGTGTTTTCCCTACCATTTTTGGTGTATTGGGACTAGTTTCTGTATGGAGATGTGGAGAGGAGTATGACTTTCCTCTCCGAGATCGACCGCACCACAAATGGTCGCCAGTACTCCTATTTAAGAGGAACCTAGTTAGTTTCATCTCTTATGGATTGATGTTTCTCTTTGAGGAACAACCGCAGCTTAGATGGTCGTCGATCATTTAGGGGGAGGTCAGGTAGTTCCATCCCTTTGGTCTGAAGCCGATGAAATGTGACGGATTGAAAGATGATCCCAGTACCGTTGACAAGTTTTTGTGTTTTGGTAGGGGGTTAGACCGAACCATGAGTGGCTGCCTACGTACTCCTGTTGAAGAGGAGATCAGGTCTGCGTAGTTCGAACCTAGTATAAGAGGTTCAACATTGTATATGGCAAAAAAGGTGTAGAGATATTTTTGTTGTTTTTGTTTTTGTAAGGAAAAGGGTGTAGAAATATTTTTGTTGTTTTTGTTTTATTGCGACCAGACCATATTAAGGTGTAGGATTAAATTGTTAAAGGAAATTAGATGGGTAAAATTAAAATAATTTATAATTTTAAATTATTTTAATGTTGTAAATTGGTGGCATTAAATATACTTCATGTATAGCCACTATTTTATTGAAGAAATTATATATTACATTATTGAGTGTAACGTATGTATATATTTAATGTGGTGAATATATTAATATATTTACTACAATTAAATAAATTGTGAAGACAATTTATAGAAAGTAAAGAAAATAATTGGTTATATGATATTGGGTTATATGAATAATGGAATAATATTTAATATTATACCAAATTATGTAAAGTAAAAATATGAGATGAGATCCAATATGTAAATATGTATATTGGTATCAACTAGTTAGTATATTAAATTCATATGAGAATACATGATTGAATATATTGATTTATATATTTAATATATAAATAAATTGTTTGAAAGCAATTTATGGAGAGAATGAGGAAATTATATTTAATTATACAATATAAATTGTATAATTTAAATAAGTTATTTAATTTAGGTATGATAATTAAATAACCTAAATGGGTTGTCGTTATTTAGTGGTCCTAGTATTTTAATTATATACTAGTGACATAATCTAAGAGAATTATGGTATTTAAAATATATACTAATTATAAGAGATTTCTTTTATATATCTCAATTAATTAATTTTATAACCTAATTAATGTAAGTCTAATTGGGCTAAGAAATTAAATGTACTTGAGTAAGAATTTATATTTAAATTGAGTACATGGAAACCCTAATTAAATGATTATGGTAAGATATAATTTAATGTAATGGACTATATTAATTTTTATGGCCCAAACATTTTAGTTAGAAAGTCCAAATATTTTATTTGAAAAGCCAAATGAATTAAGTGTTAAGCCCAAGTGAGCTCAATTGTTAAAAAAAAATATGTGGGAGAACAATAATATTAAAAATTATATTAAGTCAAGAGATATATCTATACTATCTCAATTTATTAATTTTATAACTTAATTAAAGTAAGTTCAATTGGATTATAAAATTTAATGTACAAGAGTAATGATTTAAATTCTAAATATTTGGAATGAAAATCCTAATTAAATATTTAGGGTGGGATAAGATGGAAATGATTGGACTATGTTAAATTACATGGCCCAAAAAATTAATTTGAAAGCCCAAATGAATTAATAAGTGGTCCAATTTTTGACCCACTTAAGGAGGGACTTTTTAGTCATTTGTTAAGTAAATTAACAATTAAAATAAAATCAAAACTTGAGCAATTATCCTTAAGTGGCCGTGCATGTTGGTGAATTAGGAGAGCAATGATTACTTTTTTTTCTTATCCTTTGGGCTTAGGTGTCCTTAATTCATTTAGCCACTTGTTTCCTTAAATTTGCTACTAGTAAGGAAGGAGATATTGATGAAAGACAAGGATATGAGAGAAAGAGATATTAGGAGATTATGGATAGATATACATTGTATATCTAGCATTTAAAATTAATATACCACATTTAGTAGTTTTGTTCCTTCCATTTCATTTCCAAAAGAGCTAAAAGAAATTTTTTGAGAGAGAGAGAGAGAGAGTGAGCTCACGACAAAGGAGGAATAAGAAAAGGGAGGAGATCAAACATCTATGTACCCCAAGTTTATATCTTATTTTGGAAGGAAAAGGAAAGTAGCTAGCAAAGGAAGGTAAAGAAAAAGAAATCTATTTTCTAGATTTAGTTAAAGTTTTGTGTAGTTAGTTACTTTTATTGTGATTTATGAAGTTTTGTGATCTTGTTGGGGAAAACCTTATGAAAAAGTTAGAACTTGAGATATGCTATATATCTTGGTTATATATGTTAGATTGTGTTAGTAACATTTGGGAATAATGAAGTTAGTAAGTTTTTATGGAAATATTTAGTTAATATGTGGGATCCATGTGATTTATTTTGAAGATTCATTTTTGAGATTTGATATCTAATTATTGGTTGTACTAGAGCTATAAGTTATGAGTATAATCCCTTTTGAATGACACAAAAATGTTGGGAACTGAACAAGTTAGGGAATTTATGTTAAAACACCTCTACGTGGTAAAATCGAAAACTAATGCTGCTGACCAGCCACTTTGGCCCTAATTTCTGGGCTCTATACAGCTTCAAATTGGGTGTTTGATAAATGAAAACTATAGTTCAAGAAAATTCAAATCCAACGCCTTCGACGGAACCTAAATCTAAGTTTTAGATTTTTGTATGGACTGTTTTTGGCAAAGTAGGCAAAAACTATAATATGACAACAACTTACTGACCAAAACTTTCCAAGGGCAGTTTCGGCCACTTAATTTGTGAAATAAATTCCGGCCATTTGGGACATAAAAATATATGGTATTAAGTAGCTCCTGTCCAAAAATGATCTAATTCTGACTTAAAATGACCAAGTTATGACCATATCAATTTTTAGGATTTTCTGACGAAAACGACTATAACCGGAGTTCTATAACTCCGATGGCCACGAAATTTAAGTTGGAGTGTCACATTAACACGTATATGATTGTGTCAAGAGATGGGTATTTATGGAGTTAAGCATGATGGGTCTAATTTCTTAAGTTATACACTAAAATTGATTTTTGAAAAATACTAAAGGCAGTTGGAAAATTATGGAAAAATACTTTTTGTGTATGAAATATATGTATATATCTTTGGACAAAAGATAGAAAAATAATAAGTTGATTTGGTATTTTCGTAAAAAGGATATTGAATCCAGCTTGCTGGATTGAAGGATTTATGAATCCAGGTTTGTTGGATTGAAGGATATTGAATCCAGCTTGCTAGATTAAAGGATTTATGAATCCAGGCTTGCTAGATTGAAAGATTTATGAATCCAGGGTTGCTGGATTAAAGGATTGGTGAATCCAGGCTTGTTGGATTGGAAATCAGTTGAATTCAGGTTGCTAGATTTGGAATCCAGTTTACTGGTTTTCAATCTGGTTTGCTGGATTGCAAATCTGGGTTGCTGGATTAGTAATTGACTTATTAGATGTTAAAGAAGAACTTAAAATATATAAGATTAAAATGTTAAATCATAATGTATATGATATAGTGATTAAAGAATTATCAAAGGATTGTAATAATACTGATTTGTTAAACTGTTATCTAATATTTGATTTTTGTGATTAAGTGTTAGATAATTTATGGATAAAGAAATATTATTATGAGCTAACAGGTATGTTATGCTGACTGAAAGATCAATCCTATAACTGATAGGTCTTCCAATAGAGGATACATTAGATTGTTTAGCGACAATCAGTAGTACAGACAAGTTTCCTAACTCAACTTGAGTTGTTAATTCAAAGCATGTTAGTGGTTAATCATTGTTGATTATACCACATCAATAATTTATTAACTCGCACATTGTGCATGTTGTATATGTTCATCAGGTATGAAAGGTTGATCACCTTCATTACCATATGTTTCAGTTAAACTTGTTCATGTTCATTGTTGACATCCAATATTATTGGCTCAGTTATTCAATCATTGAAATTGATTTATGCTCTTTCACAATCATTATATTATGAAAGTTTGACAGCTTATTTCTTATCAATAATGATATATCCTTATTCTACTTAAAACTTTCTCGGCAAATTCGTTGCTCACCCTTGCTATATCATGATAAAAAAATTTAGATTAAGATGAAAGCTCGAGTAAAGATAGAAGCTAATGTAAAGTGCAAGATTAAATTATGGTGCAGCTAGATCTATTAAATTTCTTGACGAAAATAGCATTGTAAACTTTTTTAGATATTGAAGGTATGTATTTAGTTAAGGTTATAGACCTTGGGAATGATGTATAAAAGTTTAATGTTTAAACAATTTTTGTTTATATCTACCGCAATAGTTATAGAAATGATATACTAGATCTGTGGTAAAAAGTACCCGAATTTGGGGGCGTCACAGTGGAAGATAGAAGCGGCACACCTTTAGTCTATTAGAGACAATTGGTGATACATATCTTGTACCCATTGGTCTTCATCCATCTAAGCGTCTATCAACACTCTGAGGGATTCCATTTCTACTTCTATAGAGAGCATTGCTTCCATCCCATAGGTTAATGCGTAGGGGGTTACCCCAGTGGAAGTACACATTGATGTTCTGTAGGCTAATAGAGTCAGAGGCAACAAGTTAGGCCATCCTTTGCGGTTGGTAGACATCTTTTGCATGATCTTCTTGATGTTTTTGTTAGCCGCTTCAACAACACCATTCATCTTTGGACGGTAGATGACGGAGTTAAGATGTTTGATGTAAAATTTACTGCACAACTCCTCCATCATGTTGTTGTTGAGGTTCTTAGCATTGTCTGATACAATTACCTCTGGTTGTCCATATCGACAAATGAAATTTTTTCTGATGAAAGCAATGATGACTTCTTTGGTAACCCTGGGATAGGAGGCTACTTCTACCCACTTGGTGAAGTAGTCAATCATGGTGAAGATAAACTGAAGCCCATTTAAGGCTTTGGGCTCGATGGCCCCAATCACGTCCATTCCCCACATTAAAAAGGGCCAAGGCGAACTCATATTGTAGAGCTCCCTCGGAGGGGCGTGGATAGAATTCCCATGAATTTGGAACTGATAACATCTCCTGACGTGGTCCTCACGGTCAGCCTTGAGAGAGAGCCAATAATTCCCTGTTCTGAGGATTTTCTTTACAAGTAGAGGGCCGCTCATGTGTGGGCCACATACTCCCCCATGGATCTCATCCATGAGCCTCTGAGCCTGGTCCTTGTCTAGACCTCTGAGGAGACCTAATCCTGCATCTCTTTTGTAGAGTGCATCCCCGCTCAAGTAGAATTTCATAGCCAGTCGATGGATCTGCCTTCTTTTGGTCGAGCTCGCCTCAGCGGATGTAGATCCATCTTGCAAGTACTCCTTGATATGCTGATATCAAGGGTGTTGGATGGGAGGTAGCTCATCCGATACTTCTCCAATACAATTTTAATAGGATGGAGCCTTTTATTGGGCAAATGTGAGGGTTGGCATATCTTCCTTGTTGTGTATGTTGATCAAGGAGGCCAAGGTTGCTAGTGCATCCGCAAAATCATTCCTATTCTGAGGAATGTGGAGGAAAGATATTTCTTCAAACTCCGAAGCCATCTGTAGAACCTACCGATGGTAAGGTCACAAATGTAGACCTCTGGTGTGATAGATTCATGTGGTTTGTCTGATTACTAACTCAGAATCTCCAAAGACAGTTAGTTGTCTAATACCCATTGATTGGGAAAGTTTTAGCCCTATGATACAACCTTCATACTCAGCTGTATTGTTGGTGTTGGCAAACTACAATTTGACTGCGACGGGATGCTGCTCACTCGTAACGAATACTAGAACTGCTCCAGTCGTAGAACCTTCCATATTTACAGCTCCATCAAAATACATCTTCCATGTTTGGCGTGCATCGTACTGATGGAATTGCTGAATTACCATTACCCCTTCATCGGGGAAGTTTGTTTCCAAGGGTTTAAAATCCCCTGAAGGTGCGGCAGTCAGTTGATCCATAATTCCTTGTCCTTTAATGGACTTTTACGTCACGTAGACGATGTCAAATTGTTGTAGGATCAACTGCCATCTGGACAGTCGGTAGTTCAGCATGGGTTTACTGAACACGTACTTGAGAGGATTCATTCGGGATATGAGATGGGTTGTGTGACCATGGAGGTAATGATATAACCTCATGGAAGCCCATGCTAAAGCATAACAAGTTTTCTCAATCAGAGTGTACTTGTGTTCACTGCTGCTAAATCTTTTGTTGAGGTAGTAGATAGCTCATTCTTGGCCTCTATCATCTTTCTATCCCAGCATGCAGTCCACGGCATTGTCACTTATTGACAGGTACATGAACAGGGGAACATCATCCCTGGGTGGTACCAAAATAGGAGCTTTGACTAGCTGCTCTCTAATTGTAAGGAAGGCCTTCTGGCACTCACCATTCCATTTCATGGAGGAGTTCTTCCTTAACAACTTGAAAATAGGCTCATAGGTTGCTGTGAGTTGGGAGATGAACCTGCTAATGAAGTTGATACTTCCCAAAAATCCCCATATTTCCTTCTATGTCTGAAGAATGGGCATTTTCGTAATGGCCTAGATTTTGGTGGGATCCAGCTCAATCCCCTTGTGGTTGACTAGGAATTCTAGCAACTTACCTGATTTAACGCCAAAGGCGCACTTGGTTGGATGCAACTTCAAGTTATGCCTCGTTCGCACCTATATACAAAGGGTTAGAATTTGTGTAAAAGTTCAGTTTTAAACAAGATATAACAGTGATGTTTTGTAAAAAGAAGTTTTTTAAACCCTTATGCTCAATAGTAATTGAGGCCTTTTATACTTCTATTTTATTATGTGTTCGGCTTGATTGCTTTTATTTTTTGAGATGCGAAACATCTTCGAGAAAATAATGTACAAAGCAGTGCCGAACTCCTTGTGGGCATGAGAGCCATCTAAGGAAATTTAAACATCGTGAATAATTTATAGGCTGCTTACAGCTGAAAATGTCCATCACGGGAAGCGAATCTAGATCTATTAGACTGAATCTGTGATCACATGATTCCTAGACTCACATGATGCTGCAATTTGTATGGAAGCAGTAAGCAGTTATATATATAAAAGCTGTAAATAAATATATACAGATTTGATCAACCACCACGAATCACCTCCATGGGGGATCAGAAATGTAAATATATAAAAGTGATAAATATATATTTAGAGACATGATCAACCACCACGAAGCACCTCTATGGGGGATCAGAAATGTAAATAAAGCAATAAATACGGTCAACCGCCACGAAGTAAACTCCAGGCGGGACTAAATATAAATAAAACATTAAAAGCGATCAACCGCCACGGAGTAAACTCCAGGCGAGACGAAAGGTAAATAAAGTAGTAAAAGGCCATATATATATATATATATATATATATAAGCGATAAACGCACAGGATATATATCGATCCCGGCTCGGTTTATCATTTCAGTGATTTGTCGCTATATATATATATATATATATATATATATATATATATATATATATATATATAAGCAGTAAATGCACCGGATGTTAAATCCAGGCTCAATCAAACAGAGTTTGATAGCAACAACATATATATAAGTATCTATATATATATATATATATATATATATATATATATATATATATATATATATATATATAAAAGCAGTAAACCCTCCGGATGTAAATCCAGGCTCATCGATTAAAGTTCGACAACAGTTTATGTATAAATATATATATATAAGCAAATAAATGTTCCGAACGTGAGACTAGGCTCAATTGAGGAATAACTCGATAATGTTAGTTCAAATATATATATATATATATATATATATATATATATATATAAATATATACATATATATATATATACAAAGGAAAATAAAAGCCACGGACTGAAGTCCGGGTATACACACGCAACACGACTCTCAACGTGAAGAATGGTGTGTGCAAAGATGAATACAAATGCTTTAAAGTGTGTAAGAAGGCTTATAGTGGACTGCCAAAGAAAACTTCAACGACTTTAAATGAATGAACACTCGGCTCCCGCCGGTAAAAATATAACAATATATAAGCTCACAAGTGTTTAAAATGAGAAAGTACTTAGTTTAGGTTATGTACAGAGCAAATTGCACAGTGCTTTCTCGCCATTTTTCTTCTCAAAATGGCTGCCCCAAGCCCTCTATTAATAGAGGGGGGAGTCACAGGTGCACCTGCGGCTGCCTGGGGTGCCCCAAGTTCAGCGGGTTCCTTCGTCTTAAAGTATGTGCACGCGTGTAACGTGATGTTCGCTCGAACTTTTAGAACTTCAATCCAGGCATCTGATCGAGGTGTATAAGACCTTTTATGGTATGTTGTTGTCGAGAGCTATACAATGATATGGGATTAGAGGTTGTACGAAGTCAGGAAGATGGGACCATGTCCTTGGTCTTCAAGCTTCAAATTCTATCCAATGTGTTGTCTTGTGCAGTAGTCACTCAGGATTGTTGCTCTTTGGTTCTTCAAGGACATTATTGTGTATGTATGTATGAATGTTGAGACGACGCAAAGTTGGATTGGGAAGGCAAAATAACGGTTCTGCCCTTCACCGGGGTTATCTCCGGCTTAAGCTGATTTAGCAGTCGTTGCTCAGGGTTATCTCTGAGTTTGGACTATTTCAGGTGTTGACCATCCTCAGTGTTATTTTTGAGATGTGCCTGACTTCTCAGGGTTATCTTTGGACTTGGGAAATGAGTGCCTCGGGGCCATTGCCGAGTGTTTGAAGCTGATTGCAGGGGTTTAAAACAAGCATTTTCGGAGTTATCTCCGGAACTGCAACTGTAACTGTATGCCTCGTGGTTATCTCCGAGATTGAAGCTATCTTTCCTGGTGTTGTTTTCAGGACTGATACTAAGTATCTCGGGGTTATCTCCGAGATAACACGGTATTCTCTGGTGTGATTTCTGGTATTTGGACTGCAGTCCTTGGTATTATCGCTGAGGTTGAAACTGAAACTCCCAGTGTTGTTTTCGAGGTTGAGGTTGAAACTTCCAGTGGTATTTTTGGGACTGAGCTGGATGCCTCAGGGTTATCTTCGAGATGGTAATACTGAATATCCCAAGGTTGTCTTTGGGATTGAACTGAGATGTCTTCCAGGGTTATATCTGAAAGATGATTCTGCCCTCCTACAATGTAAAATGCAGAAAATTTTGAGTGTCTACAACGAGGTTGCTAAAACTTAAACGTAAATACGTTTAACGGATAAGTGTTTATCAACATAGAGTACTAAAGGCTAATCACCTAGAAGTGCTCGTAAGTTACACCAGATACATGGTCTTGGTGTCGGGATGTCCTTTTCATGAATGAAAATGAAATGAGAATGTTCTTGGTCTTTTGACCTACTCAGAATTCTTAAGTTTATGTATATACTTTGGAACTATTTTAAGGGAATAAAAAAGTCCTATTTCAATTATTCATAGTACTTCATAACTATTTGTTCAGTTAGTGAAGATAAATCATATGATTCTTGGTGTTATGATTTTTTTTATATATTATTAGACTTGTTGAGCTAGTTATGCTCACTTCTTGCTTGAACTATATGATTTTAGCTAAGAATGAACGGACCGAGGGTTTCAGTAAGGATATGGGCAAAGCCAAAATGGATAAATAAGTTATCTTGTAATAGACTAGTATATATTTGTATGAACTTATACTATGACCGTGAAGAATATAATGGTTAACAGAACCTGGGAAGGATTTATTATTATTATTATTGTAATAAGAACTCAGCAAATATATTCATTTTTATATAGTTTTCATAGAATGAATGTATAGTTTTTAGTACCGTGTAGCATCATATCTGTGGGTTGAAAGTACCCAGATTTAGGGGCATCATAGGTTGGTATCAAAGCATTAGGTTATAAAACTTAAGGGGGAAGAACCTTAGGCTAACAACCTTGGTAATAGTAGAAGAAGTTGGAAGTAAAGGAAATACAATAGAGTTCTTAAGTATGTATTGAGGAAACTCATTACCGTAATATTTAAAAGATGGAAATTAACCTTAAATAAATTAAATATGATTTTCTGCTTATATTATTGTTTATTACGTATTAATCAACATGTTTTGTGTTATTGTAGATGTCAATCGATAGCGCTATGTATAGGGATATACATGTGCTGAGTGAGGAGTCAGTTAACAAGCTAGTACCAGTACCAATGCTAGTGGCGAAGGTACCAATGTTGAATATAGAGGAGCTAGAGCCAGAGGAGGAAGATATATCAGAGGATTATGAGGAATTTGGTGTCAACATCATATTTTGATGTGGTGGCCAATGAGGATGAGGATATGGAGGTGGCATCATTCAATACAGTGATACATGCACTAGAGTCAACACCACTAGAGGCAGTGGGGGCATTGTATATGGCGGTGATTGATCGGAATGTGCAACTGTGCACTGATGTGCAGAACCTGAGGGAGGAGGTTAGTGACCTCTACGAGGCAAAAGAGTCTGCAGAAGCAGATTTTAACATAGAGCATGATGAGAAGGTGCTCTTGAAGAATAAGGTGAGGGATTATACGAACGAGGCCATTGAGCTTCGCAGAGAACTGGGAGAAAAGTACTAGAAGATAGCACAAATGTCTTACATCCATAAAAATACTCATGAGGATTTCAAGCTGAAGATTGCTTATTATTCGATTGAGTCAAGCCAAACTCGTCACACTATCAATCGGGATATTATGGCGATTCTTACGAATGAGAAGCACGGGAATGCCGTTAGGTGGTGCTTGTAGTAGATAGAGGAAGTATAGATATGTAAATATTTTATGTATCTGTGTAGTGACGTAAAACCCTCTTTTGTTTACTAGTGTAGTCTTTTTATAAATCCCAACTTTTGGAAGTCAATCGCGGGATAGAAATGTAATAGCCTTGGCTATGGAACCAATGTATAAATAGTTTTAACTATGAAGAAGCATATTAAAATGACAAGGTTTTTATTAAATGTGCTTGATGTCAGTATATGTTATTATTTGATGAATAATAACCAAGTAAAAGAAAGGAATAAATAATAACAAAACTTTATTTATTTAAACAGAAATATGTCACCAAGAAGGAGACAACGTACTTAGGTAGCTGGATCCCGTAATGAGAATAATCAAGAGGGTCAGAATAACGCTATGCAAGAGTTCGTTAATTTATTAATGATTGCATTTAACCAAGATGGGGATAGACCACAAGTGGTCCCTAGGGTAGCTCGAATGACTACCTTTAAGAAATTTAAGAGTGTGGGTCCCCTAGAGTTCAAGTGAACTATGGACCCTATCGACGCCCAGATATGGGTGAAAGAAATTGAGAAGGCATTTGTAATTGCAAACATCGGGGAGGCGCAAATGACTTCTTTTGCGACCTATATGATGAAGGGTGAAGCCAACTTCTGGTGAGAGGCAGAGTGGAGTTAGAGCAGGTGCGGTTACGTGGGAATAGTTTAAGAAGGTCTTCCTCGAGAACTTCTTTCTTACGAGTATGCGTGGGTAGGATGGAGATTAAGTTCCTAGAACTTAAGTAGGGGGACATGACGGTTCCCAAATACGCAGCCAAGTTAAATGAACTGCGTGAGATTTACTCCACATCAAGTGGACACTGATGAGAGGAATGCTCGTAGGTTAGAACAGGTGTGACACCCCCAAATCTGAGTACTTGAAACTCGTATTTGGTGCTCCCCGATAACATTCATTCAAACTACTTAATATATTAATTAAGCAAAAGTATTATATCAAAGTTATCTACCTCCCCAGATTCGAGAACATTTAAGTCATACATTACATGATAATAAGTAACTTATCATAAATACAGTTATTACAAGTAACATTATATAACCTAGTTCTTTAGCTTTCCCTTCCCTTTGTCCTTTCCGAAACCTTTCGGTCGATCTAGCTTAGCTGAAAATATTTAAATTTAAAGCAAGAATGAGCTTTTAATTGCCCAGCAAGTAATAGCAAATAATAAATATTAGCTGAAAGATAAAAAATATTTTCTTTAAACTATACTTCTACAACGAGGCAATAGTTGCGAAGTAAACTGAAACAATTCTAAACAACATATCCCATAATTTACATTTTTTAAACTACGTACTGACTATAAATGCTGAGCAGTCGACAGACTATGAACTTTTATTTTCAATTTTTGAAAAGGTTATATAGAAATTCATCCGCAAACCGTCATGACTTACGAGCACGGAGGGTGATCAGCCCGATATGCCTTGCATTGATCAACACTACATGTTAGAACAATATTTTCGTTCATCATATCCGCCTTTTGCGCACAAAAGTTTCCCATGATCAAGATGTTCATATTCAATCTAGAATCCGAACCAAAACATTTCAGTCGGACAACAATAACGTTCTATCATTTTCAACGATACATTTTAATCTATGTCTAGCCGAGTCAAATAGCTTAGACGACTTTTAATTAATGTATACATACCGAAAATCAATAAGTATGTATCAACAAGTGTTCAAATATAACCATTATCCAAGTGAGGACACTTGTATAACCAAACTTAGCTATTATCGAACATAATATAACTTGATCAATAAAAGCAGAGTTAAGAAACTTGTACAACAGGAATATAATTCAGTATTTTACTTACACATGTTCATTGCATAAAGGACTTGCAAAGATTAAGATAATTGCATAGTTATAGATCTCTTACATAAAGTAAATGCATAGAGTAGGGATACTTGTCTAATCTGCTGCTCAAAGCTACACAACTTAGTTCTATCTTTTATACAAAGACCTATCATTAATAAGATTATTTGTTTAATTAGAATAATACATCGTAACACATAGTACAACTATTTTCAGTCATCACATAACTTAAGCACATTGTCACATATTTATATCAGACATTAGAACATAAACAACCACTTATCAAGCTAAACTATATGAGTCCAGATTATTGAGTTTATCAGATAATTATCGAGTTTATATTCAATTAAAAATCTATTGTGTAGCTTTAATATTATTTTAGATAATTGAAATATCAGTCATATTATTTTTCAGTGGCTTATAATAATTTTCAAATAATTATTATCATTTATCATGATTTGTCAAACATTGAAATCATTTTTAAATAATTTAAATATTGAATAATCTTATTATCATTAATATTTAAATAATATTAAAATATTAATGAAAAGCCTTGCCAAAATATTAAAGTTATTTATAATAACTCAAATATTTTTAAAACATTAATATTACCCTTAAATGATTTTTAAAACATTTAAAATTATTTTTAAATAATTACCATTAATATTTAAATATTAATGTATTTTTCATCAAAATATTAAAAGTCATTTATTATAACTTAAAATATTTTTGTAACATTTATATCCTTTTTAAATGATTTTTAAATCAATAAAACTATTTTTAAACTATTTATCTAATATAATTATTAAATAAATCTAATATCATTAATATTAAATTATTAATGAAATTTACCTTTAAAATTTTAAGAGTCATTTTTTATAACTTAAAATATTTTTAAACACTTTATTATTTAAAATAATTTTTAATATAATAAAATCATTTTTAACCAATTTATTTAATACATTTATTAAATAAATTTAATATCATTAATATTCAAATAAATAATAATATTAATAAAAAATATGTCAAATTATCAAAAATTAATTTTTATAACTTAAAATAATTTTTAAAACTAATTTTGGAATTTTTAGAAATTAATTTCTATTTTTAATGATTTTTAGAAATTAATATAATTAATTTTAATAAAACTGTCGCTAAAGCCTTTAGTGATAGAAACTGTCACTATTGGTGTTCTTGAGCTTCAAGAACATTCATAGTCAATTCCTTGGTGTCAACTTTGACCAACCACAATTCACTATCCATGTTATTTCTGGGCTAGCTAAGGCATTGTTCATGTAGTATTGATGTAATACTACATGTATCAACAATAAACAAGGTCATATAATCCCAGATGCAAGATCTAAAGGCTCAAACTATCTGTCAGACTTGTTCTTAGTTTTTTGGGTTACCCAGAAACCTAGACAGTCTTAAGTGGTCACTTTTGGCTCACTTAATCATGGGTTCTAGCTATTGATTTAGTGTTTTAATGCTTCAATATTGTAATCCACATGTCAAAGAACAGATCTACTATAATAGGTTAGCTTAACTACATCACCAACTCAAGATCTGAGCCGGTCAAACCCTGTCAGAATCCGTGTTCTTGAGTTTTCTGGAATTTCCAGAAAACACAAATTGTGTTCGGTCAAGCCACTTTGACTGTCCACTACTTTCATCACATAACACAAGAGAGATCTGGACTTAGCAAAAGACTGTCAAACCCATATGGGTAAATTTTGGGTTACCCAGAAACATAAAGTCATAGCCGGTCAACCCACTTTGGCCATCAATAACTTGTAATCTATACATGGTATGACCACGATTCCACTTCTAGATCACTCTCCTCACAACATACTACAAGTCCAATACATCAAACAAGTAAAATCATAAAAAGATCTAGATCTATGGCCTCTGACATTCGGTTGTCATGCTATAAATCTAGGGTTTTTGACAGTTTTGAAAACTTGATTTTCGAGCACTTTGATGTTATGGACCTATGATATAACATCATTGATCACTAAATAACATTTAATAACACATGATTAAACACAAAAACACAACATCTAACTTAGCATACAAGATTAAATTTTTGGTTAGGGTTTTTATCTCACTTTGATCAATTTTGGATCTTGGCTTTTTTAACTGATATTGGGGTGCTAGGGGCTTGATTAGGGACTGATTCACTAAATAATTTCGTGGCCTTGGTGTGAGAGAGTTTTGGTTAGGTGTTGGTTTTCAAATGAGGCTTTCTTTAGAATTTTCTCTCTCTTTAATCCCTTAAGTTTGATGCAATGAATCTATGATATGCAAGGTAGCACCAAATATCATATTTTGGTGAGATTTTTGGCACATGTGATATCTTAGAGTTAGTGAACCACCAATATATGGCAAGATTCACACACTTTCTCATTAAAGAAATACAAATGGCATTTTGGTCTTTTAGCTCACAATTTTAATAGCATTCTAGTATTTTAACCAACCCTTAGGTTTTAACCCTTAGGTTTTACAAATTAAATTTTAAGATTTTCTAATTAGGGTTTAAAATGGAAAATTAAGCTTTCTAAATTAGAAATTAGGGTTTCCTAATTATATTTGGGTTTCCTAATTATATTAGGGCTTGAAAATTAGGATTAAGGTTTCCTAATTAACATTGAAATTTCTAAATTGACAATTAGCTTTTTCCTATTTGAACACTAGGGTTTCTAACTTAACAATTAGGGTTTCTAACTAATCGTTAGGGTTTCCCTAATTAGGTTCACATAAGCACAATTACTTATCAATCTTAAATTTCTTTTTGAATTTCTGATTAGGGTTTAGCAATTTAATAGTAGGGTTTTCTAATGCTACGCTAAAACTGATAAACAATTAACCTTATACACATACAGTACATACTTATAATACTAAAATATAATTAATATTGTATTAATATTCAAATCCTTATTCAAAATCCAAAATTAGGGTTTTGAACAATATCTGTCTTTACTTTCACTCTTAGTCAACTTATAAAAATTAAATTGACTTACCTGTTAAATCCATATCGCATATATTTTAAAATATTATTACTGACACCAATATTCATAATAATTAATAAAAAAATTATTTGTAAGAATATAGATATAATTGTTTGAAAATTCCCAGTCTTTACAGCAGGGACTGAAGCCTTAGCTCGATAGCAAGATTTTTGTGTTCCAGAGCTCTTCGTTCGGAACAATCCTGGAGAAGGCAGTAATTGCCGAGGGTGGTAGTGAGGCTTTAAGCTAATTCCACATAGAGAAGAAGAATGAGAATAAAGGAGATGGAGTAACCAAGATTGAGGGAGCTAGTGGCAGCGGAAGTACGCCCAAGAGGAAGGGTTTTAACTTTGGAAATACTAGAGCAAAATAAGGGGATCCTATGCGTAGGATCGAAGCATTTAAGACATACGGGAAGGCTCGTCTAGGATTTTGTCTCAATAAGAAATCAGTGTCCTATAATTATGGGTAAGAGGGTCATATTTCAGCCAATTATCCTAACCCTAAGAAGAATCAAGGGTGTTTCATGTGTGGGTCGATGGAGCACATGGCGAGGAATTTCCCGAAGAAATGGTCGGAGGATAATAAGGGTACTAATAGTGGTAAGCTAGCCATTATTGGACCACCACCACTGGGTAAACCTACGGCCCGTACTTTTATTTTGACAGTCCAAGATGCAATTGCATCAGCGAAAGTAGTGGCAGGTATTATCCTGGTCAATGAAATAAATGCTTATGTGTTGTTTGATTCGGGTGCTACTTGTTTTTTTATATTATGTGAATATGCTAAACGATTAGGATTACGCCTAGAAAAGTTAGAAATACCTTTAAACATTAAGGTAACAAACGAAGAAATAATTCACGTTGAAGAAATTTATAGGAATTGTTGCGTAGATATTATGGGTAACAAATTGTCGGTAGATCTTAAACCGCTAAGGTTGGGAGAATTTGATATAATTCTCAAGATGGATTGGTTGTTTAACCATGGAGAGATAATAGATTGTCAAAGGAAAGTGTGAACCTTCGAATTTCTAAGAAACCCAAGGTAGTGTTCTACGGTAGTAAATCACAGGACGCTCTTGTTGTCTAACTGTGACACAAGCTAGGAAATTATTGAAGAAGGGGTGTGTAGGATATTTGTGTCGTGTTGTTGATACCCAGAGAGTGGGAGCATCATTGGAATAGATACCTATAATGAAAATATTTACGGATGTATTTTCAGATGAGTTACCAAGTCTTCCGCCGGATAGGGAGGTAGAATTTGAAATCGATGTGGTACCAGAAGCGGCACCAGTTTCTAGGGCACCATATCGTATGGAGCCGGTAGAAATGAAGTAACTAATTATTCAACTGCAATAATGATTAGACAGGAAGTACATTCAACTGAGTGTTTCTCCATGGGGAGCACCGATATTGTTTATAATAAAGAAGGATGGATCGTTACGACTTTCTATCGACTATCGTGAGTTGAACAAGTTAACGATTAAGAATAAATACCCATTACCTAGGATTGATTATCTATTTGATCAGTTGAAAGGGGAAAAGTATTTTTCTAAGATAGATTTGCGTACGGGGTATCATCAACTGAAAGTGAGGAAGGAGGATGTACCTAAGACAACATTCAGGACTCGTTATGGTCATTACGAGTTTCTGGTTATGTTGTTTGGGTTGACAAATGCACCAGCAGCATTTATGGATATGATGAACAAAGTGTTCAAGCAATACTTGGACAAGTTCGTTGTAGTGTTCATTAATGATATTCGAGTCTATTCTAAAATGCCAAAAGATCACGTTGAACATTTAAGGTTAGTGTTGGAAACACTACAAAAGGAAAAGTTGTATGCGAAATTCACCAAGTTTGAATTTTGGCTTGAAAAAGTCCATTTTTAGGACACGTCATAGACAAAGATGGGATTTCATTGGATCTAGCAAAGGTGGAAGCAATTGTTAATTGGGAACAGCCAAAAACACAAACCGAGGTGCGGAGTTTCCTAGGGTTAGTGGGATACTATCGAAGGTTCATCTAGAACTTTTCTAAGATAGCTACTTCGTTGACAAATTTGACAAGAAAGACTGTGAAATATGTGTGGACTGAGAAATGTGAGAGTAGTTTTAAATAACTGAAAAAGAGGTTAAGTGAAGCACCAGTATTATCTTTACCAGATGATACAGGGAATTTTGTAGTTTATAACGATGCTTTGCATAGAGGACTGGGTTGTGTGCTCATGCAGAATGGCAAGGTCATTGTGTATGCATTACGACAGTTAAAGGATTATGAGAAAGGTTATCCTACTCATGATTTGAAATTGGCAGTGATAGTTTTTACCATAAAAATTTAGAGGCACTACCTATATGGGGAGAAGTGTGAGATATATACTAACCATAAAAGTCTGAACTATATCTTCATGCAGAAGGAGTTGAATATGAGGCACAAAAGGTTATTAGAGTTGATAAAAGATTACGATTGGGATATCTTATATCATCCAGGGAAGGCGAATGTTATGGTCGATGCCTTAAGTAGGAAAGGTCGGGAGAAGCAATCAATGTTAACGGCTCAAAATGAGTTAATGGCAGATGTAACGACCCCAAAATAGGTTCATTCCACCCAACTCATTCTGAGTCGTCAAATGCATGGTACAGAAAACAACTACAACTTTATTACAACAATTGTCGTGCAAAATACAACAACACATATGCTGTGAGTTTGGATACAAATATATACCAAATGTGACTCATGTTCCAACCGTGGACATCACCTCACAATAACACCTTACATAAAGGTATAGTCAAAAACTGTTTTAGAAATTAGAATCTTTGGAAAGTGCTCAAGAAAACCTTCGTACATGGGAGGCCACGCGTCTAGGTTATGATAGATATCATATGGCCACAGAATTATCCTTGGTTGACCCAATAGACCCCAAAGAAAAACGAGAAGATTACTATCATATTCTTCCCAATAGTGAGTCTTCTCTTGACTTATCATTATCTCCACTGTCTCTAATTGAGAATTATACTTCAAACAAACACCAAGATTATATAGGTAGTGCCCATAGATATACTCAGCAAGTGGATGAGCACAACCCTGTCTTATGATGACACGAGGTTGTATGTCATTAGACATCTTGTATGATAGTAACAAAACACCCTTCCAACGTTGGGTTCGCCTCACCCTATTTTCTTCACCAAATATAACTACTAAATGATGACCACCGTTCTATTCCCTTGTTACCCCCGCTCGACCCAGCTACACTCTTATTACCTGAAAGGAATTGTGAAGCAAAAGGGTGAGCACAACTAGCTCAGTAAAGAATATCATGACTAAAGATAATTAAATTATCAATAGCCTTCATCAATAATAAATCAGAGATTTAGAACATATGGTAAATGATAAAAATTTCAACCATAGTTGCAGCGGAACGAGCAATCCATTAGAAGAGTCAAATAGACTATAAAGTCTATTATCTTCTCCATGTTAAAAATCCACCAACAATGTTTTATCCATGTAACATCACTCAACAGTTCCTTTCCACAATCATATGAATAACTCATAATCATAATTGTGACTATAAATTTTTCTTCGCACCCAGGACGAAGAATATTTTCATCACCTGTCTTTACCTGAAACATCAAAGATCATGGTTATACCAAATCACAGTTCCTGTTTATAATCATACTAACAAATTCATCTTTGCACTACGGGCCAAAGATATTCATCAACAAACCATCTTTGCACTACGGGCCAAAGATATTCAACAACAGTTCATCTTTGCACTACAGGCCAAAGATATTCATCAACAGGCCATCTTTGCACTACATGCCAAAGATATTCATCAACAATTCATATTTGCACTACAGGCCAAATATATTCATATCTCAAAGAAATATATAATCATTTCAGAATTTATATAAACAATAATTATAACCATGTTGATCAATTCACCTTTGCACTTAAGCTTAAGATATTCAATTATAAATTCAATGGTCATGATCATACCAGTCACAATTCAACTTTGCACTACAGGCCAAAGAGAATCCTAGTCATGATCATACCAATAATCTACCCATCTTTACACTCCAGTGAAAGAAAATTTTAACATCAGGGTTATAAAAATATTATATATGGTGATAAAAATAATATGATCAACATATAGTTTTAATCTCAAGAGTAATATTCGTAACTCATGAATAGTAACCCCGACACAAAAGATAGAAATTCTACAATAAAATTCATACCAATATTTCGGTATAATGATATTGAAAGAATAATATTACTTAAATTTATAAACAATTTATTTTAATTGTTTACACTTTACTAATTAATGCATTTAATCATCATAAAATGCCAACTCTTACAATTTCATCATCAATAACCAAAACCCTCATCAAAAATCTGCATATACCTCATATAGGATTCTCAAGCCATAAAATCCTATTTTCCAATTTTCTTTCTTCACAAAACATATTTAATTCATTTACTCATAACTAGACCATTTTCATGAAAAATACCAAATCAGTTCCAAAAATATTTCTTTTCTGGGATTTAGCATAATATAGTCCCATAGTGAACATATATTTTTCTCAGAATTTTTAAAAGTCATTTACTATTTTTCATATGGCCAAAATAGCCGAATATTTAGACATTTATCAAAAATTGTACTTTTGTCTAAAAATTCTGAAATTTACAGAGTATACTTCTATCATATACATGTACTCCCAATAAAAATTTTATCAATTTTGGAGTTAACCACAAGGAATTATAAGCGGTTACTTTTAAAATAGTCTTTTCCCATAAAATTCATAACTCTCAATCTATACATCCAAAAATCACCATTTTTGGACACAATCAATAAAACTCATCAAAATATCATTTCAAATTTTTCCATAATTTTTGAAGATCAGAAAAATTACAAAACTGAAAATCATAACAACCCTTAAAATCCATTACTATCCCTTACTATCCCTTACCTCAAAAGAGCAGTACTTCTGACTGGATATCGGATATGATGCTGAAGGAAACTTGCACTGATGAATAGCAACTCACCAAGTATCTAAAAACTCACAAAATATGCTTCATAATATAGAGAGAGAAAGAGAGAAAGCTTATGTTTCTGGTGTGATTTTCAATTCTAACTTAGCCCTCTATTTATAGGAAAATTTTGGTAGGTTTGACCTGCAACCTGATGGCTTTACCTGCTACTATTCCCACCCACCACATTTGAAATATAATTCAGCACATTTCTTCACCAACCACAAGTGGGGCCCACCAATTCTAGAATTTTCTACCAAAATGATAAACTCCAAAAATTTAACAATTTCTGAACCAGTCATCTCGTAAAATTCATAATAAATCATACGTTCATTTTTAACGGTTCAAAATTTGTGGACATATACTCAACTTATATATGTATAACATATCCAAAAATTACCACGATCCAACGGTCGAATTAAAAATTATAACCCCCGCAAAATATCTCAAAAACTCTGATTTTTAATACCTCCATTCCGACAAAAATACTGATAAAAACCTCAACATTAACTCCTTCATTTTTAACCACAAAAATATATTCCTCATTTATATCCACATAAAATAAATATTTCCTTATCATATGAATCAATAATTAATTATTCACAAATAATATTACAGAATCACATTTATGACAACCAGGCCGTTCCCAGGAAAGAGGGGGCTTTCCAATAAGGATTTCTCCTTACTGGCGCGCAATTAGATGACCAAACCTCTCCTTAGACAGAACTTTCTAGACATTGCCAATAATGTTATCTAATAATATTATTCAAATAATATGAATTATTGATCTGATAAAAGAAAATACTGTGCAGCAACAATTATTGAAACAACAATAATATAAAATATCAACGCAGCAATTATTGAATCAATAAAATAAAATATTGAACAGTAATTACTGTAACAATTATTGAGTAGTGCCTTCTTACGTAAGAATCAATAATTTTAAAAATACTGTGCAATACCGTGTGCTACTGTGCAATAACGCGTATTACTGTATTTTAACCACCGGGTATTCCAACAGTGTTAACGGTAACAACTACGCCGTTATTTGTAAAAACTCAAATTTGTCGTTTTCTTCACCCGACAGTTATTCTGTTATGGGGCCCACAAATGGCTGCGCCGTCGTACGAATATTCCCCGACAGAAAGAATATTCCACGACCAAACGAATATTCCCCGACAACAATGATTATTTTATAACCACTTGCTTATTTTGAAAAAAAAATCATATTTCACTCATAACTTTAAACTTTTATCAATTTAACCATTTACTGAATAGTAATTATAAGAAAAATTGAATACTTTTATTTCATAAAATTCGGGGTCTTACAATCTCCCCTCCTTATGAAATTTCGTCCCCGAAATTTACGTACCTGGTATTTCAAAAGTTGAGAATACCTTGCTTTCATTTCAGATTCCATCTTCCCTGTCATCATGATTTCTCCATTGCTCATCTCCTGTTTTTCAAATATCATTCTAAATACAGCTTCAAAACAAGGGTTAATTGAACAAATTAACATATCACATAATATCCCGATATTATGACTGACCAACAAATAAGCTTAGGTAGGACACACTAGCGAAGGATTTACTCATCTCTCCCCTCCTAGTTATATTCCCCGATCTCTGCCAGAGATCATATCCCTAAGCTCTGATACCAAATGTAACGACCCCAAAATAGGTTCATTCCACCCAACCCATTCTGAGTCGTCAAATACATGGTACAGAAAACAACTACAACTTTATTACAACAATTGTCGTGCAAAATACAACAACACATATGCTGTGAGTTTGGATACAAATATATACCAAATGTGACTCATGTTCCAACCGTGGACATCACCTCACAATAACACCTTACATAAAGGTATAGTCAAAAACTGTTTTAGAAATTAGAATCTTTGGAAAGTGCTCAAGAAAACCTTCGTACATGGGAGGCCACGCGTCTAGGTTATGATAGATATCATATGGCCACAGAATTATCCTTGGTTGACCCAATAGACCCCAAAGAAAAACGAGAAGATTACTATCATATTCTTCCCAATGGTGAGTCTTCTCTTGACTTATCATTATCTCCACTGTCTCTAATTGAGAATTATACTTCAAACAAACACCAAGATTATATAGGTAGTGCCCATAGATATACTCAGCAAGTGGATGAGCACAACCCTGTCTTATGATGACACGAGGTTGTATGTCATTAGACATCTTGTATGATAGTGACAAAACACCCTTCCAACGTTGGGTTCGCCTCACCCTATTTTCTTCACCAAATATAACTACTAAATGATGACCACCGTTCTATTCCCTTGTTACCCCCGCTCGACCCAGCTACACTCTTATTACCTGAAAGGAATTGTGAAGCAAAAGGGTGAGCACAACTAGCTCAGTAAAGAATATCATGACTAAAGATAATTAAATTATCAATAGCCTTCATCAATAATAAATCAGAGATTTAGAACATATGGTAAATGATAAAAATTTCAACCATAGTTGCAGCGGAACGAGCAATCCATTAGAAGAGTCAAATAGACTATAAAGTCTATTATCTTCTCCATGTTAAAAATCCACCAACAATGTTTTATCCATGTAACATCACTCAACAGTTCCTTTCCACAATCATATGAATAACTCATAATCATAATTGTGACTATAAATTTTTCTTCGCACCCAGGACGAAGAATATTTTCATCACCTGTCTTTACCTGAAACATCAAAGATCATGGTTATACCAAATCACAGTTCCTGTTTATAATCATACTAACAAATTCATCTTTGCACTACGGGCCAAAGATATTCATCAACAAACCATCTTTGCACTACGGGCCAAAGATATTCAACAACAGTTCATCTTTGCACTACAGGCCAAAGATATTCATCAACAGGCCATCTTTGCACTACATGCCAAAGATATTCATCAACAATTCATATTTGCACTACAGGCCAAATATATTCATATCTCAAAGAAATATATAATCATTTCAGAATTTATATAAACAATAATTATAACCATGTTGATCAATTCACCTTTGCACTTAAGCTTAAGATATTCAATTATAAATTCAATGGTCATGATCATACCAGTCACAATTCAACTTTGCACTACAGGCCAAAGAGAACCCTAGTCATGATCATACCAATAATCTACCCATCTTTACACTCCAGTGAAAGAGAATTTCAACATCAGGGTTATAAAAATATTATATATGATGATAAAAATAATATGATCAACATATAGTTTTAATCTCAAGAGTAATATTCGTAACTCATGAATAGTAACCCCGACACAAAAGATAGAAATTCTACAATAAAATTCATACCAATATTTCGGTATAATGATATTGAAAGAATAACATTACTTAAATTTATAAACAATTTATTTTAATTGTTTACACTTTACTAATTAATGCATTTAATCATCATAAAATGCCAACTCTTACAATTTCATCATCAATAACCAAAACCCTCATCAAAAATCTGCATATACCTCATATAGGATTCTCAAGCCATAAAATCCTATTTTTCAATTTTCTTTCTTCACAAAACATATTTAATTCATTTACTCATAACTAGACCATTTTCATGAAAAATACCAAATCAGTTCCAAAAATATTTCTTTTCTGGGATTTAGCATAATATAGTCCCATAGTGAACATATATTTTTCTCAGAATTTTTAAAAGTCATTTACTATTTTTTATATGGCCAAAATAGCCGAATATTTAGACATTTATCAAAAATTGTACTTTTGTCTAAAAATTCTGAAATTTACAGAGTATACTTCTATCATATACATGTACTCCCAATAAAAATTTCATCAATTTTGGAGTTAACCACAAGGAATTATAAGCGGTTACTTTTAAAATAGTCTTTTCTCATAAAATTCATAACTCTTAATCTATACATCCAAAAATCACCATTTTTGGACACAATCAATAAAACTCATCAAAATATCATTTCAAATTTTTCCATAATTTTTGAAGATCAGAAAAATTACAAAACTAAAAATCATAACAACCCTTAAAATCCATTACTATCCCTTACTATCCCTTACCTCAAAAGAGCAGTACTTCTGACTGGATATCGGATATGATGCTGAAGGAAACTTGCACTGATGAATAGCAACTCACCAAGTATCTAAAAACTCACAAAATATGCTTCATAATATAGAGAGAGAAAGAGAGAAAGCTTATGTTTCTGGTGTGATTTTCAATTCTAACTTAGCCCTCTATTTATAGGAAAATTTTGGTAGGTTTGACCTGCAACCTGATGGCTTTACCTGCTACTATTCCCACCCACCACATTTGAAATATAATTCAGCACATTTCTTCACCAACCACAAGTGGGGCCCACCAATTCTAGAATTTTCTACCAAAATGATAAACTCCAAAAATTTAACAATTTCTGAACCAGTCATCTCGTAAAATTCATAATAAATCATACGTTCATTTTTAACGGTTCAAAATTTGTGGACATATACTCAACTTATATATGTATAACATATCCAAAAATTACCACGATCCAACGGTCGGATTAAAAATTATAACCCCCGCAAAATATCTCAAAAACCCTAATTTTTAATACCTCCATTCCGACAAAAATACTGATAAAAACCTCAACATTAACTCCTTTATTTTTAACCACAAAAATATATTCCTCATTTATATCCACATAAAATAAATATTTCCTTATCATATGAATCAATAATTAATTATTCACAAATAATATTACAGAATCACATTTAGGACAACCAGGCCGTTCCCAGGAAAGAGGGGGCTTTCCAATAAGGATTTCTCCTTACTGGCGCGCAATTAGATGACCAAACCTCTCCTTAGACAGAACTTTCTAGACATTGCCAATAATGTTATCTAATAATATTATTCAAATAATATGAATTATTGATCTGATAAAAGAAAATACTGTGCATCAACAATTATTAAAACAAAAATAATATAAAATATCAACGCAGCAATTATTGAATCAATAAAATAAAATATTGAACAGTAATTACTGTAACAATTATTGAGTAGTGCCTTCTTACGTAAGAATCAATAATTTTAAAAATACTGTGCAATACCGTGTGCTACTGTGCAATAACGCGTATTACTGTATTTTAACCACCGGGTATTCCAACAGTGTTAACGGTAACAACTACGCCGTTATTTGTAAAAACTCAAATTTGTCGTTTTCTTCACCCGACAGTTATTCTGTTATGGGGCCCACAAATGGCTGCGCCGTCATACGAATATTCCCCGACAGAAAGAATATTTCACGACCAAACGAATATTCCCCGACAACAATGATTATTTTATAACCACTTGCTTATTTTGAAAAAAAATCATATTTCACTCATAACTTTAAACTTTTATCAATTTAACCATTTACTGAATAGTAATTATAAGAAAAATTGAATACTTTTATTTCATAAAATTCGGGGTCTTACAGCAGAGCTCACACGTATAGAGATAAAAGCTAGGTTGTCGAATGAATCGGTAGAGAAGTTATTTACGATGGAGACTCAATCAATAATTGTTGAACGGGTGAAGAAAGTTCAACACAAGGACAAGGAGTGCGAGCTAATGAAGAAGAGAATTGAAGATGGAGAGAAGACTAAGTATAGCCTTGACAAGGAGGAATTATTACGTTTTAAAGGAAGAATTTGGGTTTTGTGTAATGCGGAATTAAAAGAAGAGATAATGGAAGAGGCCCATAGTTTGAGGTACTTGATACATCTGGTTAGCACCAAGATGTATCAAAACCTTCGACAAAACTTTTGGTGGCTAAACATGAAGAGGAAAATAGCAGAATATGTTAGAAGGTGCTTAACTTATCAGAAAGTTAAGGCCGAACACCAACGACCGAGTGGATTATTACAATCACTAGATATTCCAAAGTAGAAATGGTAGCATATCACGATGGACTTTGTGGTGGAACTTCCAATGTTGTAGAAGGGATACGACGCTATTTGGGTAATAATGGATCATTTAACAAAGTTGGCTCACTTTTTGCCAGAGTTAGGTATAACCTAGAGCAATTAGCTAAACTTTATGTCAAGGGAGTCATTTCAAGACATGGGGTACCCGTTTCGATTGTGTCAGATCGTGATACACGATACACATTGAATTTTTGGAGGAGTTTGCAAGAACAGATGGGAACGCAGTAGAGGTTGAATACAACATATCATCCTCAGACTGACACTCAAAGTGAATGGACAATTCAGAAGCTAGAAGATATGTTAAGATCTTGAGTTATGGATTTCAAGGGGAGTTGGGACGAACATCTACCTTTAGTTGAGTTCGCTTACAATAATAGTTTTCACGCTAGTATAGGAAGGCCACCTTACGAAGCATTATATGGGAGGAAGTGCAGAACACCACTGTCCTGGGATGAAGTAAATGAACGTCGAATGTTGGGACCTGAAATGGTAGCAGCTCAAGACAAACAAGAGAAGTATGCGGATCCTCACCGTGAAAAGAGGGAGTTTGAAGTTGATTCGTATGTTTTTCTGAAGGTGTAGCCCTGGAAAGGGAAGATACACTTTGGTAAGAAAGGGAAGTTGAGTCTGAGGTTTATAGGACCTTTTGATATCTTAAGGTAAGTAGGAGAGGTAGCTTATGAAATAACTTTACCTCCAGAGTTGAAACATATACATAATGTATTTTACGTGTCAGTATTGCGTCCTTATAAACTGGATTATAAGCACATAATAGAATATGAACCTATTTAGGTAGAAAAAGTATTAACGTATGAAGAACTTCCAATTCAGATTATTTATAGGAAGGAACAAGTCTTAATGAATAAGATAATGCATTCGGTGAAGGTAGTATGGAGGAACTACAATGTCGAAGAAGCAACGTTGGAACTCAAGAGTAAAATGAAGGAAAATTTTCCCCATTTGTTTACTTAATTGTGTCGAGACTTTGGGGACAAAATCCTTATAAGGGGGAAGAATGTAACGCCCGAGAAAAATTAAATTATTATGTGAATTAAATTTTATTTGACTAAATGAATTTAACTGTTTATTAAAGTGAGTAAGCTATTTAAAGGTCATTCTATGACCTAGAATGTACGAATGTGGTTATGATTCTAGTTGTGTTATAGAATTAAATGATTTGAGTTCCAAAACGAAAACAAAAGTTTTTCGTGAAATTTCTAAAAAATTACTATTCAATCGTTTCTGCTCGGGAATTATTTTTGAATTTATGAGAAACGCGTGATGATAGAATTCTAAGACGAGATGGAATATCCAATAATATTTCAGTTATGGCAAACAAAATTTTTGCCTGCTGACTTAAAACCCTAAGGGTTAGGGAATTGAAATCTGAGAAAAGAAATGATTAAGTGTAATAAGAATTGTTATTATACGTGAAGAATACGAGTATAGTATTAGGTATTGTACGAGTATAATACGAAGACTAATACTATACATAATACGAATATCATACGAAGTATATACAAAGAGAATACGAGAATAATACGATAAGAATACAAATAAGTCTTAATGGACTTTAGCTATTGGAGCTAAAATTTGTCAAGCCTAATTGGACAATGAATGAGGCCCAAAGATGAATTACATCAAGGCCTAATGATAAGCTAAATTAAGCCCAAAGTTAGGCAAAATATTAAATAAATTCTAAGCCCGAACTAAGAACCGAACTTGTGGGTCGAACCCATGGGTCAACGGGTTGGTAAATATGTTGGGGTAATCCATGAGGGCCCCACACCCCCATAGATCCGGCCACTTGGTGGCCAAGTAAGTTGGGTAGCTTCCTTTGGAAGCTTTAGAGAAGCGGTGTGAATAGTAAGGAGGTGACCAAATGACCAAATTGCCCTTGCTTATAAATTCTGTAAATAAGCTAGCCTTGGTTCATTTGTTTGTTTGCAAACATTGACCACTCATATATTGAGAGAGAGAGAGAGAAGCATTAACAAGTGATAAAAGAGGAAACGAAGCAAACTAAGCAAGCTTTAAGTAAGAACGAGAATAACGCCAAGGTAAAAACACGAAAACTTAGACTTTCGATTATTTTTATTAAGTTTTTATAAGAGAATATTAATTGGTGGAGCATGTCTCTTCTGGAGGAATAAGGATGGCTATTAGTGAATAAAAACGTTAATAAGTCATGCCTAAGTGAGAATCATAATCGACTAATTAAGCATTAATCGAAGAAAACCATCAAAACATAGGAATTGTTGTTAATGGACAAATTGAAAACCATCGCATATAAGTTAGGTGCAAACTACTTGGTTAAAATATAGATGACTAACCAATGGATTGATTCCATTTGGTTTGGCGTAAAATCTTTAGTAACGAAGTTATGGCGAAATTTACAAGAAAAGATATTAATAATCGAAAACGTAGTTAACTAAGATTTCTAGAACGATAGTCAAAAGTCACCGTTTAACTTAAAAATCTAAGTTTTCGGTGGAGTATCGGAGAACAATGTATTTTAGGGTCGTGGACTCAAGAACGGTTGAATTCAAACTTTAAACGAAGAAACGAGCGAAGAATGCTCACGAACATTTAACGAACGTATAATAAGAATTTAAACAGTGAATGTGTCGTTAACGGATTTAGAAATTTATTTTGTCCTGATGAAATAGTAGTATATGAGATATATGAGTTAATGACTTTTGAATGAGCCAATTCCAAGTTATAACGATAGAGTTACGTGCTTGGGAAGGAATTGTATTGACAATTATAAAAATATTTCAAAGGCCCAGGGGAGGCACTGCAGCACCACGCATGCCTTGTAAATTCCCGTTGTAGCGCCTGCTCGGGGCTCATCCTTTGCTAACTCGCGTTACAGTGCGAGTATTATAATTGGAAGTGGCGCTGCATCACCCTTAAGGAAAAAAAATTCGATGCGAGCTTTTTTTAATCCAACTTTTCGCGTGGTAATTATGGGGCATGTAAAAACTTAATATACACGAAGAGAGAATTCCTAAAAAAAACATGTTTAACAATGATTTTAGGAATTAAATGTTGATTAAAAGTATTTAAACTTAAAACTTGAAATGCAAAACTGTGAATCGTATTCGAGTTTAACGCGCGTATTAAGGTCTCATGATGCGTAATAGACCTATGTGATTTGAAAGTGTTATGAAATGAAGATAAAAACTCATGTATTTTCTATATGGGATCTGATGTCAGAAATTCGGGGAAAAGATGTGCGAGTTAACGAACCAATTAGGGTTTTGACTATCGTTTTACTTAAACGACGATCGATAAGTGTTGGTTTATGACATGTAATGTTAATAACCTATCATGAATGTTAATAAGCCGTAATGAATGTTAACTATCCTTAAACGATCATTATTAATGAAATAATTTTGCTTACGCTATAGAAGAGAAAGAAGTTGGTACAAACAATTTGTTTAAATTGTTTGGTAGCTAATTACAGTGTGCTATGTGAATATATCATATAGAAATTGTAAAGATCGAGAACGGTTGAGCTTAAAATAGAAGATGCTTGAAGACAAGTTCTTTTAACGCTTGTGTGACCATCGTGTTAGCCAAGTTTTTATGATTCAAGTAATATTGTACATGAGTTATTTACCAAAGAGTCGACGTCATTCTTAACTCGGCTAGATGAATCTTTAAAGTTGATTGATTTATTTACAAGTCATTCAAAGTAGTATTAATAATGTTATCCTACGCCAATTGTTTGGTACGGATTCAAAGGTACGGTAAACCTGAGTATGAATAAACAATGGTATTTTACGTCGTTTACTCGACAGACACCCGAGGTTGCTAAAACTTAAACGTAAATATGTTTAATGGATGAATGTTAATCAACATAGAGTACTATAGGATGATTGCGACACCCCCAAAGTAGGTATACATCACCCATTCTGAGCCACCAAATACATGGTACATAAATCAAATACAAACTTCTTTTATACAATACGACAAAACATAGCTGAGAGTTTTTACAAGAATATTATCTCATAGATAATATCCAAGCTCATATTCAATCCTCATAACATTTGTTATCACACTAAATAGTGAGGACTGCTAAAACAACAATCTCGGACCGTCACTCCATTCCCCGACTAGTCCCGGCTACGTTCTCATTTCCTGAAGAGAACAATGAAAGCAAAAGGGTGAGCTCAACTAGACCAGTAAAAAATATTATGACTAAGATAATGCAGAAAAAATTATCATTATACTTCAACAGTGTTAAACAGATAAAATATAATAAACATCAAGTTTAATTACAGCGGAACAAGTAATTCATTAGAAGAATCAAGTAGAGCATGATATATACTATCTTATTGATTTAAAAAGGTTATCATCAACTTTATAGCTGAGACTCAACTTAACAAATAATCTACATCACTAAATTATCCATGCACTACGGGCCAAGGATATTCATTAGTATAACGTCCACAAATTACCCATGCACTACGGACCAAGAATATTCATGTAATCACCAATGCTCATGATCATACTAACAATTGTCCATCAATACACTACGGGCCATTAAGGACTTTTACTACATCATTTGTAACATTATAGGTCATGATTATATCGAATAATCCCTTGTCATAATCATACCAATCAATAGTTCATCTATGCACGTAAGCCAAAAATGACTTTCATCACAATATAAGCGTGAGGATGATGACAATGATATAAGAATTTAATTAAAAGAAAGCAGATGATAAAATTTTAAAGATTTATAATTTAATTTATCCAGAATTCAATAATGTCCAAATTGTCAACATGATATTGCTTTGTGGAGTAAAATTCAAGAATAATATTGTATCAAAAATGATTTGGACAGCAAAGAAATCAATTTTTTTATCATGAATAGTTCCCCAGGTGAATACTATCCCATGAATAGTTTTTCGTGAATAGTACCTATGAATAGTACTTTATGAATAGTACTTGAGAATAGTACTTTGTGAATAGTACCCGTGAATAGTACTTACGAATAACACTTTGTGAATAGTACCCGTGAATAGTACTTTGTGAGTAGTACCCCGTAAATAGTATATCGACATGAAAAGATCAATAATTATTAAGAATGCTTAGAATAATATTTTCATGAAAAGATACTAGATGAAGCGCAAATATCAAGGATATTCTACTAATTTCACGGAGTATAGAAATAATATTTTAACAGAATGAGTGTAGAATTAAGAATACGAAACGAACTAATATTACTCATATACTACAGAGTATGGAAAAAAATATTATTTCTTACGAATACTGAACAAAAATAATATCCCTTACCTTAGAAGAAGACTGGATACTGGAATAGTGAATTAGCAAAATACTCTTCTTCTTCCTCTATAGCTTCTCTCTCTATAGCTTTTCTATCTATAATTACTCTTGTGAGTCTTAGTGAATTGGTGAGAAGGAAAGAAAAATGAGCTTCTATTTATAGGAAAACATAGTTTTGATAATTGCACGTTTTGGGGCTCGAATTATTACAGTATAATACCTTCATCTTTTTCTCTATTTTTAATTTAGTCCGGCAAGTATTATCAATCTTGCACCATATCCCTTAATAGTAATACATGTAAACTAATAGTTCCATTCATATGAGCAGATAGTTATATGCATGTGAACTAATAGCAATTAATTACTCATTTATCCGATTAATTATCCGATTGGTCAATTTAACATACAGAAATCAATTATTATCGAAATAAATGTCGATTTTCACTAACAAAAATAATCCCAACACAATGAAAATATTTTTATCAACAATTTCATCTTTAATCAACACGAACTTATTCATCATTAATACTATAATTCACAATATTTAACAACCAGATCATTTCTAGTAAGGGGGCTTTCCAATAAGGATTTCTCCCTACTGGCGCGCAATTAAGTGACCAAACTCCTTTCTTCGACAGAACTTTCTAGACATCGTCAATATTGCAAATAATAATATGAATAACTTTGCCGTCTCAATTATTGATTTAAAAATATAAAATATTATGCAGATGATGTAATAACCCGATATTTTCAATATAAACTAAATAAGAAATTTTGCATATAAATTTTCTTTTTTATTTTTTATCTTAATGATGAGAATAAGTGTCAGGTAATGTGCAGGTATTTATGTGATAAATAAAATTTATTTATTTCATGAATAATTTCAAATAATTTTATTTTAGAATTTTTGATCATCATAAAATATATTCTTATAATAATTAATTTTATAGTAGAAATGTCTTTATTAATTATTTTCCATGAAAATATAATTTTTGTATTATTTAAATAATATATGAAATGATTATTGGAATTATTATAATTATTATTTTATTATATGAATTTGTTCAGTATATTTAAGTTAATTATTTTAGCTTACTTATTGATGTTGTATGTGAAGGATAACTCAGATATGGAATCCAAACCCTAAATTTGGGTATTGATTAAGAGATGAGAATAATAATATAATATTAATTATATTTTAATTTTTCAGTGCTATAAATATATACTGTAAATGTGTAGACTGATAATGGTTGGCCAAATATGGTAAATTATGTCATAACCCTTATATCGTGTTATTAAACCTAAATTGTCGAACTTAATTATGTGTTCGAGAATGTGTAGTAGTTGTGTTATATGAATTTTACTGTGTATTGTAGAATTGTTGTAATTAGGAAAAACCCTAATTATTATTTGCAAGCCCTAATTTGCTAAAATTAGAAATCCTAATTACCGTTTTAGTAAATTATAATGATAATTAGGAAACCCCAATTATTAATTTGGGAACCCTAATAGTATTAAAGAACCCTAATTTTAAAAACCCTAATTCTCTATTAAAAACCCTATTTTCTATTAAAAATCATAATTTTAAATTAGTGTGTTTAATTAAAATTTTATTACACTTTAATTTTTAATTGTCCAAATCCTATAAATTATTTGGAAAACTTTAAGATGTAAAATCTAGTGATTAAATCCTAGATTCAATAACATTGGACAAGAATACCCTTGAAATCAAATATAATTACCAAAATACCCTTTTGTCCCATTAGTTGAATTATTGCTAGCCAAATCTTGCAAAATCTGGCCAGTCACCCAATTGTCTAGCTAGGAGCTATAACACTCCAATTCTCAGCCATTACTAGCAGCCAAAAGCATTGCATATCAATATACATATAGATTCAAGAGAGAAAAAATACACTTAATGGCCTAAATTATTCACAAGCTCTTAGCCATATTCTCTCAAGACCAAATTCCCTTGCTAGATCAGTCCCCAATCAAGCCCCACGAACACCAGCATCAAATCAGAAACATAGAAATCAGAATTTGATCATAAAGAGGTAAAACCTAATTTAGAAATTTGATTTTTGATCTTGTGTTAGATGTTATGATTTATTGTTAAAACATGTTATTTGTAGTCCATATAGTTGATCTGGGTTGGTATTTGCTAGACCCATAACATCAAAGTGTTCAAAATTAAGTTTTTCAAAAATCTGCAAAAAAAATGTGTTTTGTAGTCTGACAACGAATGTCAGTGTCTTTAGATTCTTGTCCGATCTTGATTTGTGTTGCTTAAAGCTTTAAATGAGTAGTCTGTTATGTGGTTTGTCATCTGGAAGTGAAATAACAATTATTTAATGTCTAGATTTCATGTTATGGCCGGTCAAAACCCGTTGACCGGGCATGACCGAAGCTTTCTGGGTAACCCAGAAAGTGTAGAATAACGTCTGACAAGATTTTTTGAAGCCCGATATCTGTCAGGTTTTATGATGTTTGGTGATTTTGTTTCATCTAGATTCTAGCTTGTTGTATGGACTATATATGTATGCTATTAGAACATTAAAATAGTCAGCTGATCAAGTGTGGAGAGTGGTCAAACTTGACCAGTTGATCATAATGTGCAGTTTCTGGAATTTCCAGAAATTGCTAGAACAAAGCTTCTGACAGCGTTTGACCAAAGAATAAGTTGGGAATCTGTTGTTGTTAGACTTATCTGTTGCTTTAATCATGTTCTTTGACACAATTATTATAGCTTTAAACCATTAGATCACTTGAATCAAGACCTGAGCATAGAAAGAATCTAGCCCAAAAATGGACCCTCAAAGTTGCTGGGTTTCTGGGTTACCCAAAAAACCCAGATTTGGTCTAACATCTACTTTGAAGATTCATTACTTGCTTGTATGTTGTAATCTGACCCAGATCTTGCGTGGTATTTGTAGTACTACATTAATACTACAAGATAAATATCTTACCCTATCCAAAAACATTATAATCTGACAGATTGGGTTGGTCAAACGAGACACCTTGCTAATTGTCTATCAGTGCTCAAGAACACGAAGAACACATATAGCGACGGTTCTGTCACTATAGGTGGTCTTTAGCGACAGATTATTTATAAAAATTATATTTTTAATAAATAATTATAGAAAATTAGTTTTAAATCATTAAAAATACATAAAAAATTATTAAAAATTATTTTAAAGTCTGAAAATTAGTTTTTAATTATTTTAAGTATATTTCATAAATATTTAATATTTTTGGAATATAATAAATATTTAATTTATTTAAGTATAATATTAAATAAATTATTTAAAAATGATTTTTAATACATGAAAAATCATTTAAAAATATGTTATGATATAGAAAGATATTTTAAGTTATTTTCTATAATTTTTAATATTTTTTGATGATTATCATTATTAATTAGATATTAATGATGATTAAGTTATTTAATAAAGATATTAAATAAATGGTAAAAAATAGAATTAATGATTTAAAATTTATATAAAAATGATTTAGAGATTATAAAAATATTTTAAGTTATAAAATATAGCTTTTGATATTTTGTCATAAAAAATATTAATATTTTAATATTAAGGATATTAGATTTATTTAATAATTATATTAAATAAAGTAATGTAAAAATGATTTTAATATTAGAAAAATTATTTTTAATGAAAATAAAATGTTTAACGGTATTTTAAGTTATAAAATATAACTTTTAATATTTAAAGGATAATTTCATTAATAATTTAATATTAATTATATTAATTTCACATTAATGATATTAAATTTATTTAATAATTATATTAAATAAATAGTTTTAAAATGGTTTTAATTATTTAAAAATCATTTAAAAAGGATATAAATGAATTAAAAATATTTTAAGATATAATTAATGACTTTTAATATTTGGATAAATAGTACATTAATACTTAAATATTAATGGTTATTATTTAATAATGATTTTAAATGCTTTAAAAATCATTTAAGGGTAATAGTAATACTTTAAAAATATTTTATGTTATTATAAATAACTTTAATATTTTGGCAATGGTTTCATTAATAGTTTAATATTAATTAAATATTAGTGATAATAGAATTAGTAAATATTTAAATTATTTAGTAATGATTCTGATGTTTGAAAATTCATGATAAATTATAATAAATGTTTAAAAATTATTATAAGTCATTTTAAAAATAATATAACGGATAATTTCAATTATTGAACTATAGGATAGAGTTTTAGACTCGATAATTACCCAATAAAGCCGTCGGTACACCGAAATATTTCAGAAATTGATCTGAACTTAGATAATTTGACTTGATAAGTGTTTATTTGTGATTCAATGGTTGTTAAACATAAGTGACGATATGATTAGATAAGGTGCGGACTGCAATAAGCAATGCTATGTGTTACGATATATTATTCTAATCGAACGAATGATCTTATTACTGATAGGTCGTTAAATAAAAGATTAATCTAAGTTGCGTTATTGTAAGCAGCAGCTAAGGCAAGTATCAGAACTATCCTTTACATTGTGCAAGTATCTTACCTTTGCATTTTCTTTATGCAATGGACATGAGTAAGAGTGTTTCTAAATTATATTATTATTGTACAGATTATTAACCCTATATTATATAAGCTCATTGCTTATCAACATGTTAGTATATTGTAATTCAGATATATATTCTGTTCGTTAATTTATATATATGGTTATACAAGTGTCCCCACTTGGATAATCATTGTATTTAATCACATGTTAATACACCTTTGTCAATTACCCGTGTATATATATATATATATATATATATATATATATATATATATATATATGTTGAATTATAGATTATTGTTGAACAAGATAAAACTTTTGGTTTGGAACACGACAAGTATGACAATCCCGTAAACGGAAAAACTTTTTATGCACCCAAGGTGGACAGAGTGAACGATACCATCGTTCTGGCATGTAGTATTGATCAATACAGGGCATAATGGGCTGATTTCCCCCGTACCCGTAAGTTATGATGGTTTGTAGATGAATTTCTACTAAACCTATTCGAAAATTAAAAATAATGTTCATAGTATGTCACCTAAACCCCAATTATTGTCATTATGTAGTTTCAAAAATTTGATAGAGAGTTGTTATATTATTATTATCGGTTCAGATTACTTCACAACTATTGACTTGTTGTAGAAGAGTAGTACAAAGAAAATATTTAACCCTTTCAGCTAATATTTATAATTGTTATTACTTGGTGGGCACTCAAATGTTCACTCTTGCTTAAATTAAATGTTTTCAGTTAAGTATGATCAACCAGAAGGCTCAGGTAAGAACAAGGGGAAAGGAAAGCTATTCGAATGAGATTTCTAATATGTTGTGTAATAGTTATAGTTTATTAAGACAATGTTACTTATTATCTATGATGTAATGAATGTTTAAAGGTCTCGTACCAGGGAGTAAACTTTGATGCATATGTAAATTAAGTTTGAATTTTATATTATTGTTATTATTATTAGTATTATTCAGCTTATAGAAATGGTATCGTGAAGCACCGAGTTCGGGTTTCAAGTACACGAATTTGGGGGCTTCACAAGTTGGTATCAAAGCTTTAGGGTTAGAAACCTTAGGTGGGATCGACCTTAGGCTATAACCTTAGGACAGAGGAAAACGTTGAAAATATAAATAACTCATATAGAGTTTAAAAGGAGATGAATTAAATAAATTCATCATTAAACAAAATAAAATATTACTCTTATAAAACTATTGTTTGTTATGTGTATATACTATATGCTAATCAGGATAATTTATGTGTGTAGATGTCTGATGGAAAAGGCTTGTTATATGCTTATAGCATGAAGGAGGATGAAATCCATACACCCGAGCTAATATCGAAGCCAATAGCTGAAATAGAGGCTCACAATGAAACCAACTCGGATGAGGTGGTGGTATTGGAAAACGTAGTACCAGACCCGGAGATGTTAGAGCTGACAGATAGTGATACATACACTAAAGTTGAAGCTGATCAAGCATCAACAGAGGTACAGGATCTGAGGAATAAGATTTCTTCTCTGGAAAAGCTGTGGAAAATAGAAAAGCTGCTAAATAGTCAACTGCATCAGGCATTAATAGAAACAATGGAAGAACAAGATAAGCTTAAAATCCAAATTGATCAGATGGGAGCCTCAAGCAACAAATCGCGTGCAGCTCCGAGTAAGAAGGGAAAAAGAAAGATAGAAGACCATGACATAGGAAAACCCGATAAGAAGAAAGAGAAAAGAATATGTTACCTTTGTGGCTATAAGGGACATACCACTCTATATTGTCCTGACTATAAACCAGGAGCATGTTTTATCTGTGGGATAGAAGATCATCAGGCGAAAGGTTGTCCAAGAAAAAGGCGTAGTAAATAGGTAGTATAGGTTCTGTTGTGTAGGTTTGTTTAATGTAATAGATATGCTAAGTATGTCTGTGTAGTGTAACATTTCAAACTTTTGTATTAGTCAAGGCTGTAAATCCTGACTTTTGTAGTCATAAAGGGATAGCTGATGTTTAAAGCATTATGTGTTATGCTATGTAAAATATTCATTGAATGAATATGAATCTAAGTTTGACAAATGAAAAAAGTTTAAAATATTAAACTTATGTGATAAGGTTTAGAATGTGAGTTAAATTTATGATTTTATTTAATCAGATAATGCTGCCAAGACGTCGAACTCGAAACCAAAGGGCAGAAGAATCTGTCAACAATGCTGAGGGACAACAGCAAGACCCGATGCAAAACTTTACGAACATGGTAGCTCAGGCTATGCAGCAGGGAGTACCAGCCGCAGGAAACCAGCCAGATAATCGCTTGACAAAATTTAAAGACTTCAAGGCAGTAGGACCACCAGAATTCAGGGGATCAGCTGACCCTATAGAAGCCCAGACATGGATTAACGAGATAGAAAAAGCGTTCGTAATTGCTAGGGTAGATGAGGGGCAAAAGACCTCTTTTGCCACTTATATGATGAAGGGGGAGGCTAACTTTTGGTGGGAGGCAAATCAAGCAAGGGCATGCGAAGGAGTAGTTACTTGGGCTAGGTTTAAGACTTTGTTTTTCGAAAACTACCTCTCAGCTAGCATGCAGGCTAGGATGGAGGTAAAATTTTTGGAATTAAAGCAGGAGAACAGGACTGTTGTGGAGTATGCCGCAAAGTTTAATGAGTTGGCTAGGTTTGCTCCGCATCAAGTTGATACGGAGGCTAGGAAGGCAAGAAGGTTTGAGCTGGGCTTAAAACTCTGGCTCTACAACAAGGTGGCGGTGTTGCAGATCAATAATTTTGTAGCACTCGTGGAAAAGGCTATCATAGCTGAGGAGGGCAGTGAGGCCATGAGCTTCTACAACAAGGAGAAGAGGACCCAAAGCAAGGCTGGAGGAGCTGTGAAGGTGGAAGGTAATAGTGGAAATAGGGGTGAGAAAAGAAAGGAGAATTTTTCTGGGAATGTTCAGGTGCAGCAGGAAGGTGTGAAGAAACAGACTGTGCAGTGTAAGAATTACGAGAAGAATCACTCTGGTGAGTGTCAAAAGGGTAAGTTTGTATGTTACAAGTGCGGGTAGGAGGGTCATATCTCTCCCAACTGCCCCAACCCAAGGATGAATAGTGGGTATTTTCTATGTGGATCGACTGAACATAAGGTGAAGGATTATCCAAAGAGGAAAATGGAGGCAGGGAGTGTAACCATGGGAAAAGGCAGCGGGACTCTGGCAATCACAGGACCGACTTCAGCCAACAAACCAACCGCACGAGTCTTCAATATTACGGTCCAGGATATTGTGGCAGCTGGTAATGGAACTCCAGGTATTATTCGAATAACTTTAATTTTCACATACATATGATATTTTCCTATATATAGCAAATTATTTTATAAAGAAATTTTGAGGGAGGAATTTGAGTTCTTTTAACAATCAAATTTTCGTTTAATCAGACAGACAAGCTTTATGTTGAATGATTAAAGAGTTGTTCGATCAATTATGATCGAGATCTATTTGCAATGATTACGTATGCTATGTACCCTTGTATGTATGAGTTTTAAAACGGTGATTCCGGGAGCGGAATCCTTATAAGGGAGGGTGAATGTAATAACTCGATATTTTCAATATAAACTAAATAAGAAATTTTGCATATAATTTTTTTTTATTATTTATCTTATTGATGAGAATAAGTGTCAGGTAATGTGCAGGTATTTATGTGATAAATAAAATTTATTTATTTCATGAATAATTTCAAATAATTTTATTTTAGAATTTTTGATCATTATAAAATATATTCTTATAATAATTAATTTTATTGTAGAAATGTCTTTATTAATTATTTTCCATGAAAATATAATTTTTGTATTATTTAAATAATATATGAATTGATTATTGAAATTATTATTTTATTATATGAATTTGTTCAGAATATTTAAGTTAATTATTTTAGCTTAATTATTGATGTTGTATATGAAGGATAACTCAGATATGGAATTCAAACCCTAAATTTGGGTATTGATCAAGGGATGAGAATAATAATATAATATTAATTATATTTTAATTTTTCAGTGCTATAAATATGTACTGTAAATGTGTAGACTGCTAATGGTTGGCCAAATATGGGAAATTATGTCATAACCCTCATATCGTGTTATTAAACCTTAATTGTCGAACTCAGTTATGAGTTCGAGAATGTGTAGTAATTATGTTATATGAATTTTACTGTGTATTGTAGAATTGCTGTAATTAGGAGAAACCCTAATTATTATTTGCAAGCCCTAATTTACTAAAATTAGAAATCCTAATTACTGTTTTAGTAAATTATAATGATAATTAAGAAACCCTAATTATTAATTTGGGAACCCTAATAGTATTAAGGAACCCTAATTTTAAAAACTCTAATTTTCTATTAAAAATCCTAATTTCTATTAAAAACCCTAATTTTAAATTAGTGTGTTTAATTAAAATTTTATTACACTTTAATTTTTAATTGTCCAAATCCTATAAATTATTTGAAAAACGTTAAGATGTAAAATCTAGTGATTAAACCTTAGATTCAATAACATTGGACGAGAATACCCTTGAAATCAAAAATAATTATCAAAATACCCTTTTGTCCCATTAGTTGAATTATTGCTAGCCAAATCTTGCAAAATCTGGCCAGCCACCCAATTGTCTAGCTAGGAGCTATAACACTCCAATTCTCAGCCATTACTAGCAGCCAAAAGCATTGCATATCAATATACATATAGATTCAAGAGAGAGAAAGTACACTTAATGGCCTAAATTATTCACAAGCTCTTAGCCATATTCTCTCAAGACCAAACCTCTGAAATTCCCTTGCTAGATCAGTCCCCAATCAAGCCCCACGAACACCAGCATCAAATTAGAAACATAGAAATCAGAATTTGATCATAAAGACGTAAAACCTAATTTAGAAATTTGATTTTTGATCTTCTGTTAAATGTTATGATTTATTGTTAAAACATGTTATTTGTAGTCCATATAGTTGATCTGGGTTGGTATTTGTTAGACCCATAACATCAAAGTGCTCAAAATTAAGTGTTTCAAAAATCTGCAAAAAAATGTGTTTTGTGGTCAGAAAACGAATGTCAGTGTCTTTAGATTCTTGTCCGATCTTGATTTGTGTTGTTTAAAGCTTTAAATGAGTAGTTTGTTATGTTGTCTGTCATTTGGAAGTGAAATAACAATTATTTAATGTCTAGAATTCATGTTATGGCCGGTCAAAACCCGTTGACCGGGCATGACCAAAGCTTTCTAGGTAACCGAGAAAGTGTAGAATAACGTCTGACAAGATTTTTTGAAGCCCGATATCTGTCAGGTTTATGATGTTTGGTGATTTTGTTTCGTCTAGATTCTAGCTTGTTGTATGGACTATATATGTATGCTATTAGAACATTAAAACAGTCAGCCGATCAAGTGTGGAGAGTGGTCAAACTTGACCAGTTGATCATAATGTGCAGTTTTTGGAATTTCCAGAAATTGCTAGAACAAAGCTTCTGACAGCGTTTGACCAAAGAATAAGTTGGGAATCTGTTGTTGTTAGACTTATCTGTTGCTTTAATCATGTACTTTGACACAACTATTATAGCTTTAAACCTTGAGATCACTTGAATCAAGACCTGAGCATAGAAAGAATCTAGCCCAAAAATGGACCCTCAAAGCTGCTGGGTTTCTGGGTTACCCAGAAAACCCAGATTTGGTCTGACAGCTACTTTGAAGATTCATTGCTTGCTTGTATGTTGTAATCTGACCCAGATCTTGCGTGGTATTTGTAGTACTACATTAGTACTACAAGATAAATATCTTACCCTGTCCAAAAACACTATAATCTGACAGATTGGATTGGTCTAACGAGACACCTTGCTAACTGTCTATCAGTGCTCAAGAACACGAAGAACACCTATAGCGACTGTTCTGTCACTATAGGTGGTCTTTAGCGATAGATTATTTATAAAAATTATATTTTTAATGAATAATTATAGAAAATTAGTTTTAAATCATTAAAAATACATAAAAAATTATTAAAAGTTATTTTAAAGTCCGAAAATTAGTTTTTAATTATTTTAAGTATATGTCATAAATATTTAATATTTTTGGAATATAAAAAGTATTTAATTTATTTAAGTATAATATTAAATAAATTATTTAAAAATGATTTTTAATACATGAAAAATCATTTAAAAATATGTTATGATATAAAAAGATATTTTAAGTTATTTTCTATAGTTTTTAATATTTTGTGATGATTATCATTATTAATTAGATATTAATGATGATTAAGTTATTTAATAAAGATATTAAATAAATGGTGGAAAATAGAATTAATGATTTAAAATTTATATAAAAATGATTTAGAGATTATAAAAATATTTTAAGTTATAAAATATAACTTTTGATATTTTGTCATGAAAAATATTAATATTTTAATATTAAGGATATTAGATTTATTTAATAATTATATTAAATAAAGTAATGTAAAAATGATTTTAATATTAGAAAAATCATTTTTAATGAAAATAAAATGTTTAAAGGTATTTTAAGTTATAAAATATAACTTTTAATATTTAAAAGATAATTTCATTAATAATTTAATATTAATGATATTAATTTCACATTAATGATATTAAATTTATTTAATAATTATATTAAATAAATAGTTTTAAAATGATTTTAATTATTTAAAAATCATTTAAAAGGATATAAACGAATTAAAAATATTTTAAGTTATAATTAATGACTTTTAATATTTGGATAAATAGTACATTAATACTTAAATATTAATGGTAATTATTCAATAATGATTTTAAATGCTTTAAAAATCATTTAAGGGTAATAGTAATACTTTAAATTTTTTTTGTGTTATTATAAATAACTTTAATATTTTGGCAATGGTTTCATTAATAGTTTAATAATAATTAAATATTAATGATAATAGTATTAGTAAATATTTAAATCATTTAATAATGATGCTGATGTTTGAAAATTCATGATAAATTATAATAAATGTTTAAAAAATATAATAAGTCATTTTAAAAATAATATGACGGATAATTTCAGTTATTGAACTATAGGATAGAGTTTTAGACTCGATAATTACCCGAAAAAGCCGTCGGTATACCGAAATATTTCAGAAATTGATCTGAACTTAGATAATTTGACTTGATAAGTATTTATTTGTGATTTAATGGTTGTTAAACATAAGTGACGATGCAATTAGATAAGGTGCGGACTGCAATAAGCAGTGCTATGTGTTACGATATATTATTCTAATCGAACGAATGATCTTATTACTGATAGGTCGCTGTATAAAAGATTAATATAAGTTGCGTTATTGTAAGCAGCAGCTCAGGCAAGTATCTGAACTATCCTCTACATTGTGCAAGTATCTTACCTTTGCATTTTCTTTATGCAATGGACATGAGTAAGAATGTTTCTAAATTATATTATTATTGTATATATTATTAACCCTATATTATATACGCTAATTACTTATCAACATGTTAGTATATGGTAATTCAGATATATATTCTGTTCGTTAATTTCTATAAATGGTTATACAAGTGTCCCCACTTGGATAATCATTGTATTTAATAACATGTTGATACACCTTTGTCAATTACCCGTATATATATATATATATATATATATATATATATATATATATATATATATATATATATATATATATATGTTGAATTATAGATTATTGTTGAACAAGATAAAACTTTTGGTTTGGAACACGACAAGTATGAACATCCCGTAAACGGGAAAACTTTTTATGCACCCAAGGTGGACAGAGTGAACGATACCTTCGTTCTGGCATGTAGTATTGATCAATACAGGGCATAACGGGCTGATCACCCCCGTACCCGTAAGTTATGACGGTTTGTAGATGAATTTCTACTAAACCTATTCGAAAATTAAAAACAATGTTCATAGTATGTCACCTAAACCCCAATTATTGTCATTACGTAGTTTCAAAAATTTGATAGAGTTGTTATGTTATTATTATCGGTTCAGATTACTTCACAACTATTGACTTGTTGTAGAAGAGTAGTACAAAGAAAACATTTAACCCTTTCAGCTAATATTTATAATTGTTATTACTTGCTGGGCACTCAAATGTTCACTCTTGCTTAAATTAAATGTTTTCAGTTAAGTATGATCAACCAGAAGGCTCAGGCAAGAACAAGGGGAAAGGAAAGCTGTTCGAATGAGATTTCTAATATGTTGTGTAATAGTTATAGTTTATTAAGACAATGTTACTTATTATCTATGATGTAATGAATGTTTAAAGGTCTCGTACCTAGGAGTAAACTTTGATGCATATATAAATTAAGAATTTTATATTATTGTTATTATTATCAGTATTATTCAGCTTATAGAAATGGTATCGTGAAGCACCGAGTTTGGGTTTCAAGTACCCGAATTTGGGGGCGTCACAGATGATAATATGATAATAATTGAATCAATAATATGAGAGATATTATGCAGCAATTACTATAGTAATAATTGAGTATAACCGAGTGACTTCTCACGTAAGCATCAATAATCAATATCATGTGCTACTATGCAACCATGCGTATTACTGTACTTTTACCACCGGGTAGTTCAACAGTTTAATGGTAAAACTTTCGCCGTTATTTTTATAAAAAGACATTTCTGTTATTTTCTAACTCCGACAATACTTTCGTTGTGGGGTCCACCAATGATCGTGCCATCGTACGAATATTCTCTGTTAAAACGAATATTTCCCGAATAATCGAATATTTTATAACAACTTGATTAATTTACAAAATTTGTAAAAATTACCCACAACTATAACATTATATCAAATCCACAACATAATATTCAAAAATATATTTTGAGAAAAAATAATCTTTATTCATAAAAGTTGGGGTCTTACAACCTCCCTTCTTATGAAATATCGTTCTCAAAATTAGGGTACATACCTGGTATATCGAAGAGGTGAGGATACCTTGACTTCATTTCAGATTCTAACTCCCAGGTCATTTCCTCAACATCGTGGTTTCTCCATAAAACTTTAACTTGAGGTATAACCTTATAGCGTAGAATATGATCCTTCTTATCTAAGATTTTAACAGGTACCTCTTCATACGTTAAATCTTCTGCTATCTCGTCCGGTTCTAATTCAATAATGTGATTCAGGTCTTTCACATATTTACGTAACATACATAAGTGAAAAATGTTATGAACACGAGACATACTTGGCGGTAAGGCGAGTCTATAGGCCACAGTTCCTACTCGGTCAAGGATTTTAAATGGGCCAATGAATCGAGGATTGAGCTTTCCTCTCTTTTCAAATCTTATAGCTCCTTTCCATGGAGTAACACGTAATAACACATGATCTCCAATATTGAATTCCATGTCCTTTCGATGATGATCAGCATAACACTTTTGCCGATCTTGTGAGGTCTTTATACGTTGTCGGATCATTTAAATCTTCTCCATAGTTATGCGTACCAATTCTGGTCCCAACAATGTTACTTTACCCACCTCATCCCAGCATACTAAAGAATAACACTTGCGACCATACAACGCCTCAAATAGAGCCATGCCAATACTTGCTTGATAACTGTTGCTGTAGGAAAATTCCATCAATGGCAAGAACTTGTCCCAACTTCCTTTGAAGTCATGGATACAAAGTCTTAATAGATCTTCAAGAGTTTGAATAGTCCTCTTTGACTGCCCGTCCGTTTGAGGATGATATGCCGAACTAAATCATAAATTTATGCCCATAGCTTTTTGCAAACTAAATAAAAATTGTAAAGTGAATCTTGGGTCTCGATCAGAAACTATGGATACTGGCATACCATGCAGTCTTACAATCTCATTTATGTAAATACAAACAAGACGTTCAAGTGAATAAGTTTCTCGTATAGGTAAGAAATGAGCAGACTTGGCCAATCTATCAACAATGACCCAAATTACATCTATGCCCCGAGAAACCATGGGAAGACTAGTAACGAAGTTCATGGTAATGTGCTCCCACTTCCATTCTAAAATTTTAACTGGTTGCAATGGACATTTTGGCACTTGATGCTCTGCCTTGACTCGTTGACACGTTAAACACCTGAGATAAACTCTGTGATCTCTCTTTTCATATTACTCCACTAAAATATATGTCGAAGATCACGATACATTTTGGTACTCCTAGGATGGATTGCAAATGGTGTGTTGTGCGCTTCCATCACGATCTTATACTTTAAATCAGGGTCGTTAGGAACACAAAGTCTGGAGTTGACTCAAAGTATTCCTTCTTCATCGATTCTTGCTTCTTGGATAGCTCCTTCTTGTACTTTCTTCTTCATACGCATCAACTCCAGGTCTGTAGCTTGAGCAGCTTTAACTTTATCGATTAAAGTCGGTTCTACACGTATATTTGCCATCATCACGTGGGTCCCTGGAGTCTTTAACTCTATCTCCATCCTTTATAAGTCATACAAAATAGGCCTTTGCATTGACAATATTGCATTCGCACCCGCATATGATCTTCTACTCAATGCATCAACTACTACGTTCGCTTTTCCAGGATGATATTGAATGGTATGGTCATAATCTTTCAACAGCTCGAGCCAATGTCATTGTTGCATGTTAAGTTCTTTTTGGATGAAGCAATATTTGAGGCTTTTATGATCCGTACAGATCTCCACTTTCTCCCCATACAAGTAATGCCTCCAGATTTTAAGTACGAAAATGACAGCTGCCAACTCTAGATCATGAGTAGGATAATTCATCTCATATTCTTTGAGTTGTCGTGAGGCATAGACTATGATTTTTTCATGTTGCACGAGAACACATCCTAAACCTTTGCTGGAAGTATCGTTGTATATGACAAATCCTTCTGAACTAGATGATATTGTTAGAATAGGTGCTGAAATAAGTCTCCTCTTGAGTTCTTGAAAACTCTTCTCACATTCCTCGCTCCAACTGAATTTTGTATCTTTTCAAGTCAGGTGAGTTAATGGAGTAGCGATTCGAGAAAATTCTTCTACGAATCTCCAATAATAACCAACTAAGCTGAGAAAGCTACGTAATTCGGTCACTGACTTAGGAATGCTACTTCCTAAGTCAATCTTTGACGAGTCAACATATATTCCATGATTTGATATCACGTGTCCAAGGAATGCTACTTCCTCAAGCCAGAACTCAGATTTCTTTAACTTGGCATATAACTTATTTTCACGAAGCTTTTGGAGTATCAGCCTCAAGTGTTGCTCATGATCTTCACGGCTTTTGGAGTATATGAGGATGTCATCAATAAAGACGACCACAAAATGATCCAAATATTCCTTGAATACTTGGTTCATCATATCTATGAAGGTAGCAGGAGCATTAGTCAATCTAAAAGATTTGACTAGGAATTCATAATGTTCGTACCGAGTTCTGAAAGTAGTCTTTAGAATGTCATCAGTTTTAATCTTTAATTGATGATATCCGGAACGAATATCGATCTTTGAAAAGAATTTGGCGCCTTGTAACTGGTCAAACAGGTCATCAATGCGAGGCAACGGGTACCAATTTTTGATGGTGACATGGTTCAACTCCTGATAATCAATATAAAGTCGCATACTCCCATCTTTCTTCTTCACAAATAGAGCAGGAGTACCCCAAGGAGACGTACTAGGACGAATGAAATCGATGTCTAACAATTCCTGTAGTTGGGTTTTTAACTCCTGCAGTTCAATAGGAGACATTCGATATGGGGCTTTGGAAATTAGTTTTGTATTGGGTTCAAGGTCGATACAAAATTCAATTTCACGCTCTGGGGGTAGGCCAGGAAGTTCTTTAGGGAATACATCAGGAAATTTATTAACAATAGAAATATCATTCAAAACTGACGTATTTTTGTTTAAATCTGTGACATGGGCTAAGGAAACTTGACATCCATTTTTTAATAAACGAATAGCTTTATGGCTTGATATAACAGTGATTGACTTTAGTGGTTTGGTTGCTTGAATTCGCATAATAGGTTGGTTAGGAATATGAAAGCTAACAACCTTACGAAAATAATCAATTTTAGCATGATGAGTAGTTAACCAATCAATCCAAGAATAACATCGAATGCAAGTATTTTCAAAGAGATGAGGTCAACAGGTAACGTGCGGTTACCGATTTGAATCAAACAAGACTTATAAATAGTGGATGTAATGAAGGTTTCTCCCAACGAAGTTTCAACAGATAAGTCAAAGTTTAGTTTCTTTGGAGTTAAATTTAAATGTTGAACGGAAGTAGGAGAAATAAAAGAATGGGTAGAACCGGTATCAAATAAGGTATAGATTTCGCTAGAGTTTATGATTAGCTTACTCGTGGTGACTTCATTCGGGTTCCTCGCTTTTTAGGAGGTCACGACAAACGCTCTCCCTTGAACTACGGACTTTGACTTCTCTGGGACGACCTTTGGTGCCTCCATCCCAGCTAGACTTGACTTCACTGCACGACAAAATCAGGTTAGATGACCTTCTCTTCTATAATTATAACACGCTTTGGATTGATGTGTACGATTCGAACTGATGTGTCCCTCCCCTTCGTATTTGTAGCATACGATCGATGATCGTTCTCCTTTTTTAACAACGGGTGCTGGTGCTAACATCTTTCCATCATTATTAAATCTACTCTTCTTGAAATTTCCACTTCTATTATCTTGGCCATGATTACCACCAAAGTGGTTACCATTTCTGGCACGTTGATTCCCTCCACGTTTGTTGTCACCGATTTGATTACTGATACCACTTGTATTATCGTTTTGCCAGCTGTTCTCTCTTGGTTAGGTTGACTCATTATCGCGCTCCAATAACTTAGGCCTATTTACAACATTTAAATACAAACACAATTTGTGAGAAATGAGGTATTGACGTATTTCAGGTTTTAAACCTCTTAGAAACATCCGCGTCACTCTCTCCTTATTATCAACCAAATTAGACATAAACCAGGATAACTTGGCAAACTTAGCTTCGTACTATGACAGGGTCATATTGTTTTGCTCTAGCTTGATGAACTCCGCCTCCTTCATGTGACGAATACTTTCGAGAAAGTACTTGTCGTTGAACAGTTCTTGGAACTTCTCCCAAGACATTTTGAGTGCGGCGGGCTGAGTACGTTTTACTGATTCTCACCAGTAATCTACCTTTCCTCTCAACATGAAGGTGGCAAAGGGAACTTTTTGCTCCTCGGAGCATCTCAAGACATAAAATATCTTGGTGATCTACTTTATCGACGTCTCTGCCTTAAGTGGTTCTGGTTTTCTCACAAACTCTGTTGGTCCCAGCTCCTTGAACTGCTTAATAGTGACCATCCGAGAGTTGCCAGTGTTTCCACCTGCATTTTGAACAGAGTCTCTCTCGCCTGATGTTGCATGAATTGCATAAAGCCTCTGAACATCCCATCGTTCATCATTTGGTCGGTGTTGTTGTTTACCGGAGGATTATTGCCTTCCTGATGCACATTATCCTGGGTATTAATCGTTGGTAACTCAATGGTCTTATGTGCTTCATTGCTTATCTCAACATTTTCAGATGTCATTTTCAAACACTGCCACAAAACAAGGGTTAATTGACATACCACGTATTATCCCTATACTTTGACCAACCAATTAAATAATAAATAAACTTAGGTAGGTCATACTAGCAAATGAATACTCGCCTCTCATCTCCTAGTTCTAGTCTCACATCTCAGCCAGGGATCATATCCCTAAGCTTTGATATCAAATGTGACGCCCCCAAAATAGGTATACACCACCCATTCTGAGTCGCCAAATACATGGTATAGAAATCAAATACAAACTTCTTTAATACAATACGACAAAACGTAGCTGAGAGTTTTTACACGAATATTGTCTCATGGACAATATCCAAGCTCAAGTTCAACCCTCATTATATTTATTATCACACTAAATAGTGAGGACTGCTAAAACAACCATCTCGGACCGTCACTCCATTCCCCGACTAGTCCCGACTACGTTCTCATTTCCTGAAGAGAATAAGAAAAGCAAAAGAGTGAGCTCAACTAGCCCAGTAAGAAATATTATGACTAAAATAATACAGAATAAATTATCATTATGTAACGACCCCAAAATTCATACAATTTAATTCTCGACTTCGGTCGTTAATAATACATTTAACCTCTAATTTTACATCATTAAACGATAATACAACCATTGAAATTTGCGGAATAATTAAAATTTTCTATTACAAACTATCCTCGTTCCCAAAACCTTCAACCTTTACATCTAAATATCTCAGAATCATTTTAATACTACAATAGTTTACATTCGCAAAACAATATTACAATTCAACATTAATACATTATTCGAAACCTTAAACATGGTTCAAATAATAACACAACCAAAGTATATAAATCTTCAAGTATCACATCTGATTCATGTCTTTCAAGTAACGCATAACTTTACCTTGAATCTTGAACCTGCAAAAGTGGTTATTTGCAAGGTTGAGCTCGACAGCCCAGCAAATTTAACAGTCTATCATGTTTCACATAGCACACAATTCATGCATTCTACATTTCTAATTTATCGAGTTACATTATACAACATGCATGTGCTATCACATATCACATATAAATTGAGTTCCATAACCCAATTAACTTGGTCATATTTTGACTTTAACAATTCATAAAGCATGGTATGTAACTCACCACATAATCACATTTAATCCACAAACATAATAGAACTGAAAAACTTGCCTTGGATGTTGTTTAATGTTTATAACTTATCTGCGCTGTGATGATCCTACACAAATTGAGGATACATACATGTACATATTAGTTTCACATACAAAATTCACATACTCAATGTAAACTAATTTTATTTAACTATAATATTTTGTTCTTGTCTTAAAACCATTATATGTTTCTTTAGAAACTTTTGTCCGTTATAACCTTTTTACGCCCAAAAGGTTCTCTCATGGATTTAGTATGTAAATACTTTACGTATCAAAACATAAACCATTTATATCCCCTTCGTTTTATATTACTAGGTTCAATATAATTTCACAAGGCAGCAGCCCCTCACCTTTGGCACCCATTTCGCGGTTTAATAGCTTGCAATTTACTTATCTAATCGTAAGGCATTTTTTTTAGTATGTTTTTCATGGCATACAAGGCTATTTTTAAAAAATACTAACCTCTCATTTCGGGTTTGTTAAGTAGTCTAAAAAGCGTGCCAAAAATTGACGTTCATAGCAGTCTTCAATTTTTTTTTTCAGCTTTACCCTCTCTCCCTAAAACAGTCATAACTAATTCGTTTCAAAACATTTTTGAGCGATTCTTGAGCCCACGCGAAGCTAACTTCCGATGCTACAACTTTTATTCTTTGATCATTTCCAAATTCAAAACACAGAATTCCGAAAAATTCGTTCAAGGTGACTGCCCCGAGTTGGTTAGACAGTTTTGACGCGACTACTTTGAATGGTCATAACTCTTTGCTCCGAAGTCGGAATTAGTCCGTTCCAGAGTCTATGGAAAGCTAATTCAGTGTACTATAACATACCAAAAGCCCAGAAGTTTGTGGAAACAATAACTGATCGAAACAGTATCCTGAATAGCACATCCCGCTGCTGACTTTCAGTTTGACAAATTCGACACATTTCTTTCCAATCACCGTAACTCCCTCATCCGAGGTTGGAATGAGGTCATTCCAAAGCCTATGGCTTCCTAACTCAGTGCACTACAACTACCCAGAAACTCAGAATTTTTCAGGCAACATAGCTATTCCAGAATTTGACACTATAGTCACTGTTCATTCAATTTTCATTTCTAGACATGGTTTACTAAAATCTTCACCACGGATTCATTTTAACTCTGTTTTGGTTCATTCAAGTTAGGAAATCTTCAGAACTTAGAGGGATATAACATACAATCATCAAATTAAGCTTTTAGACATAAATCAAAAGTACAAAGGGTCCTCAAGCTTAGTCCCAAAAACTGCCCAACAAGGTTCTTTGTAAATCTTTTATTTTGTGAGTTTTGGTTACACTTGGATGATGTCAAGGTTTCATATCTCTAATTATAATCATTATAACTCATTTACATAATCAATTACAAGCCAAAATAAACATAGTAAACTAACTAGTTTTCTAACAAAACTAACTAAACTTCCAAAATACAAACTTTAACTAACAAACTAAATACAATATTTAAAATAATAACATTACCAAAAATTAAATAAGAAACATACCCGAAAATACGAATTCCACAAACTGAATACGTACTCGACCAAAATTTAACTAAGAGAAGATCTTTATAAAAAGTCCTCCCACAACAAAGTCTTTCTAAAAATTGGAGGCCTTATTGTTGGTGAATGAAACAAATGATCAAGCCCTTCTATTTATAGGTTTAGCAAAGGGTAAAGTTTTCAATTTAGTTGATGTGGGACTTGGTTTATACTAATTCTAATTTGTTTATACTAATTTTTCCTATTTTCAACATACTGAGTGTATTCATTCATCAAGAATTCGTTTCTTAACCAATTCGATCCGTTCAAGTTGCGTTGTTTTCGTTTTATAGAGGAGAACAACAATCATCCATCAATTTAAAGTTTTCATCATGAATTCATCATCAACTTTAGTCCCAAAGTACACCAAAACACACATTACAATCAAAATCCAAATTCCTCTTCTTTAGTATAAATACATGAATTTGATTTCTAAAAATTTGTTTCTAGATGACCACTATCAAATTATAAATATCTAATAACATATATAACATCGTAACCCATAAATTCATTAACCAAAACTCCAATTTTAAAAGAAACTCAAGAACACATAAACTAGAAATATAAACTAGATTATGTACCTTTAATTCCTTAAGAAATAAAATTAACCTTATTAGTAAAATTATAATTTCTATTCAACCATTATAATCATAACATTATTTAACAAATTCTCACTCCTCTAATTTAATTATTTAATTAAATTAGAATATCATAATTATACTCGCGTAATAAAATACGTATAAATCTCATCTATTTTACCACACTTAAATAAACTATCTCATACCAATTTTCATCAAATATTTATTTAATATCATAAATATTCATCTAATTCCATAAAGTTTCCAACTAAAATATTTAATGTACTTAATAAATATTTTACTCGCATTATACTAATATTTACATTTTCATGCAATATATTACCTTCTCACTTTATTAAATCAATTATACTTGTATTAATTCACTATTTTAATTAAGTGAATTATTCACACTATTTATGAAACTTAACTCATAATAATTTCCATTGCCCACAAGGCATAATAATTAAAATTATATTATCTCATAACATAATTTCAACTTAATTAAATTAACTAATATTATTTAATTTCTTTAATAGTTTAATTACCTATTAAATCTCACATTCTCCAACATATGAATATATAATTCTCTTCACACCAAATCATATAATTCAAAATATATACACCTCATAATAAGAATTTTAATTATTAAATTCTTATTTTAATAACTTATAAAAATTCGGGTTGTCACACATTATCCTTCAACAGTGTTAAACTGATAAAATATAATAAACCTCTAGTTTAACTGTAGCGGAACAAGCAATCCATTAGAAGAATCAAGTAGAGCATGATATCTACTATCTTCTATGATTCAAAAAGTTTATCATCAACTTTATAGCTGAGACTCAGCTTAACAAATAATCTACATCACTGAATTATCCATGCACTACGGGCCAATAATATTCATTACTATCACGTCCACAAATTATTCATGCACTACGGGCCAAGGATATTCGTGTAATCACAAATGGTCATGATCATACCAACAACTGTCCATCAATGCACTACGGGCCATTGAGGACTTTTATCACATCATTTGTAACATTATAGGTCATGATTATACTGAATAATCACTGGTCATAATCATACCAATCAATAGTCTATCTATGCACGTAAGCCAAAGATGACTTTCATCACAATATAAGCATGAGGATGATGACAATGATATAAGAATTCAATTAAAAGAAAGTAGAGGATAAATTTTTAAAGATTTATAATTTAATTTATCTATAATTTAATAATGTCCAAATTATCAACATAATACTGCTTTGTGGAGTAAAATTTAAGAATAATATTGTATTAAAAATGATTTGGACAATAAAGAAATTAAATTTTTATCATGAATAGTTCTGTGGGTGAATAGTATCCCATAAATAGTTCTTCATGAATAGTACTTTATGAATAGTACTTTGTGAATAGTATCCATGAATAGTATTTTGTGAATAGTATTCCGGCATAAAAAGATCATTAATTATCAAGAATGCTCAGAATAATATTTTCATGAAAAGATACTGGATGAAGCGGAAATATCAAGGATATTCTATTAATTTCTCGGAGTATAGAAACAATACTTTAACAGAATGAGTGTAGAATTATGAATACAAAACGAAATAATATCTCTTACCTTAGAAGAAGACTGGATACAAGAATAGTGAAGTAGCATAATACTCTTCTTCTTCCTCTCTATAGATTCTCTCTCTATAATTGCTCTTGTGGGTCTTAGTGAATTGTTGAGAATGAAAGAAGAATGAGCTTCTATTTATAGGAAAACATAGTTTCGATAATTACACATTTTGGGGCTCGAATTATTACAGTATAGTACCTTCATCTTTTTCTCTATTTTTAATTTAGTCCTACAAGCATTATCAATCTTGTACCACCTCTCCTAATAGTAATGCATGTGAACCAATAGTTCCATTCATGTGAGCAAATAGTTATATGCATGTGAACTAATAGTAACTAATTTCTCATTTATCCGATTAATTACCCGATTGGTCAATTTAACATCTAAAAATCAATTATTATCGAAATAAATGTCGATTTCCACTAACACATATAATTCCAACACAATAGAAATATTTTTATCAACAATTTCATCTTTAATCATCATGAACTTATTCATCATTAATACTATAACTCACAATATTTAACAACCAGATCATTCTCAAGAAAGAAGAGGTTTTCCTATAAGGATTTCTCCCTACTAGCGCGCAATTAGGTGACCAAATTCCTTTCCTCGATAGAACTTTCTAAGCATCATCAATATTACAAATAATAATATGAATAACTTTGTCGTCTTAATTATTGATTTAAAAATATAAAATATTATGTAGATAATACTATGACAATAATTGAATCACTAATATGAGAGATAGTATGCAGCAATTACTGTAGCAATAATTGAGAATAACTTAGTGACTTCTCACGTAAGCATCAATAATCAATACCGTGTGCTACTATGCAACCACGCGTATTACTATACTTTTACCATCGGGTAGTTCAAAAGTTTAACGGTAAAACTTTCGCCGTTATTTTTATAAAAAGACATTTCCGTCGTTTTCTAACTCCGACAATAATTTCGTTGTGGGGTTCACCAATGATCGTGCCATCGTACGAATATTCCCTGATAAACGAATATTTCCCGACCAATCGAATATTTTATAACAACTTGCTTACTTTATAAAATTTGTAAATATTACCCACAATTATAACATTATATCAAATCTACACCATAATATTCAAAAATATATTTCGAGAAAAAATATTTTTTATTCATAAAAGTTGGGGTCTTACACTGATCACCTAGAAGTGCTGTTGGGTAAAATCTAATTACGCACAACACGCAAGTATACGTGGTCAACAAGTAATAAAGTGTAAGTAAAGTATCGTTCCCACGAGAAATAGTTAATACAAATTACCAAATACTAACTCTTAACCAAACTATATTTATTTAAACAATCAATTTAATATTATGAATTAAATTATTTAATTATAATAATTCTAATTACCACTAATTAAAAATCAAATTATGGAGATTTAAGATCACAACTTCACTTAAATTAATACACTTCTTATTAATTATGCTCACTATTCGAAATTGTTAATCAAGAACACATAAGTAAATATGACCATCTCTCAATGCATCATATTCAAATCAACTTAAATCTACAGATGATAGAATTAAGAAGAACACCCTAATTAACTAATTCACTACATCTTTATATGAATTACAATTAAAGAGGATTTTAAGCACAAGTTCTTATTAGATTACATGCAATGCTTCGGTATATCTCTATCCTAAGCACAAATTATGAATTCCAACGCCATGTAGAACACATAAATACATGCTATTATGATTAGATCTAAATCTATACTTCATATCTCGAGTTTATATAGATTATCACTATAACATTCCAGAATTTTAAATGTAATATTAAATATTTATTGATTTATATAAATATTTAATGGACGTGATTATAGTTGAATAAATATTTGTTCAATTGATTTAATTTTGTTTAGTTAATTATTTATTAAATAAATAATTAATGAATTAAGGAAATGATTATTATATTGATATTTCAATTTAATGGTTAATTATTTGTGTTGAGTTATGTGATTAAAGGATTTATTTAATTAATTGTGATTTGAATTAATTAAAATAAATATGAAAGCTTGATTAAATATAGTGTGACAAATAACAATATTATAACGAGTTATTAAAATAAATTAAAGTAGTTTAATTTAGTTTTTGCCAAACAAGGCTTAATATATTAATTCTTTAAAATTTAAAGGTTTTTTTGCCAAATAAGCCTTATGGCTTTTGGGATTTCTAGATTTTTAAATTAAATAAAATAAATTAAAATAATAAATATAATATATTTATGTTATATATGTTAGTAACTGATTTTGCAATTAGTAGTGTTATTAAGGGTTATCAGTTTTATTCTTGCGCTTGAATATCAGTTGATTTTCTTATTACGCATTCTATTTTCTAAGTTTGAGAGTACTAAGTTTTGTGAGAGCTTCAGAGAAATTGAGAGAGAGTTTTAAAAATTTTCACAGTAAATTCTAGTGATTATCAGCATTTGTATTAGAAATTGAAGGTATGTTTTACAACTTTGATATTATAAGCATATATATGAATATTACGACAACAATTTTCATACTCTGTGAATTTTATGTATTTAGAATTGATTTTCTTGAATTAGTTATGATGATTACAAGTGTCTATGATGATTAGATGTTATGTTTAAACAATAATCGCATGCTAATTTCGGATTTTAGTAGAAATTTTGTCAGTATATATATGTTTTCATATGTAGCTATGTAAGTACCAATTTTGATGGTCAAATTGCCTGCTAAGATGTTAATTGAGTTTAGTTTATGCTATTTTGTTGAGATACGAACATAATGTAATTTGAATGAGATGATTTGGTCATGTAATGAATTCACAGTGACGATTTTAGAATGAATATCAAAAAATTAAGTTTTTGTATGAAAACATGAAAATTGAGGAATTAAAATAGTTTTAGTGATTGTTAAATTGTGATAAGTGGTTGAATATGTTAGCAATCATGTCTATGATAGTCGTATATTTATTTTACATGTTATTATCACTGTTTGGTGGGTGAAATTCGTGTTAGTTGGCTTAAGAAAAGTACCGAAGCTATGTTCTGTAAAACTGAGTTAAGTGCGTCGCGCCGCCGCGCAGCCCTTAGGCGCGGGCGCGCTGCCTCCTAGAACAAAAGTTGCGCGGCCGCGCGAGTGTCCATTTTTTAGACAATGAAGTTTGCTAATTCTGTAGACTTTGGTCGTTCTTTGTGGCTTAGCTAAAGGTTATGGTAATGTGTCCAACATGTAACAACAAGGCTAATACAGAGTTGTGTTATATGAATTACGAATTCAAAGTTGCAAAAATGATTAGTAAATCAAAAATGCGTTATGTGATAACCTAGTTTATACAATGAACATTAGTTATGTGTTGTGATGATTAACACTTGGGAATTCTGAAATGTAAATGGTAGCTTAAGACTTGTGCTAAAATAACAAGTTTAGCTAGTAATGCGTTTTATATTGAAAAGTGAATATTAGTATGTCTAATAGATGTTGTGGTTTTAATACTGTGTATAGGTTAACGTGAGTTTTAGTATTTTAGCTTACGCTTAAGGCAAGTTTTCTAACTCTGCACTTTCGTTGAGTTAGTTCTATTATTATATTGTATAACTTCATGGTTTTGATTGAGCAAGCTTCTTATCTTAACTGTTACTGAATAAATCAATTTTATTGATTGATTCATTCTAACTTGTTTATAGTTAAGCAAGTTTCTTAAGTTCTATTATTGTATAATGAACGTAATTTTGAACTCTCGTCTCTATTATGGAACTGTTTTAATTCTTTGCATGAGTTAATACATTGTTGGGCAAGTTTTTAGTTTCCAGCTTGCTATCAATTAAATGTATGTTCAAGAATATCATTTCTAATGTTATAAGACTCAAACCTTAGCTTATTTTACTGTTCAAGTAAAGGTTAAGCATTTTATTCATTTTATTGAATGCTTATGCTCTATAGCTATTTCAAGCATGAGTTTGATATGTAGAATCAATTCATTTATGATTCTCAAATGTTTTAAGTTATGTTGTTATTAAACAACTATTGTATTATCAATCATTGTTGATTCAACTAGTTCCCTAGTTGATGATCATTAAATTTCAATTACCCTTGAAAGCTTATCTAAACCAAACTTTCTTTGGTGCGGACTTGTACTCTAAATACTGAGATGAACAACCCTATGTTTAGGGGTTTACGCTTAGCGTTGAAATGGTTGTGCACAATACATTGTATGAAGGATTGATCCCCCTAAGTACGTGGAGTCCTTATAGTCATATGACTGTTAAAGTTAAAGTTGAAAGATTACTTATAACTGAGGACATGGTTCATGGTCATTTGACCCTCAGTAATATATTTAAGAATGTTAATAGAACATATCATTCAGTTCTATTGAGCCTATGAAACGGCAAATGTTGTAATGTTAATAGAACATGTGACACCCCCAAATATGGTACTTCCATATCCACAGGATTTGGTGTTCATTGTACAAACATCATCCATCTATCTACCCATAAATAAATGCAAACCATGCAATAGATAGAAATAAAAATAAATTCCCCCTTATGGGCTACATCAACTACATAATAAATAAATCCTAGGTTACTCTAACCTTAAATCATCTGTGCGGAAACATAAACAAATAAGTCTTAAGTAACATCAATTCTACTTATCATTACATAACCACATAAATAATCAATCTTCATTACTTGCTAAACTTGCCCTTGCTTTTACTAGTGGAAGGTTCGTCTGCTCTTTCGTTATTAACTATAATGTTATTATTACGCAAGAGTGAGCATGATTGTCCACAAGTATAACAATATAACAATGAATAATAACATGCGAGAGAAATAATAACTTCGAATATAAAAGCTCAACTTTTGAATCAAGAATGAATAACAAGAATCAAAAGAAATTCTGAGGGTCGTAAGACCATGAACTATGTCCTAGGTTGTCAAGTGTTTATTCTTGAAACCTTTAACAGTCATAAGATTATGGACTCTTCTTCTCGTACTTAGGGGGATCAACCCTTAGTACCATACTGTGCACAATATCTTAACGCTAACGCATAAGTAATCCCCTATACAGGGTTGTTCATCTCAGTTTGATATTCGAGTCCGCACCAAAGGAAGTTTGGTTTGGATAATTCATCACGGGTTCTGAAATTTAGAACGATCATCAACTATAGACTAGTCGAATCATAAAGGGTTCGCTAGTCAAACTGATATATAAATCGAATAACAATTCCAAGAGATATACAATAGAATAATTATTGTATAACAACATCATGCTTTGAAAGATAATATACTATTGATATAACAACATGGGCTTAGTCAAAATAACGAGAACTTGCTCAATGAAAAGAGACAACTTATAATTCATATAATGATAACGAGTAGGGTTAGGAAACTTGCCTCGTGCGTAGATTATACTTTAACTAAACTCGTTTTTTGATTTAACTCCTACATATCAATTACGTTCACAATACCAGTCAATTATAACTTACTAAACATCACACGTTTATTCTTTGTCCAACTCGAATTCAAGACTATACTTAGTCATATTATCATACTTGTTTCTATATAATATTACACTATACGAACAACAAGCTAAGTATATAATCAACAATTCAATCAACATCTAATTGTCTTCTTGACTTGGTAAAGACTCACTTTAATATCTCATTATATATCTAACAAGTTTTTATATTAATTAGACTAGGTTACTAACACGTTTCTATACTTGAACATTAAAAATGCATTTTCTGGACATTCTGCTAAGTGGTGTTGCGGCGCCACTTTTGTACTGGGTCTTGGCGCTGCGGCGCCATGGCGCTGCGGCTTGGAACTTGGTACTGCGGCGCGGTGGTGTAGCGACGTGGGAAATGAACTAGGAGTTGGCGCCGCGGCGCGACACTCCAGACTCTGAATTCCTAGTTCGCGAAGAACACAAAATTTAGCAAAATAAACACTACATAATCATTAATTCTCCAAATTAAACATACCCACATGTTAGAATTCATATATAATCAATACCCAACATTTATAGAGTGATTTTAACCCATTAAAACACATAATCACATAATTAAATTATGCAAATTGTACTGTTCTTGATGTTCTTGAAGTGTTGAACATAAATTCCTAAAATTCAACGCCACGGATTCGTTATAAAACCAAATTCGTTCATTTAAAGTTTGGTCTCTTCGTATTCACATGCATAATCAAATAAGAGTGAAAATTTTATAAAAACATTTATGTTTGACATATTAAAATCACATATAAGGCCATATGGCCATAACCCATACTCTGTAAGTTTTGAGCAACATATACGACATGTTTTATGATACTGAAGTTATGGTTTACATAATATATATATATATATATATATATATATATATATATATATATATATATATATATATAATCAAATACGATATGGTAACATTTAACAAATACATAAACTCATAATCATACCCTTTCCCAATTACAGAGACTTTACAAAAGCTTTGAAAGCCATTTTCATGAAAACTAAACCACATAAATTTAGAATTTGGGAAGGAAAAGATTACCTTGAGTGGAAAGCGTAGATTAGAAAACTCAGATGTTTCTTCAATTACCCACTCTTAATCTCCTTCTCAATATCTTAAATATCTCTAACAAACTCTCTCTGGTTATTCTCTAGACTTAGCAAAATAATAAGAAAGAACAGAGAATACGTACAAAAATAATCAATTGACGCGCATTATGGTCAGTTAACCCAATAATGGGTAACTTCTTCCAACCACTACTAGGGCCACGTTTGGCAAACCTTAATTGATTCAAAGTCATTTATTTTAATAACTCTTTTATCCTATTGTTTAATAATGTCACACTCCTTTTATAAAATAACCCAATTAATTTATTTAATTTAAATTAAATATAATATAATAATTTCTCATTAATTCACTTAATCACATAATTAATTTCTTATTTATTAATTATGTGAAATTATTAAATCTCTAATTAATTATTGCATAATTTAAAACAACATTGGGCTTATTAAATATTTCTTTTATAAGCTCGCATAAATACATACTTGAATACTAATTATTCTCCACATTAATTTAATAAATATAACACATATAATTAAATTAATCTACCACAATTTCATCAATCACTACTAGAAAACATTAAATAGACAACGCGGAAAAAACGTTGTGGTTTCAGTCAGGAAAACGTCGTGGTTAAGGGTGTCATCAATTTGACACCCTTACACAACGTTTTAAAAACGTTGTAGTAGGTATGATTCCACAACGTTTCTTTGATAAAAATGTTGTTGTTTAGTATATCAGAAAACGTTTTTTAAATGTTGTAAATTAAAAAAAAAAGAAAAAAAATTTGGTTCACCTATATTACCAATGCACCTGCAATATGCTAATGCCATGATATATAGCTAAAATTACAAAGAATATTAATAACATACAATAAATTTACATCCCAATAATTCTTTCTAATGTCAATTACAAAAAATATTATATTAATACCATACAATAAGTTTACATCTCAATAATTCCAAACTATCCATACATCCTAACAATTTTTAGTTTCAGATTCTGACTTAAACAATTACATAAAGAAAAAATAAGTTAACTTGAAAGAAGAGGACAAAGCAAAAGGAACTTAAATCCAAAACCTCCAACTCGTCCTGTGAACCACCTTCAGAGATCTGGCCATCTGTTGCACACCCATCATTCATAAGCAACTCTGAATCTGCCTCACAAGAAAGCAAGATTAACAAAAGCCTATTCTATACAAAGGGTACAAAGTTACAAAGTAATCTTTTCCTAATATATAAGACAGCTTCAGCATGCAATACTAAAATAAATTCACATTTCTTATCAACCCATAAACATACCAAGTTTGCAAAGAAGTCGCTGTCACCAGATATCAACTTTGAGGACATGCTTATCTTGGCACAGTTTACAAGAGAATCTTTCCCAAATTCACATTTCTTATCAACCCATAAACACCGTTTTGCTAGTTTCCAACACAGAGATCTTCATAGTTCTATTTCTCAAATCTATTGAACAAAATAGGTAGTAGGCTATAGAAAGTTAGAGCATTCTACAGAGGAAATTTCAATAAGTTGCTTTGAGATAATATTTTTGACAAATTCTAGAAGACTTGTTCAGTAGTAATAATTACTTTCACTGCCAATTTTTCCTTATATATTTACATGATTCCCTCATCGCAAGCTGTTAAGATAAGCAGCAAAAAAAATAGTGTATATGATATTAAAAAGTGATTGAAAGAAACGGTGAGTGATCAATTCAGCTAATTTTATAATTTCTAGATTTTTACTGCTTGAAGAGAAAGGGGGGGTCAACACTAACCTTGTATCCACTTATTATAGATGTTGGATGTATCTTGTTTCTCACTAGATCATTTTCTATCTGCAAATTATAAGAGGATTACATATTTTAACTCATCCTCCAAACATCAAGCAGATCTTCACAACACATCATTATTATAATTTCTCAAACACAGCAATATTAATACTTTAGCTGAATGTTACCTTAAGCAATTCTGCAGCTATAATGACAACTGAAGTTGTCCCATCTCCAACGTTCTAGAGATTGTGGTTATACTTACAATAATCAAAAAGAGTCATCACGATTCTCACAAGACTATGACCAAATGAAGCAAAGAAATAAAGATATGATAAAACAGCAGCAATAAAAAGAAAAACTATATGCCAATATGAATGAATAAATAAATCTAACCGAAGTGCTTTTCCAGCTCGTTGAATCATTGTAGAAACTACAAGATTATTAACTTTTGGGACTACTGTCATCAAGTCAATACTGGCATAGCATAATGGATCCAAGGCACACTTGCAAAAAAAGGAACAGGCTGCAGCAGCATAACACAGGCTTTGAGTGTCAAGCATAGAGAAGTCCTGGAAATCAGCATTACAATAAAGCCATTAGAATGTGATACTTCCAGCACTGTAAAAAGGAAAAGAAAACCTGTGTCCTGAAAACTGAGAGCTCACCACTTCATATTTTGTATGTCTTAAAAGTAATTCCACCTTCTAAAAGAATACCAAAAAAGTGACATACTACTCTGAATTTACCTTAATGATAAATATCTGGTATAGCTGTGCTCATTCATTCTCAGTAACTCTTTAGCAATCCTAACTCATTAACAAACAAACATCTACAACCTTGGCGGTAGCATCATCTGTAATTCCTTGAAAAAACATCAATAGGTACCTGAACAAAATAAATGGTGAATAAATTAACAGCACATGCTGGCAAGCCAAGTGCAGTCACCAACACAATGTAAGTTGCAGCATTATAAATTAACATATATATAAACAACCCCAGAGATATATTACAATTCAGGGAAGCATTCTGTAATCAATAACTATACTTGTAATGAAATCCACGGAACATCAAAGCTTTACCTGTACAGGAAGCAATTTGTTGATAGCCAACAGAGTTGTCTTTGTTAAGTTCATCAAAACCTGACATGTGTATATTTGCATGAGTTTCCAAAACATCAAAGCTTTATCACATACTCACATAATCGGAAAGTTGAGACTAATGAAACAAACATCTTTCAACCAAATACCACTCACAAAGATAAATACATAATAATTGATCTAGAAAATCATACTTGTCTGCTTATAATTTGAAATAGTGCTTTGAGAGATGTGAAAGGAAAGAAAAAATAGTCAAAACTTCAGACATTCCCAGTTGTTATATTTACAACATGAACTGAATTGTCCTTTGAACTAGTAATAGCAAGAGTTGAATCAGAGCTTATCGCCAAACAAGTCAATCCTTCAGTGTGATATGGATGACCTTAAGATATATAACACCGTGTCAATAACTCCAAAAAAATCCACAACACCAAATACAAACATTTAAATGACGAAGTTCATTCAGAACAAAGAAAAGGCCTTAAATCTTGATCATTAGTTTTACCCATCAACTAATATAAATTCCTACAATATTATTATATTGATATTTCAATTTAATGGTTAATTATTTGTGTTGAGTTATGTGATTAAAGGATTTATTTAATTAATTGTGATTTTAATTAATTAAACTAAATATGAAAGCTTAATTAAATATAGTGTGACAAATAACTATATTATAAGGAGTTATTAAAATAAATTAAAGAAGTTTAATTTAGTTTTTGCCGAACATGGCTTAATAAATTAATTCTTTAAAATTTAAAGGGTTTTTGCCAAATAAGCCTTATGGCTTTTGGGATTTCTAGATTTTTAAATTAAATAAAATAAATAAAATAAATTAAAATAATAAATATAATATATTTATGTTATATACATTAGTAACTGATTTTGCAATTACTAGTGTTATTAAGGGTTATCAGTTTTATTCTTGCGCTTGAATATCAGTTGATTTTCTTATTACGCATTCTATTTTCCAAGTTTGAGAGTACTAAGTTTTGTGAGAGCTTCTGAGAAATTGAGAGAGAGTCTTAAGAATTTTCACAGCAAATTCCAGTGATTAGCAGCATTTGTATTAGAAATTGAAGGTATATTTTACAACTTTGATATTATAAGCATATATATGAATATTACGACAATAATTTTCACACTCTGTGAATTTTATGTGTTTAGAATTGATGTTCTTGAATTAGTTATGATGATTGCATGTGTCTATGATGATTAGATATTATGTTTAAACAATAATCGCATGCTAATTTTGGATATCAGTAGAAATTTTGTCAGTATATATATGTTTTCATATATAGCTATGTAAGTACCAATTTTGATGGCCAAATTGCTTGCTAAGATGTTAATTGAGTTTAGTTTATGCTAGTTTGTTGAGATACGAACAGAACGTAATTTGAATGAGATGATTTGGTCATGTAATAAATTCACAGTGATGATTTTAGAATGAATATCAAAAAATTGACTTTTTGTATGAAAACATTAAAGTTGAGGAATTAAAATAGTTTTAGTGATTGTTAAATTGTGCTAAGTGGTTGAATATGTTAGCAATCATGTCAATGATAGTTGTATATTTATTTTACGTGTTATTGTCACTGTTTGGTGGGTGAAATTCGTGTTAGTTGTCTTAAGAAAAGTGTTGAAGCTCTGTTCTGTAAAACTGAGTTCTGTGCGTCGCGCGACCGCGTAGCCCTGAGGCAAGGGCGCGCAGCTGCCGCGCGGGCATGCGGCCTCCCAGTATAAAACTCGCGCGGCCGAGCGAGTGTCCATTTCCAGACACTGAAGTCTGCTAATTATGCAGACTTTGGTCGTTCTTTGTGGCTTAGCTAAAGGTTATGGTAATGTGTCCAACATGTAACAACAAGGCTAATACAGAGTTGTGTTACATGTATTATGAATTCTAAGTTGCAAAAATGATTAGTAAATCAAAAACGTGTTATGTGATAACCTAGTTTATACAATGAACGTTAGTTATGTGTTGTGACGATTAGCACTTGGGAATTCTAAAATGTAAATGGTATCTTAAGACTTGTGCTAAAATAACAAGTTAAGCTAATAATGCATTTTATATTGAAAAGTGAATATTAATATGTCTAATAGATGTTGTATTTTAATACTGTGTATAGGTGAACGTGAGTTTTAATATTTTAGCTTACGCTCGAGGCAAGTTTTCTAACTCTACACTTTCTTTGAGTTAGTTATATTATTATATTGTTTAACTTCATCCTTTTGATTGAGCAAGCTTCTTATCTTAACTGTTATTGAATAAATCAATTTTATTGATTGATTCATTCTAACTTGTTTAAAGTTAAGCAAGTTTCTTAAGTTCTTTTATTGTATAATGAACGTAATTTTGAATTCTCGTCTCTATTATTGAACTGTTTTAATTCTTTGCATTAGTTAATACATTATTGGGCAAGGTTTTAGTTTTCAACTTGCTATCAGTTAAATGTACGTTCAGGAATATCATTTCTAATGCTACAAGACTCAAACCTTAGCTTATTTTACTGTTCAAGCAAAGGTTAACCATTTTATTCATTTTATTGAATGCTTATGCTCTATATCTATTTCAAGCAAGAGTTTGATACGTAGAATCAGTTCATTTATAATTCTCAAATGTTCTAAGTTATGTTGTTATTAAAAAACTATTGTATTATCAATCATTGTTGATTCAACTAGTTCCCTAGTTAATGATCATTAAACTTCAATTACCCTTGAAAGCTTATCCAAACCAAACTTTCTTTGGTGCGGACTTGTACTCTAAATACTGAGATGAACAACCCTATGTTTAGGGGTTTACGCTCAGCGTTGAAATGGTTGTGCACAATACATTGTACGAAGGATTGATCCCCCTAAGTACGTGGAGTCCTTATAGTCATATGACTGTTAAAGTTAATGTTGAAAGTTTACTTATAACTGAGGACATGGTTCATGGTCATTTGACCCTCAGTAGTATATTTAAGAATGTTAATAGAACATATCATTCAGTTCTATTGAGCCTATGAAATGGCAAATGTTGTAATGTTAATAGAACATATCATTCAGTTCTACTGAGCCTATGAATTGGCAAATGTTGTAATGTTAATAGAACATATCATTCAGTTCTATTGAGCCTATTATTTGGCAAATGTTGTAAAGATATTTATTCTTATTTCAAGTGAGCTTTGTTTGCTCACTCTTGCATATTTATACACTTATTGCAGCTATGGTTAAGAAGGTAGATAAACCTACAATTAGCAAAGGAAAGGGAAAAATATACAAGTGATGAAGACTTGTAATTTTACTTTATTGTTATGATGATAGACTTTTAATAATGACGTGATGTAATAATTAAATTTCAGCACTTGAATGATTGTATTAATGGTTAGAGAACTTGGGAGATGATGTTTTATTAATGTAATCATGTATGGGCATGTTTTATTATTAAATTTATTATAATTGGGTAGTTAAATATGAATGTTCTGATTACGTGAACACCAAATCTTGAGGTAATGAAGTACCGGGATTTGGGGTGTCACAATCACGATAATTGTTAGCTTGGCAATTAAGCAATAAACACAAACTATAATAGACAATCCAAGAATAATCACAATAATTAATAAAGAAGCATACTAAAATAAACTATGCAATAAGCTCCATTGTAATCTTAAACAAAAGATTTAGTTCATGAATAATGAATTAAAACTAAGAATCTATAATTGAATAAACATTAAAAGACAAAAATAAAAGTAGAGTGAAGAGTAAATCTGTCGTCAGCAAATCTCCATCTTTCTCAAGCTCCTGCTCTTGATCTTCAATGGTATCCAAGTTGCTTCACTCTTCAAAACTAATAAGAACTAGGGTTTTGTCATAATCTACACTAATCTAATCTAATGGAATCCCCCCTCACTAATCCTTGTGATTCTCCTCCTTTTATATGCCTCTTTATATGTCTTTAAGTCCTCCTAGAAGTCCTTGAATCAATCAGCTCGAACCAATCCTTCTTGAACTTAAATTTTCAGAAAAAAAAAACTTTTTTTGTGCGTACCCCCGCCCCGGCGGAGTTTTTTACATTGATAGGCCCGCCTCGGCGGGCTAGGCTTCTATTTTTGGGCTTGTACCCCCGCCCCGACGGAGTTTTGTATGTAAAATGTCCGCCCCGGAGGACATCTTTTTTTGTAAATTTTTTGCTCTGGCGTCCTTTGGGAAAATGGCCATAATATCTTCGCCTGAACTCCGATTTTGATGATTCAAGATGCTCCGAAAAGAGGAGACATAGATCTACAACTTTCATTCTTTGAGTTTTTCGAACTAAGAACTGGAGCAATTCTAAAATTAGCTTTTGAAGTGGTTGCTATGTAAATGGCAAGCCGAAAATTCGAATCTAGCAACCCCAGACGTCGATCCAAGTGACTTTTGTCCCAATTCCTACAAAATAACATAAAACATGCATGAATAGACACAAACACTTAAAAACTTCCAAAAGATTAAGCTCAAATACGCTCAATTAATGGGTATAAAATCCATTCATAAAATACCCCCAAACATAAACATTTGCTTGTCCTTAAGCAAACACACAAAAGAACTAAAAATAAACAATCTAACTCAACTACATGAATGCATATGCATGATTTACTTCCTAATATACATACGAATCCAGGAATAAATCAGTATGATATATAACAATAGGCCTCAAAGATACCAATGATACTCTAACAATATATCCAATCAAGCCAAAATCCATAACTCTAACCAGTTAGTCAATCCAAACATGTCATCACCCATGTTGTGCGTTTGTGCTTATTAAACATTCTAACCAACCACAATTCAAGAAACTCACATAACAAACTTCTTAGAAGAAAAATTTCAGTTCCAATTCAATTACTTTTGTTTACATGATAACTCCGGTTAAAACTAAGCACTTACCAAGTCTAAGAGTAAATATAGGACTTATTTCTACTTTTATTCAATCACGAGGGCATTTTTTCTCTTTCTCGCGTTTTATTTATTTTTTTTATTTTTCTCATGGCTGTGCAATGTCTTATTCCCTTAGGCTTTTCAGTGCTACCTTAACAAGCTTTCGACTAATGACTCCCAAGCCATTAAGACCTTAGGGCGCTAGGTGTAAAGACAATCCCCTCGAGCTTACTTACTCGAGTAAAAAAGGCCACAAAACTAGACAGGCATGCCACGGTGTTTAGTCATTTTTTTTCCTTTTTCTGGATTCTCTATTTTTTGCTTTTGCAATATATATACCCCATAGATTCCCCCAAACTCAAGCTTTTACTTCATTCTAACCTTTACTGCCAGTTCACTAATTTTCTTATATTTTAACTAAGATTTTCCCCCAGAAACAAAATTATTAAACCCTTGAACCAAGTGGATTAAAACAGTTAAAATTTTAAGTGCTAACCGGTTACATAAGTTTTAGACAAGCTCAGGATTATCATCATGATTAAAATTAGAACTCGTCATCAATCCATTACCTAGATTCATGCGAACATTCTATATGCAAACACTCAATACAAAAGAAAATATTTTTTTTCTTAATGCGAAACATGCCTAAAATATGCAAAAATAAACATACTAACCAATGCAAAGAATATGAACTAAACAATTATGAAATACAATATGATCCACCCCCAAACTCAAAGTGAACAATGTCCTCATTGTTTAAATAAAAAGAATTGAAGAGTTAAGGACTTCCCTGATTTGTTAAGGTTGTAATGGTGGTGGTTGTGGAACAAAGACTGAAAACTACTCCACATCGGGATCTAAAGGAGGATACTGTGGCATGGGCTCAGGTTGGTGGCTTTCCTTTCCATAATCTTTTACATATTAATTGAGCCACCAATACCTACAATGAAGAGAGATAACATGGATTAGAATAGCATTTTGGATTTATAAGATAACTTAATAAGCAAATTAATTCCTATCTACTAAATAAACTAGTAAAGCATATAAATATAAAAATTTCTGGGTTGCCTTCTAGTTAGCGCTTGATTTACATTCTTTCAGCCTGACTTTGTCTAGTAACCGAGGAACCCTCCATCCATCAGTAACAAATTGTCCTTTTGGAGGTTCCCACAGGAATGGCCAATGCATCAAAGTCACCTAGCATGCTCTGATTTGGTATGATCTCAATCAAGAATGTCCCACATCTAGGTGTTTTCTCCATTGTGTATGTGATCACTTTGGGGCATGGAAGCTTGTCACACACAATGGGCTCTTCGTCTATCTTCTCTTTCTCTTCCCACCATGGATTCAAAATTGTACTCACTCTTATGTCATCAAGAGCTTCGCCGACGACATGACTACTAAGTGGGCATGATTTTGCAAATTTGACTGACTCTTTGATCTTTGGTGGAGACCAATTTAGATCTTCGTTGACCTCTATTTCATTATCCATAATTGTCTCCACATTTTCGATATCTTGTGGCTCATCCAATCGCAGATTTGGTTTGGGTTCTCTGTCAGTTTCATTATCCATGTCATAAAGCCAAGTGTTTAGAGGAAGGTTGCTTCTGGCTTTGGTCATTTACTCTATCTGATCTGCAAGATTTTGAATTGACCTCGCTTGATTACTCATCTTCTCCTCATTTGCTATGAACTTGGACAATAATTCCCCCAACCTTGAATTTTCTGTTTCAGTCTCGGAAGCCATGTATTGAGGACCATTGGTTGAGGTAGTGACGAGTTGTTCCATCTGATTATTAAAATTTTGGGTTGACAGCTCTTGGCTAATCCTCATCTCCTCTAGGTTTGCTATGCCCTTCAATATTACATCTATCGGATTGGGATTTTCTTCTTACGGCAATGGATATGGACATTAAAATTCTGGCGTGTATGATGGATTTGGAGCGTAATATTGATTATAATAGTTAAAGCTCCATGGTGCATCTGGGTGATACCCCCAAACATGGTGATAACTGGGATAAGAATAGTTGTTGAGGTAATCATTCCCATATTTTACTGATCCAAATTTGACGACGCATTGATGACTCGAATGATTTTTAGCACAATAATTACAATATACTGCGATCTTTCAAATACGTTGGGCTGCAATAACATCCAACCTCTTCGAAAGTGTTTTAATTTGTGCTGACAATGCAAAAAATGCATTGAGTCCATCAATTCATGTGTCCCTTGGTGGAGTCATATTCGTTTATGGCCATTGATAATTGCATCCATCCATGGTACCTTGAAAGAAAGAAAAATGGGAAGAGAATTAAATAAAAAGAGAAACAAAAAATGTTTAAATTAAGACTAATTTGATTGAAGCTTATATTGACAAAAAAATATATTAAACTAATTCCCCGGCAACGGCGCCAAAAACTTGTTGGGTAATATCTAATTACGCACAACACGCAAGTATACGTGGTCAATAAGTAATAAAGTATAAGTAAAGTATCGTTCCCACGAGAAATTGTTAATACAAATTACTAAATACTAACTCTTAACCAATCTAATTTTATTTAAACAATCAATTTAATATTATGAATTAAATTATTTAATTACACTAAATCTAATTACCACTAGTTAAAATCAGATCATGGAGATTTAAAATCACAACTTCACTTATTACTTCACTTGAATTAATACACTTCTTTTTAATTATGCTCACTATTTTGAATTGTTAATCAAGAACACATAAGTTAATATGATCATCTCTCAATGCATCATACTCAAATCAACTTAAATCCACAGAAGATAGAATTAAGAAGAACACCCTAATTAACTAATTCACTATATCTCTATGTGAATTACAATTAAAGAGGATTTTAAGCACAAGTTTTTATTAGATTACATGTAATGCTTCGGTATATCTCTATCCTAAGCACAAATTATGAATTCCAACGCCATGTAGAACACATAAATACATGCTATTATGATCAGATCTAAATTTATATTTCATCTCTCGAGTTCATATAGATTATCACGGTAATTGTTAGCTAGGCAATTAAGAAATAAACACAAACCACATTAGACAATCCAAGAATAATCAAAATAATTAATAAGGAAGCATACTAAAATAAACTATGCAATAAGCTCTATTGTAATCTTAAACAAAAGATTTAGTTCATGATTAATGAATTAAAACAAAGAATCCATAATTGAATAAACATTGAAAGACAAAAATAAGAGTAGAGTGAAGAAAAAATATATTGTCAGCAATCTCCATCTTCCTCAAGCTTCTTCTCTTGATCTTCAATTGTCTCCAAGTTGCTTCACTCTCTAAAACTAATAAGAACTAGGGTTTTATCCTAATCTACTTTAATCTAATCTAATAGAATTCCCCTCTCACTAATCCTTGTGATTCTCCTCCTTTTATATACCTCTTTATATGTCTTTAAGTCCTCCTGGAAGTCCTTGAATCAATCAGCTAGAACTAATCCTTCTTAAACTAAAATTCTGAGAAAAATAACTTTTTCTGCTCGTACCCCCGCCCCGGCGGAGTTTTTTACACTGATAGGCCTGCGCCGGCGGGCTACGCCCGTTCCGGCGGGCTAGGCTTCTAATTTTGGTCTCGTACCCCAGCCTTAGTAGAGTTTTGAATGTAAAATGTCTGTCCCTGTGGACATCCTTTTTTGAAAATTTTATGCTCGACATCCTTTGGGAAAATGGCCATAACTTCTTCATCTGAACTCCGATTTTGATGATTCAAGATGTTTCAAAAAGAAGAGACATAGATCTACAACGTTCATTCTTTGAGGTTTACGAAATAAGGACTGGAGCATTTCTAAAATTGGCTCTGAAGTGGCTACTATGTAAATTGCAAGCCAAAAATGCGAATCTAGCAACCCTAAACGTCGATCCAAGTGACTTTTATCCCAATTCCTATAAAACAACATAAAACATGCATGAATAGACACAAACACTTAAAAACTTTCAAAATATTAAGCTCAAATACACTTAATTAATGGGTATAAAACCTACTCATCAAGTGCTAGTAAGGTATATCATATACGGTCTTAGTGTCGGGATGTCCTTTTTTTGAATGAGAATGTTCTTGGTCTTTTGACCTACTCAGAATTCTTAAGTATATGTATATACTTTGGAACTATTTTAAGGGAATGAAAAAGTGATATTTCAATTATTCATTGTACTTCATAACTATTTGATCAGTTAGTGAAGATAAATCATACGATCCTTGATGTTGTGATTATATTATATATTATTACACTTGTTGAACTATTTTTGCTCACTTCTTGCTTGAATTATATGATTGCAGCAAAGAACGAACAGACCGAGGGTTCCAATAAGGATAAGGGCAAAGCCAAGATGGATAAATAAGTTATCATATATAAGACTAATACATATTTTTATGAACTTATACTATGACAGTGAAGAATGTAATGTTTAACAGAACCTGGGAAGGATTTATTATTATCATTGTAATAAGAACTTAGCAAATATGTTCATTTTGATATGGTTTTATTGGAATGAATGTATAGTTAGTAGTACCATGTAACACCATATATGTGGGTTGAAAGTACCCGAATTTGGGGGTATTACACTTATAGCCATCACTTCCTTTGAATTGTCTATCTCGAGTGGGATTCTTAAGCTGTTTATTTCCCTTTCGCCTTTTTTGGTCATGGGGATTTCTATCTTTAACTCTTCATTTTCAATGAGATTCTATATTTTGTGTTAAAGAGCCCAACATCCCTCGGTCACATGTTCTAGTGCTCCAGAATGATAAGCACACCTTGAGATCATATTGCCTTCCTTTAAGATCAACAGGTGGAGCAAGCACAATGATCTTTTTCTGCGTAACCAATAATGCTAACACATTTTCCAACGAGTCCCCTAAGGCGTGAATACCCTTCTTTGCATATTCTCCCTGACTCTCGGTGCCGTAGGATTTTAGGGGTTTGCATATGTTTGGAATGTTTTTAGATCTTTCCTCTTTAAGAATTCACATTCATCTAGGCGATTTTTTCGCTAGCGAGATCTTCTAATAATTTTATCATTCCACCTTTCAACCCACTTTGACCTTCTTCAGTCAGCTGGATCATCTTGGGGGGATATAAACTTGAATTCTCTTTAACCTCTTCTTCCTCTTTGCTTTTCGATAGATGAATGATAAGCCGCCTTGTAACATTGACATTTACTGTAGCCGATTTGGTGCTCACGTAAATATTCCATAAGATAATAATTCCTATAAATCCAAGATTCACAGTACTCATAGCAACTAATAATTCTCGTCAGAACAATTATTGTAATTGAGTACCCTCACTTGGATGTACAGGTTTAGTATCTTACAGATATTTCTTCGATATCAATAATTCCTATCAATCTGATCTCCATAATATTAATGGTAGGGTTCTTGGAGCTGAGAAGTGCTACCTCAGTGCATCAGAGAAGCCCAATGTCTATTAATACTATCATTCAGATGTATAGTTCATATAGATACTGTACTCTTTTCTAATTTTATTAGAATAAAAACTAAACACTGGAAACTAATAATACATCACACAATTAATATATCATTACATGGATTCGAAAAATATCGTTAACTATTACATTATAGTTCTCAAAAAGAATAACCTTGTTTTAAGCCTTTCTATCCACAAATACCCAAACTACTGGAATACATCATTTCTATCTACAAATGAAAAATATTTGCAAGGATGAGCTACAGAAAGCTCAGTAAAGTTTGAACAAGTAACAATATTATACCCACACCAAATCTGGATTTGAATGAACATAAAGTTTAGAATTTTTCCACATATATATACTGAAGTTTATCAGCCAAACCCTGCCCATTACACATTTTTGTCAGTCCTATAGACTTAGAAACCCGGGTTGATCCGTTCAACCAAACAACTTAGGATTATACATATCATTCTATCTAAATAATGTTCAGTCATTACTATAAATGCCGGTACAAAACCCTCAGTCAGCCTATTACTGACGGTCATAATAGTGTCAGTATATAAGTTTGTACCAAACAACATTGGTTTCTCACAAATCTATGCTTTGATGTCAAATCAAACGTATTTTTATGCAAACACCAGCTCATATGTCTTGGTTATGTTTGAACAAGAATCATAACCTATTAACAACAGAAACCATGAACATTGTATATCACAAGATCATAGTAGAAAACTTGCATTTAACAAATAATTAAATGAAGCTAGAACACTTGCATTGGAAATATAAAGTCTGCACGAAGTGTAGAAAACTTGCAACGAATGTGAATATTCAATATTAATCGCAAATGTGGAATAATTAACAATAATTATCCACAAACGAACTGAAAAATAATGACTCAAGTTGGAGTTAGAAAAAACTTGCCTGAATCAAGTCAAATTAATAACCTAATATTAATAATATCGATGTCCCAATTAGAATAATATCATCACATATATTACTGTTAATTTCAATTATAAAATAACCTAAACACATTACCACATAATCCTAACAGTCGCTAAAATACATAAGACATAATATCAAGTCAAACTATTACAGTCTGAGTTGAGTTCGGTACTATTTTGACATCCCAATTGCCTAATCGAATAATTTCGAGCCTAATATCAATAAAACTCTGTCCAAACGCTTCACAATTATCTTAAATAATTTATTAATCAGTCAAAACATTTTTCAATAACTCATAATAACTTTAAAGTAATTATTATCATTTACAATGATTTTTCAATCATTAATATCATATTTATATGATTTAAATACCACGATATTCTATTATCATTAATAATTAATTAATATCAAATATTAATAAAATACATGACATAATATTATAAGTTATTTGTAATATCGATGTCAAAGTATTTTTAATACCTTAATATCACATTTAAATGATTTTAAAACCATTATCAAATAACAACCATTAATATTAAAATATTAATGTATTTCATGACAAAATATTAAAAGTTATGTTTTATAACTTAAAACATTTTTCAAACCTTTAAATCATTTTTATATGATTTTTAAATCATTAAAACTATTTTTCTATAATTTATTTAATATATTTATTAAATAAATCAATTATAATTAATATTAAATTATTAATGAAATTCATCCCAAAATATTAAAAGTCATTCAAAATAACTTAAAATATTTTCTAACATTCTAATATATTTTCAAATGATTTTTACAATATTATAATCATTTTAAAGTAATTTATTTAATATAATAATTAAATAAATTAAATATCTTTAATATTTTAAAATATTAAAATATTAATGAAATATACTCTAAATTAGTAAAAATCCATTTTTAGGCTTTAAAATAATTTTTACAAATTAATTATGAAATTTTCAAAATTATTATTCATTTTTTCTAATTATTTATTCAAAATAATTAATTTATAAATAAACTGTCGCTAAAGGGGTCTATAGTGACAAAACTGTCGGTGTTCTTGAACATTCATGGACAGTGACCAAGGTACCTAGTTTGACCATCCATAGATCCTTGATCTTTATGTTTTTGGGCTGGTAATGGTGTTAGACATGTAGTATTGATGTAATACAACAATCACAAATAAATTTCATGTCCATACTACATCACATCAGTGAGATATAAACTCTCAAAGTCTTGTCAGAAACTGTTCTTCATTTTCTGGGTTTTCCTGAAATGAAGAACAGTGCAAGGTCCTACTTTTGAATCCTCATATCTTGTATTCTGGGCTCATTTAGTGTGTTAAAATGGTTCAATCTTGTAGTCCTTATGTCAAAGAACAACAATACAACACTAGGTTAGTCTAACTACATCACAATCTCAAGATCTGAGTCAGTCAAACCTTGTATGAAAACTTGTTCTTGAGTTTTCTGGGTTTTCCAAAAATGTTCTTCAGGCAGTTGGTCAACCCTACTTTGACCATCCATATCTTTGATTCTTTTTAAGATCTAAGTGTTATAATGGCATGGATTGGTACTGCATATGTCAAACTACAAAACCTATACTCTAACATGGCTTAACTACTTAACACTTGCAAGATTCAAACCCTGCAACATGGCTGTCAGACTTTCTGGAAAATCTAGGTTTCCCAAAAATCAGTTTTCATGGTTGGTCAACCATGTTTGACCATCAATATCTTGAGATCTGGACATGGTATGGACTTGATTACACTTCCAGTCTACTCTCCTCATGGCATTGAACAACTATATAACATCAATCCATCCTAACAATTAACATACAATGATCTATAGGCCCTGACATTAAGCTGTCATGCCACAATTTTAGGGTTCATAGTAAGTCTTTAAAACTCTATTTTCTTGCATTTAGATGTTATGAATCCTTGATGTAACATCTAAGATCACTAAATAATACCTATTAACACATATCTAAACAATAAATAACATCATTTACATAAATCATAAAGATCTACATAGAGCTAGGGTTTTATACCTTTTATGTTCTAATTCATGATTTCTGATCTTGGATCTGATCTTGACTTGCTATGAAGTTAACTTGACTTAACTTTTGAACTTAGTTCCTCCCCAATCTCGAAATTTAGAGAGATAGAATGGCTTAGCTAAAATGTTAAGTAAAGTAATATTTTTCTTACTTTAAATCTTTTAATCTTTGATTCATTGTATATAATGTTTCAAGGTAGCAACAATTGCTTATATAATAAGATTTGAAGCACATGGCATATCAAAAGTAGTGAGTCACCAAGATTTGGCAATATCTTTTACTTAAAGTTTAAGTAAAAGGGCATTTTAGTCATTTCACACTCACTAAGGGTATTTTGGTAATTTCCCCTACAATTTTAATTTAGACATTTCATATATATCCGATAAATATTACCTCTTAGAGTTTTATACTTAGCTTTTGAGCTCCCAATTAGGGTTTTAATATTCCCGGTTAGGGTTTCAGATTTTCGAAACTGAAATTAGGGTTTTCGAACCATTCATTAGTGTTTCTAAACAATCGTTAGGGTTTACTAACTTAACATCGAAGTTCTTAATATAACATTAGGGTGTGCTAATGTTACAACTTATCTGATCAATCATTACCCTTAGCTAAATATTCAGAATATAATTATAATAATAACTGTATTATTAACCAAAGTCATAATAGAATTTCGATCAGGTATTCATTATTACCTTGTTTACACTGCTTAGTCAATAAATTGACTAGCCTATTGAATTCATACCCTGCAAAGTTAAAAATAATCATCAACATTAAATAAATAAAAAAATTTATTCGAAAAATCATGTAAAATTTCGGGTCCTTACATTCTCCCCTCCTTATAAGGATTCCGTCCACGGAACCATCATCACCGTATACTTACTTTTATGTCTATTGTTCGACCTTTATTCTACTCTTAATTCCTTTTAGAAATAAAAACAATTTCTTGGCTCAGCCTAAGTTTTATTTTACTTATCATAGCTTATAATTTCCTGAGGGAACATAGTTCCATATCCACATATTTAATGCAAAAATAAGAATCATAAAAAAATTGAATTATTAATTATATCCTCCCATCCTTATAAGATTCTATATTACAAATCTTGATTCATTCTTTATTCGAATGTTTATAAAAATTGAATCAACACACTTAACTATTGTGTTTAAATTTAATCGTTAAACACATAGAACATTAATTTATCCATTTCCTTATCTGTCGTTTACCCCGACTATTTGTCAAGTTAAACTCAATAACTATTTATCATTATCTTAACTTACTTGAACTCAAATTTCTCCTTCAACATTAATCCTAATTTCATCCCTCTTTAACTGTAGCACTCTTTGACTTATTATCTTATATATATTTTATACCCTTGGTATTTTAACCGTAGTACTTCATAATGGTACTGTCCTAACTTGTCATCGATCAAACCGACGTCCCTTACCGAGAGTCTTGCTTTGGTGCCCCTCCTTATAATTTTTATCGAATTCTCTCCTTATATCTTAGTACCCTATCCCAATCACTTATTTCATTCATGAGTTATCTCAGTTTTATTATTCACCTTTTTTCTCATCTTTCCCCATAACTAATGGTTCTGGATAGAGTTAGCTGAAACTCTTATCTCAATATTAAATTTATTAAAATCTTTTATCAGTACCTCGTTATTTCATTGGAATTTTTAATATTATTTCTAAATATTTCCTCCTCATATTCAAATGTCTCAAACCAAGATTCTATCTATATTTATGGTAATCAATTATATCATTTAACTCTTCATTCAATACCTTTTTAGATCCAGGTAATTTATTTCTTAGCATGATCTACTTTACCATGATTAGTAATAATGATATCTTTAAAACTTTTCCAATTTGTCCTTAACTTACTTCACTTGTTACCATTGTTTTAGTCAACAATTTCTTCCACCATGATTGTCTAACCCACTGTTAATCTCATTCTTTGGATATAAAGTACCCTCAATCATCTTCACTTCCTTTCCTAGCAGTTTTTCTATCATACAGAAATTTTCTCGACCAAAAGAATATGATCACCAAACATCATCTTTTATTATTATTAGGGAATAAAACTTTACTCCAATCTTTTACAGTATCTTTCAAAATATTTTAGATTTATAGCTAACCCAAGTTATACTATAATTCAACATATTTAATGGATAATTATTCCCTTTTCTTTAACAAATTTTTGCAATTACATTCCCAATTTAGAATATATTTATTATATATTAACAAGTTTTACAGATTACATTTCAATTCATCTTACCACTATTACTATATAATGTACATATCCCTTAATCATAGACCAAAAGATGAAATCGATTATCTTTACCAAACTTATACAATAGCTGTAACTTCAACCGTACATATAGATGTATTCACATTTACTATTCAAGATTTTATCCTAACATTCTTACTATTACAAATATTTCAAAATCTAATTTTCATTTTAGACATTTTCGTTCACTTCACCTGCTGGTTTGGATTTGAGACTAAGGTTTCCCCTTAGGTTAAGATTTATGGGTTTTGGAAAAAATTTTGCAATGTGTCCCTCCACCCCGCAATTGAAACACTTAATCCCGTTGATCTTATTATTCCTACTATGCTTCTGCTGCGGGCAACTATTTGAATAATGCCCAATGTTTCCACAAGTAAAACATTGAGTCCCCCAAAAAATACATACCCCTCCGTGCTTCTTCCCACAAATACGACACCCTTCACTCCTTTGACTAGTGCTATTATTTCTCTCTTTTCCAGAGTTGTTTGGAGAAGTGACATCCATTTTCCTTTTACAATCTCTCTTCTTTTGACATTACTTAATGCTTCATTTCCTGATTCATCGGTCCCCTTCAATTCTGATGGTCCCGCTAATTTAAAATCTAAGGTAATTCTTAAAGTATTGGGTTCAACTTCTGGTGGATTACCTGACGTTCATTGTGAAGCTTCTAGTATCACGTTTACCAACAGCTGAGTTGGATTTATCTCTAATTGTTTCTCGTCGATCTCTGCTGTTGATCTCCCTTGTGATGCCATTTATCTAAAAATAGAAAATAACTAAATATAAGCATAATAATCAATTTAATTTGGCAAATAACAATGTGTATTTCAAGTGTAGATAGTTATATATTCAACTAATATATATATATACAAAATAGAACTGATTTTGAAAAAAATATCCCACTCAAAGTCTATTAAGAGATCTGGAGCATCAAAAAGTTTGGATAAATCTGACCATTCAGAAATCTATGTATACAAATCAGCTTTACTAATTTTACAGACAAAACTTATTTGATAGCTTTGATTTCCTTCTTTCCTTTCCCTCTTTTGTTCTCCCTCCCTTCTCCCTCCTTCGATTTCTTCAATATACTTTCTAAGAAGTAAAGGGCTTCTGGTTTGGTTTGGGTTCGACCGTCACACCATCATAATCTCTCTAGGATATTCGTATCATCCTCTCCCCCTTCGGTAAGCACCTTTCCACCCCTTATTTCTAATCGTTTATGTAGTTATATCATTTCTCAATTATTGTCACTGGAATTATCCCGGAGGTCGGCGGGGGAGCGGTATTGGAGGAGGACGTGGCAGTGGAGGACGTCAGCGATGTTGGGGGAGAAGGAGGAGGTGTCGGAGGAACAGAGGAAGGAGTTGGGGATGGCGAGGAGGGTGAGGCGACGACGACGGTGGAGAAGAGGAGGTTGGCGAAGTCTGAGAGATCTGGGTAGGAGGAGAGAAGATTGGAGATGTTGGGTATGGAAATAATGGGGATGGGAGTGGTGGTAATTAGGAGTAAATAAAGGAGTGTGATAGGGGTAAAAAAAGAAATGGGGGAAGTAGTAGCCATTATTTTTCCTTGAGTTGCAGGGTGAAGCGGTGAGGGACTGAGGGGGGGGTTAGTCGTAGAGAGATGTGAGGAGGAGGATGGGATGACTTGATGATGATGATGTGGTGGTGTATGATGGTTGAATATAGTACTACTATTTGTCCATAATACTGGTAAATTTTAAGCTAACAAATTAGATTCTTTTGACATGATTTTTCAAATGCTCTTTTTAACCAACTATATTATTAGTACGATTTTATTTTAAATTAATAATTATGAAATAATATTTGCTATTGTGTTAATTAAATTAAAAAGTATATATTGATGTCACTGGAATTATCCCCGGGGATGATATTGATGCCTAATTTTGTAGAAAAATTAGTCATTTATTCTGTTTTAAATTACTGCGTATGAAATTGATGGTGAAATTCAATGCCAATTCCTTTTTTGCTTTAATTTGTTTGTTATGTTGAAAGCTTGTGATATAAGCTGGTGTACTATCATGCTTCCACGCCTGATTTCATATAATAATGAATATCTTCATTGAAATCATAATATTGTTTTGGGTTCACTTATTAACCCATAAAAAAACACAATGACCCAATCAAATTATTGAAAAACATGAAAGAAGTCAAAGTAGCCCAATTACTAATACTACATTAAAGATATATATATTAACTAAGAAAAATTGTATATATATATTTGTTTCTGAAACTGATATTATTATATATTCACATTGTTACTTATATAACTTAGTTACTAATAACTTAACAATTTTACTTATATAACTTAGTTATTATTAAAGATATTATTATATATTCACATTGTTTATTAGTACTTATTAACTTAGTACGAAAGCAGAAAGATATATATATTTGTTTCGTTACATGATTTCAACTTAGTTTTCCACAATTTTTTCAACTTAGAGTGAAATAGAATAATAATGTGTGGATCAACCTAAATTTATTATAGTCATATATTGCAACAATCTTTTTTTTTTTTGCTACATAACATAAACACCACACACACTTCTTGCTTTCACCAAGGATCGAACATACCACCCTGATGCGATTCACCAGGTATGTTTAAATTTGGCATAGCACAAATTAAGGTGCTTTACTTGCAGCTTTCTCAACTTGAATATAAATATGTGCTATAGGAACTACATTATGTAGTGTCTAGAGCTTGAGATTAATATAGAACATTTTAAGTATTAATATAGAATATTCAATTCAATGTTGTGGTGATTTACTTTGCTTTTGGCTAAATTAATCCTGAATATTCAATATAATGTCTTTATTTGCTTTTATAGAAGGGATTGACGTTTGTTTTTCTAAAATATCTGGTGGCATTTCGTCTTGAATTATGTAGCTCTAATTAATGATGATTATGAGTTTTAATACCCTGTAATTTATCACCCTGTAGTTAGTCATTTTATGGGTTTTCTTTCTAACCCATAAAACGGTGGCAGAGGAGGGGGTCAGGGTTTGTCTGGGTTTTAAAGTTTGAAGTGCTTGGTAATTTCTCTCTAAACGATGAATAGCATCTCAAGTCATTGTCATTTGGTTTATATCATTTTACTCTAAACGACACACTACCCTTCATCTAGAACCTTACATGCCAGACATTGATTAGGCTTTATAATTGTGGTCCCCAGTACATGTCTTCTCTTAATCTATTATGGGTAACATTGACATGGAAATAAGGGATCCAAAGATGGGACATATTTGTTGTTTTAGAGGAAGGTCGAATAAGTGGTTTTGGGTGCAAGTAATTTCAGTGTATCTTATTTTGAATCAGTGAAATTTTAGAAGTAAAAATTGAGAGTCATTGGTGAGTTTATAACAGCTCGCTGCAACTACTATGTTGAATATTTGGTTAAGATAGGAAGCTATTTTTGAAAAAAAGTTTAGTTGTGTAGAATTAAGACCAACAATAACGCTTGCAGTGGTTGTGTGTAGGGGTGAGCATGGTGCGGTTTGGTGTGGTTTGAAGTTCAAACCGCACCCAAAACCGCTTAGGTGCGGTTTGAAAAATTCAAAACCGCACCCGAAACTGCTTGTGATTGGTGTGGTTCGGTTTTAAAGTGTGCAGTTCAGTTTTAATTGGTGCGGTTTCGGTTCCAAAACCAATTGAAATAATAAAAAAGTTTAAGCCTTCAATAAAATTTAACATAAAACTTACATCGAACAATTAACTTAGTGACAAAGTAGACAATGAGAATTATATCAAGCATGCTTTAAAACTAAAATATGCGCTATGTAAAACAACGGAGACTATTCGATAATAAGCAAGAATGTTTATCTAGTTCCCCAAAAATTAAAAGTATATACTGAAGATAGAATAAAATATATTGCAGGGAGGACTAAAAATAATCTATTAGACTATTACAATTATAGCATTGACATTAACCAATGCATCAAGTCCTCGAACAACTTTAGAATTTACTAGAGATAATATATACATACACACACATGGTGCGGTTTCGATTTTATGCGGTTTGGTTTTGGCTAGTAACCAAACCGGAACCATAAATTTGGTTATTCAACCCACCTAAAACCGCCACATACGCCGGAACCGTTGGTGCGATTTTAATTGGTGCGGTTCGTGCGATTTTTGGTGCGGTTTCGGTTCTAATTTGGTTACTTGCTCAGCCCTAGTTGTGTGGGATCAGGAAAAGCAAAAGAAGACTTTCGTCATCTATGGTTTAATAGTTCAATAAAAGTTAGTATTATATAGCAGCAATTAGAGTATTTCAATGTGGAAATATGTTGGCAATAGTGTATTAGTGAAGTGGTGCAGTAGTGTAAGTGTTTGCAGCAGGTTGAAGTAGTGCAGCAGCCCAGGAGCATTAGTACATCAGTGCAACAAGGGTTATCATGCCCAATATAATACTGACACACAGACGGGAGGATGATCTCTCTGCCTGTGTGTCAGCATTGTATTAGCCATGGAGTGAATTTATTATGAAGTTCACTTCATACTAACCACTCCCGTTATATAGAAGCTGTTTTTAATTTTACCAGAATAAAAACAAGTACAACAACACAAGTTTTGTTTGATTTATTCGCGTTCAAGCATGCTGAAGATCGAGTCTATATTTTCAAACAAGATCCAAAAACAAAGATTGGTGGAAGGACACCATCCAAGCTGCCTCAAATAGAGAGTAGTTAATGGAGGCAATGAGATAAATTAATTCAACAACAGTTGTAGGAATAGTTAGTAGCATTAGTTTGTAAAAAGCAATAGCTGCAATAGAGTGATAGATAAAGAAAAAATAATTTCCTTTATATGCACATTATTTTAGAAAAAAAATAAATAAATACTTCAGACACATTAGTTTCACATTATTAGTTAAATATGATATTTCAAAAAAAAATTCTTTATATAAAAATCAGTGTACACAATATTAATCTATTATCAGTACAATTAATTTATCATAACAGTATATTATAAAAAGGTATAAATAATACAATAATTTTATAACAAAATAAAGTTCGCGCTTCACACATAATCATTAGATAATTAAGTCTAACACTATAAAAAATATAAATCATCATAAATCCTTGACTGATAATTCTTGACTGACCAACCCACCGCACTGTCGACCATGGTTGATGTACTAAAATCTAGCTTAATTTTAATAATTTGGACATCTATTATTACATACTTGTAATGTAATTGTGGAAGATACTATTTCTTGCATACTTCTAGATTAGTACCTTTGGAATTAATCAAACCCCATGATAATCACCAGTAACATATTTCTTATTTGCCATAAACTAAAAATGGAGCCAACCCTTCATTATTAGTCGATGTGGCTCAATTTTATTCGTTTGAGTCAAAAGACTGTTGAAGAATTGAAAAGATTGGAAATTTTTAGTGGGATTAAGAAAGAGGGAAAAAGAAGTTATAAATTAAATAACACATGGTTCTCAAGAACTTATCCGTGTAAGAAAAATGAAAGGGAAAATAAAAGAAAAACTTTGCTGATAAAGAAAAAATATGCATAAATTATTTGGTAGCAATTTTTATCGAGGCAGATGCCCTATGGAGTCTCACTTATCCAAATTATGTTGTTTCCTTTACTGACTTTTTGGGAGAGTTCAGTTTGAGGACTCCTTGAGATTAGAGGGGTAAATTCGAATGTATAAGAATTTCGGGTTTATTCTTTCTAATGTTTGTTGTTTGTAAGGTGATTAATTTATTGTTTTCTTTTTCCAATAAGTCTAATTATATATGCCCACACTTATCAACCAAAAATCATTACATTTCATGTAATTTTGGTTCACTTTGTGGCTTTTGTGGATGTTTATATTCTATACTGTTTATTGATTTTGGTTTCCTGTCTATCTTTTGATATGGTCTTTAGTTTTATGCACTTGCTTTGCCATCTTTATAATATCTAGCTTATTCATGAATTTATTAGGTGTTGGTTCAACTATTCATTACGGAACTCATTCGTATTGAGGGGACTTTCCAGTTCTACGCAACCTGTAAGTCAATGAAATTTGAACTACTTCATATGATATTCACTTTGCCCATATAGTTATTTATGGTTCACCTTCAACTCAAATGTGCAGATATCTAAATAATAATTATCTTAAGGGAGGAATTCTTGCATAGCTTTCAAACTTGGCAAATTCGAAACTTTTGTAAGTTCTGCATACACATATATAATGTTCTGGAATTATATTCTTAGCATATATTGATGGCAATAAAAAGTTGCACATACAATTGATTTTTTTAATTGCTAAAGTCTCCTGTGGAGTATCAAGGTACATTAAGAAGGCGTGGATTTCAAACTTAAAATTATGCACAATTCACTTGAACAAATCAGTCGTTGTTTTTTGTTTGGACAAATATACCCTTAACAATTCATGGTTTGGTTTTCCACCCTATTTAAATAATAAGGGTACTACTGTCCTAAACAAAAAACTGTCTTTGTCCCAATATTTTTTTTATAAGTGTCTTAGAATTAGTATTAAAAATAAAACTCAATAACATCGCGGGTTTGTTTGGAAATAAACAGAACCTAACTTTTCCTTCCCATCCAAAAACAGGAAGTAAATTGACTAAACGAAAATACCTAGCACAACTCAAGAAGAATATAACTTTCCTTGGGAAAACAAATAGGAAAATAAGTTCATTTAGATAATCAAAGACTAATCTATCTATCTATCTATATAAAATAAAATAAAAATGCCCTTGCCCAAGAATTACAATTTTTTAATACTAATAATAAATAAATAAAATCAATCAAAACTAGTTGTTGAGCATTTCTCACGTTGTGTAGCAACAGTACGTAACTTATTGAGAAAGGGAGAGAGACAAACGGAGTACAGGGTTTGTAAAACCCCTCAAGATTTGCTGGTGAATCAGAGAGTAATCCCTTGCGTTTGGTGTATAAACCCTAGAAATTGCACAAGATAAGAGCTCACTGAGCTATCGTTTATGTAAGTCTCTCTATTTACTTCCGTATGTATGCTTAAATTCGAAAGTTTGATGGTTTCAAGAAGAAACTAATGGCATGTGTTTAATTTTTCAACACTTTTTGAGTCTATTTTTTCTTTTTCTTAAATGTGCTTCAGGCAAGTATTTTTTTTTATTTTATGTTTTGATTTATCAAAACTGAATAAGTTTGAGGGCACTCCTAATTTCTTGCATGTAAATGGTTTTGGTTGGAGTTAGGAATTTAGGGCTTCTTTGTTTCAAATGTAAAAATGCAAAATATTTAATTTGAGTGAAAAAATGTTGTGCACGAAAGGGAAGGATTGTAGGGTTATTTAGTGTTAGAAATGGGAAGTATCCAAAAATCCAAAATATGAACATTGTTATTGATTTTTGTAAAGCAACTCACGTAACAGAGGTAAATCATTATGCTTTTAAAGTTTTGGGTTTATTGGTTCCAAACCCTGTACTTGGGTATACCTTAGGTTCTGTATGAAACTCAAAATAATAGTGAGGAATAATATCCTTGGGTTTAATATTTATTGAATTAAATAAATATTTTTCGATGATTTAATTATTAGATTAAATAATTAATTGATGCAATTGTGGTAGATTAATTTAAATTATATGTGTTACATTTATTAAATTAATGTAGAGAATAATTATTATTCAAATATGTAATTATGTGAGCTTATTGTATTAAAAGAAATATTTAATTAAGCATGATGTTATTTAATTAATTTAATTATTAATTAGAAAGTTAATAATTTGACATTATTAATTAATGAGAAAATTAAATATATGACTATATGAATTTATGAGAATTTATTATATTTTATTTAAATTAAATAAGATATTTAAATTGGGTGTGACATGATTTAAACTATATTATAAAGCTTTTATAAAATTAAATGACTTTGAATCAATTAAGGGTTGCCAAACAAGGCCCTAGTAGTGGTTGGATGCAGTTACCCATGACTGGAATAACTGACCACTTTTGCGTCAGTTCTTCTCTTTTAATTCAGACGCCTTCTTTTTATTATTATTATTCTATGTCTAGAAAACATAACAGAGAGAATTCAAAGAGAAAAGTTAAGAATTTTGAATGTGTGATTGAAGAAGAGTTTGAGAAGAGTTTCAATTCATCTCCTACATTACACTTTATGCTCTGGGTAATTTCTCCAAACCCAATTTCTAATTCACGTCATTGGTTTTTATAAAAATGGCTTTCATATATTTTGTAAAATCTTTGCAATTGAAAAAGGGTTTGATTATGAGTTTATATATGGGTTAAGATATATCAAATCGTATTTGATTATATATATATATATATATATATATATATATATATATATATATATATATATATATATATATATATATTATGTGAATTATCATGTCATCAGTTTCATAATACTATGAATTGCTATTTCAAAAATTTACAGAGTATGGGTTTTGGCCATATGGCCTTATACGTTATATTTCATGTATTGAACGTATATTATCCCTAAATTTTATATTCGTATGTTGTTATGCATGTTGATACGAAGAGACCAAAGTTTAAATAAACGGATTCGGTGTTATAACGAATCCGTAGTGACAACTTTCATTTTTTATTTTCAAAACCTTCAAGAACATCAAGAACAGTGGAAGTAAATGTGTTGATTTTGCAAATTATGTGTTGTAACTTGTTAAAATCATGCTAGATGGGTTAAGTAATGATTATATATGTATTACAATGATTGGGTAAGTCTAAATTTGTGTAAAAATAACTAATTGGAAGTTATGGCCATATTCATGTATAATTTTACGTGTGATTGATTTTCGGCCTAATTTGGCCTTGTTATATTCGCGAACTGCAGAACTGCAGAAACTGCAAAAAATGAGCCTGGGTAACCCCGCCCCCAGCGGGCGTTACCAAACAACATTACCCCGCCCCGACGGTAAAAAAAATTAATAATAAAAAAATAAAATAAAATAATAATAATAATAATAATAAATAATAATAATAATAATAATAAATAAATAAATAAATATTCGATGAAAATTATTGTTAAAATATTTATAAAATAAATTAAATATTTTAATTGAGATATTTATGGAATAAAATAAATATTCGATGGAAATTATTATGAAATAATTTATTCGAGTGTAATAATAGTAAGAGAATGAAAATATTCTAATTTAATCAAGAAATTAAATTAGAAGGGTAATGATTTGTTAAATAAAGTAGAGTTTATATTAAATAATTAAGTGATAATGTACCTAATGAATGTCGTAAATACATATGGTATGTGTGTAGGATTTGTGGTGAACGGAAGTAGTAATCATTTAGCCTACGCACGAGGCAAGTTTCCTAACCCTACTTGTCGTTATTGTTCAAGTTTATTATTTACCTCGAGTAAATTATCATTATTATTATTCAAGTTCAAATGTTATATTAAAGATTGATTATCTTATCAAAGCATGATTCAGTTATACAATAATTGTTCTATTGTATACTTCCTGAGATTATTATTCAATTTGAATATTATTATTATTGAACCTTATTAGACTAGCGAACCCTTATTGATTCGACTAGTCCATAGTTGATGAGCGTTCTAAATTTCAGAACCCTTGATGAATTATCCAAACCAAACTTCCTTTGGTGCGGACTTGAATGTCAAACTGAGATGAACAACCCTGCAAAGGGATTTACTTATACGTTAGCGTTAAGAAATTGTGCACAGTATGGTACTAAGGGCTGATCCCCCTAAGTACGAGAAGAAAGGTCCATAGTCTTATGACTGTTAAAGGTTTCAAGTATAACCCTTGATAACCTAGGACATAGTTCCAGGTCTTATGACCCTCAGAATTCTTTTGATTCTTGTTATTCATTCTTGATTCAAAAGTTGAGCTTTCATTCAAATGTTTTTGATTTACTCGCATGTTATTATACGGTTATTTTATTATTATACTTGTGGGCAATAGTGCTCACTCTTGCTTAATAACAACATTGCAGTTAAGAACGAAAGAACCGATGAACCTTCCACTAGTAAAGGCAAGGGCAAAGTTAGCAAGTGATGAAGACTTGTTATTTTTATTAGATGATGTATTTATGTTTAAGACTTGAGTTAATGATGTTATTTAAGACTTATTTTTTTATGATTCCGCACAGATGTTTAAGGTTAGTTTAACCTAGGATTGTATTATTATTATTTGGATGTTGTAACCCTTAAGGGGAATATTTTCATTCTATCTGTTGCATGGTTTGCATTTATTATGAGTAGATAGATAGATGATATTTGTACAGTGAACACCAGATTCCGTGGAATCGAAGTACCCGGATTTGGGGGTGTCACAAGTTGGTATCAAAGCTGTAGGTTAAGAACCTTAGGTGGGGGAACAACCTTAGGTAGTAGCCTTATAGAAAGAAGATAGTGATGGAAAACTCTTATCGAGTTATAAGAAATGAATTTATATAATTCATTGAAGATAATAAAAGACCTTATGTGTTTATGTGTTAAAGTATGCGTTAGATGATACGACTTAGTAACTAAAACTTAAAATTTAGTTGTCAGGATGTCGAATGTTGGAGAAGCTAGTCAAGCTGGCGAGGAAGAACCCCGTGTACCTATAGTACCGATAGAGGAGGAGCCCCGAGACATTCATGTCATTAGGGAGCAGCTAGTACAGAGGGAGTCATCTCCATTGATCACCGTTGTTGGTCAGGAGCATGAGCCCGAGACTGATCCTGAGGAGGAATTTGTTGAGGAAGAGGAAGAGGAAGAAGAGGAGTTACCACGGTACACCGTTGATGCTGAGATGTATGACACGTTATACGACCGTAACATGGATTTACGAGACGAGGTCTAGGATTTGACTGAGCGAGCGGTTATTCAACATATTACTCTAGAGCAGAAGGAGAGGGAGATTTCGACTCTTCACTCTTGACTGGCAAATGTAGAATGGGATTTGGTCCATGAGAAGTGTAAAATCGAAGATAAAACCGAGGAGATAGAGAAGCTGAAGAAGGAACTGAAGGAAACCTCCGAAAGGCTGAATATAACAGAAGAGGGATGGGTAAGAGAATCATGTCGAGCTGATCGTGCAGAAGATGATAGTCGTGCAAAGAAGGAAAAGCTTGAAGAGACATACTTTACACTTAATCATGCAATGGATGAGGCCCAAGATTGAGTTTTTAGGTACCTCATCCAGTTCGAAGGACTTCCATTATATATGCTGGATAGCAGGACGATGTCTCGTATCATGGATGAGGAGCGTGGCAAGGCTATTCAGCACCTTGACAAACAGTGATAGAATTTGTTTAATTATGTGAAAGACTTAATTAGTTTTTATATGTAAATTTTGACGTGTTTATGAACGAAAGAATATTTGAATGTTTTAAATCCTGTGGATTCTATATTCCAGGATAGTTGATGTAAATAGCAGTTATGCTATCGTTTAATGTTAAAACTTTGATTTGAATGCAAATATATCAAGTTGTTTGAGATGATGTGTTAAGTGATATGTTAAATTGTTGAGTAATGCCTTAACTATTTAGAGAAATAAATAAAGTTCTAATAAAGCGTTTATTTAACAGAAAAATGCCGCCAAGGAGAAGACAACAACGTCAACCGGCTCAGGAAGAGTCAACCAATAATAATAATTATGCCAACGCTAATCCCGTGCAGCAGTTGGTGAACTTACTGACTGGAGCCATGAATAACCAACCTCAAGCTCCACCAAACACAACGTTTAAGGACTTCAAGGCGGTGGGACCGCCAGAGTTCAAAGGTTCCATGAACCCAATCGAGGCTCAAACGTGGGTTATGGAAATGGAGAAGGTTTTCGACGTTGCTAGGGTTAGAGAAGACCAGAAGACTGCTTTTGCAACGTTTATGTTGAAGTCTGAGGCTAGCTACTGGTGGCAAGCAAACAAAGTACGAGGAGGTGAAGGTGTAATTACGTGGGAGAGATTTAAAGACATGTTTTTCGAAATGTATTTCCCAACTAGTTCACAGAACCAGATAGAGGTTCAATTTCTAGAGTTGAAGCAGGGAAATATGAGCGTGCCTGACTATGCGGCTAAATTCAACGAGTTGGCAAGGTTCGCCCCGTATCAAGTTCACACGGATGAGAGGAAGGCGAGACGGTTTGAGCAAGGACTAAAGCCTTTGGTGTACAACAAGGTATCAATGTTTCAGCTAAACACGTTTACTAGAGTACTGGAAAAGGCCATCCTCGCTGAAGGAGGAAGCGATGCGATGACCAAGTACAATCAGGATCAAAAGAAGAAGAAGAGTAAAGGTGAAATTACTAACAAGGTCAGCGGAAGTGGCACAGGAGGTGGAAATTTCAATCAGAAGAAAAGATGGAATGACAACTCATCATCGGGGAATCAGTAAGGTAATCAAAAGAAAAGAATCGAAGCATGCCTGACTTGCGGGAAAGCCCATCTGGGAGTTTGTATAAAAGGAAAAAGAGTGTGCTACAATTGTGGTCAAGAAGGCCACATAGCACCAAACTGTCCAAACCCAAAGAAGGGTGCTTGTTTTACTTGTGGTTCGAAGGACCATCTGGCAAGAGACTGTCCCAAGAAAGGATCGAGAGGGTCAGGATCAGGAGGAAACCGGGGAAATAACAGTGGATATGCCTTAACCATCATTGGACTAATTGCAACAAACCGACTGACCGCCCGAACTTTCAATATGACGGTGCAGGATGCAATCCAGTCTCGTGATGTGGTGTCAGGTATCATTCCGATCAATGAAATTAATGCTTATGTTTTATTGGATTCGGGTGCTACTTGTTCCTTTATATCCGAAGACTTTGCTAATATTTTAGATTTGCTTATGGATGAGTTGGAATATCCCATGAATATAGAAATTGCGAATAGAGAGATAATTCATGTTAAGTACGTGTTTAAAAATTGTAGGGTGTATATTAATGGTAATATCATGAACGTGGATCTTATCCCTATTCGACTTGGGGAATTTGACATTTTTTGGGAATGGACTGGTTATTCAATTACGGGTCTGTAATTGATTGCCAAAAGAAGCGTATTAACCTTATGACTCCGTCAAAGGTTGTATTTTATGGTAGCAAGTCACCTAGACAAGTGAGTTGTCTGACGATGATGCAGACCAGGAAGTTATTAAGACAAGGCTGTGTAGGATACTTAGCTTACATAGTCGATAGTCGAAAAGAGAATCCGAATGTAGAAGAAATACCCATTGTGAGGGACTTCGTCGACATATTTCCAGACGATTTGCCAAGACTTCCACTAGATAGAGAGGTAGATTCCGTGATTGATTTGGTGCCAAGAACTGCTCTAATATCGAAGGCATCATACCGAATGGCACCAGTAGAGATGAAGGAATTAATGGTACAACTACAAGAATTGTTGGACAAGAAGTACATTTAACCGAGCGTATCGCCGTGGGGAGCACCGGTGTTATTCGTGAAAAAGAAGGACGGATCAATGCGGCTCTGCATTGACTACAGAGAACTGAATAAGGTCACAATTAAGAACAGATATCCATTACCGAGGATCGATGACTTGTTTGATCAATTGAAAGGAGCAAGATACTTTTCCAAGATAGACTTGAGAAGCGGTTATCATCAACTGAAGGTGAGGCCAGAGGATGTACCGAAGACAACATTCAGAACACGATATGGTCACTATGAATTTTTAGTAATGTCGTTTGGTCTTACGAATGCTCCTGCAGCATTTATGGGACTAATGAATGGTGTGTTCAAGCCGTTTTTGGACAAGTTCATAGTGGTATTTATAGATGACATTTTGGTCTATTCGAAAACCAAGGAAGAACACGAAGAGCATTTGAGATTAACGTTGGAAGTGTTGAGAAGGGAAAAGTTGTATGTCAAGTTTTTGAAATGCTAATTTTGGATTGAACGAGTGCAATTTCTTGGGCACGTGATCGATAAAACGGAATTTTGGTAGATCCATCAAAAGTCGAAGCCGTGATTAACTGGGATCAGCCGAAAACGCCGTCGAAAGTAAGAAGTTTTCTTGGATTGGCAGGATATTATAGAATATTCATTCAAGACTTTTCCAAGATCGCAACTCCGCTAACGAATTTAATTCGAAAAGCTGTGAAATTTGTTTGGACGGATAAGTGTGAGGAAAGTTTTCAGGAATTGAAGAAGAGGTTGAGTACGGCACCTGTGTTATCTCTTCTGGATGATACAGGAAATTTTGTTATTTATAGTGATGCGTCACATAAAGGACTTGGCTGTGTGCTGATGCAAAACGGCAAAGTCATTGCGTATGCATCACGACAATTGAAGGATTACGTGAAGGGATATCCGACCCATGACTTGGAGTTAGCTGCAGTTGTTTTTGCTTTGAAAAATTGGAGGCACTATCTTTACGGGGAAAAGTGTGAAATATATATGGACCATAAGAGTCTGAAATATATTTTCAAGCAGAAGGACTTGAATATGCGTCAAAGAAGGTGGTTGGAGTTAATTAAGGACTACGACTGTGAGATTTTATACCATCCAGGTAAGGCGAATGTCGTTGTCGATGCCTTAAGTAGAAAGGGTCGGGAGAAGTTGATGATGTTGACTGCTCAGGACGAGCTAATTGCAGAAATGGAGAAACTGGAATTAGAAGTAAAGTATCCTTTGGAGATTGATGAGAAAATATTTCAGATACAATCTGGTATAACCCTATTGGATAAAGTTAAGGTGGCTCAGCTTCAGGACGAAGAATGTAAAAAGGTGACAAAGAAGATATCTGAAGGAACCGAACCAAGATTTAAGATGGATAAGGAAGGAATACTGAGATTTGAGAGTAGAATTTGGGTACCGCCAGTTCAAGAGATTAAGGAAGATATTTTAAGTGAGGCTCATAGTTCACGATATTCGATTCACCCTAGTAGTACCAAGATCTTAGACAACATTTCTGGTGGCCGAATTTGAAGTGTGATGTTACAGAATGTGTTGCCAAGTGTCTGACCTGTCAGAAAATGAAAGCGGGACATCAGAGATCGAGTGGATTGCTACAACTGTTAGAGATCCCAGAGTGGAAATGGGAACATATTACAATGGACTTCGTGGTTGGCCTTCCGACGACTCAGAAAGGCTACGATGCAATATGGGTTATCGTTGACCGACTGACGAAATCTGCACACTTCCTTCCGATCAAAAAAAGATTCAACTTAGATCAGTTGGCGAGGCTATATGTCAAAGAGATTGTTTCGAGGCACCGAGTTCCGGTATCAATTGTTTCAGATAGGGATCCGCGCTTCACATCAAATTTCTGAAAATGTCTTCAGGAATGCATGGGTACGCAATTGCGAATGAGTACAGCTTACCACCCTCAAACAGACGGACAGAGTGAGAGAACGATTCAGACATTAGAAGATATGCTAAAAGCCTATGTGATGGACTTTAAAGGAAATTAGGATGATCACCTACCATTAGTAGAGTTCGGCTACAACAACAGTTACCACGCTAGTATAGGCATGCCACCTTACGAAGCGTTATACGGCAAAAAGTGTAAAACTCCTCTTTACTGGGATGAAGTTGGTGAAAGACAATTGCTAGGGCTAGAATTGGTACAACAGACGACAGAAATAGTCAAAGTGATCCGAGCACGACTGGTAACGACTCGAGATCGACAGAAAAAATACGCTGATCCACATCGTAAAACTATCAAGTTTGAATCAGGTAGTTATGTTTTCTTGAAGGTCTCTCCCTGGAAAGGGAAGATCAGGTTCGGAAAGAAAGGGAAATTGAGCCTAAGATTCATTGGACCCTTTGAAGTACTGAGAAGAATCGGAGAAGTTGCGTACGAGGTAGCCTTACCTCCGTCACTCGAGAATGTCCACAACGTCTTCCATGTTTCTGTATTACGACCATACAAAGCCGATTACAAGCATGTAATTGAATACGAACCCCTGCATTTTGAGAAAGATTTATCTTACGAAGAAATTCCTGTCCAAATTGTCGACCGAAAAGAACAAGTTCTCAGAAATAAAGTTATACCTTCTATTAAGGTAATTTGGAGGAACCACAACGCTGAAGAAGCTACGTGGGAACTCAAAGAGAATATGATGAAGAATTATCCTCATTTATTTATTTAATTATTTGTAAGCGATTCTAGGGACATAATCTTTGTAAGGAGGGGAGAATGTAACAGGTCAAATTTATTGAGTCGTGATTCTGGGGACAGAATGCTTTTAAGGGGGGAAAGATGTGACGAACGAGATTTTGTAAATTAATTTTTAATATTTATTGAATTAAATAAATATTTTTCGATTATTTAATTATTAGATTAAATAATTAATTGATGCAATTGTGGTAGATTAATTTAAATTATATGTGTTACATTTATTAAATTAATGTAGAGAATAATTATTATTTAAATATGTAATTATGTGAGCTTATTGTATTAAAAGAAATATTTAATTAAGCATGATGTTATTTAATTAAATTAATTATTAATTAGAAAGTTAATAATTTGACATTATTAATTAATGAGAAAATTAAATATATGACTATATGAATTTATGAGAAGTTATTATATTTTATTTAAATTAAATAAGATATTTGAATTGGGTGTGACATGATTTCAACTATATTATAAAGATTTTATTAAATTAAATGACTTTGAATCAATTAAGGGTTGCCAAACAAGGCCCTAGTAGTAGTTGGATGCAGTTACCCATGAATGGAATAACTGACCACTTCTGCGTCAGTTCTTCTCTTTTAATTCAGACGTCTTCTTTTTATTATTATTATTCTAAGTCTAGAAAACATAACAAAGAGAATTCAGAGAGAAAAGTTAAAAATTTTGAGTGTGTGATTGAAGAAGAGTTTCAATTCATCTCTTACATTACACTCTACGCTCTGGATAATTTCTCCAAACCCAATTTCTAATTCACGTCATTGGTTTTTATAAAAATGGCTTTCATATATTTTGTAAAATCTCTGTAATTGAAAAAGGGTTTGATTATGAGTTTATATATGGGTTAGGATATATCAAATCGTATTTGATTATATATATATTATGTGAATTATCATGTCATCAGTTTCATAATACTATGAATTGTTATTTCAAAAATTTACAGAGTATGGGTTTTGGCCATATGGCCTTATACGTTATATTTCATGTATTGAACGTATATTATCCCTAAATTTTACATTCGTATGATGTTATGCATGTTGATACGAAGAGACTAAAGTTTAAATAAACGGATTCGGTGTTATAACGAATCCGTAGTGACAATTTTCATGTTTTATTTTCAAAACCTTCAAGAACATCAAGAAAAGTGGAAGTAAATGTGTTGATTTTGCAAATTATGTGTTGTAACTTGTTAAAATCATGCTAGATGGGTTAAGTAATTATTATATATGTATTACAAAGATTGGGTAAGTCTAAATTCGTGTAAAAATAACTAATTGGAAGTTATGGCCATATTCATGTATAATTTTACGTGTGATTGATTTTTGGCCTAATTTGGCCTTGTTATGTTCGCGAACTGCAGAACTGCAGAAAATTAGCCTGGGTAACCCCGCCCCCAGCGGGCGTTACCAAACTACATTACCCCGCCCCGGTGGTAAAAAAAATAAAAAAAAAAAAAATTAATAATAATAATAATAATAATAAATAAATATTCGATGAAAATTATTATTAAAATATTTATAAAATAAATTAAATATTTTAATTGAGATATTTATGGAATAAAATAAATATTCGATGGAAATTATTATGAAATAATTTATTCGAGTGTAATAATAGTAAGAGAATGAAAATATTCTAATTTAATTAAGAAATTAAATTAGAAGGGTAATGATTTGTTAAATAAAGTAGAGTTTATATTAAATAATTAAATGAAAATGTAACTAATGAATGTCGTGAATACATATAATATGTGTGTAGGATTTGTGGTGAACGGAAGTAGTAATCGTTTAGCCTACGCACGAGGCAAGTTTCCTAACCCTACTTGTCATTATTGTTCAAGTTTATTATTTACCTCGAGTAAATTATCATTATTATTATTCAAGTTCAAATGTTATATTAAAGATTGATTATCTTCTCAAAGCATGATTCAGTTATACAATAATTGTTCTATTGTATAATTACTGAGATTATTATTCAATTTGAATATCATTATTATTGAACCTTATTAGACTAGCGAACCCTTATTGATTCGACTAGTCCATAGTTGATGAGCGTTTTAAATTTCAGAACCCTTGATGAATTATCCAAACCAAACTTCCTTTGGTGCGGACTCGAATGTCAAACTAAGATGAACAACCCTGCAAATGGATTTAATTATGCGTTAGCGTTAAGATATTGTGCACAGTATGGTACTAAGGGTTGATCCCCCTAAGTACGACAAGAATGGTCCATAGTCTTATAACTGTTAAAGGTTTCACGTATAAACCTTGATAACCTAGGACATAGTTCCAGGTCTTATGACCCTCAGAATTCTTTTGATTCTTGTTATTCATTTTTGATTCAAAAGTTGAGCTTTCATTCAGATGTTTTTGATTTACTCGCATGTTATTATACTATTATTTCATTATTATACTTGTGGGCAATAGTGTTCACTCTTGCTTAATAATAACATTACAGTTAAGAACGAAAGAACCGATGAACCTTCCACTAGTAAAGGCAACGGCAAAGTTAGCAAGTGATGAAGACTTGTTATTTTTATTAGATGATGTATTTATGTTTAAGACTTGAGTTAATGATGTTATTTAAGACTTATTTGTTTATGATTCCGCACAGATGTTTAAGGTTAGTTTAACCTAGGATTGTATTATTATTATTTGGATGTTGTAACCCTTAAGGGGAAGATTTTCATTCTATCTATTGCATGGTTTGCATTTATTATGGGTAGATAGATAGATGATATTTGTACAGTGAACACCAGATCCCGTGGAATCAAAGTACCCGGATTTGTGGGTGTCACAAAACTCATTCATGTACACTGTGTCAAAATCAGTCCATGCTCATCATGATATTATGTGTTATCTATATTGTTATTCCATGTTTTCTTTAAGACAAAGAAAGCTTAGAGGTGGACTGTTTTGGTGCCAAAAATCAAACTGACTATGCAAGCTTATTAAGGTCATGGTGATAAGTTTTAATGATGTTTTGAAGTGTATTTGAATGCCTAGAGGTTCCTTGAGACATAACTTGGGACTGTTTGTAGGTATAACCAAAATTGTGCCTATATGTGAACTGTTATAGCAAAAAATCGCACTGCTTGAATTCCCGTCAAAATATCACAATTGTCCCCCCTTTTTTATCAACTCAAATCAATAAACAATCCCCTTTTTATGAGGATGAATGTGTTTTTATAAGTCAAAAAGAAAAAGGAACAGACATATAGATTTATCAACTCAATTAGACCCAACAACCAAAACACACTGCTTGAATTTAGTTATGATCTCACAAATTCCATATGGAGTATATGAAAATTATTTCCATTCTACAACTTTTTTATAATAGAAAAATATCCTTTAATCGAATCCCGAAAAACAACCAGTGTCACTAACTATTACTACAACACTCAAATATATGTGTTTCATATTGTTGTAGTTATGATAGATTTAATTAGTAATAAGAATATTCTTTCATCACTGAATTTGATTCGTTTCACACTAATACATTTTTTTCAATAGCGAATATGAATCATGAGGTCACCCTGTCCACGTGGCCACCTTCTTATACCATGTTTGGATATGTAAGTTCCTTTTTCAGACTTAATGAAAATTGAACAATTACTATTCCTTTTTGAAATTTCTAACGTGTCTTTCAACTTGGGACAGGAGGATTATAATTTGCAATGCACGGTAAAATTATTTTCTTCTTTTATAGCAAACTTGCTTTTTAATAGTTCTTTTTTTATACTTTCTATATTTAACCTTTTCTTTTTTCCTTTCTTTAATAGAGAGAGCATTATCAAAAAAAGGGGATTGGCATTGTCATTCGAGAAGAATCTGAATTGAAGATTATGCGCAAGGCAAGATAAGATTACTTTTTCTTTTCTTAAGCTCATATTTTATTTTCCAAGACAAAGCATCTTATATTTGTATGCTATCAGGAAAATCAAAGAAAACATCGAGCAAAAGAAAAAGGAAAAGAGAAAGAAAGTTAAGCTCCCAATTTACTTGTGGTAAGTATACAATATTCCAGACATTTACGTTAGTAGTTACAAAGATTTTTTACACAAAGCTATATAAACAAAATATTTGAACCTAATTTATTAACGACACTATGCCTTCTTAGGTTTATAATTATACATCTTTTTAGGGTTTGAATAATAATATCCTTTACGAAACTACATTTCCTCAACGTAAAAGACAATAAATAGAAAGTGGCGAGCAATACATATTGCATAGCGGTTGCGTGTGAAATACAAAACCAAGCAAACTGTATACATGTATCCTAATCCGAAAAAATAGAAAACTAGGGTTTTTTCCTTAAAAAACACTACAACTTCTTATCTTTACACTTAGATATCTATTTTTATTTGTAGGGATTCAATAAAAATATCCTTGACAAAGCTCCGATTCCTCGACGTAAAAGACGAGAAAGGGATAATGGTGATGTGCGTCCAATACATATTGATCAGCTCTTGTGTCGTGAAAGAGAGAAGCAAGCAAAAATAATACAATCTCAACCAATATTTTTCCCTGGTTTGATCCCTATGCCATCCAAATGCGCAGCTTATGAACGAGATTGTATCGCGATCAAGAATCATTTTTATCAGCATCCATCATTGTTAAAACCTGCACCATCGAATTCTAATCGAATTCCTCCAGTTTCGATTTTACCACCTCAAGGGTTACATTCAACTAACTCAAATTCAATGGGTGCAAAAATCCTTCTTCCACTAAATAATATAGAGCATATACATGACTCTCGTAACATTATATCATTTTCCATGCCTACATCACCAACTTTTGGGTTAGCTCAATGCAAATTATTTATAACTATATACCATAAGGAGTGTTACGATATATGTGAACTATTTGAAACAAGTTCATTTATTTTCTAGGTTATTACCAATTATTCAGTCAATCCTTGATGAAGCTTGCGAACAAGAGGAGGCACTGCCTACAAATATAGCCCCTCTGTCGCATCCTATTTTAGGAAGACACTACCTCAATAAAATGATTATACAGTGTCCTCACTGCTTAGCATTACATTAGAAAGCCGTAAAGTTATCAAATTCATCTGTTGACCGACCTTTCTTCGGAACATGTTGTTTGCTAGGAAAGATTCGACTTCCACAACTATTAACGCCTCCTCCAGAAATTCAATCATTATATGATGGCAATGATGATCAGTCAAAGTCCTTTCGAAGTTATACCTGTTGGTCAGAAAACCGATCACTAAACACGCGCAAGTATACGCGGTCTAACAAGTAATACAGTGATAAGAAGTGTGTTGTACCCACGAGGAACTATGACTAATATTTACCAAATACCGACTATGTATCGCTAAAGTCTTATTCGAACAGCAATAAATGGAAGTGTGATTAATCTAGTTAACTAATTAACAAAGCAAGTAAATGGATAACGAATGGTATTCTAAGGAAGTACAAGCTAATGTCATAACTTCACCCCACACAAGCATTCTGTCGAACACCTGGCATGCTATGTTTCATCAAACTAGCTACCATTCTCTCTTTGGTCTAAATGGTCACGACAAATTGTCGACCGAGAACACACAAGTGCCTATGCACCTCTGTCGAGGTATGCACAAACATATCCCATCCAGATCCACCCAAAAGGGAATAAAACAGATAAGAATGTCCAAGCTAGATGCAATCCTACATATGTCTATAGGAATTAATCATAACAAGGAATTAAGAATAAGTTCTCAATAAGGTCGCACGTGGCGAACAGAGATATGTCTATTTTACGCACAACTTATGCAGCCGAAACCCACAATCACATGCTAATATGTTTAGGTGTAAATCTACAGTCCTTCTGTCCATATAATGTAGATTACCAAAATCATCACTAATGTCTTAGCGAGAATTATAAAGCACAAATATATTAAACCAAATCATATGGTGCCAACAAAAGAGATAAGACAGTCAATTTAAATAACAAAGGGATCCATTATAACCTTAGAATAAATATTCATTTCATAGCTATTAAACCAAATACAAGTAGCAGTAAAGACAACATTTATAGATTACTACATAAGAGAAAATAAATGGATAAGAGGAAACTCTGTCAAAGCCCTTCACTCTCCACGTATTCCGTTCAAATTAAGCTTTCCAATCCGTGCCGCTCACTGCTCTTAAAGCTCCAAAGATATGCCAAGCTTCTCCCTAAATCCACCTAATATATATTTACAAACATGAGAAAGGAAGAGAAATTATAGAGAAAAACTAATTTAAGTTAAGCTATTCTATTCTAAGGTCTGTGTTCTCCCCTCATGAGATATCTCCATCTGCAGAAACTTCCCTGAGTTTTATACGCCTCCCCTCTTCAAGCTAGGTCAAACCCAAGCATTCTCTGCCTGGGCACCGGAGGTGGAGCTGCGGCGCGGCCAATATACCTATGGTTGGCGCTTTGGCGCCATATTAGTGAGAAGGACACGGAACTCGCGCTACGGCATAAGACAATACAGCACAAGTGGAACTGCTGTGAGGGATGATGTCCGCAAGGACACTGAGGTGGCGCTGCGGCGCGACCAATCAGCTTGGCATTGGCACCGCGGCGCAAGTGTGAGAAATAAGGCCATTTTGTCCCTGATTGCTAGAAAACACCTGTAACGCTCTGCAATTCATCGATTAAGCACAATAACACTATAATCATATAAATTCATATAAAATCTACGAGAGCAGACAACTATTTAAGTCATAAAGTGTTTGATTAGTGGGTATAAATTCCACTTATCAAATACCCCCAAACTTAAGTCTTTGCTTGTCCTCAAGCAAACTAACTAACACAACACTAATAATAAAACACACACGAAAGAAAACTAAAACAATATAGTACTATCATGGCTTCAAAGCACGATCATAGCCACTCCCAGAGAATAGGGCAAACACAGAAATGAATAAGGGTTCATTCAATTTTTAAGCATAAGACTGTATTCGATCCATTCTATGTGTATGTGTGTGGAGACCAACCGTCCTAACTAATCATGGCTCAAATAAGTTCGCACAGTCGATTACTAATACTAATATACATACTCCGCAACTTAAGCATTTAACAAGCATTAAGAATAAGACGTAAGTGCAGGAACATATCAAAAGACTCTAGTATGACGACAGTAAAATCTAACTCGGACAGTACTTAATTACCTTAGGCTATTCAGAACTACCCATGAATGAGCTTTTGATCAGTGAATCCCAAGCCAGACGACTTTAGGGCACTAGGTGTAGAACACCCCTATGAATTTAATAACTCGAGTAGTAAAGGCCACGTAATCAACATAAGCCAACTAGGACTTTACAACAAAAATGAAGATTATTTTGCGAGTGCATTTTATGCTCTATCTCGATACCGGTCCTGCGTTTATGGGCGAGTGCGTTTTATGCTCCATCTCGACCCACCGCAAAACTTTCAATATAAACTCTTCTTTTCTATTGTTATTCTCTTTTCATTCATTTTTTTAAGTCAACATGCTAGAATCCAAGATCCAAAACTATATAAACGTCTAAGTCTTTTATTACCTTGTAAAAATGAAAGTTTATTAGAGTGGATAAAATCTAAAATCAATAAACACGCGAACTAAATTCGAAAAATAACTAGTTAATATAGTTGGTCGGTGCTTACTAAGAAGGACAGATCAATAACATTCTAAACTCAACAACTGAACAACCCCTATCTCATACATGCTTGACACGACTCTAAGAGATAGACAAAAACACCTGACGCTTGTCATCAGCCACAATCAAAAATTAATGATAACTATAACACCCTTGCTAAAAAGCAGCTCAAAATAGGGTAAAAAGGCCATTTACATAGCACAAGCATCAAATATGTAAAAGCCCCAAAAAGATGGCTATAAACCACAATCATGTTGATAATAATCAAAGCATTAATAATAAAAACCAAAAAAATAGTTCATGGCATAAAAATTAAAGCATAATCCCGATAATCTTGCAGTTCAAAACGACTGCACCACAATACTGATAATAAACAAAAAACATAATAAAGTACTAAAATATGCAATCCTAATCATGGCAGTACAAAAATAGATAGATAATAGCTAAAAACACCCCCAAACTTGAGCTGACCAATGCCCTCATTGCTAAACATAAAGCAATCGTAAACAAGAGGGCTTCCCTAAAGTTCGCTCACTCAGCAGCGATCTTGTCCTCGTCAGCCTCGGTGGGCGGTGATGGTGGAGGGTATGGTGGGAAGACAGACAGCTCTAGAAACTGGTATGGCGTGAACTCAGCATTCTCGCCATAATAATTAGTGTAGATGCTATGCATGGTGTTCACCAGCTCAGCCTAGTACTGCATCGTAACCTCCTGTGTAAGACCCCAACTTATTATAAATAAAATTGAATTTTCTTTATTTATTATTTTGAAATAGTAAGGGTTAATTTGATTAATGCGGTTAGTTATGGGTAAAATGCGCAAATATTTCAAATAAGCAGGTGGTTATAAAATATTCATTGTTGTCGGGGAATATTCATTTGGTCGTGGAATATTCTTCCTGTCGGGGAATAATCGTACGACGGTGCAGTCTTTTGTGGGCCCCATAACGAAAAAGTGATTGGATGAAAAAAATGACAAAAACAAGTTGTTTATAAATAACGGCGTAGTTGTTACCGTTAATACTGTTAGAATGCCCAGTGGTTAAAACACAGTAATACGCGTTGTTGCACAGTAGCACACGGTATTGCACCCATTATTGATTTTTACGTAAGAAGACATTACTCAATAATTGTTAGAGTAATTACTGTTCAGTATTTTATTTTATTGATTCAATAATTACTGCGTTGATATTTTATATTACTGTTGTTTTAATAATTGTCACTACACAATATTTTCTATTATCGGAGCAATAATTCATATTATCTGAATAATATTATTAGATAACATTATTGACAATGTCTAGAAAGTTCTGTCTAAGGAGAGGTTTGGTCATCTAATTGCGTGCCAGTAAGGAGAGATCCTTATTGGAAAGCCCCTCTTTCTTGGGAACGGCCTGGTTGTCAGTACTGTGATTCTGTAATATTATTTGTGAATAATTAATTATTAATTTATATGATGAGAAAAATATTGATTTTATGTGGATATAGATGGAGAAAATTTTTAAATGTGACAATTGTTGAAAATTAATATTTTATCTTTTTCTAATAAAATAATTCATTTAAATATATTATTTTAATAATATATTAATTGTGATATTTTTACAATGAATGTGGGATATATGAGTATATGAGGAGGAAAAATATTTTGTGTTATTAAATTATTAACACATGTTTTGTATGTCGGTAGATCCTAATAATTGACTGAAATTTGATTATAGCCTGTAAAATCGTCCGTTTATGGATTTCGGTCAATTTCTGGTTGGAATTTGAAAAAACTTTCTTCTGCAAAGTTGTAGAGAATTGAATTTCCTATAATAGATTACGAGATTCGAATTTTCTGATTAAAGGGCTATTCATTGTGAATTATTGAAGTTTCGGTATATCGGGCGTGAATTGATTTTTGGAGTTTAAATGATTTTTGTTAGAAAAATGTTTTTTGCACTTTGGTGGCCCTCACTTGCACATGTTAATGGCTGAATTCAAGTATCTAGAGGTGGGCTTGAATATTTTGTAATTATATTATTATTATATTCAATTTTTTACTTTGGTGTTCTAAGTATTTTCCTATAAATAGGGTGCTTAGGTTAGAATTGAAAATCACACCAAAAACTACAGATTTCTCTCTCTTTCTCTCTCTATATTAGTAAGCGTATTCTTGTGAGTATTGCTATACGGTGCAAGTTGAAGTCATAGCCTATATCTGGTGTTTCAACTAGAAGTACTGTCTTTACGAGGTAAGGGATGCTATTCTATTCGAAAATGATATTATTTCTTCAATATCATTATGCCGAAATATTGGTTGGAAATTTTTATCAAATTTAGAACTTTTTCATGTCGGGGTTACTATTCATGAGTTACTATTCACGAGTTACTATTGATGAGTTACTATTCACGAGTTACTATTCACGAGTATTATTCACGAAGCATGATGATGTTTTTGTGAAATTTCTATATTTTGGTGTCGGAGTTACTATTCACGTATACGGTACTATTCACGTATACGGTACTATTCACGAATACGACACTATTCACTGAAAAATAAAATTTTCTTCTTTTCGTCCAAAATATCTATTCTGGATACTAGCTTTGATTGTATCCATGTTTTGATCATTCTTGAATTTTACTTCACTATGATTATTTGTGAGATATTTTTGGACATGGAATAGCTGAAATACGAATCCTTAATATTTATTCTTTTGTTTCACTGGATTCGTTTTCTTTAAAATATTTTTCATCATCCTCAGTCCTAAATGATGATGTTACTGAATATCTTTGGCCTATAGTGCAAAGTTGAATGATTTCTGATGATTATCTTTGGCCCATAGTGCAAAGATGAATAGGTGTTTAGATGAACATGACCAACTGATGAATATCTTTGGCCTGTAGTGCAAAGATGAATGATTGATTCTAGATATATATTGATTGATGTTACAGGGATAAAAGATAGACGATGAACTTTTAAATTCATATGTAGAAGATAGTAGATTTCATTCTCTACTAAACTACTCTTCTAATGATTATTATTTCCGCTGCGAATATTGATTTAAAACTTGTTGTCAATTGTATTCTATTAATTTTTTCCCTGTTGAAGACTAACGATAATCTGTTATGTATTATCTTAGTCATAATGTTCTTTACTGGGCTAGTTGAGCTCACCCTTTTCCTTGTTGTTCCATTTTTCTTCTCAGGAGGTGAGAATGTAGCGAGTACTAGTCTGGGTGTGGAATGATGGTTCTAGAAGTGGTTCTAGTAGTCCTCACTATTCTGTAAAATAGTGTATTAATAATTGTAATGAGGACTTATTTGAGTGTGGATATTGTCTAGATGACAATATTTGTATTTAAACTCACAGTTTAAGTGTTGTCGTATTTTGCATGACAATTGTTTTAATAAAGTTGTAGTTGTTTCTGTACCATGTATTTTGGTGACTCAGAATAGGTTAGGTGGATTGGACCTATTTTGGGGGCGTCACATCCTGTCTCTGAGCCACTGCCGCTATGTGCCTCCGCTGTCTCTGCGCCTCGACATCCTGTTTCTGGTGCAGCAGGGTGAGGGACGCCATAATGTCAGTTAGTAGCCCCTGCCTAGCTGGGCCGGCGTCTGAAGTATGTGCCTGCTCTGGCTCTGTAGGAGGGGGCGGTGCTGTAGGTGGCCCGTAGCCTTTACCTCTTATATGCGACTCTGCCCCATCCCACACAATGAAGCATAAGATCGTCTGGTGGTCTATGACTGCCATGGGAGGCAAGGCTATCTCCTCTGGCCCCCACTAAATGCCTACCTGCTTGCACAATCGAGTGATCAATGATGGATGTAGAAGCCCCAAAGCGACTGTACTCTTGATTGCCTTAAGAATGGACTCATGAATCAGAACTCCAATATCCACCTGCAGACCCGTGACAATGGCGAATAACAGAATCACCCTATCTTTGGTCACGTCGCTCAAGTGACGGGTCGGGATCATGTTTGCACATATGAAGCTGAACCACGCTTTCCCATAGCGACTGAGCACTGAAGTCGGGAAGCTGGTCTTCTCACCCGTATAATCGTTCTTCTTCCACACGGTCCCGGGCTTGCACAGCCTCCTAATGATATCCTCTAGGTCATAGCTGCAGAGCTCCAGCTCCATATAGTCCTTGCCCGCATAGTTGGGCGTGGCAAACAGTGCATTGATGGCCTCACTTCCAAACGCCACTAACTTCCCCCTAACTTGGACAACCTCGTCACCTTCGGTATTGGCATTGGCATAGAACTCCCGAACCACTGATATGACAGCTGACCAAGGTGGTTTTGTGAAATGGGTCCATTGGCGTTCTTGTATCATAGTTGCTAACTCACCATCCTTTTTGTCCAGCTTGAACCCCCGCTCAGGAATGAGATTTTGTGCTCTAAATAAGCTTTTGTACCTTTTCCAGGCCTCCTCATTGATAAATTTGGTTCTATCCCAAGCCGTTGTTGGAGCCGCGGATGAAGATTCTCCCATACTAAGGCGTTGCCTCTTTTGTGCCATTTCAAAAATTAAGATGGCTTGATGTAAAAATAGCCCCTAAGCAGTGCCAAAATTCCCCCAAACTTAGGCCAAATAGATCCCAACAATTGCCAATGCAAAACAGCCCAAAACAGACAAACTCTTCTCGTAGGCCAACTGTCGAACACCTTGTGTGCGCTTGGAAATCTAACTTTTGATAGCCTTTGTTTGTAAATGCTCAATCCAAATTTTTGGCAGTGGAAATCACACAAATCAATAGAGAAAAACCAACCCAAACAATAACAACATCTACTGTCAATGATAGAATGAAAATCCCGATACCTTGGCGAACCCTAGCAATGGCAGTCGATTTGTGTAGTCGAATTGGGGCCAATTTGTATGTTGGTGATTGTATATTTGAAATTGGCTGGATTGTTGAGGAGTTATGTTACTCGATCAATAGGGATGTTGGGGTGGGGCGATGGTTGGCGTTTAGGCTACTTAGTGCTGCCGAATGCTGTCGAGAAGGTGGAGAGGAATGGCACAAACTACTCTCCAAAATCAGTTTTAAAAAACAAAAAACACGTTGCCGGCGCTGCGGTGTGAGATGTCCTTCAGCACTTGGCGTCGCGACGCGAATTAATAGGGGCTGGGCTCGCTCATGGCGTCGCGGCGCGACCTGTCTAATGTTTGTTGGCGTTGCGGCGCGGAGGAGAGAAGGTAGACAGTCAACACTGGCGCTGCAGTGTGAATCTTGATGTTGAGGCACGAAGACGGCGCTGCAGCACGAGATGCAGTGTATGTGGTGGCGCCGCGGCGCGAGATGCCATTTTCTAAAATTTTTCTAACTGTTATCTGCACATGCCAAGACCAATATAACAGAAAACACTTGAAGCAAAAAAACATTATTACAAACAATATAATAATTAACTGCAGAGTAAACTAGATATAGGTAAACGAAAATAGATGAAATTTATAGAGAGATGGGGGTGCCTCCCCACCAAGCGCTTGTTTTAAAGTCGTCGGCTTGACTATACCGACGCCGTTCAATCCGACTCATAAGCAAAAATGACCTTTTCATGCCACCTATTCGTCAATTCCTTTAGATTCTTGGCAGACATGGATGATTGGTCATTCTCGTTCTCCTCATCCATCCAGTCATCCATCGACACAAAGAAGCTTTCGCCACTGGAATTATCCACTAATTCCCCTATTTCATTAAGTTGAAAACGTTCTCTGTGCGCTATTGGGCCCTCATGGGTTTCCACAGTCGGGAGTGTGGTTTCTGATTGTAGATCAGTATTGACTATACAACCACTGTTTATCCTTTTGTCACCAACTTCAGACTCCATCGGTTGGCTAGTTTGCACTATGATGTCTTCCTCAACAACTATGCGAGACTCATTGCATTTTCCTTGTGTATCCACCTTGCAATGCTCTTTTGTTTCATCGTCGAGAACAATTAAGATCGGGAGATTGCCTTGCGGTGGATTTGTGATGGCATTGACGAGTTGCCCCAATTGATTCTCAAGGTTGTGCAATGCGGCTTCTTAACTTGCCATTCGAACCTCATTTCTCTCAATAAAGTCGGTAAGAAGCTCCCCAAGCTGGTTCTCTTCTTCTCGTGTTGAGGTCTCATAAAAGCTCTCATTGGGACGAGACGTCAACTCATAATGGGGCAGAGACTGATAGTTAAACTGATAGGCATAATTCAGATAATAATAGTGCTCTTGACTGTAGTCCCATGAGTTTGGATAACCCTGGCAGTTTTGATGGTAGGGAATCGGTTCAAAGTCAACTCGTTTCTGACAGTAGGCATTCTGAGTAGACTGACACTCAAGATTGTTAGAAAACCTCAAGGCATTAGCAATTTGAAGTTACAAATTCTCGAGTCCTTCTTCCGAGCTTAGTTGTGTCATCCCCTCATAAGGCCATTGATAACATTGATCGTCCATAATCTATAAACTTAAAAACAAAAAGAAAGGAAGATCAAACAAATAAAAGAAATAAATCTATACAAGTTCAAAGTAAGACTAAATTGATTTAAATCAATATTGGACATTATTAGAATTATAGTTCCCCGGAAACGGCGCCAAAAACTTGTTGGTCAAAAAACCGATCACTAAACACGCGCAAGTATACGCGGTCTAACAAGTAATACAGTAATAAGAAATGTGTCGTACCCACGTGGAACTATGACTAATATTTACCAAATACCGACTATGTATCGCTAAAGTCTTATTCGAACAGCAATAAATGGAAGTGTGATTAATCTAGTTAACTAATTAACAAAGCAAGTAAATGGATAACGAATGGTATTCTAAGGAAGTACAAGCTAATGTCACAACTTCACCCCACACAAGCATTCTGTCGAACACCTGACATGCTATGTTTCATCAAACTAGCTACCATTCTCTCTTTGGTCTAAATGGTCACGACAAATTGTCGACCGAGAACACACAAGTGCCTATGCACCTCTGCCGAGGTATGCACAAACATATCCCATCCAGATCCACCCAAAAGGGAATAGAACAGATAAGAATGTCCAAGCTAGATGCAATCCTATATATGTCTATGCGAATTAATCATAACAAGGAATTAAGCACAAGTTCTCAATAAGGTCGCAAGTGGCGCAAAGAGATATGTCTATTCTATGCACAACTTATGCAGTCGAAACCCACAATCACATGCTAATATATTTAGGTGTAACTCTACAGTCCTTCTATCGATATCATGCTGATTACCAAAATCATCACTAATGTCTTAGCGAGAATCATAAAGCACAGATATATTAAACCAAATCATATGGTGCCAACCAAAGAGATAAGATAGTCAATTTAAATAACAAAGGACTCCATTATAACCTTAGAGCAAATATTCAGTTCATAGCTATTAAACCAAATACAAGTAGCATTGAAAGACAACATTTATAGATTACAAAATAAGAGAAGATAAATGGATAAGAGGAAACTCTGTCAAAGCCCTTCACTCTCTACGTATTCCGCTCAAATCAAGCTTTCCAATCCGTTTCGCTCACTGCTCTTGAAGCTCCAAAGATATGCCAAACTTCTCCTTAAATCGACCTAATCTATATTTACAAACATGAGAAAGGAAGAGAAATTACAGAGAAAAACTAATTTAAGCTAAGCTATTCTATTCTAAGGTTTGTGTTCTCCCCTTATGAGATATAAAAAGAGATGAAGAGCTTCTTCTATTATATACGCCTCCCCTCCTTTTGCTAGGTCAAAAGCACCTGGTCTCTGCCTGGGCACCGGAGGTGGAGCTGCGGCGCAGCCAATATACCTACGGTTGGCGCTGCGGCGCCATGTGTGCTTGGAAAACACGGAGCTCGTGCTGCGCCGCGAGTCAACATATAGTCATTGGCACTGCAACATCATGATGATGTCAACAGGGACAGGGGAGGTGGCGCTGCGGCGCGAGTCTAAGCCTTGTCTTTGGCGCCGCGGGGCGGGCATATGTAAATTGGCCAATTTTTTCCCCTAAAAGCTCTAAAACACCTTATAAGACCTGCAATATGAGGATTAAGCATAGTAAAACTATAACCATATACAATTATATAAAATATACAAGAACAGGCAACTATTTAAGTCATAAAGTATTCGATTCGTAGGTAAAAATTCCACTCATCAATACCCGACTGTACAATGCGGCTAATGCTTTTACGAGCTTAGGTGTACATATGGATGATAGAGTGGTTCCTGGTAGGGGTCCCAACGCATTTACAATCCATGGGGAATTGCAACATCCGACAGGATTACTACAACCTCCAACCGGTAAAGATCCAGTTTATGCACAGTTGTACATTCACGATGCCGCTGTTGCTTTAGAATATCGTTCTCGAAGAAACCCGGAGCTGCGAGAGGATGTCCTAAGAAAAATCCAGGATAGTCTTTTGAAATACAACTCATTTTCGGGTAAGTTTAGACATGCAGCTGAAATTTTAAGCAGGGAACATCTGAACAATCACGACATCCCAACTTACCTTCATTATAGTGCAGCAAAAGACCGTCAAACTCATAATTTACCCACGTCAGAGGAGGTTGCTGTCATATTACCTGGAGATGGTGTTAAATTCTCTACGATGAGGGATATTATTATACAGTTAAGAGGGAGTGACCAGTTGATGAAGATAAATGAATTCCATCCAACTTATTTACCACTACATTACATATTGTTGTTTTCGTATGGTGAGCTTGGATGGGAACCAAATTTTAAGCAGTGTGATGTCAATCATGGTCAAGCTTCATCAAAAAGACTTACGCAATTGCAATATTATGGGTATCGTTTGTTTGAAAGACCTGTCGAGTATTCAACTATCTCAAGGGGTGGAAGATTATTTCAAGAGTTTATTGTAGATGCATGGGCGGCAACAGAGCAAAATCGATTAACATATTATAGGCTCAACCAACAAAAATTACGATCTGATCTATACCAAGATCTGGTTGAGGTAATTCCTGATGGGTTAGAGGCTAATTAAGTTGGTAAACGAGTAGTTTTGCCTTCTTCTTTTTCTGGGAGTCCAAGGAAAATGTTTGAAATCTTCCAAGATTCTATGACCATAACTCGGTATAACCAACACCCTGATATTTTCTTAACTATAACGGCAAATCCGAATTGGCCTGAGATAAAAGATGCACTGTTACCACATCAAACGCCAATTGACCGCCCAGACTTGGTGGCCCGCGTATTTGAATTAAAGCGACGAGCTTTGATGATGGAGATTGATAAGAAGAAAGTATTTTGTGCAAAGGTGGCACATGTTTTCACGATTGAATTCCAAAAGCGTGGGTTACCGCACATGCACTTGCTAATATTTCTTCAAGGGTCTGATAAAATATGAACACGTGAACAAGTAAATCAAGCTATTTGTGCCGAATTCCCAGATCCAATTTCTGATCCACTTCTATATGAAACAGTTAAAACTTGCAAGTATATGGACCATGTGCTGTTCGAAATCTTAAATCACCATGTATGGAAGATGGTAAATGCACTAAGAGATATCCTAAATATTGGGCAGAAGAAACTACAATGGGCGAAGATGGGTATCCGATATAACAAAGGCGCAATGACGGTCGAAAACATTCTCTATGGTCTGGACATGAAGTTGATAATAGAGATGTTGTACCATATAATTCATACCTCTCTAGATTGTTTAGTTGTCATATAAATGTGGAAGTTTGTGTAGGAGTAAGGTGCGTAAAGTATATCAGTAAATACATCTACAAGGGTTACGATCGCACAACTTTGGTATTGGGGGCCATAGATAAGATTAAACAGTATATTGACTCAAGGTACATTGGACCTACAGATACGGCATGACGGATATTTGGATATCTTATGCATCAAGAGTTCCCTCCAGTTATACGTCTGGTAGTTCATCTAGAGGGAAACATCACGTCTGCTATAACCCTTTTGAACCAACAGTTGCAATATTGAATAGAGTAAAGGATCAGCAGACAACTCTAACATGATTTTTTGCATGCTGCTCTACTAATGATTTAGCTCGAACTCTCACATACCAATAATTTCCTAAGCATTTCGTTTGGCAAAAGAAAGAACAGCTCTGGACAGAGAGACAAAGGGGATTTGCAATCGGAAGAATGTATTTTGCTAGTCCAAATGAAGGTGAAAGGTTTTATCTTCGTCTTCTATTGACGGTTGTAGAGGAACCTCAATCTTTTCAATGTTTAAGAACAGTTGATAATGTTGTACACCCCACATATAAGGCATCATGAATTGCAAAAGGCTTTTTGGAAGACGATGAAGAGTGGATTCAATGTCTTAGAGAAGCATCAATAATGAGAACATGCTTTCAATTAAGAAGGTTATTTTCTATTATCTTGACACAATGCTCTCCTTTAAATCCAGAAGCGTTGTGGAACCAATTTCCTATTCATATTTGTGATGATTTATCACACAAAATAAGTACATGTTATGGCATTGATGTTCCTACTAATGCTCAAATTTGTGATTATGGTTTATACCTTATTAACCTTTTGCTTCAAGAGTCAGGGAAGAGCTTATCAGATTACCCACCAATGCCACTACCATATGCTAATTGGAGAATTATCGTTGGCAATCGACTTATATGGGAACATAGGCAAGTACAAATTGAAGTTGATCAAATAAATGTCCAGCAAAACATTGATCTACTGAATGAAGGTCAACGTATGGCTTATAATGCAATCATTTCATCTGTTTATGAAAATAGAGGAACAGCCTTCTTTCTAAGTGGGGGTGCAGGAACTACAAAGAATTTTCTCTACAATACAATTGCCAAAAAATGTCGTTCCTTATGCGATATAGTAATTACAGTAGCATCCTCTGGAATTGCTTATGGGTTGTTACATGGGGGACGTACTGCACATTCAACATTCTGCATTCCACTTAACGTATTAGAAAATTTAGTTTAGGGATTCACGAAGCAATCATCACACTCGGAATTATTTCGCAAGGCTAGACTAATTATATGGGATGAGGTTCCAATGCAGCATCGTCATTGTGTTGAAGCAGTTAATCGAACCTTACAAGACATTTGTGATAACTCACGACCATTTGGAGGTGTTACTGTTGTTCTTGGGGGAGATTTTAGGCAGATTCTTCCTATTATACCTAGAGGTCTTCGCGAGCATATAGTGGCACCATCAATACGACGTTCTTTACTTTGGAAAGATATACATGTCTTGACTTTACAAGTTAACATGCGCTTACACAATGACCAATCTGTATTATTTGATTTCTCGGCTTTTCTTAATGAGGTTTGAATATTTGTATCTTTATTCATATTGACATCTATATATCATCGAGAATATTTGATAATTTACTAATACTTCATTAATGTGTAGATTGGGTCTAACCCTCAAGAATCTATACAACTTCATAATTCAATAAAAATAACTCAAAGTGTATATAATCTTATCTCGACCATCTACCCAGAGCTAGAAGTGCCAAGTAAGGTCACTCCCGAATTCTTAAAAGAGCGGACAATTCTATCTGCTAGAAATGATGATGTCAATGATATCAACCTAGCTGTGTTGGCAGTTTTTTCGGGAGAAAGACATACATACTTTGCTGCTGACAAAATGGTTGAAGATGATGATGTGGATCGGACTATTATGCATTGGTACCCGAATGAGTATTTGAACACACTCAATCCCCCTAGACTACCACCGTTCAAATTAGATTTAAAAGAGGGTTGTCCAATAATGCTTCTAAGGAACATTGCACCGAAAGATGGCCTTTGTAATGGTACTAGACTTATCATAGTCAAGTGTGGTGCTTTAGTACTTGAAGGAAATATTTTAACTAGTGATAAGCATGGCGACTTGGTATTCATTCCAAGAATTTCTTTGGCTCCTTCTTCGTCTGAGTTAAGTATTAAAATGACAAGAAGACAATTCCCAGTGAGGTTAGTGTATGCAATGACAATGAATAAATCACAGGGCCAGACTGTAAAATTTGTTGGGGTAGATTTACGTACGCCAGTATTTAGTCATGATCAACTATATGTAGCTCTGTCAAGATGCACAAGTTCTTCCCGCTTATGCATACTTCTTCATGAATTAACTGACAAGTCCACAACAAATATCGTCTATCCTGAAGTTTTGTTATAATTTTATATGTTTGAGGTATCATTTCTTATCTCCGTGCATTATTGATCTTCTTACGATAAAAGTCTTGATATGTTTTGAATTAACTGATAAAAGTTTTGAATTAGCTGACAAGTCCACAATAAATATTGTCTTTATATATGTGTTGTGATCAAGTTCTGTACTGTTTGTTTGGTTATTTTGAAGGGTTTTACTGTTGTGTTTATGAATGCTAATTATGATTCTTTCATTAAGAAATTTATGCGATATGTTATTTGGAATAAAAGGAATTCAATATAACCTAAATATTTCTGCAAAAAGATATTGGAGTAGTTAGGTCTGTGCATATGTTTTGGAGGGAATAGTTGAATAATTGCTAATTGTTATAAATGAGACTGATGCTTGAGTATGTCGTGGCATCGTTGTAGTTGTGGCATATGCTAGCAAGACTCCTGATGGGTATAGGTGAGTCCTATAGTCATGTGAAATGGAACTTTCTAAGACTAACAATTTCCCTATAGAAATAGCAAGGCCCATAAATTATTGTAGGGTGACACTACTACAAAACAGTAAATAGATAACGCGTAAAAAACGTTGTAGAAGGTCTTACAGAAACATCGTATTTAAGGATGTTATCTATTTAACACATTTATACAACGTTTTTAAAACGTTGTAGTTTGATACATTACACAACGTTTTTTTCTTTAAAAACGTTGTATATTTGTTTTCTATAAATTCTTGGATGCTTGAAAACGTTATAGATGATATGATTCCACAACGTTTTCTGGCATAAAATATTATGGTTTGGTACATCAAACAACGTTTAGACTCATTTATACAACGTTTATAAAGTGTCATCTATTTAGATTACTTTATACAATGTTTTTAAAATATTGTAATTTGACTTTAAAATGTTATAATACATGATGTCGTAATAGTTTTGGTTCACCTATATTTGAGTTTAAACTAATAACTCCAATACACAGTATAGAAAGCATAATTATATATTAGAAAATGCACGTTAATCCAATTGAAGCACGAACCAGATTCCAAAAGTATATATTTTAAAGTTGCTCTTAATCTAAATAACAAAACTAAAATTTCAATCCGCAACATTACATCTAACTAGGATTTCAGACACAACTAACAAGCCATAAATCCAAAATTAATTGGGCACAATAGCTCATCTGGTTGTAAGTCAAGTGAGCAGAAGCAGTGGGAGCTCAGAGTAACTTGTATGTAGACTCTTGCTTAACTCCCAGACTTTTTCAAGACTCTGTGTTCACTCCTTGCTCATTGATTTGTATAAACATTTTTGACAGGCTTGCTTCCACCGCATTCAATTCATCCATGTCGAGCTCGTCATCAGCCAAAATTTCACTACCATGAGCAGCTGATGTTGAGGTACTTGATCCATTTGTAGCAGAAATTTATTAACCTGACACTTAAATATAGCACACCATCATTGTGCAGTATATAGTATTTGCTCATAATTATTACTTGAATAACTAAGTCATCAAAAGAGTTGTAGTAGTATAGTGTTATGCTGGCTTAGTAATAATGCAATCCATCCCACCAGCAAATAATTATCAGAAAGAAAATGAAAACTAAAAAAGAGCATCAACATGAATGAATAACCACTTCAAAGGCTTTTCATGTCTTGAATAACCACCCTTGCAGAGTTTCGTCCTAGAGCACCCATAACGCCACCTCCAGGATGTGCCCCACTTCCGCACAAATACAAACTTTGCACTGGGGTCCTGTAATTTGACCTGCACCAGAAATTGAATTCAACTTCTTGATTATTTTCTTTCAACTACAGGAAAATTTCTTCAAAATATCAGCATTACGATCCTTTTACAGGTCTCATCAGGAACAGAGAATCTAATCCCATGGCACCATGAAAGATATTCCCACCTGTCAAAATTTGTTTAATAATTGCATACAGCAAATTAAATAAAATACCAAGTTACCTACTCCAGGAGAAAATCACAGATTGTTAGCAATTTGTGGATCCAAATGATCCAAGTCCAGTTATAATTAAAACTTGACGACCCTAAAAAAAATGTGGCAACATAAATGGTAAATTTTCAAGTAACATAGTTGGGGCAAGGCTTCTCTCCACTGTACTACTTGGCATTACTAAACTCTTCTTAGAGCATAATTGCTTTTCATGAAAGAGCAAGAAACAACAAAAAACATTGACTTGCTATCAGATGGTAATTTTTGGAACACCGTAATTCCCAACAGATATTGCTTGCTTAAATTTCTTAAAACCTATTCATGGTCCTATTTATGGATAGTTTTCTTCTTCTTTTCTTCCTTTTAGTTAGAGGGGACAGAGTTAGGTGTAGTTTCAATGAAGTAAACACACTTGTCAGACAAATCTCCCTTTTCAAGGTCTGGTGGAGTCAACATGTCATAGCCAATTATCGATGAGCTGAAGCCAGGGGAATACTCATCGATCAAGGTGAAACATCTTTGCCCAAATGATTCCTACAGCAAGAGTCGCAAGACAACCAGTCGCAAGATAATATTAATTTGCAATAGAACTGGAAAAAAATGCTGAAAATTGGACATTACAATCAAAAGAAACAAAGAGCCAATATATGTCAATGGTTGACACCCTATATAGAATATTCCAGTTGGAAAGATAATTTTGAGATTTCCATTTCCTAAAATTACACTCACCCTATATGCAAGGTTTTCCGAGCTGCCTTCAAAGGGTTTATACTGAGTGTACTGAATAAATAAGTTGATCACACGTTTTCCTATGAAGAAACAGTTGAGTTACATTAATTTGTAATAGTTAGTATCTATAGATAATGTTGGACGCACAACATGACATGCGATTTTTAAGGAATCCAATAGCTGAAGTTAATTTCATTTACATGAAGGTAAATGAGAGAAAATATAGCAAACATAAATAACCTTGCAACGATAGCCTAATGAATATCCCCTTCCCATCTAATTTCCAACATAATAAACTATATAAAAAATACTTCAAGAGTGAACACATGATCTAAAATGATATATTTGATATAGTTTTCTATGTTTCAAAAATTTGAGCAAAATAAACTCTACCTACCCCCCAAAACAAATTTCCTTATTGATAGTAGGAAGCAGACAACATCAACATCAAGAAAATAATGCTGAAAAATGGTTCCAAGACCGAAATTGAGTTGATATATCATATAAGAAACAATTAGTATAATTACTAGTTCGTGAATTCAAGTATAGCAGGAAGTAGATAGAGGAAAAGTTATTCAGCCTAAAGAAGAATCAAATGCCTGAGTAACAATATTAAAAATGTATTAATAAAAAAAAGTTTTAAAGTATCAGGAGGGCAAATAGTCTTATCCAAGACAGAAGGAATGGCCATTTCAATAATAGGCCTCCGTGATGGTGAGCCATTTGCAGTATCTTGTCAGGCAGAGTCAATATCTTCCATACTAATTGAGAGAGAAACTTATGAGAAGGCATAAAACATTCCTTACTCAAGTACATCAAAGATGCAAGTTAAGAACCCACATTGGATTCCGAAAATGGTTAAGAAAAGTAGTATCAAGACTATTGAGAGCATCCATCATTTAGGTTAGGAACTCTGTGGATAGATATTACTAAACAGTTTAATAGGGGGTCCACCGTTATACAAGCTCAAAAGGTGGAATAGCATATTAATATTTTGAACTGATGAGCTCTAGAAACTGCTACATTAGCATATGACATAAGCACATGGATTGATAGCAAACACAATAATAAACCCAAAATTGATAGAATACCTCTCAGAACCAATGTGAACTGTACCCAAATGCTGAGGACCGGAATCAGGATGACCCAACTTGCAACACTTAAATTGTGGCAAGCGGTCAACAGCTAAGTTGATTTTAGTGGTTGCCTGTTTCAGTAAATAACCTCCAAGTCGGATCAATCTAAGTATAAAGAATAAAGGCAAAAAGATGTAACACTGTGGTTGCCGCTTTATTACCCGGGTAAAGATTAGTATATGTCACAAAATTATAACTTCATACTGCTAGCATGAGTTCTTATAAAATTTCCATATTTAAGATTTAAACTCCAACTCTAGAAGCTTGAATACGCTTTTAATCTACCTTTAGAAAACTTTAAGCTAAGAGTAAAAAAATTTATTTGTGGGTCAAATCCTCCATCTCTAAACTGCAATCTTACAGAAGTAACAGGAGCAATCAATTAGAATGAAAAAATCCCCAGCTCTAATATCTTATTTCCCAATAAAAATGCCAAGGCCAGGCTCCATTATAGACAAACCATGAATCAAGTCGTGAAGATGCTCATTTTTCACTCTAAATGATAATCCATTCCAGAATCTTCCCAATAGGAAAACTCCTTATATCCTCTTAAAAGTTTTAAACTATTCATATCCAAATAAATTCTGTACCAAAAAGTTTTTTGATAAATTCAAATAAAGCACTACCACAGTTAGAAAATAGAGAATCACAATTTAATGGACTTCTATCTACGAATATTAAGGTTTTCATAAAACACAGATCAAAGACCACCGTTAAAATGGTTTTCAGAGATTCACACTATCTGAAATTATCACAATCAAAAAGAAGAAAAAGAAATAAAAACAAACAAACAAACAATAGTTAATACTAAGCCTAAAATACAGATCAAAGACAAAAGAAAACGTACCTGACAATTCCAAGTTCGTCGTGAGGCTGAACAATTCGAGCACGTAAAATGGTATGTGAAGAGCGATGAGGACCACCGTTGATGAGCTCCCAGTCCTCTTCTTCTCCCCAACCCGCCGTGGACTGATGAGATATTCTGTAAGTCGCCATTAATCTTTAAGCTTAAGGAACTCAAGCGAGTAAAATGGTAGAGTTAGGGTTTGAGGATTTTGAAAAGGGGAAGAGAACAAAGGAGAAAAGGGGAAGAGAACAAAGGAATGCCAATTTTTTTTTCTTACCCGACTCCCAGGCATCCGTGTTTTTTAAAGGAGGGGTTGAGGATTTTTGAAAAGAAGATTTTGCTCCTTGTTTTTTATATAGATAATATTTTTTTAAAAACGTTATCTATTTAAAATTAAAAATTGGCCTTATAAATACATAACGTTTTTTCATATAACGTTTTGTTAAAAAACGTTGTAAAAAAAATACCACAACATTTTTTATAAAAACGTTATCTTTTAAGTATTGTCTTTTTATGGTTTTATACTAGTGAAGTGTAATACAATATTTTTAGTTGATCAAGGCAAAGCTTAAAAAACATAAAGTACAAGTACTCAAATTACAATATCGTATATTACACATACTACCTCATGTTTTTGAATCCACGTGATACATTTGTCAACCTATTTTACAGATGATGCCTTCGTAAAAGTTACTCATTTTCTAATTTGCAGAAAATTGGTTTACATTTTCTTGCTCTTTTCTGTGTAAGCAAATCTGATAATGTTTCGAGAGTTTGATGCCTCCACTGAATAACAATTCCTGCTTTGGCCAACTGAATACATGAATTAGTAATGTATGAATATCATATAACATATCTTACAGAAAACCATTCAGATAACATACGAGTATATATATATATATATATATATATATATATATATATATATATGTGTGTGTGTGTGTGTGTGTGTGTGTGTGTGTGTGTGTGTGAAGAATAAATTTGAGAAGCTTGATCATCGCAGTTAACATAGTAAGCTTTTCTATGTTGGCTGAGCTATAATCTGCTTATTATCTATTTCTCCAGCTGTGTAGAATTCTTATTAGATATATAACTTATGTTTTAGTTTTACTTGCATATGACTCAATCAATTTGTACATATATCCTTTTCATTACATTTTGTTATCAATTTCCAAGTAGTTGATTTAATTTATTGATATAACTAAACGATTCATTTTAATTTTTGCAGTCTTGGGTGATATTGCTATTGAATGGAAACGTGTTCATTCAACAAGTCGAGGGTGGAGAAAAGTTAATAGGGTTATGTGTATTTTATAATTCTTAAATCATATTCAAGTAATCACGTGTCAATTGTTTCGTTCTTGCGATACTACTAACATTTTTCTTTCTCTTATAAATAACAGATTTTTGTTACAAACAATATTTGTTGGTCGTGGACGTTGCCGATGGATAGCCTTTCTTTTCAAAGGTTTATGTACCGAATACATGGTAGAGCTTGACAGATCTACAAGGTATATGTTATTATATGTATTTTCAGGTATATATTGAAGGATACTTGGTGTAAGCTGTAAAGAATATATTTGGTGTAAGATGTAAAGTAAAAGGTTATGCTCAACATGTTGTTTCTCTATTTTCTGCATATATGTATTTTTGTTTTTCATCTTTTGTAAAGTTGACTAATTATGCATGGTTATGATGATTTTGAGTATGGAATGATGTTTTTTTGGTGGTTTTGATATGTATGGATGATTGTAAGTTTTTTAAACAAGTTTAGATTTTTTTGGATATTTATTTTTAAAGGAAATTATGCCGAAATTTCTTGAAATTAGTAGCTACTAGCTTGATGTTTTGGTGGTTAGATATGTGTTGATGATTGAATATGTATTAATTTCTGCATGGTATGATGATTTTAGGTATGAAATAATGGTTTTTTTGGTGGTTTGGATATGTATGGATGATTGTAAGTTTTATAGACAGGTTTAGATTTGTCTGGAAATCTATTTTTAAACGAAACTATGCCAAAAAAATTTAAAATCAGTAGCGACTAGCTTGCTATTTTGGTGGTTAGATATGTGTTGATGATTGAGTATGTATTAATTTCTGCATGTGTGTATTTTTTGTGTTCCGTATTTTGTAAAGTTAACTAATTATACATGGTTATGATGATTTTGGGTATGAAATAATGGTTGTTTTGGTAGTTTGAATATGTAGTGATGCTGCTGAAAACCTACTCAAAATGCTCGAGAGAAACATCAAACTTACAGATCCAAATGTTAACTGTATGTGGGACTTTGGGTGAAATGAGGTAATGTTTACATATGTTGAAACAGATGACATTATAAAGGATGTAGACCGGACGTGGTTGATTAACTCATAGACAAAATCATAACAGAATGGTAACATGAGAAGCTCCAGTACTCTATGATGTTAACTGAGTTATTTTCTAATACATTTTGTAATATGAGTTTCGCATTGCTCAACTGTGGTGTTGTAAAAAGGTGAAGTACATAATTATTTGCAGAGTTTTGTTTTGAATTTGTTGCTACAATATATATATTCTAGCTGTGTCCATGGACAGTGGGTTTTATCCCAAATTTTGGACGGCCCAGATGATTTTTTTGGCTATATGTTTGACCAAATTTACCTTTTTTGGCGGTTGGGTCAATTATTTTTGAAGTTCTTATTTTATTTTATTTTTCTTTAATCAGGCAAAGGAGCACCAAACCAATTTGGTGCACATGAACCTTTTAAGCAAGTGGATATCATTATGCTATTTCCTTACTATAATGCTTTTACCTGTTAATGTATCAGCGACTAGTATTCAATGAACACATTTGTATGATTGAGTGGGCTTAAATTAGTTTTACTAATCAATCCATGTTCCATCTAAAATTGCAAATTAAATGAAGGGAATCAATAGCATATAGGTGTGGAGGAATGCTTTTAAATGTGCTTGAAGAAAATATGAAGGTCATTGGCATTGGGATTGTTTCGAATTTAATAAATGTAGTTAACTGGCCTATGACAATTTTATTGTTTAGTGAATGTGGATGTTGGCTTTAGTTGTTTCCTTAACAAATTCATTTTTTCTTGCCAGTCTCGATTTGTAAATAATGAGCATATAGATACAATTTGTGGCAAAATTCTTGACTTCTTTACTTTTTGGGTCGGATGTCTATCTTGGTTAGAAATTTTCATATTTACAACAAATATTTACGAAATTTTCTAATTTTTATCAAATATATACTCTTTAAACATTGTAGCTCACATTTTTCACTTAGATTCATCTTTAGGTATTAAATAATTACACGAGTATTCGTAGTTCCGGAGGCACGGGTTATCCCTAGTATATTCTATATCCTCAAAGAAAAATACCTGACCAACTAATGATTTATATATTTTCACTAGTTCTCCCCAATAATTCCTATATTAGGAACATTATACTATTACAAACTACAGCTCCTAAACTGCCATCTGTTTCCCTATCCTCTCATGCTTTTCATTCCCTTCTCCTAAATTAGCTTTGATGCTATTGATCAGCCCTCTTGTTGATATAGATCTAGGGTAGGAATACCTTAGGATATGACCTGAGAGAACGTAGTGAAGACAATAAGGAGATAAACTTAGATATAGTATTAAGGAATGAGTTTAGATACTCATTGCAAGGAAGTATTCTGAAGATGTTAAGAATATCTAGAATAGACAAAGAGATGTTGTAGGAAATGAGGAGATTATGGAGATAAAATGTTTTGTAATATATGGAGATAATTTAAGTTGTAAGAAATGAGATGGTGATAGATCTAGGAAGTGACCTGGAAGGGTGAAATTTGAAGTTGGATATGGCAAAGAAGTTTAGAGCTATTGTGAAGGAAATAAGAGACTTAATATTAGGAAGAGAGCAGTAATGAAAAAGAATAAAGAGATAAACTAAAGTTAAGTTTGTAGGAGATGAATTAAGGAAATTCATCAGCAGAAGTTGGAGAAAAGTAAAAATAGATTGCTTACATAAGTTAGTGATATCAAATTAATATTTTGGTAAGTGAAGGAGTTAAGTATATTCATATAATGAGTGAAAAGATTATTGTTCCACTTAAGATAGTACTTTAACCAGAATAGATTATAGCAATGGAGAGAGATTCGGAGGATAGAATAGAGGAAGTGTTAGCAGAAGTAGTTCACAACAAAATATTTGAGGCTTTAAAAGACAAACCTACGGAAGATGTAGAGAGTACTCATGAAGAGTGCCGAAGATGAAGTCAAGTGAAGAAGGAGATTAAAGTTTCGATAAGGTTCATATAGAGCCAGAAGGAGGGACAACATAAGAAGAAGGAAAAGAAGTTGGAGTAACAGTAAAAGAGAAGCAATTGTATAGGAATTATTATCTTATGAAATATTTACGTGAGCACCAAATCGGCTACAGTAAATGTAGAGAATTTGGGGGCGTCATAATTTGGTCCCAAATTCTCTACATTTATTGTAGCCGATTTGGTGCTCACGTAAATATTCCATAAGATAATAATTCCTATAAATCCAAGAATCACAGTACTCATAGCAACTGATAGTTCTCGTCAGAACAATTATTGTAATTGAGTACCTTCACTTGGATTTACAGGTTTAGTATCTTACATATATTTCTTCCATATCAATAATTCCTATCAATCTGATCTCCATAGTATTAATGGTAAGGGTTCTTAGGACTGAGAAGCGCTACCTCAGTGCATCAGAGAAGCCCAATATTTGTTAACACTATCATTCAAATGTAAAGTTCATATAGATACTATACTATTTTCTAATTTCATTAGAATAAAAACTAAACACTAGAAACTAATAATACATTACACAATTAATATATCATTACATGGATTCAAAATATCGTTAACTATTACATTAAAGTTCTCAAAAAGGATAACCGTGTTTTAAGCCTTTCTATCCACACATACCAGAATCGCTGGAATACATCATTTCTATCTACAAATGAAAAATATTTATAGGGATAAGCTACAAAAAGCTCAGCAAATTTTGAACAAGTAATAATATTATACCCACACCAAATCTGGATTTGAATGAACATAAAGTTTAGAATTTTTCCACATATGTAAACTTAGGTTTATCAAACAAACCCCGCCCATTACAAATTTCTGTCAGTCCTATAGACTTAGAAACCCGGGTTGATCCGCTCAACCAAACAACTTAGGAGTATGCATATCATCCTATCTAAATAATGTCCGATCATTGCTATAAATGCCGGTACAAAACCCCAGGTCAGCCTGTTACTGCCAGTCATAATTGTGTCAATATATATGTTTGTACCAAACAACATTTGTTTCCCATAAATCTATGTTTTGATATCAAATCAAACGCATTTTTACGCAAACAACATCTCATATGTCTTGGTTATGTTTGAACAAGAATCATAACCTATTAACAACAGAAACCATGAACATTGTATATCATAAGATTATAATAGAAAACTTACATTTAACAAATAAATTAAATGAAGATAGAACAGTTGCATTGGAAATATAAAGTTTGCACGAAGTGTAGAAAACTTGCAACAAATGCGAATATTCAATATTAATCGTAGATGTGGAATAATCAACAATAATTATCCACTAACAAACTGAAAAATAATAACTCAAGTTTGAGTTAGGAAAAACTTGCCTGTATCATCGGCTACTGCTACGCAGTCTATTTTAGCTTCATTTGAAGACCTAATATTGATAATATCAATCTCCCAATTAGAATAATAGTATCACATATATTACTGTTAATTTAAGTTATAAAATAACCTAAACACATTATCACATAATCCTAACAGTCGCTAAAATACATAAGACCTAATATCAAGTAAAATTATTACAGTCTGAGTTGAGTTCGGTACTATTTTGACATCCCGATTGTCTAATCGAATAATTTCGAGCCTAATATCAATAAAACTTTGTCTAAACGCTTGACAATTATCTTAGATAATTTATTAATCAATCAAAACATTTTTCAATAACTCATAATAATTTTAAAGTAATTATTATCATTAAAATGAGTTTTCAATCATTAATATCATATTTATATGATTTAAATACTATGATATTCCATTATCATTAATACTTAATTAGTATCAAATATTAATGAAATACATAACATAATATTATAAGTTATTTATAATATCTCAAAGTATTTTTAATACCTTAATATCACATTTAAATGATTTTAAAACCACTATTAAATAGCAGCCATTTATATTAAAATAATAATGTATTTCATGATAAAATATTAAAAGTTATGTTTTATAACTTAAAACATTTTAAAACTTTTAAATCATTTTTATATGATTTTTAAATCATTAAAACTATTTTTCCATAACTTATTTAATAAATTTATTAAATAAATCAACTATCATTAATATTAAATTATTAATGAAATTCATCCTGAAATATTAAAAGTCATTCAAAATATATTAAAATATTTTCTAACACTTTAATATATTTTCAAATGATTTTTAAAATATTAACATTATTTTTAAGTAATTTATTTAATATAATAATTAAATAAATTAAATATCTTTAATATTTGAAAATTTTAAAATAATAATAAATTATACTCCAAAATATTAAAAATCCATTTTAAGGCTTTAAAATAATTTTTACAAATTAATTATGAAATTTTCATAATTATTATTCATTTTTTTCTAATTATTTAATCAATATAATTAATTTATAAATAAACTGTCGCTAAAGGAGTCTATAGCAACAAAACTGTCGTTATAGGTGTTCTTCAGCATTCAAGAACATTCATGGACACTGACCAGGGTACCTAGTTTGACCATCCATAGATCCTTGATCTTTTATGTTTTTGGGCTGGTAATGGTGTTAGACATGTAGTATTGATGTAATACTACAATCACAAACAAATATCATGTCCATACTACATCACAACAGTGAGATATAAGCTCTCAAAGTCTTGTCAGAGACTGTTCTTCATTTTGTGGGTTTTCCAGAAATGAAGAACAGTGCAAGGTCCTACTTTTGAATCCTCATATCTTGTATTCTGGGCTCATTTAGTGTGTTAAAATGGTTCAATCTTGTAATCCTTATGTCAAAAAATAACAATACAACACTAGGTTAGTCTGACTACATCACAATCTCAAGATCTAAGACAGTCAAACCTTGTCAAAAAACTTGTTCTTAAGTTTTCAGGGTTTTCCAGAAATGTTCTTCAGGTAGTTGGTCAACCCTACTTTGACCATCCATATTTTTTATTCTTTTTAAGATCCAAGTGTTCTAATGGCATGGATTGGTAGTCCATATGTCAAACTACAAAGGCCTAACTACTTAACACTTGCAAGGTTCAAGCCCTGCAAAATGGCTATCAGACTTTCTGGAAAATCTGGGTTTCCCAGAAATCAGTTTTCATTGTTGGTCAACCATGTTTGACCATCAATATCTTGAGATCTAGACATGGTATGGACTTAATTTGACTTCCAGTCTACTCTCCTTATGGCATAGAACAACTCTATAACATCAATCCATCCTAATAATTAACATACAATGATCTATGGGCCTTGACACTAGGTTATCAGGCTACAAATTTAGGGTTCATAGTCAGTCTTTAAAACTCTATTTTCTTGCATCTAGATGTTATGGATCCTTGATGTAAAATTTTATATCACTAAATAATACCTATTAACACATATCTAAATAATAAATAACATCACTTGCATAAATCATAAAGATCTACATAGAGCTAGGGTTTTATACCTTTTATGTTCTAATTCATGATTTCTAATCTTGGATCTGATCTTGACTTTCTATGAAGTTAACTTGACTTAACTTTTGAACTTAGTTCCTCCCTAATCTTGAAATTTAGAGAGAGAGAATGGTTTAGCTAGCAAGTAAAGTAAGATTTATCTTACTTTAAATCTTTTAATCTTTGATTCATTGTATCTAATGTTGCAAGGTGGCAACAATTGACTGATATAATAAGATTTGAAGCACATGGTATATCAAAATTAGTGAGTCACCAAGATTTGGAAATATCTTTTACTTATAGTTTAAGTAAAAGGACATTTTACTCATTTCACACTCACTAAGGGTATTTTGATAATTTCCCTACAATTTGAAGGGCAATTTGGACATTTCACATATATCCCATAAATATTACCCTTTAGAGTTTTATACTTAGCTTTTGAGCTCCTAATTAGGGTTTTGATATTCTCGGTTAGGATTTCAGATTCTTAAAACTGAAATTAGGGTTTACGAACCATTCGTTAGTGTTTAGAAACAATCGTTAGGGTTTACTAACTTAACATCGAAGTTCTTAACATAAAATTAGGGTTTGCTAATGTTACAACTTATCTTATCAATCATTACCTTTAGCCAAATATTCAGAATATAATTATGATAATAACTGTATTATTAACCAAAGTCATAATAGAATTTTGATCAGGTATTCATTATTGCTTTGTTTACACTGCTTAGTCAATAAATTGACTAGCCTATTGAATTCATACCCCGCAAAGTTCAAAATAATTATCAACATAAAATAATAAAAAAAAATTCAAAAAATCATGTAAAACTTCGGGTCCTTACAAACATGATGTTGTTGTACTATCAGCTCGGCCAACTGTTTCATTGGATGTCTTATCATCTCCAATTCTTGTCTTATTATCGTATTCTCCTTCGGATTTTCCCAACCCATGACATTTTTTATGTTCTTTTGGGGGTATTCTTCCATCCTCTGTATGTACTTGCGATTGGGATCCATTCCGATGCTTCCTGAACTGAACATGTTCACTCCCTCCATATTGTGCTACAATAGAAGGTTGGTATTGATATTTTGCTGGTCAGGTGGTTTGATCATAATATCACAACTTTTGATTAGATTTTGGATTTTATACTTTAAGAACCAACAATCTTATATATCATGTCCCGGAGACACGGAGTGGTAAGCACACTTCTTACTTGGATAATATCTTTTGCTTTTTAGATCCAGAGGCGGAGCCAACTCAGTGAATTTTTTCTCATTAATTAATCGCCTAGTGGAGTGAACTCTCGATTTGTCCGTTCGTTTAAATTTTCTTTGTCTGTCATGGCTTTGGTTAAATGCGGCCTGTTGTTGCTATGACAAATCGCCTCCCTTTATCCAAATGGGGGGGGGGGACTATGGTTGGGTCTCCTAGCTCCCCGTTGCAAAACGAGTGATACATCTTAATCGCATTTCTTTTGACTTCTTTCGTTATTGCTATCATAATTTCTAACTTGGAGTTGCTCGGCTACAACCTCTATAGGTATGAAATCTTTGATCTTTCTAGCCTTCATGCCCATCTATTCCATTTCATCGTGCTTTAGCATTTCGAAAAATGGTTTAGCTATTCAAGTCAATACTCTCTCATAGTAGGGGGCTTCCTTGATGTCAATAAAATTCATGACCATTTCTGCCTCATCCATTGGCGGGCTCAGTTAGCCTGCCATACACCTCCACCTCTATGCATACTCCCTGAACGATACATTTCTCAGTTTCTTAACTTTGGTCACTTGGTAGCGATCAGGGGCCATTTCAGATTGGAAGCTATATTGGTTGACGAATGCATGAGCTAAATCTTCCCAACCATGGACATTAGAGTTAGCAATACGGGAGTACCAAGTTCGGGCTTCACCGGTAAGGCTCTTTTGGAACAACTACATTCGGAGGTTCTCATCCATGGCATACGATCCGAGCTCACATATGTTGACCTTTAAGTGGGTGTAGCAGTCGCCCAATCCATTATACTTTTCAAATTTTGGGACTTAAAATTTATCTGGGTATCTCACCTTTGGGAAGATGCATAAGTTTGAGTTATTCATACTCCCATGGGATCCTATCCCCTAAATAGATCGGATGGCATCTTTTATCTGCCCAACCTTCTTCCTTATATCTCCAGTTTCTCTATCGTCTAGGAGGTCTATAGTTTCCCTTGTCAGATTCTTATCAGGGGACTCTTTGGTTTCTCCGACATCGAGTGGGGTTACTAAAGTAGACATTTGTTTCTCACTGTCCTTTCCCGGTACTCTCATATCTCCTTCCGTAAAGGATTCGATTGGAGTTTTTAGTTTGGGCTCCTGAGCCACCATACAATGTTCTTTTAACATGACGGTCATCTCAGCAATCTAGTTTTTGAATTCCTTAAACCCTTTTCGAGACACGTGAATAAGCTCTGATGAATTTCACTTCGGCCATTTTGGCTAGTGCTTATTGTGGTTTTTGGCTCGGAATCGAGTTCTAAGACCAATCTGAACAAGACCGATATCTAGTTTGGTCTTAATATTAGTAGATGATATGGATGCATGATATGTTATGCATCATTTTAGGGGTTTTTTAATCTTTTCTTGCAAAATAAGGGATTAGTCATCCTGATGATAGGATAAGAAGAACTTATAAATGACAGTTAAGATGGATGACAGTTATATATTCATGAAGTAACATGGCATGAAGAGAAATCCTACACGTTTGGTTTATCAAAGGCTGACCTATCTAAGGATAACTCTCACGGGCTTTTTGAAATTGGTTCCCAGATCTTCGCAATTTACTTGATGAAGACATCCATCTTTCAATTGGAGCGGATCTTAGAGGTGCCTTTCTTGAGCCTCACAAGAGAACACTCTATAGAGTCCAGTAATAAACAACCGACCTGTTTACCTCCTAGTGGAGGGACAACAAAACATACATTCACATCCTCACCGCATGAAAAATGATGACATTGCGCAAAAAACTAATATATTGTGTGAGGCACTAACATAACGCGCTATAAAATTGAAACATTCATCACACACATAGATCATTTGTGGCACCCCCAAATCTGGGTACTTCAATCCCATAGATTTGGTGTCAATTGTCCAATCAAATCATAACTAACTACCCATGAACAAAGGATATAAATAAACTTGTAAGCTCAAACGATAAACCTCCCATTAAAGGATTACAACATCAAATGAAATCCCAGGTTATTTAACCTTAACTATTATATAATCAGCGAAAAAGTGAAATATAATCCCAATCAAGTTTGTTACACAAGCTTTGTAACTAAAAGCTAATCGAGAATTTTGCCTTTGCCCTTATTTATAGAAAGCTATTCAGACTTCTTAACTTCATCTGCATTGTTTTGTGCAAGAGTGAGCAAACAATTGCCCACAAGAAGGATAGTATACAATAACATTCTATGAATGATAATTGACTGAGCTTTCAATGGTAAAGTATTTTTACCGGAAACAATAAGTTCTAATTCAAATATTATGAGTACAAAGGAATAATAAACTTTAAAATCAAATAACAGATGTTAATATCAAAGGAATACATTGAGGGTCATAAGAGCACAAACTGTTTTCTAGGTTTTCAAGTATTTCCACTTTAACCTTTAACAGTCCAAAAGACCATAATCATCTTCTATGTCCTAAGTTAATAGGTGTTTCTACTGTAATCTTTAACAGTCTAAACAACTATGTAGACCATCATCTCGTACTCCAGGTGATCAACCCTTTGTACTATGTAATATACAAACATTTTAACGCTATCACGTAGCTCTATAATAATCCCTTATAGCAGGGTTGTTCATCTCAGCTTTTATCATTAGGTTTTGTACCAAAAGAAATTTTGTTTGGATTTAGGTTCAAAGGAATTCTAAATCTCCAGAACGCTTATCAACCAAGTACTAGTTGAATCGAATAAGGATCAATAACTATTCTAGAGTTTGGTTACAATCAAAGTATATTAATAAATCAATAAGAGATAAAATATCAATGGTTTAGAAGTTGAACAAGTCTTAGTCATCGACTACACGCTTTCAAAACTGTATAGGTACTTGAGCAAACCAAAAGAAATTTGGTTTGAACTGACTTCAAGGGCAATTAGAGTCTACAACATTCATCAACTAAGGATTGAATTAATAAAGAATCGCTAGTCAACTAAGAGTTCGTGTGACTCTCCCAAAACAGGTATACATCACCCATCTTGAGTCGCCAAATACATGGTACAAAATTCAAATACAACTTAATTATACAATTGTCGTGTAAAATACGACAAAACATAAAGCTGAGAGTTTTAATACGAACACTGTCTTCTAGACAGTATTCAAACTCAAAATAAGTCCTCATTACATTTATTATCACACTATTTCACATAATAGTGAGGACTACTAAAGCCACTTATCCTGAACCATCACTTCATTCCTCGACTCGTCCTAACTATATTCTCATTTCCTAAAGAGAACAATGAAAGCAAAAGGGTGAGCTCAACTAGCCCAGTAAGAAATATTATGACTAAGATAATGCAGAATAAATTATCCTTAGCCTTCAACAGTATAACAACTGATAGAATATAATAGACAACAAGTTTTAGATCAACAACAGCAGCGGAATAAACAATCCATTAGAAGAGTCAAGTAGAGCATAATATCTACTATCTTCTATGATTTAAAAAGTTTTTCATCAACTTTATTACTGAGACTCAGCTTAATAAATAAAATCGAATCATCCCTGTACCACGGCCAAGGATATTCACGTAATCATCAATGGTCATGATTATACCGAATAATCCCTGGCCATAATCATACCAACAACTATCCATCAATGCACTACAGGCCAATGATGACTTTTACCACATCATTTGTTACATTACGGTAATGATTATACCGAATAATCCCTGGTCATAATCATACCAAGTCCATCTATGCACGTAAGCCAAAGATACTCATCAATTAATAGTTCATATTTACACGTAAGCCAAAGATATACAATTGTAAAACCAATAATCAACAGTCCATCTTTGCACATAAGCCAAAGATATACAACTATAAAACCAATAATCAACAGTCCATCTTTGCACGTAAGCCAAAGATGACTTTCATCATAATATAAGCATGAGGATGATGACAATAATATAAGCATTAATCAAACGAAATCAAGGATAAATATTAAGGACTTTAAATTTATCCAAAGTTTAAAATATCCAAATGTTATCAATCACTTAATAATCCCATAATCGAATATCATTAATATTATAACAATATTTTAATCATTTCTTAAACTTATAAACAATTTATTTTAATTGTTTACACTTTACCAAATAATGTATTTAATCATTCAAAAATGTCATACTCATAAGATTTAATCACCAATGATCAAATCCCTTATCAAAAATCTGCATATCCCTTATATGGGATTTCCAAGCCATAAAATTCTATTGGCCAATTTTTCAACTTCACATAACATATTTAATTCATATGTTCGTAACTAAACTATTTTCATGAAAAATAACAAATCAGTACCAAAAAATTTTCTTTTCTGGGATTTAGCAGAATATAGTCCCATATTGAACATATATTTTTCTCGAAATTTTTAAAATTCATTTACTATTTTTCATATGGCCAAAACTGCCGAATATTTAGACATTTATCATAAACTGTACTTTTGTCCAAAAATTCCAAAATTTACAGGGTATACTCCTGTTATATATATGTACTCCCAATAAAAATTTCATAAATTTTGGAGTTAACCACAATGAGTTATAAGGGTTTACTTTTAAAATAGTATTTTTTATAAAATTCATAACTCCTAATCTATACATCCAAAGATCGTCATTTTTGGACACAATCTAGAAAACTCATCAAATTATCATTTCAAATTTTTCCAGAATTATTGAGAGTAAGAAAAATTACGATAATGCAAATGGATTTTTGCCCGCCATGCGATAATGCACGTAGACAGATCATTTTCACAATTTAATAAGGAATGAATACGAAGGATCATTCACCATGCATGCAGTAATTCACATAGGCAGGTTATTCCAACAGAATAATAAAGAATGGAATAATAGAAAAATTCACCATGCATGCGGTAGTCCGCGTAGACAGGTTATTCCAACGGAATAATAAAGAATGGAATAGCAGAAGAATTCACCAAGCATGTGATAGACCGCACAGACAGGTTATTCCAACATAATAATAAAGAATGGAATAACAAAAGAATTTCACCATGTATGCGGTACTTCGCATAGACAGGTTATTCCAACATAATAATAACAACCCATACGAGTACTGAAAGAAAATAGCTCTCTTCATGAATACGAATGAATATTACCCCTTACCTTAGAAGAAAACTAGAATATGAGGTAGCAGACTTCTCTTCTCCTATCTCTCTATAATTTCTCTCTATAATAATTGCTCTATAGCTTTAGTGAATTGGTAAAAAATAATGAAGGAATGAGCTTCTATTTATAGGAAAATATAGTTTCAATAATTGCACATTTTGGGGTTCGAAATATTACAGTATAATACCTTCCTCTTTTTCTTCATTTTTAATTTAGTCCTGCAAGTATTATCAAACTTGCACCACCTCCCCTAATAGTATATCATGTGAATCAATAGTACAATCATGTGACTTAATAGTTCTATACATGTGAAAAAAATAATTACAATACAATACCTTCTTCTATACCTTCATTTTTAATTTAATCATACAAGTATTATCAATCTTGCATCACCTCCCCTAATAATACATACATGTGAATCAATAGTACACACATGTGAACACATAGTTATAAGCATGTGAATTAATAGCAATTAATTGCTCATTTATCCGATTAATTACCCTATTGGTCAATATAACTTCTAAATATTTATTATTATCGAAATAAATGTCGATTTCCACTAACATTAATAATTCCGACACAATGAAACTATTAATTTCATCTTTCATCAACATGAACTTATTCATCATTAATATTATAACTCACAATATTTAACAACCAGGTCGTTCCCAAGAAAGAGGAGGCTTTCTGATACGGATTTCTCCTTATTGGAGCACAATTAGGTGACCAAACCTCTCCTTGACAGAAATTCTAGACATTGTGAATATTACAAATAATAATATGAATAACTTTATCCTCTCAACTATTAATTTAATAATATAATATATTATACATATGATACTGTGATAATAATTGAATCAATAATATGAGAGATATGATGCATCAATTATTGTAGCAATAATTGAGTATAACTGAGTAACTTCTTACGTAAGCATCAATAATCAATACCGTGTGCTACTATGCAACCACGCGTATTATTGTACTTTTACTATCGGATAGTTCAACAGTTTTAACGGTAACACTTTCGCCGTTAATTTTATAAAAAGATAATTTTGTCGTTTTTTTACTACGACAATACTTCTATTGTGGGGTCCACCAATGATTGTACCGTCGTACAGATATTCTCCGACCAAACGAATATTTTATAACAACTTGCATACTTTGCAAAATTTTCACATATCACCATTAACTTTAACCCTTTCTCAATTTAACCATTTACTAAATAAAATAATAATTATAAGAAAATTGAATACTTTCATTTTATAATTTTGGGATCTCACAATCTCCCCTGCTTATGAAATTTTACCCTCAAAATTTACGTATGTACCTAGTCTTCGAAGAGATGAGAATACCATGCTTTCTTTTCGGATTGTACCTTTCCGGTTATATCCTCTGTATCATAATTTTTCCATTGCTCATCTCTTGTATTTCAGATATCATTCTAGAATATATCTTCAAAACAAAGGTCAATTGACATATCACAAATTATCACTTATCAAGTAAAAATTTCAGCTTAGGTAAGTCACACACAAGCGAAGTATATTACTCGTCTTTCCCCTCCTAGTTCTAGACTCATATCTCAGCCAGGGATCATATCCCTAAGCTTTGATACCAACTGTGATGCCCCCAAAACAGGTATACATCACCCATCTTGAGTCGCCAAATACATGGTACAAAATTTAAATACAACTTAATTATACAACTGTCGTGTAAAATACGATAAAACATAAAGTTGAGAGTTTTAATACGAACATTTTCTTCTAGACAGTATTCAAACTCAAAATAAGTCCTCAATACATTTATTATCACACTATTTCACAGAATAGTGAGGACTACGAAAGCCACTTATCCTGGACCATCATTTCATTCCCCGACTCGTCCCAGCTATATTCTCATTTCTTGAAGATAACAATGAAAGAAAAAGGGTGAGCTCAACTAGCCCAGTAAGAAATATTATGACTAAGATAATGTAGAATAAATTATCCTTAGCTTTCAACAGTATAACAACTGATAAAATATAATAGACAACAAGTTTTAGATCAACAACTGAAGCGGAATAAGCAGTCCATTAGAAGAGTCAAGTAGAGCATAAAATCTATTATCTTCTATGATTTAAAAAGTTTTTCATCAACTTTATCGCTGAGACTCAACTTAATAAATAAAATCGAATCATCCCTGCACCACGACAAAAGATATTCATGTAATTATCAATGGTCATGATTATACCGAATACTCCTTGGCCATAATCATACCAACAACTGTCCATCAATGCACTACGGGCCAATGATGACCTTTACCACATCATTTGTTACATTACGGTCATGATTATATAGAATAATCCCTGGTCATAATCATATCAAGTCCATCTATGCACGTAAGCCAAAGATATTCATCAATCAATAGTTCATCTTTGCACGTAAGCCAAAGATATACAACTGTAAAACTAATAATCAACAGGCCATCTTTGCATGTAAGCCAAAGATATACAATTGTAAAACCAATAATCAACAGTCTATCTTTGCACGTAAGCCAAAGATGACTTTTATCATAATATAAGCATGAGGATGATGACAATAATATAAGCATTAATCAAACGAAATCAAGGATAAATATTAAAGACTTTAAATTTATCCAAAGTTTAAAATATCCAAATGTTATCAATCACTTAATAATCCCATAATCGAATATCATTAATATTATAACAATATTTTAATCATTTCTTAAACTTATAAACAATTTATTTTAATTGTTTACACTTTACCAAATAATGCATTTAATCATTCAAAAATGCCATACTCATAAGATTTAATCACCAATGATCAAATCCCTTATCAAAAATCTGCATATACCTTATATAGGATTTTCAAGCCATAAAATCCTATTGACCAATTTTTCAACTTTACATAACATATTTAATTTATATGTTCGTAACTAAACCATTTTCATGAAAAATAACAAATCAATACCAAAAAGTTTTTTTTTTCTGGGATTTAGCAGAATATATTCCCATATTGAACATATATTTTTATCAGAATTTTTAAAATTTATTTACTATTTTTCATATGGCCAAATCTGCCGAATATTTAGACATTTATCATAAACTGTTCTTTTGTCCAAAAATTCCAAAATTTACAGTATATACTCTTGTTATATATATGTACTCCCAAAAAAAATTTCACAAATTTTGGAGTTAACCACAAAGAGTTATAAGGGTTTACTTTTAAAATAGTCTTTTCCTATAAAATTCATAACTCCTAATCTATACATCCAAAGATCGCCATTTTTGGACACAATCTAGAAAACTCATCAAATTATCATTTTAAATTTTTTAGAATTTTTTAGGGTAAGAAAAATTACGAAACTGCAAATAGATTTTTGCCCGCCATGCGGTAATCCACGTAGATAGATCATTTTCACAATTTAATAATGAATGAATACGAAGGATCATTCACCATGCATGCGGTAATCCACATAGACAGGTTATTCCAACAGAATAATAAAGAATAGAATAACAGAAGAATTCACCAAGTATGCAGTAGTCCGAGTAGACATGTTATTCCAATGAAATAATAAAGAATGGAATAACAGAAGAATTCACCAGGCATGCGATAGACCGCACAGACAAGTTATTCCAACAGAATAATATAGAATGGAATAACAGAAGAATTTCACCATGTATGCGGTACTTCGCATAGACAGGTTATTCCAACATAATAATAAAGAATTGAATAACTACCCTTACGAGTATTGAAAGAAAAATAACTCTCTTCATGAATACGAATGAATAATACCATTTACCTTAGAAGAAAACTGAAATAGTGAGGTAGCAGACTTCTCTTCTCCTTTCTCTCTATAATTTCTCTCTATAATAATTGCTCTATAGCTTTAGTGAATTGGTAAAAAATAATGAAAGAATGAACTTCTATTTATAGTAAAATATAGTTTCAATAATTGCATATTTTGGGACTCGAAATATTACAGTATAATACCTTTCTCTTTTTTTTTTTATTTTTAATTTAGTCCTACAAGTATTATCAAAATTACACCACCTCCCCAAATAGTATATCATGTGAATCAATAGTATAATTATGTGACTCAATAGTTCTATACATGTGAAAATAATAATTATAGTACAGTACCTTCATCTATACCTACAATTTTAATTTAGTCATGCAAGTATTATCAATCTTGCACCACCTCCCCTAATAATACATACATGTGAATCAATAGTACATACATGTGAACACATAGTTATAAGCATGTGAATTAATAGCAATTAATTACTTATTTATCCGATTAATTACTCGATTGGTCAATATAACTTCAAAACATTAATTATTATCGAAATAAATGTCGATTTCCAATAACACTAATAATTTCCACACAATGGAATTATCAATTTCATCTTTAATCAACACGAACTTATTCATCATTAATATCATAACTCATAATATTTAACAACCAAGTCGTTCCCAGGAAAGTGGGGGCTTTCCGATAAGGATTTCTCTTTATTGGCGCGCAATTAGGTAACCAAACCTCTCATTGACAGAACTTCTAGACATTGTCAATATTACAAATAATAAGATGAATAACTTTGTCATCTCAATTATTAATTTAATAATATAACATATTATACAGATGATATTGTGACAATAATTAAATTAATAATATGAGAGATATGATGCAACAATTATTGTAGCAATAATTGAGTATAACGGAGTGACTTCTTACGTAAGCATCAATAATCAATACCATGTGCTACTATGCAACCACGCGTATTACTGTACTTTTACTACCGGGTAGTTCAACAATTTTAACGGTAACACTTTCGCCGTTATTTTTATAAAAAGATAATTCTGTCGTTTTCTTACTACGACAATACTTCTATTGTGGGGTCCACCAATGATTGTGCCGTCGTACAGATAATCCCCGACCAAACGAATATTTTATAACAACTTGCATACTTTGCAAAATTTTCACATATCACCCTTAACTTTAACCCTTTTTCAATTTAACCATTTACTAAATAAACTAATAATTATAAGAAAATTGATTACTTTCATTCCATAATTTCGAGATCTCACAGTTCGGTACAACAATTTTAGATTATACAATGACATTGGTGATCAAAGATCGAACAACAATTATTTTTAGCTGAACAAACATTTTGCAACAAGATCAGGCTTTCAACAACAATACAAACTTTGAATAGACAAAACAACCTCGCTTGTAATGAAGGATTAAAGATTAATTTACTTGGTCAATGAAAAGTATAATTTAGAAACTTGGTCAACAATAATTCAGAGTTAAATAATATACATAACAATAACAATTTTGGAACAAGAACCGGAATAATGAAATATTAGGGTAAACGAACTTGCGTAATCGTAAACAAGATAATGATAGATAACTTATTCAATGATAAGTAAATTTGAGGATGCTCATATAAGAGATTTAAATTAAAGAACTTGCATAAGTGTAAACAAGATAATGGTGAAAAGAAAACCTTGCTGAATAATAAAGTAGCAAATGTTAGAGAACTTGCCTCGTGCGTAAGCTAAGCAATTACAACTCGTTCTCTAATTTATCGTACACATATAATTAAAAATCACAATACCAATTAATTACAACTAACATCATTGTCTTCTCTTCTCACTTTTCTTTATAGCTCTTAGCTATAAATCTGATTGTATTAGCCATATAACACAAGCCTTAGTTCATAAACACATTATCAACCATACGAATAACAAGTTTAAGTTTTACATAAATTATTAATCATAACCCACAATCAACATCAATCGTGATTACAACGTATTATTATTATATCTTATAATATATTTAACATTTCACTATTACCCTTTAATAAGGTTACAAAAACATTTCTAGAAATTTTGCAACAAAAATCACATTTCTGGCCAATCTGTCCACAGGCGCTGCAGCACAGCCATTAAGAGTAGATTTTGGAGCTGCGGCGCTGTAACGATGTAGAAATTTATAATTTAATTAAAATATTTATTGAATTAAAAAAATATTTTAAATAATTTATTTATCGAGGAATTAAATAATGGATGAATTATGGTGAATTAATTTAGTAATTAAATTAATTAATGTTTATTGAGTTGAATAATGATAATGTTATTTGAAGGATTTAATTTGAGAAAATAATTAAATTAAATCAATTGCTTAATATTTAAGAAGATAATTAAATTAAACGATTTGTTTGATTTAAAGAAAAATAAATTAAATAAAGTGATGTGTCTAATTTATTAATTAAATTAGATATATAATTATAAGTATAATGATAATAAGAATTTTATTATTATTATATAAGTTATTTAAATTAACTAAACTAAGTTATTTAAATTATCTAAAGTGTGACAATTGGAAACTATATAATATAATAATATAATAATAATTTAATTTGAGGGAGTTTTTTGTTAGCCAAACAAGGCCTTATGGCCTTTGGCATTATTCAACTGACGTAAACTTTTTATATTTTTTTAACTGAAGTTGTGTGGGTTAGTGGGAGGACAGTTATATTTCGCGTCTTATTTTCCCTAAAGCTTGATAGCATAGAGACACAGAGAGGAGAAACACAGAGGGTTAGAGAGAACTTGAGTGTGATCTATGTGAATTATTAAGGGTTGAGGATGGATTCTACCATCTTTTGCTAGCATATAATTAAGGTATAAACTATTTCTATTTTTATTGTTAGTTTGATGGTATATATATGTATATTTGATACAAGTTGAAAATCACGTGAATTGTGATCTATATATGTTCATTTAGAATTGAAAAACTCTGTTAATTATCTTGTAAACTTGTTATTTGTTATCAAATTCGTGTAAAATTGAGTGGAGGAAGAAAATGAAATAACAGCGTTTATGTTCTTATTATATGGCTTAGAAAGTACAAAAATTGATGCTCTATATGTGTAATAATCTGTAGTTTATTATTGGATTATGTTAATATGTTATGAGACGAAAACAACGAAGTTTAAATCATGTCAATTGATTAAGAAACGAGTTTGTGGCAATCAAATTTGTTAAACGTGTAAAAATGAAGAAAATTTGGAAAAACTATGGTTTTGATTCCTCAAAATGGTGTGTATATAATGTTTTGTATATTGAATGGTGTTTAGCATGTGTAACTATGATATTACAAAGTTTTAGATATTGAATTTGGGAGAAATTCTGTTGAATTGGGATTTTTGGCCTTTAACAGAGTAGTAGTTCGCGTATGTAAAAACTGAGTTTGGTGCATCGCGCTGGCGCGCTGGCGCGCTGCCTGGTGCGCGGTTGGCGCACGGGCGCGTAACATTTGGGAGCGGGTGTGCGGCATCGCGCGGGCGCGCGATAGCCCAATGTATTACTCGCGCGGCCGCGCGAGTAGCCAATCACAGATAGTGAAGTCTACTTAATTACAGGTCATGCGTAACGGACTTGGGTTAGTTTTGCATGCATGTAAAGTATGTTAAAACATAAAGTGTACTACAATAACAGATTGCAATGTGTTGTAATGCAAAGTGTAAGAGAGTTTTAGGTGATTATTAATTGAATTATATAATGAAACTAAAAGTGATGTTTTCAATGGTTAGAGATGAACGGTTGGGCTATGTTGGCTCGTAATGAGATTTCAGATTCGTTAAGTATGTTAACCAACATGGTTGGATGCTAAGTTAATGTTATAACCTAAATGATGGGTTAAACCCATAAAGCTAATATTCATACAATTAATTGTTATTGCGATTTCAATGATATGTGTAGGGTAATTGGAGATTATTTTACGTTTGTGTTGCTTACAATCAAGGAAAGTTCTCTAACTCTACTTTCATAATTGTGCAAGTTTCTAAACTTTAACTTTTTGCATTGAGCAAGCTTTCTAATTTCATTCTTTTAGCAATGAATGGACATTCCTAAATTCTATTGAGCAATATTATTGATTCTTTTCTTATATATGATTGATTAAGCTCTTGTAATCTAATTCGTTACATCAAGAAAGTTCACTTTTCTAATTATTATTCAAAGCACATATTATTCTAATACATCGATTCCGATGAGATTGTTCTAACTCTTTTGAGCATAGTACTTTGCATTTGTATTATGTTTATCCAGTTATGTATTGTTAATATCTGATATCTGACTTTGATAGCCTTGTTTAGTTATACATTCTTGTATTAAACCTTTATTGATGGAAATTGAATAAGTGTTCTAAAATTCTAGAAACACTGATAAGCTAGTTCCAAACTAAACTATCTTTAGTGCGGAAATTCTAAATTCAATTGAGACGAACAACCCTAACATAAGGGATTTTGTACGTGTAACGTTTAGATGTTTGTGCACAATACATGGTATAAAGGGTTGATCCTCCTGAGTACGTTAAGAAGAGTCTATACAGTCTAATGATTGTTAAGGTTAAGGTAATAATACCTAAACACCGTGGACATAGTTTGTGGTCATAAGACCCTCAGATAATTAAAGTTCGAACTTGTCTTCTATTTTGATTCGTAGAACAAGTTCTTTATTGTTCAGTATTCGTTGTTCACTCTCATGTTGTTACTATACTATCTGTATGTCAGTGAGCAATTGTTTGCTCACTCTTGCAATTAAACATTGCAGCTAAAGTCGAAAGAGGTGATGAGCCATCTACTAGCAAGGGAAAGGGCAAGATGTCCAAGTGTTGAAGAATTAATTAAAGTTTATTTAAATGCATGAAGTTATAAGACTTGTTTTATTTTATAACGTATTCCGTAAACTGATGTAATAATTTAAAGTTAGATTACCTGGGATTGTTTATGATATGATGTAACCCTTTAATGGGAAAGATTATTGTTTAAAATTATTTAATGTTTTATCCTTTATTATGGGTAGTTAGATGTAATTATTTTGATAGTGAGCACCAAATTCGATAGAAATAAAGTACCCAGATTTGGGGGTGTCACATGTTGATATCAGAGCCTTAGGTGTAAATAACTTATGTGCTCGCGAGTATCGATAACGTTAAGTAAAACTTAAAATATTTTGTTGACAGTCTAACGAAGGAGGATCCAGTCTAGCTAGGGAGGTGATACCTCAGTTACCTAGGGATGAGGAACCCCGGGATATTCACGTAGTATGGGAATAGTTGATCCAGGAGGATGAGCATGTGATCGATCCCGAGGAGGATAGTCCTGAGGAGATAGAGGAGGATGATGATGAGAAGGATCCTGAGGAGCTTCCACCAAACTCCGTATCGGCTAAGATGTATGATGCTTTGTATGACCGTAACATAGAGTTACAGGATAATATTGAGGAGCTAAAGGAGATGGTTGAGATGCATCACGTTGCGTTGGAGCAGAAGGATGTAGAGATTCAGGAACTTGATTCAAAACTCAAAAACACAAAATAAGATCTAGTTCATACCAAGGGTCAGCATGAAGACTTGTTGGCAGTGAACGAGAAGATGAAGACTGACATGGAGAAGTTGAAAGATGACTTCAAAGAGGAATCAGCTAAGCGTACAAGAGCAGAGGATGCTTGGATGAAGGTGACTAAACGTGCAGATCATGCTGAGGATAAGGTCCAAGTGAAGAAAGCTAAGATGAAAGAGATGGATTATGCTTTAATACTGCGATTGATAGGGCCCAGGATCGAGTACATTATTACCCACCTCAGTTTGAAGACTCGCCGTGGTTTGTGATGGATCATAGAACGGCTTACCGTATCATAGAGGAGGAACGTTGAGAAGCCTTATGACGTCTTAATATGCCTAGATAGAATAAGAGTGATAATAATGTGGCTAACTATGTGAATAAATAAGTTGTAAATCCCTTATTTTGAGATAAATAAATGGATAGTATGAGTATGTAATCCTGAAACTTGTCTACTTCAGGAAAGTGGATGTTTATAGCAGATATGCTATCTTTTATATATTTTAAAGTGTTATGAGTGAATAAAATATTAGAGTTTATTTGAAATGTTATGTGTTAAAGCTTCAATCTTGGAATGTTTAAGTTAAACTTTAAATACCCAAGAAGTTGAGTAATGAGCTAATAAGCGTATAGCTTAACAGAAGATGCCTCCTAGAAGAAGACAACCACGTCAGCAAGCACCTCCTGAGGGGTCTACTAATAATAACAACGAGACCAACGCTAATCTGGTTCAACAGTTGGTAGCTCTATTGACGGGTGCACTTGCGAATCAACCACAAGCTCAAGTTACGACTTTTAAGGAATTCAAATCGGTTGGACCGCCAGAGTTTCAAGGGTTTATGAATCCAGTGGAAGCCCAAACCTGGATCATCGAAATGGAGAAGGTGTTCGACGTTGCTAGAGTTAATGAAAATCAGAAGACTGCGTTCGCAATATTTATGCTGAAGTCCGAAGCTAGCTACTGGTGGCAAGCAAATAAGGTTCGTGGAGGACAAGGAGTGATAGCGTGGGAGAGATTTAAGGACATGTTCTTTAAAATGTTCTTTCCAGCAAGTTCTCAGAATTAGTTGGAAGTGCAATTCCTTGAGCTGAAACAAGGAACTATGACGGTGCCAGAATATGCTGCGAAGTTTAAAGAGTTGGCAAGGTTTGCCACTTATCAAGTTAATACGGATGAGCGTAAAGCGAGAAGGTTCAAACAAGGATTGAAACCCGGGCTGTATAGCAAGGTTTCAATGTTCCAGTTAAATACATTCACGGCTGTACTGGAAAAGGCAATCATTGTAGAAGGTTGAAGCGATGCCTTTACCAAGTACAATCAAGAACAAAAGAAGAGGAAGAATGATAGTGAAAATAAGGCGGGTGGAAGTAATGTTGGAAGTAACAATCAAAAGAGGAAGTGGAACGAGAATTCGACTACTGGAGGACAGCAAGGAAGTCAGTAGAAGAAAAAGTTTGAAGCTTGTGTGACGTGCGGGAAGAACCATATTGGGGTATGTTTGAAGGGAAAGTGGGTGTGTTTCAACTATGGTCAGGAGGGACACATTGCACCAAACTGTTTTAGTCCGAAGAAAGGAGCATGTTTTACCTGCGGTTCAAAGGATCACATGGCTCGTGATTGTCCCAAGAAGCCAGCAGGAAGTGCAAGGGGAGGAAAAGGAAACAACAACGGTGGTGGTACATTGACTATCACTGGACCAACACAGTCAAGCTAACCTACTGTGAGAACTTTCAATATGACCGTGCAGGATGCGGTTCAGTCTAAGGATGTGGTGTCAGGTATCATTCTAATTAATGGTATTAATGCTTATGTACTGTTTGATTTGGGTGCTACTTGTTCTTTTATATACGATGAATTTGCTCAAAACATAGATTTTCATCAGGAAGAAATAGATTATCCTTTGAGCATAAAGATTGCAAATAAGGAAGTAATTCCTATTAGGTTCATATATAAGAATTGTAGAGTGGTTATAAAGGGTCAAGAGATGAGGGTAGACTTAATACCAATTAAACTTGGTGAGTTTAATGTTATACTGGGAATGGATTGGTTATTCAATCACGGAGCAGTAATTGATTACCAAAGAAAATGTGTTAACCTTATGACTCCGTCAAAGGTTTTTGTTTTATGGCAGCAAGTCACCTCGACAAGCAAGTTGTCTGACGGTGATGCAAGTTAAGAAATTGTTGAGACAAGGATGTGTAGGATACTTAGCCTACATAGTCGATACACAGAAGAAGAGTGTAAAGTTAAAAGAGATACCGATTATAAAAGATTTTGCAGACGTATTTCTAGACGGTTTGCCAGGTGTTCAGCCAGATCGACAAATTGAGTTCTTGATTGATTTAGTACCAGGAACGGGTCCGATATCTAAGGCACCATACAGAATGGCCCCGGTGGAGATGAAAGAGCTGATGGTGCAATTGCAAGAATTGCTCGACAAGAAGTATATCTAGCCGAGCGTATCGTCGTGGGGAGTGCCAGTGTTATTTGTTAAGAAGAATAATGGATCGATGCGGCTCTGCATTGATTACAGAGAATTGAATAAGGTCACGATTAAAAATAAGTATCCGTTACTAAGAATCGATGACCTGTTTGATCAACTGAAGGGTGCGAGATATTTCTCGAAGATATATTTGAGAAGTGGTTATCATCAGCTAAAGGTGAGGCCGGAGGATGTACCAAAAATAGCGTGCAGGACTCGATACGGTTATTACGAGTTTCTAGTTATGTCATTTAGTTTAACCAATGCACCTGCAGCGTTCATGGATTTGATGAACAGGGTGTTTAAACCATTCTTAGAAAAATTTGTTGTGGTGTTTATTGATGATATATTGGTATATTCCAAAACCAAGGAGAAACATGTTGAACACTTAAGAGTGACGTTGGAAATGTTGAGCGAAGAGAAGTTGTATGCTAATTTCTCAAAATGTGAATTTTAGTTGGAACGTGTATAGTTTCTCGGGCACATTATTGATAAAGACGAAATTTCGGTAGATCCATCAAAAGTTGAAGTTGTAGTAAACTGGGATCATCCGAAGACACCATCAGAGATAAGGAGTTTATTAAGATTAACAGGTTACTACAGGCGTTTTATTTAAGACTTTTCCAAGATAGCGACTCCGTTGACGAATTTAACTAGGAAAGCGATTAAGTTTGTTTGGACAGAGAAGTGTGAGGAAAGTTTTCAAGAATTGAAGAAGAGGTTGAGTTCGGCACCTGTGTTATCATTGCCTGATGATACAGGGACTTTTGTGGTATATAGTGACGCATCGCATAAAGGACTGGGCTGTGTGCTTATGCAAAACGGCAGAGTTATTGTGCATGCATCACGTCAATTAAAAGAGTACGAAAAGGGTATCCGACTCATGACTTAGAGTTGGTTACGGTAGTGTTTGTCCTGAAGATTTGGAGACATTATCTTTATAGAGAGAGGTGTGAGATATATACCGACCATAAAAGTCTGAAGTATATCTTTACACAAAAAGATTTGAACACGCGACAAAGAAGATGGTTGGAACTAATCAAAGATTATGATTGCAAGATTTTCTATCATCCCGGAAAGGCGAATGTTGTTGCTGATGCCTTAAGTAGGAAGGGACGGGAGAAGTTAATGTTGATGACTGCTCAGGATAAGCTAGTGTCGAAAATGGTTAAGATGGAGTTCAAAATTAGATATCCGACAGAATCTGATGAAAAGTTGTTCCAGATGGGAAACAATTCAACGTTAGTGGATAAGGTGAGAAATGCACAACTTTAGGATGAAGAATGCAAAAAGATAAAACAGAAGATATTTGAAGGGAAGGAAAACAAATTCAAAATCGATTCAGAAGGGTTACTTCAATTCGACGGGAGAATTTGGGTTCCGCCAGTACCAGAAGTTAAAGAGGGAGTTCTGAGTGAAACTCACAACTCAAGATATTCGATTCACCCTAGAAGTAAAAAAATGTACCAAGATCTTAGACATCATTTTTGGTGGCCGAATATGAAGAAGGATGTGGCGGAATGTGTGACGAAATGTTTAACGTGTCAGAAAGTTAAAGCTGAATGTCAAAAGCCAAGCAGATTATTACAACCATTGGAGATACCAGAATGGAAATGGGAGCATATCACAATAGATTTTGTGGTAGGCCTTCCAATGACTCAGCAAGGTTTCGATGCCATTTGGGTGATTATTGATCGATTGACGAAGTCAACACACTTTTTACCAATCAAGATTAGATTTACCCTAGATCGGTTAGCAAAACTGTACGTGAAGGAAATTGTGTTAAGATACGGTGTACCTGTGTCCATTGTATCAGATAGAGATCCACGTTTCACATCTAATTTCTGGAAAGATTGCAAGAATGTTTGGGAACACAACTGAGAATGAGCACAGTGTACCATCCTCAGACCGACGAACAAAGCGAGAGAACTATCCAAACACTTGAAGATATGCTTAGAGCATGTATCATGGATTTCAAGGGAAATTGGGATGACCATCTACCATTGGTGGAATTTTCTTATAATAATAGTTATCACGCGAGTATTGGCATGCCACCTTATGAAGCGTTATACGGCAGGAAATGCAGAACTCCGATATGCTGGGATGAGGTAGGTGAACGTTAGCTATTGGGTCCAAAATTGGTACAACAAACCGTCGAGATCATCAAGGTCATTCGAGCAAGACTGATAGATGCACAGGATAAACAGAAGAAATATGCCGATCAACACCAATAAAATCGGGAATTCGATGTTGGTAGTTACGTTTTCTTGAAAGTATCTCCCTAGAAGGGAAAAATTCGTTCTGGCAAGAAGGGGAAATTAAGCCCTAGATTTATAGGACCTTTTGAAGTGCTTCGACGAGTTAGCGAAGTGGTGTACGAGGTAGCTTTACCTCCGGAGTTGGAACATATTCATAATATTTTCTATGACTCGGTATTGAGATCATATAAGCCTGATTATAAGCATGTTATAGAATATGAGCCTTTACAGTTTGAGAAAGATTTGTCCTATGAAGAAGTCCCTGTTTAAATTATTGACAGAAAAGAGCAAGTACTGAGGAATAAAGTGATACCTTCTGTTAGGGTGATCTGGATGAACCACAATGCTGAGGAAGCTATGTGGGAACTTAAAAGCGTTATGATGAAGAATTATCCTCAGTTGTTTGCTTGATTTTGTATAGCGATTCTGGGGGACGGAATCTTGTTAAAGAGGGAAGAATGTAACAAATAATTTTTTCGAGTTGTGATTCTGGGGACAGAATCCTTTTAAGGAGGGAAGGATGTAACGATCGAGAAATTTATAATTTAATTTAAATATTTATTGAATTAATTAAATATTTTAAATAATTTATTTATTGAAGAAATAAATAATGGATGAATTATGGTGAATAAATTTAGTAATTAAATTAATTAATGTTAATTGAGTTGAATAATGATAATGTTATTTGAATGATTTAATTTAAGAAAATAATTAAATTAAATCAATTGCTTAATATTTAAGAAGATAATTAAATTAAATGACTTGTTTGATTTAAAGGAAAATAAATAAAATAAAGTTTTGTGTCTAATTTATTAATTAAATTAGATATATAATTATTTATTAATTATAAGTATAATGATAATAAGAATTTTATTATTATTATTTAAGTTATTTAAATTAACTAAACTAAGTTATTTAAATTATCTGAAGTGTGACAATTGGAAACTATATAATATAATAATATAATAATAATTTAATTTGAGTGAGTTTTTGGTTAACCAAACAAGGCCTTGTGGCCTTTGGCAGTATTCAACTGACGCAAACTTTTTATATTTTTTTAACTGAAGTTGTGTGGGTTAGTGGGAGGACAGTTATATTTCGCGTCTTATTTTCCCTAAAGCTTGATAGCATAGAGACACAGAAAGGAGAAACACAGAGGGTTAGAGTGAACTTGAGTGTGATATCTACGAATTGTTAAGTGTTAAGGAAGGATTCTACCATCTTTTGCTAGTATATAATCAAGGTATTAACTATTTCTATTTTTATTGTTAGTTTGGTGGTATATATATGTATATTTTATACAAGTTGAAAATCACGTGAATTGTGATGTATATATGTTCATTTAGAATTGAAAAACTCTGTTAATTATCATGTAAACTTGTTATTTGTTATCAAATTCGTGTAAAATTGTGTAGAGGAAGAGAATGAAATAACAGTGTTTATGTTCTTATTATATGGCTTAGAAAGTACAAAAATTGATGCTCTATATGTGTAATAATCTGTAGTTTGTTATTGGATTATGTTAATATGTTAAGAAACGAAAACAACGAAGTTTAAATCATGTCAATTGATTAAGAAACGAGTTTGTGGCAATCAAATTCGTTAAAAGTGTAAAAATGAAGAAAATTTGGAAAAACTATGGTTTTGATTCCTCAAAATGGTGTGTATATAATGTCTTGTATATTGAATGTTGTTTAGCATCTGTACCTAGAATATTACAAAGTTTTAGATGTTGAATTTGGGAGAAATTCTGTTGAATTGAGATTTTTGGCCTTTAACAGAGTAGTAGTTCGCATATGTAAAAATTGATTCTGGTGCATCGCGCGGGCACGCTGCCTGGCGCGCGGTTGGCGCGCCGGAGCTCAGCATTTGGGCACGGGCGTCCGGGGTCTTGTGGGCACGCGATAGCCCAGTATATTACTCGCGCGGCCGCGCGAGTAGCCAGTCACAGACAGTGAAGTCTGTTTAATTGCAGGTCATGCGTAACGGACTTAGGTTAGTTTTTCATGCAGGTAAAGGATGTTAAAACATAAAGTGGACTACAATAACAGATTGTAATGTGTTATAATGCAAAGTGTAAAGAGTTTTAGGTGATTGTTAATTGAATTATATAATGAAACTAAAAGTGATGTTTTCAATGGTTAGAGATGAACAGTTGGGCTATGTTGGCTCGTAATGAGATTTCAGATTCGTTAAGTATGTTAACCAACATGGTTAGATGCTAAGTTAAGATTATAACCTAAATGATGGGTTAAACCCATAAAGCTAATATTCATACAATTAATTGTTGTTGCAATTTCAATGATATGTGTAGGGTAATTGGAGATTATTTTACATTTGTGTAGCTTACAATCAAGGCAAGTTCTCTTACTCTACTTTCATAATTGTGCAAGTTTCTAAACTTTAAGTCTTTGCATCGAGCAAGCTTTCTAATTTCATTCTTTTAGTAATGAATGCAAATTCCTAAATTCTATTGAGCAATATTATTGATTCTTTTCTTATATACGATTGATTAAGCTCTTCTAATCTAATTAGTTACATCGAGCAAGTTCACTTTTCTAATTATTATTCAAAACACAGATTGTTCTAATACATCGATTCAGATGAGATTGTTGTAACTCTTTTGAGCATAGTACTTTGCATGTGTATTATGTTTATCCAGTTATATATTGTTAATATCTGATATCTGGCTTTGATAGTCTTGTTTAGTTATACATTCTTGTATTAAACCTTTATTGATGGAAATTGAATAAGTGATATAAAATTCTAGAAACACTGATAAGCTAGTTCCAAACTAAACTGTCTTTAGTGTGGAAATTCTAAATTCAATTGAGACGAACAACCCTAACATAGGGGATTTTATACATGTAACGTTTAGATGTTTGTGCACAATACAAGGTATAAATGGTTGATCCCCCTGAGTACGTTAAGAAGAGTCTGTACAGTATAATGACTGTTACGGTTAAGGTAATAATACCTAAACACCGTGGACATAGTTCGTGATCATAAGACCCTCAGATAATTAAAGTTCGAACTTGTCTTCTATTTTGATTCGTAGAACAAGTTCTTTATTGTTCAGTATTCATTGTTCACTCTCATGTTCTTACTGTACTATCTTTATGTCAGTGAGCAATTGTTTGCTCACTCTTGCAATTAAACAATGCAGCTAAAGTCAAAAGAGGTGATGAGCCATCTACTAGCAAGGGAAAGGGCAAGATGTCCAACTCTTGAAGAATTAATTAAAGTTTATTTAAATGCATGAAGTTATAAGACTTGTTTTATTTTATAATGTATTCTGCAAACTGATGTAATAATTTAAGATTAGATTACCTATGATTGTTTATGAGATGATGTAACCCTTTAATGGGAAAGATTATTGTTTAAAATTATTTAATGTTTTATCCTTTATTATGGCTAGTTAGATGTAATTATTTTGATAGTGAGCACCAAATTCGGTGGAAATGAAGTACCCCGATTTGGGGGTGTCACAGGCGCTGCAGGCACTACGGCGCGGCCAAAACACAAGGATCAGGCGTAGTGGCGCTGCAGCGTGCCGAGAACCCTTTTGAGAGATGCTGCATCACTGCGATGGAGAAACAGATACTTCTAAATCGCGAAGAACACAACAATACCCATAAACTTCAAATTTCTTTGTCCATACAACAACTTAATCATACCCAGAAGTTATAAACATCATATAATCAAGACCCAACATGTAAAAATATATTATAACAACAAAACATCATTAAACAACCAATTTTAGAGGGATTTCATTTCTTAACCAAATAAGATGGTTTAACTTGCATTCTTTTCATTTCACAACATATTAACACAATCTACTATCAATTTACATATTATTACATGTTTAATCCACCAATTTTAACTCCAAAGCAACCTTTATTGTACATATATAAACTAAAAACTCAAATTCATCTTTTAAAATATGATTTCATGGATTAAAGCATACTAAAATCATTCATTGATCATAACTAATAGATTACAATCAACTATTAACACATATAACAATTAGCTAACCAATTCATCAACCAAAACTCAAATTTTTCACGAAGAAACTCAATAACACAAGGACTAAGAATAAAGAGTTGTATTTCTACCTTTAATCCTTATTTATATTCTTTTAGATGATAATGAATTGTTTTGACTCCTTCTCCTCAAAACGTAGCTTCAAAATCACAGAGAATGCTTTTCTCTCTTCTATCTACTCTCTGTTTTCTTCTTTCTCTTTCTTCTTTAGAGCTAGGCTTAATACTGATAAAACTAACGTAAAATATATACTTAATACAATATAATACGTATACTTAATATTTATCAGTTACAAATTTTTCAAAATCAAAAGCCACAAGTTTTATTTGGCAAAATGAAATAACCCTCCTTTTTAATTTATTTTAATAACTCATTTACAATATAGTTTATTTGTCACACTTTAATTCATCTAACTCAATTAAATTAAAGTTTAATATTAACCTATTAAATCAAATTGCCACTTAATTATAATTTCCATTATAAATTATAATTTTATTTAACAAATTAGTACATCTAGTTTAATTATTAAATTAAATTAGAATAGCATTATAATTATTCAACAATTCATCTTTTAATTCAATTAAATTACAATTTAAACAATACATTAGCGTAATCAACTACGCACAACTTATAAAATCATTTAATTATCAATAAATCAACATACACACTTAACTAAACTAATCCAACACAACTCTTAAATTATTTATTTAGTCAATAAATAAATAATCAATCAACATATCAACTAAAATATTTATTTAACTCAATAAATATATTAAATTAAATATTAAAATTCTCGATCGTTACATCCTTCCCTCCTTACAAGGATTCTGTCCCCAGAATCACAAATCAATTAATTCATCCTGTTACATTCTTCCACCCTTTAAACGATTTTATCCCCAGAATCGCTATACAAGAATTAAGCAAATAAATGAGGATAATTTTCTACAACTTTGTCTTCGAGGTCTCACACAGCTTGTTTAGCGTTGCCCTAACATAAGGTAATTACTTTATTTTTGAGAACATGCTTTATTACTGCTAATGTGACACCTCCAAATTTGGGTACTTCATTCCCACAAAATTTTGTGTTCACTGTCCACACATTCATTTCTAACTACCCAAATATAATAAAGTTAAAGCAATAAATCATCCCATTAAAGGGTTACATAATTTAACGAATAAATCTCCTAAGTTATCTTACCTTTAAAACATTCATCAAATGCATAAAATTAAATAATTTGTGATACCCCCAAATTCTGGTACTTCATTACCTCAAGATATGGTGTTCACGTAATCAAAACATTCATATCTATCTACCCAATCATAATAAATTGAATAATAAAAACCTGCCCATACAGGATTACTTTAATAAAAACATTATCTCCCAAGTTATCCAACCTTTAATTACAATCATTCAAATGCGGAAATTGAATTATTACATCACATTATTATTAAAAGTTTATCATCATAACGATAAAGTAAAATTACAAGTCTTCATCACTTGTACATTTTTTCCTTTCCTTTGCTAGTTGTAGGTTTATCTACCTTCTCAACCGTAGCTGCAATAAGTGTATAAATATGCAAGAGTGAGCAAACAAAGCTCACTTGAAATAAGAATAAATATCTTTACATCATTTACCAAACAATAGGCTCAATAGAACTGAATGATAAGCTCTATTAACATTACATCCTTTGCCAACTCATAGGCTCAATAGAACTGAATGATATGTTCTATTAACATTCTTAAACATACTACTGAGGGTCAAATGACCATGAACCATGTCCACAGTAATAAGTAATCTTTTAACTTTAACTTTAACAGTCATATGACTATAAGGACTCCACGTACTTAGGGGGATCAATCCTTCGTACAATGTATTGTGCACAACCATTTCAACGCTAAGCGTAAACCCCTAAACATAGGGTTGTTTATCTCAGTATTTAGAGTACAAGTCCGCACAAAAGAAAGTTTGGTTTGGATAAGCTTTCAAGGGTAATTGAAGTTTAATGATCATCAACTAGGGAAGTAGTTGAATCAACAATGCTTGATAACATAATAGTTGTTTAATAACAACATAACATAGAACAAGATGAACTGATTATACATATCAAACTCATGCTTGAAATAACTATAGAGCATAAGCATTCAATAAAATGAATAAAATGGTTAATCTTTATTTGAACAGTAAATTAAGTTAAGATTCGTGTCTTATAACATTAGAAATGAAATTCATGAATGTACATTTAAGTGATAGCAAGCTAGAAACTAAAGACTTGCCCAACAAGGTATTAACTCATGCAAAGAACTAAAACAGTTAAATAATGGAGATGAGAGTTCAAAACTACATTCATTATACAATAATAGAACTTAAGAAACTTGTTTAACTGTAAACAAGTTAGAATGAATCAATCAATAAGAATTTCCAATAACCTTAGAGTTAGAGTTTGCTCGAATGAATTTTAGAAGCAATTAACTTATTTAATAATAGTTAAGATAAAAATCTTGCTCAATCAAAAGAATGAAGTTACACAATATAATAATAGAACTAACTCAACGAAAGTGTAGAGTTAGAAAACTTGCATCGAGCGTAAGCTAAAATATTAAAACTCAAGTTCACCTATACACAGTATTAAAACCACAACATCTATTAGATATGATAACATACCATAACATGTTCATTACCATTTACATTTCAGAAACTCTAAGTGTTTTACTTCGCAACACTTGTCTAACTTTTATTATGTATACTAAATTATCACATAACGCGTTCTCACTTTACTTATTATTTTTGCAACTTTGAACTTACTAACCACAATACACGATGTTATGTTAACCTTAACATTACACATTTAACATGCTAACACAATTTCAAACCATGTTATGACACTTTCCCAAATCTGTAGAATTAGCAGAAGTCAAAATCTTAAACCAGGGTATGGCGCAGCTGCGCCATACAAAGGCTTGGGATCGGCGCAGTTGCGCCTGCGCAGCTGCATCGTTTTATGCCTTGGCACCGGCGCAGCTGCGCCGATGTTCAGACAAACGCAGAGAAGGCTAATGAACAGTAGCCGACTTTAGCCCAACAAACGCAAATTTCACCCAATAGACAGTGATATTAACACGTAAAATAAATATACAACTATCATAAACATATTTGCTAACATTTACAACTAATTAGAATAATTTAACACCAACTAAAACTATTTTAATTTTTCAAAATTCATATTTTTATACAAAAACTCAATTTTTGATATTTTTTCTAAAAATCATCACTGTGAATTCATTAGTTGGCCAAATCCCCTCATTCAAATTACTTTATGTTCGTATCTCAATGAACTATCATATACGAGCGTCAATTTACAGTTTCATATACGAATTGGCTACATAGCCACACATGGAAGCATATATATACTGACATTATTTCTTCCTTCTATCAAACGAATTTAGCATGCAATTGTTGTTTAAACATAATTCTAGCATCATAAGCATGTATCATCTCAATTACCAACTATATAGCAATAATTCGAAGAGATGAAATTTACAGAACATGAAATTTTTTTTGCCGTGAAACACATATATATGTAAATACACATATACATAACACTAAGGTTGTGAACATACCTTCAAATGGTCGAACAATTATTGCTAAACTCTGAAGTTGCTGGAAATTTCTTAATTTCTCTCTCAATCCTCTCAACTCTTTCTGTCAAGCTCTCACCTCTTCTCTCTAAGTATAGACTCAATTGAACGTAAACTAAAACTATTACTAATAGTAATACACATATTAAACACAATATCAGTTATAACGCTTAGGTTATAAATATATTATATTTAATATTTTATTTATTTTATTTATATTATTTATTTTATAAAATTCCAAAAACTAGAAATTCCAAAAGCCATAAGGCTTGTTTGGCAAAAACCTTTTAATTTTTAAAGAATTAATATATTAAACCTTGTTTGTTAAAAACTAAATTAAAATACTTTAATTTATTTTAATAAGTCTTTATAATATAGTTATTTGTCACACTATATTAATCAAGCTTTCATATTTTTAATTAATTCAAATCACAATTAATTAAATAAATCCTTTAATCTCATAACACAATACAAATAATTAACCATTAAATTGAAATATTAATATAATAATCATTTCCTTAATCCATTAATTGTTTATTTAACAAATAATTAACCAAATAAAATCAAATCAATTAAACAATTGTTTATTTAACGATAAACGCATCCACTAAATATTTATATAATTCAATAAATATTTAATATTACAATTAAAATTATGGAATGTTACATCATTCCCTCCTTCAAAGGATTATGTTCTCAAAATCACAATTCAAACAACCAAATCGTCACATTCTTCCATACTTATAAAGATTTTGTCCCCAGAATCGAAGACATAGATTAAACAAATAACTCAGGGTAATTCTTCATCATTTCAGCTTCGAGTTCTCACGTTGCCTCTTCAACATTGTGGTTTCTCCATATCACCTTCACAGAAGGTATCACTTTATTTCTGAGCACTTGCTCTTTTCTGTTGACTATCTGGATAGGAATCTCTTTATAAGACAAATCTTTATCGAATTGCAATGGTTCATACTCGATCATGTGCTTGTAATCGGGTTTATACTATCGTAACACCGAAATATGAAAAACATTATGAATATTTTCCAACTCTGTAGGTATAGCTACCTCATAAGCCACTTTTCCCACTCTTCGTAGTATCTCAAAAGGTCCAATAAATCTTGGGCTGAGCTTTCCTTTCTTGCCAAAACGATTTTTTTCCTTCCAAGGAGAAACTTTTAAGAAAATAAATTTTTTTCCTTCAAATTCGCGATTCTGCCTATATTGATTGGCATACTTTTTCTGTCTGTCTTGGGCTGCTACCAATCTTGTCCTGATGAGTTTGACAACTTCAGCAGTTTGTTGTACCATTTCTGGTCCTAACAGTTGGCGTTCACCGACTTCATCCCTGCACATTAGAGTTCTGCACTTTCTGCCGTACAATGCCTCATAAGGTGGCATGCCGATGCTCGCGTGGTAACTGTTGTTGTAGGCAAATTCCACCAACGATAAATGTTCGTCCCAGCTTCCTTTGAAATCCATGATGCATGTTCTCAACATATCTTGCAACGTTTGGATTGTTCGTTCGCTTTGCCCGTCGGTTTGCGGATGGCATGCTATACTCATTCATAACTGTGTTCCCATACATTCTTGTAGTCTCTTCCAGAAGTTTGATGTGAACCTTGGATCTCTATCTGATACAATTGACACTAGGACTGCATGTCTTGACACGATCTCTTTAACGTATAGTTTCGCTAGCTGATCAAGATTAAATCTAATCTTTATTGGCAAAAAGTGTGCAGATTTCGTCAATCTGTCCACTATCACCCATATCGCGTCGTATCCTTTCTGAGTTGTGGGAAGACCTACCACAAAATCCATTGTGATACGCTCCTATTTCCATTTCGGCATTTCCAACGGTTGAAGTAACCCGCTGGGTCATTGATGTTCAGCTTTCACCTTCTGACACGTCAAGCATTTTGCAACGCATTCTGCAACGTCTATTTTCATATTTGGGCACCAAAAATGTCACCACAAATCTTGATACATCTTTGTACTTCCTAGATGAATCGAATATCTTGTGTTGTGTGCTTCAGTCAAGATTTCGTCTTTAAGCTCTGGTACTGCTGGAACCCAAATTCTTTCCGCGAACCATAGTAGTCTTTCGGTATCGATCTTGTATTTTACATAACTACCCTCAACCACATTCTCTTTGATTTTCTCACATTCTTCATCTTGTAGTTGAGCATTTTTCACTTTGTCCACTAAAGTTGGACCAGCTTCTATATGGACCAAATCCAGATACTTCATTACCAACTTGTGACACCCCAAAATCCCAGTACTTCATTACCTCAAGATTTGGTGTTCATGTAATCAAAACATTCATATCTAACTACCCAATCATAATAAATTGAATAATAAAAACCTGCCCATACAGGATTACTTTAATAAAAACATTATCTCTCATGTTATCTAACCTTTAATTACAATCATTCAAATGCAAAAATTGAATTATTAAATCACATCATTATTAAAAGTCTATCATTATCACGATAAAGTTAAATTATAAGTCTTCATCACTTGTACATTTTTCCCTTTCCTTTGCTAGTTGTAGGTTTATCTACCTTCTCAAATGTAACTGCAATAAGTGTATAAATATGCAAGAGTGAACAAACAAAGCTCACTTGAAATAAGAATAAATATCTTTACATCATTTGCCAAATAATAGGCTAAATAGAATTGAGTGATAAGCTCTATTAACATTACAACCTTTGCCAACTTATAGGCTCAATAGAACTGAATGATATGTTCTATTAACATTCTTAAACATACTACTGAGGGTCAAATGACCATGAATCATGTCCACAATTATAAGCAATCTTTCAACTTTAACTTTAACAGTCATATGACTATAAGGACTCCACATACTTAGGGGGATCAATCCTTCATACAATGTATTGTGTACAACCATTTCAACGCTAAGCGTAAATTCCTAAACATAGGGTTGTTCATCTCAGTATTTAGAGTACAAGTCCGTACCAAAAAAAGTTTGGTTTGGATAAGCTTTCAAGGGTAATTGAAGTTTAATGATCATCAACTAGGGAACTAGTTGAATTAGCAATGCTTGATAACACAATAGTTGTTTAATAACAACATAACATAGAACATTTGAGAATCATAGATGAAATGATTATACATATCAAACTCATGCTTGAAATAACTATAGAGCATAAGCATTCAATAAAATGAATAAAATGGTTAACCTTTGCTTGAACAGTAAAATAAGCTAAGGTTCAAGTCTTAAAACATTAGAAATGAAATTCCTGAACGTACATTTAACTGATAGTAAGCTGGAAACAAAAAACTTGCCCAATAGGGTATTAACTCATGCAAAGAATTAAAACAGTTCAATAATAGAGATGAGAGTTCAAAACTACATTCATTATACAATAATAGAACTTAAGAAACTTGCTTAACTGTAAACAAATTAGAATTAATCAATCAATAAGAATTTCCAATAACCTTAGAGTTAGAGTTTGCTCGAATGAATTTTAGAAATAATTAACTTATTCATTAATAGTTAAGATAAAAAGCTTGCTCAATTAAAAGAATGAAGTTACACAATATAATAATAGAACTAACTCAACGAAAGTGTAGAGTTAGAAAACTTGCCTCTAGCGTAAGCTAAAATATTAAAACTCACGTTCACCTTGAGGTAGTGAAGTACCGGGATTTGGATTTGTGACACCCCCAAATTCTGGTACTTCATTACCTCAAGATTTGGTGTTCACATAATCAAAATATTCATATCTAACTACCCAATCATAATAAATTGAATAATAAAAACCTGCCCATACAGGATTACTTTAATAAAAATATTATCTCCCAGGTTATCTAACTTTTAATTACAGTCATTCAAATGCAAAAATTAAATTATTACATCATATCATTATTAAAAGTCTATCATCATATCGATAAAGTAAAATTACAAGTCTTCATCAGTTGTACATTTTTCCTTTCCTTTGCTAGTTGTAGGTTTATCTACCTTCTCAACCGTAGCTGCAATAAGTGTATAAATATGCAAGACTGAGCAAACAAAGCTCACTTAAAATTAGAATAAATATCTTCACATCATTTATCAAATAATATGCTCAATAGAACTGAATGATAAGCTCTATTAACATTACAACCTTTGCCAACTCATAGGCTCAATAGAACTGAATGATATGTTCTATTTACATTCTTAAACATACTACTGAGGGTCAAATGACCATGAACCATGTCCACAATTATAAGTAATCTTTCAACTTTAACTTTAACAGACATATGACTATAAGGACTCCACGTACTTAGGGGGATCAATCCTTCGTACAATGTATTGTGCACAACCATTTCAACGCTAAGCGTAAACCCCTAAACATAGGGTTGTTCATCTCAGTATTTAGAGTCCAAGTCCGCACCAAAGAAAGTTTGGTTTGGATAAGCTTTCAAAGGTAATTGAAGTTTAATGATCATCAAATAGGGAACTAGTTGATTCAACAATAATTGATAACACAATAGTTGTTTAATAACAACATAACTTAGAACATTTGAGAATCATATATGAACTAATTATACATATCAAACTCATGCTTGAAATAACTATAGAGCATAAGCATTCAATAAAATTAAAGATTATGAGAAAGGTTATCTGAGTCATGATTTGGAATTGGATGCAGTAGTATTTGCTCTCAAGATATGGAGACACTATCTCTATTGATAGAAATGTGAAATCTACACAGATCATAAAAGTCTGAAGTATATTTTCACATAGAAGGACTTGAATATGTGACAAAGAAGATGGATGGAATTGATAAAGGATTACGATTATGAGATCTTTTATCACCCGAGCAAGGCGAATGTGGTTGCAGATGCTTTGAGCAGGAAAGGTCGAGAAAAATTGATTCTGATAACCAACCAAGAAGAGCTTATTTCAGAAATGGCAAGGCTAGTGTTGGAAATAAAGTTTCCATAAGAATCAAATGAATGACTATTCCGGATAGAAGCTGGTCCAACTTTAGTGGACAAAGTGAAAAACGCTCAACTACAAGATGAAGAATGTGAGAAAATCAAAGAGAATACGGTTGAGGGTAGTGATGTAAAATACAAGATCGATACCGAATGACTACTACGGTTCGCAAAAAGAATTTGGGTTCCAGCAGTACCAGCGCTTAAAGACGAAATCTTGACCGAAGCACACAACACAAGATATTCGATTCATCCAAGAAGTACAAAGATGTATCAAGATTTGCAACGACATTTTTGGTGGCCAAATATGAAAAGAGACGTTGCAGAATGCGTTGCAAAATGCTTGACGTGTCAGAAGGTGGAAGCTGATCATCAATGACCCAGCGGGTTACTTCAACCATTGGAAATACCGAAATAGAAATAGGAGCATATCACAATAGATTTTGTGGTACGTCTTTCCACGACTCAGAAAGGATACGATGCGATATGGGTGATAGTGGACAGATTGACGAAATCTGCACACTTTTTGCCAATAAAGATTAAATTTAATCTTGATCAGCTAGCGAAACTGTACGTTAAAGAGAACGTGTCAAGACATGGAGTCCCAGTGTCAATTGTATCAGATAGAGATCCAAGGTTCACATTAAACTTCTGGAAGAGACTACAAGAATGTATGGGAACACAGTTGCGAATGAGTAAAGTATACCATCCGCAAATCGACAGGCAAAGCGAACGAACAATCCAAACATTGGAAGATATGCTAAGAACATGCATCATGGATTTCAAAGGAAGTTGAGATAAACATTTACCATTGGTGGAATTTGCCTATAACAACAGTTACCACGCGAGCATCGGCATGCCACCTTACGAGGCATTATACGGCATAAAGTGTAGAACTCCACTGTGCTGGGATGAAGTCAGTGAACACCAACTGCTAGGACCAGAAATGGTACAATAAACTACTAAAGTTATCAAACTCATCAGGACAATATTAGTAGCATCCGAAGACAGACATAAAAAGTATGCCGATCAACAAAGGCAGATATTTGAAGTAGGAAATTTTGTTTTCCTAAAAGTTTCTCCTTGAAAGGGGAAAATTCGTTTTGGCAAGAAAGGAAAGCTTAGGCCAAGATTTATTGGACTTTTTGAGATACTACAAAGTGTGGGGGAAGTGGCTTATGAGGTAGCTCTACCTCCAGAGTTGGAAAACATTCATAATGTTTTTCACATTTCGGTGTTACGACAATATAAACCCGTTTACAAACACGTGATCGAGTATGAACCATTGCAATTCGATAAAGATTTGTCTTATAAAGAGATTCCTATCCAGATAGTCGACAGGAAAGAATAAGTGCTCAGAAATAAAGTGATACCTTCTGTGAAGATGATATGGAGAAATCACAATGTCGAAGAGGCAATGTGGAAACTCTAAGCTGAAATGATGAAGAATTACCCTGAGTTATTTGTTTAATATATGTCTTCGATTCTGGGGATAAAATCTTTGTAAGTAGGGAAGAATGTGACGATTTGGTTGTTTGAATTGTGATTCTGAGGACAGAATCCTTTTAAAGAGGGAATGATGTAACATTCCATAATTTTAATTTTAATATTAAATATTTATTGAATTATATAAATATTTAGTGGATGTGTTTATCGTTGAATAAACAATTGTTTAATTGATTTGATTTTATTTGGTTAATTATTTATTAAATAAATAATTAATGGATTAAAGAAATGATTATTAAATTAATATTTTAATTTAATTGTTAATTATTTGTATTGTGTTATGGGATTAAAGGATTTATTTAATTAATTGTAATTTAAATTAATTAAAAATATGAAAGCTTGATTAATATAGTGTGACAAATAACTATATTATAAGGGGTTATTAAAATAAATTAAAGTATTTTAATTTAGTTTTTAACAAACAAGGTTTAATATATTAATTTTTTAAAAATTAAAGGGTTTTTGCCAAACAAGCCTTATGGCTTTTGGAATTTCTAGTTTTTGGAATTTTATAAAATAAATAAAATAATAAATATAATATATTTATAACCTAAGCGTTATAACTGATATTGTGTTTAATATGTGTGTTACTATTAGTAATAGTTTTAGTTTACGTTGAATTGAGTCTATACTCATAGAGAAGAGGTGAGAGCTTGACAGAAAGAGTTAAGAGAATTAAGAGAGAAATTAAGAAATTTCCAGCAACTTCAGAGTTTAGCAAGAATTGTTCGACCATTTGAAGGTATGTTCATAACCTTAGTGTTATGTATATGTGTAGTTACATGTATATGTGTTTCACGGCAAAAAAAAAATTGCATGTTCTGTAAATTTCATCTCTTCGAATTATTGCTATATAGTTGGTAATTGAGATGATACATGTTTATGATGCTAGAATTATGTTTAAACAACAATTGCATGCTAAATTCGTTTGATAGAAGGAAGAAATAATGTCAGTATATATATGCTTCCATGTATGGCTACGTAAGTATCAATTTTTGTGGCCAATTTGTATATGAAACTGCAAATTAACGCTTGTATATGATAGTTCATTGAGATACGAACATAACGTAATTTGAATGAGGTGATTTAGCCAACTAAAGAATTCACAATGATGATTTTCAAAATGAATATCAAAAATTGAGTTTTTGTATGAAAATATGAATTACGAGAAATTAAAATAGTTTTAGTTGATGTTAAATTGTTCTAATTAGTTGTAAATGTTAGCAAACATGTTTATGATAGTTTTATATTTATTTTACGTGTTAATATTATTGTCTATTGGGTGAAATTTGCGTTTGTTGGGCTAAAGTCGGCTACTGTTCATTAGCCTTCTCTGCGTCTGTCTGAACACCGGCGCAACTGCGCCGGTGCCAAGGCAGAAAATGGCGTAGCTGCGCCGGTCCCAAGCCTTTGTATGGCGCAGCTGCGCCATACCCTGGTTTGACATTTCGACTTCTGCTAATTCTGCAGATTTAGGAAAGCGTCATGACATGGTCTGAAATTGTGTCAGCATATTAAATGTGTAATGTTAAGGTTAACATAACATAGTTTGTAATATCCTAAATTTGCTATGTAATTTAACAAGTGCAATAAATGAACTTATGTGACAATTGTTTTTAAATGAATTATTTATTGTCATTATATGTTATGTGATAAGATGTATTGTAATGGTTGTTACAGTTAGGCCAATTATTTAGATTGGTTAAGGATGGAATTAATTCTAATTAATTTCGTGGGATGACCTTAAATCATGACCTTGAGTTTGGAGCGGAATTTGGTGGCGCGGACGGCGTATTTGGGTCCGGAACGTCGAAATTAGTCAGGATGGACTGTAACCACGAAAATGTGTTACGGTTGACTTTTTGGTCAAAGTCAACCGGTTGATTTTTTTTTTTTTTGGGGAAAAAGTCAACTACTAATTTTGAAGTTGAGTTTGGCGAAACAGATAGTTCCATGACGTCCGGGACGTCGACTTTAGTAGGAATCGATATAAGTATCGAACACGTTTTGCTACGAGGGGCAAAATGGTCAAACTGATTATTAATTGATTAAATGATTAAAATAATGTTTTTATTTACATAAATTTCAGTTGCTGGGAGTTCTTGTGACAATCTATATGGGACAAGGGAGGGAGTATACATATTATAAGGATTATTGAGGGAGAGGGGGTTACTCTTGTGTTATTAAATAAAAACCTTTCATTTTCTTAACTCCTACCCATAATTAGCCTAATGAATTGTGAGTGTAATGATATCTGATCATGGGGGAGTTGTAATGGGTTGGAGATTTCACTTTCATTACACTATATATGAGATATATGCATTCCATCTAAGCCTCTTCTTCCTTTCACAACAACTTTCTAACTAGAGAGCAAAAGAATAAAAAAAAAGAAGAAGAAAATATTGAGGGTTTTAGAGTGGTTCAAGGTGGGCTACGAATTCTGGAGAATCTTGCAAGCAAGGAAGGTGGTTAGCAAGCCCCAATCAAGAAGAATTCGCAACCAAGGTAAGCTATGAGATCCACTTGTATGTTCTTGAGGAAAAATAGTGAAAAATGCATGTATAGCTATGATAAATGTTTTGTTTTGGCTTAGTGATGCCATGATTTCGTGTATTACTGCTATGTGGATGATAAGAATGAAAATTCTGGTATATAACATGTTACTATTACATAAAGAATCATAGAATTCATGTGTGCATGCTAACTATTTGATAAAATGCCTCTTAGTTGCTAATTTGATCAAAACATGAAAAGTTAGAGGGTTTGATTGTTGTAACATGTGTATATATGTTAGTAAATGTGGTTTGGATAGTAGGAATCAAATCCATGCATGCTAGAATCAAAATCATGATTTTCTCAAAAGTTGGGTTAAACTAGTTTGCATGATTTTTCAAGATTTTTGGTCACTCGAAATCATGTCTTAGATAATCCATTTGTTGCATGTAATAATTTTGTAAAATAGTATGTAACATGAAGTATAACATGTCCAAATTTCATTCGGATCGAAGCTATATTGAGTGAGATATGAAAATCGTAAACAAACGTGTTAGAAACCGAAAAAAAAAGGGAACTGTGAACTACTGACCCTAAAGTCAAAATTCGGTGCTAGTTAAAATTTCCAGAAAATTGTGGGCTTTTGGGTGATTATAGTACACTGTATAAGCTTTCCATAGACTCCGGAACGGACTAATTCCGACTTCGGAGCAAGGAGTTATGACTGTTCAAAGTAGTTGCATCAAATCTGTCAAACAAATTCGGGCAGTCCCCTTGCATGGAGTTTCTGGAATTTTGTGCTTGGAATTTGGAGATGGTCCATGAACGAAAGTTGTAGCCCCAGAAGTTATCTTCGCGTGGGCACAAGAATCGCTCAAAAATGTTTTAAAATGAATTAGTTATGACTGTTTTAGCGAGATATGGTAAAGCTGAGAAAAATAAATAAATTAAAAAACTGTTATGTTTGCGCATTTTTTTTAAGTTCTGTTTTGGGCTGCCTATGATGTCTAAGATGGGTGGTATATATTTTCTAAATATATTCTCTTATGATGTTTGTAGTATATCCAATAGGAGACCCTTATACTTCAAACTGGATTGTGTATGAATGGTGATTAACGAGGCACATGTGATTAGATTATGTGAAGGTTAATTGCTAGCATTAATTGTATCAGGCTTATCAGGCAAGTTTCCTAACCCTCATTTCTATTGGATATTTATTAAATCCTTACTAATATTATCGCAGTAAGGGTAAGTATTGAACTTGTGATAGATATTTATCCGTGCAAGTTTCTTCGTTGAAAAGTCATACAAACTTCAATTATCTTGCAAACTTATCGATGATTATTCAGTTATTATTTTTAACTGCCATATGTTTAAAATTTCATTTCATTATCGAACTGTTCTAAAGTATGTTCCTGGCCTTTGTTTCCGGCTAGTTATTATTCATGAAAAAAGTGATTTAAAACAAATCTTTCGAAGCTATTAAATGTTTACCAATCCAAATTGCTTTGGTGCGGTCTCACATGATTACTAAGATGAACAACCCGAATAAACGGGCAAACAGATGTCGGGCAAATAGTCCCATTTTGCTTATGCAGCTTAAAACTTAATACTTGTGCACAATGTAGGGTACAATAGGCTGATCACCTGGCGTACTTGCAGAGACCGTTTACAGTCTATTTGATTGTTAAACCGTCTGATGGTTTTTGATGAAAGAAAAATATGTTCAGGGTATTTTACACCCCTTAGTATGATATTGAAAATTCTTAAATTTCTAATCTTGATGTTCCTATTTAACGCTTGATAATCATTTCAACTATTGAGGTTTAACTATTCAACTGTTTTCACTCCTGATGTATGTTTTCAAATTTCATATATACTTGCTGGGTAATTCGTGCTCATTCTTGTTTCAACCTTTCAGTTAAGGATGAGAAGGCTGAGGGTTCGGGCAAGGACAAGGGAAAGACTAAGATGAAGTGATGCTAATATTTATGTAATAAGTTAATTATTTCCGCATATGTGTAATGTAGCGATAAACGCTAAGACTAAGTTCCAGTATGTTTTAAGGTTGTAAAGACTTGGGATTTTATTTTGATTAATTATGTAATAGTTAATATTATTATTCCTTATTGTTAAAGTTTACTTAGATAGATGATGATGTATGTTGTATCGCGAGCACCAAGTCCTGTAATCGATGTTACACGGATTTGGGGGCGTCACATAGTTATTGTGGTTAGTAAGTTCAAAGTTGCAAAAATAATTAGTAAAACGAGAAAGCGTTATGTGATAATTTAGTATACATAATGAAAGTTTGACAAGTGTTGCGAAGTAAAACACTTAGAGTTTCTGAAATATAAATGGTAATGAACATGTATGGTATGTTAGCATATCTAATAGATGTTGTGGTTTTAATACTGTATATAGGTGTACGTGAGTTTTAATATTTTAGCTTACGCTCGAGGCAAGTTTTCTAACTCTACACTTTCGTTGAGTTAGTTCTATTATTATATTGTGTAACTTCATTCTTTTGATTGAGCAAGCTTTTTGTCTAACTATTATTGAATAAGTTAATTGTTTCAAAAATTCATTCGAGCAAACTCTAACTCTAAGGTTATTGGAAATTCTTATTGATTGATTCATTCTAACTTGTTTACTGTTAAGCAAGTTTCTTAAGTTCAATTATTGTATAATGAATGTAGTTTTGAACTCTCATCTCTATTGTTGAACTGTTTTAATTCTTTGCATGAGTTAATACCTTGTTGGGCAAGTTTTTAGTTTCCAGCTTTCTATCAGTTAAATATACGTTCAGGAATTTCATTTCTAATGTTATAAGACTCGAATCTTAGCTTATTTTACTGTTCAAGCAAAGGTTAACCATTTTATTCATTTTATTGAATGCTTATGCTCTATAGTTATTTCAAGCATGAGTTTGATATGTACAATCAGTTCATCCATGATTCTCAAATATTCTAAGTTATGTTGTTATTAAACAACTATTGTGTTATCATGTATTGTTGATTCAACTAGTTCCCTAATTGATGATCATTAAACTTCAATTACCCTTGAAAGCTTATCCAAACCAAACTATTTTTGGTGCAGACTTATACTCTAAATACTGAGATGAACAACCCTATGTTTAGGGGTTTACGCTAAGCGTTGAAATGGTTGTGCACATTACATTGTACGAAGGATTGATCCCCCTAAGTGCGTGGAGTCCTTATAGTCATATGACTGTTAAAGTTAAAGTTGAAAGATTACTTATAACTGTGGACATGGTTCATGGTCATTTAACCCTCAGTAGTATGTTTAAGAATGTTAATAGAACATATCATTCAGTTCTATTGAGCCTATGAGTTGGCAAAGGTTGTAATGTTAATAGAGCTTATCATTCAGTTCTATTGAGCTTATTATTTGGCAAATGATGTAAAGATATTTATTCTTATTTCAAGTGAGCTTTGTTTGCTCACTCTTGCATATTTATACACTTATTGCAACTACGATTGAGAAGGTAGATAGACCTACAACTAGCAAAGGAAAGGGGAAAATGTGCAAGCGATGAAGACTTGTAATTTTACTTTATCGTTATGATGATAGACTTTTAATAATGATGTGATGTAATAATTCAATTTTCGCATTTGAATGATTGTAATTAAAGGTTAGATAACCTGGGAGATAATGATTTTATTAAAGTAATCATGTATGGGCAAGTTTTTATTATGATTGGGTAGTTACATATGAATGTTTTGATTACGTGAACACCAAATCTTGAGATAATGAAGTACCGGGATTTGGAGGTGTCACAAATTATTTAATTTTATGCATTTAATGAATGTTTTAAAGGTAAGATAACTTGGGAGATTTATTGGTTAAATTATGTAACTCTTTAATCGGATGATTTATTGCTTTAATTTTATTATATTTGCGTAGTTAGAAATGAATGTTTGGACAGTGAACACCAAATTTTGTGGGAATGAATTACCCAGATTTGGGGGTGTCACATTAACAGTAATAAAGCATGTTCTCTGAAATAAAGTAATTACCTTATGTTAGGGCAACGCTAAAGAAGCTGTGTGAGACCTCGAAGAAAAAATTGTGGAAAATTATCCTCATTTATTTGCTTAATTCTGGTATATCGATTCTGGGGATAAAATCTTTTAAAGGGTGGAAGAATGTAACAGGATGAATTAATTGATTTGTGATTCTGGGGACAGAATCCTTGTAAGGAGGGAATGATATAACAATCGAGAATTTTAATATTTAATTTAATATATTTATTGAGTTAAATAAATATTTTAGTTGATATGTTGATTGATTATTTATTTATTGACTAAATAAATAATTTAAGAGTTGTGTTGGATTAGTTTAGTTAAGTGTGTATGTTAATTTATTGATAATTAAATGATTTTATAAGTTGTGTGTAGTTGATTACGCTAATGTATTGTTTAAATTATAATTTAATTGAATTAAAAGATGAATTGTTAAATAATTATAATGATATTCTAATTTAATTTAATAATTAAACTAGATGTACTAATTTGTTAAATAAAATTATAATTTATAATGGAAATTATAATTAAGTGGTAATTTGATTTAATAGGTTAATATTAAACTTTAATTTAATTGAGTTTGATGAATTAAAGTGTGACAAATAAACTAAATAGTAAATGAGTCATTAAAATAAATTAAAAAGGAGGGTTATTTCATTTTGCCAAATAAAACTTATGGCTTTTGATTTTTAAAATTTTGTAACTGATAAATATTAAGTATACGTATTATATTTTATTAAGTATATATTTTACGTTAGTTTTATCAGTATTAAGCCTAGCTCTAAAGAAGAACGAGAAAGAAGAAAACAGAGTGTAGAGAGAAGAGAGAAGAGAGAAGAGCATTCTCTGTGATTTTGAAGCTACGTTTTGAGGAGAAGAAGGAGTCAAAACAATTCTTTATCATCTAAAAGAATATATGTGACAACCCGAGAATTTAGATAATTATTAAAATCTTAAAATGATGGATTAAAGGTTATAAGATGAACCTAGACAGAAAATAAGTGTATGAAATTGACGTTTCTGTGAAGGAATTTTAAGAATTTCAAAATTTTTAAGAAGAATTTATATGGTTTCTTAATTGAATGAGAATAAAGAAATATGGGTTACAAAATTTCTAAACCCTAGAAATGAATTGATATGTATTTGAATGAATATCAAGAATAAGGTATTATGATACCTGTAAAATTTGATGTGAATTGAATAAATATAAAGTCGTTAGTTAATACGATTAGCAATAAGAAGTGAGTAATTTAAAACTCAAAATTTGAGTTAGAAATAGAATTTTGAAGCACGGACTGCTCGGTTGCGTCCGGAACGTCAAGATTAGTCAGAATGGGCAGTAAACACAAAATGTGTAAAGGTTGACTTTTGGTCAAAGTTAACAGTTGACTTTTTATGAAAAAAAGTCAAAATTAGTGTGAGAAGTGAAATATGTTGCTTGAATAATGGTATAATATTTAATATTATACCAAATAAGGTAAAGTTAAAATATGAGATGAGATCCAATATGTAGATATGAATAATGGTATCAAAGTAGTTAATAAATTAAATTCATATTTGAATAAATGATTGAATATATTAAATTATATATTGTTTGAAAATAATTTATGGAGAGGAGGTGAAAATTAAATTTAATTATACAATATATAACTTGAATAAGTTATTTAGTTATGGTATGAGAATTTAACGACCTAAATGGTTATTGCTATTTAGTGGTCCTAGTAATTAAATATATACTAGTGACCTAATCTAAGAGAATTGTGGAGCATGTCACAATTTATTTAATGATTATGTGAGTAAGTGAATACGAATATTATGTGATGACAAATAAAAGAAACTAGTATGATCCTAATTATATATTAGGAATGAAGAATTAAATAACTTAAGGGTTATGGGATGAGAGAATTATGGTATATAAAATATATACTAATTCTAAGAGATTTATTTTATACATCTCGGTTAAGTAATTTTATAATCTAATTATAACAAGTCTAATTGGGTTAAGAAAATAAATGTGCATGAGTAAGAAATTATGTATAATTGAGGAAATGAAAACTCTAATTAAATAATTAGGGAATGATACTATTAAGAGTGTTGGAAATATTATTTTTTGTTATGGCCCAAATGAAATATTGGATGGCCCAAAGAAATTAAATTCAAAGCCCAAGAGATTATAGATTAGAAAGCCCAAACAAACTAAATTTAGTAGCTCAAAAGAATTAAAAGTTTGACCCAACATTTAGCCCATTGGGAGAGGGGCCTTTTAGTCATTTGATATACTAAATAAGAGTTAAAACAAAAAGCAATTTTGGCCAATCTTTAGCCACATGGCCGGACATGGAGAAGGTAGGAAAGGAGGGATGAATGTGGTTTATTCACTTTAGTTGGTGGCCAACTCATACTAACTCCTCTTATGTGTCAAAGTGTTAATTTGCCAACACTTTGTTCTCTCTTGTAAGCAATCATTTAGTGGTTAGAAAGAGAGTGAATTGATGGGAGTAATTGAGGCCACATGGCTGGATGGCTTGGGAGAGAAAAGGAGAAGGACTGAGATAGTGATATATATATATATATATATATATATATATATATATATATATATATCTAATATATCTTATTTTGTTTCTCTTTCATCTCTTTTATTTTTCTAACTAAATGAACTAAATAGAGAGAGTGAGAGAGAGAGCTATGGTTCGGTAGCCATGGAGCAGAGGAAGATGAGTTTTTGGTGAGACATCAAATCTCCATAATCAAACAATGAAGAAGAAGGAGAGTATGATAATCAAAGGTATAAATACCTTTTGTTATGTAATTTTTGATTATTGTAAATCAAATCTTGAATTAATTTTTCTAAATTCAAAAATCATGTATATACATGTTAATGAGTGTTTCATGTTTTGATATACCCATAGTGGATGTTATTTTAGTTGGAAATCAAAAGGAAAAGAAAAGTAATTTTTCTAGTTTTGAAACCCAAATTTCTATTTACTTTGAAATTCCACCATTTTAAATCTATAACTCCTTTTTACGATCCGTCAAAGAGAGGTGCTAGATATGTAAGTTATCTACTAAACCCAAGTAGTAACACTCAAAAATGTGAAGTACACAAATCGTAGTAACAATTTTAGCAAAAATATTTTTGCATTTTGAGAAAAATGGACTGTTTATGAACAGTCAGGACCAGGGCTAATTTCGTCACTTTTCTGGCATTTAAAAATTCTGGAAAATTTTGGGAGGATAATATGATAAGTTTTCTAACATCTCCAAGTAGAATCACTGAAAAACGAGCTGTAGATTTCCGTATGGACTATTTTTAGCAAAGGACTCCAAAACTGCAAAACGCCAAAACGCTTCTGCCCAAAATTTTAAAAGGGCTGTTTCGGTAACTTAATTTGTTAGAAAAATTCTGGCCTTTTGGGACATGAAAATATATGGTATAAAGTACCTACTGTCCAAAAATGAGCTCATTCCGAGTTAAAATGAGCAAGTTATGACCATTTCAATTTCTGTGATTTTTTGACGAAAATCGTTATAACCGGAGTTCTATAACTCCGATGGCCACGAAATTTAAACTGTAGGCTCGCGTTAACACGTGTAAGATTGTGTCAAGAGATGGGAATTTTTGGAGTTGAGCACGAGGTAGCTAATTTCTTAAGGAATTAACTAAGAATGATTTTTGAAAAATATCAAAGAAAGTTGAAAAATTATGAAAAAATACTTTTTGTGTATGAAATATATGTATATATGTTTGGACAAAGGATAGAAAAATAATAAGTTAATTTGGTATTTTCGTGAACGGATATGGAATCTAGCTTGCTGGATTGGAAAATCTGATGAATCCAGCTTGTTGGATTGAAAAGAAGTTTACTGAATTGAAAATATGTTGAATCCAGTTTGCTGGATTGCAATCTAGTTGCTGGATTTGTAATCCAGTTTGCTGGATTGCAGTTTGGCTTGCTGGATTGGAAATTTGTTGAATCCAGGTTGCTGGATTCTGTATCTAGTCTGCTGGATTGGTAATTTGGTTGTTAAATTTAGAATTCAGGTTGTTGGATTAGTATTTGACTTATTAGAGTATAAAGAAGAACTTATAATGTATAAGATTAAGTGTTTAATCATAATGAATATGATACAGTGATTGAAGAATTATCCAAGAATGATAATAATACCGATGTGTTAGGATGTTATCTACTATTTGTTTAAGTGCTAGATAATCCATTGATAAAGTAATTGTATTATGATACAAAGTAGAATATGCTGATTGAAAGACCAATCTTATTATTAATGATAGGTCTTACCAAAAGAAGTTAACTTAAACTGCGTAACAGTAGTCAACGAATCAGGCAAGTTTTCCTTAACTCAAACTTGAGTTGTATGTTCAAAGCATGTTAATGAATAATTGTTGTTGATTATTCACGTCTATATTAATTATTGATTCGCACGTTGTGCATATTGTAAACGTTCATCAGGTATGAAAGGCTGATCACCTTTATTACCATTTGGTTCAGTTAATGCGTTCATGTTTATGCTTGACCAATCATTTTTATTGACTTGGTCGTTCAGCTAAGAAAATTTTTTCATGCTCTTTCACAATGTTTATATTGTTGAAAGTTATCCAGCTTATTGTTCAATTCTTTCAATCATGATATATCCTCAAATAAATTTAACTTGCTGGGCAAATTTGATGCTCACCCTTGCTATATCATGATAATTTTTTTTTCAGATTTATATGAAAGCTCGAATAAAGGCAGAAGCAAAGTCAAAGTGCAAGAATAAATTATGTTGCAGTTAGATCTATTAAATTTTATGATGAAAATAGCATTGTAAATCTTCTAAGATATTGAAGGTATGTATTAAGTTACGGTTGTAGACCTTGGAGTTTATGTTGTAAAAGTTTAATGTATAAATAATTTATGTTTATATCTTCCGCAATAGTTATAGAAATAGTATACCAGATCCTTGGTGACTAGTACCGGGATTTTGGGGATGCTACCATTGGTATCAGAGCTGTAGGTTATAAACCTTAGGTAGGAGTACCTTAGGCTATAACCGCAGAAATGATGATAAAGAATAAACTCAGATCGAGTTTAAGGGATAAGAGATGAATTTAAGAAATTCATCATTTAAGTAAAGAGAAAGATAATTAAGATTCAAAGAAGAATCTTAAAGAGATATAAAGATAATAATTCGGAGTTACTTGAATCCAGTAACAGAGATGAAAAGTGATAATAAATAGACTATATCTATAAGAAGAGAAATGTTAATAAAATCATAATATAACATGATTAAAGAGAAGAATAAGAAGATCATAAAATAAAACGATCATAAGTATAAGGAGAAATGATTACGAAATAAGATCACGACGTGATCAGATTAAATCGTTGAATAACATACAATATGTTAAGTGATTGGTATGATATAGCTTGACGCTATTAAGAGAATGTACTATGAAATGGTACAATGTAAACTCAGAAAAGAGTGGTAAATGTTAAGATACGGATTAAATAAAATTCGTATTAAGAAAAGAGAATGTAAGAATGGTTTGGATTTTAATTGAGGACTCATGTCAGCAGCTGAGTTGCATGATTCCTTGTATGGGCGGAAAATTTGTACTTGGTTTTAGAATCACTTAGCCTCCTAGTCGATATAGTGGTTAGGTTGACCAATTCTTTGTATGGGCAGGGAATTGTTCGCTTAGCTTCCTATATTGATTAGTGGCCGAGTTTGATTTGACAACCACTTAGTTTCTGGTATTGATAATCATTGGAACCTAATGTCGCGCTATTTACTATATGCATGTTGATAAGGTGATTCTTTTCTCATGTGTATAACGAATAGATAGAGAATATAAGGTTAGTTACGAGTTCTTAAAACTCATACTTATGGTAAGTTCATGACTCATAATCATATGGTATGTTTTGAACCCCTCAGCGAATGCATGCCAAAGGTCTGACTAGGATAAATTCTGAAACTCATATGATTGTGGAAAGTTCTTGAACTCATAATGTGTGGTAAGTTTGATGAACTGGGTATGAGAAAGTTGTGAATGGAGAATTGAGGATGATAGAAATAGATAGACTTATTAAGCAATGGATCATTAGAGAAAGTGAAGTTGATGGTGGAAGTATAGGTATTTCAAATCTTCTAGCTATGCTATACTTCGACATTTTTGACATCAAGCTAAATTCGCACTGATGTGCCTTTCGAAATAAAATGAATTTTTGTTATCCTCAACATAGGGTTACAACTGTGTAGAAGTGGTCTTCGTACTACTAATACATCGTTACCTGTTGTGGCGTGATGACACCAAAGATGATTTTCAAATATTTTTGAACGATTTAAAGAAGAGTCTATGCTAATTGATTCGACTAGACAAAAAAAATGATTTGAGATGTCAAAATGTATTTTATATATCATCAATGTATCATGGAACCTGATGCAGAATGATAAAAATGATGGAGTTATCAATGCATAATTACCTAGTATGGTATGTGATCTAAAGATCGTCAACCCACTATGGAATGATGTAGTATGACAAAGTCACACAATGACGGAATCCTCAAACGGACTGTAATACAGTGCGGTATCATGACGTCATAAAATGATTTTCAGAATTTTAAAGAAAAGTTAAGTGCCAATTAAATTTGGACAGAAACATGTTTCGATTGAAATTCGAAATATTGGTATGCATCTAAGCTATTTGATTCAGCTAGACAAATGTTTATGAAATTCAAAGTATTCTTTGAAAGCTTATGCCGAACCAAATTATTTTGGTGCGGAATCTTATGATGAGTTTGAGGTGAACAACCCTAAAAATGGGGATATACTAATTGGATAAAATATTCCAATCTAAGAATGCATATAGTCATTCTGATTACAAAGGTACAATAGACTGATCATCTAAAGTACCCACATCGGTAGTTTACCTTCTTTCTGATTGTAAACATACCAAATATAAAATATTTCAGAGGTAGAGTACCTTTCTTTCGTAATTGAAAGAGGTAACAGGTAGAAATACCCTAAACCTCAAAGTTCATGGTTTTATGATCCCTCAGACAGATATAAAAAATTTTAAACTCTTTAGAGTAATGTTGTGGTAGAAGGTGATGATGGATATGAAATATTATGAACTCGTTGCGTACGAGTAAAATCTGAGATGATTGAGTAAAGGTTATTATGACAACCTAATTTTGCTGAATGTTTAGAAGATGTAAACTCCTAGTGAGTAGTTATGGTGAAATGTGATAATAGATGAGAAATCCTCAAAGAAGGAAATTGTAAAGGTTAAGTTAAAAACCTAGTTTTGATCAAGAGAATAAGCAGAGTTTAGTATGCTTTAATTTCAGAGACGAAATTCTTAGAAGAAGGGGTGAATGTGAAAACCCGAGAAATTAGATAATTATTAAAATCCTAAAATGATGGATTAAAGGTTATAAGATGAACCTGGACAGAAAATAAGTGTATGGAATTGACGTTTCTGTGAAAGAATTTTAAGAATTTCAAAATTTTTAAGAAGAACCTATATGGTTTCTTAATTGAATGAGAATATAGAAATATGGGTTACAAAATTTCTAAACCCTAGAAATGAATTGATATGTATTTGAATGAATATCAAGAATAAGGTATTATGATACCTGTAAAATTTGATGTGAATTGAATAAGTATAAAGTCGTTAGTTAATACGATTAGCAATAAGAAGAGAGTAATTTAAAACTCAAAATTTGAGGTAGAAATAGAATTTTGAAGCACGGACTGCTTGGTTACGTCCGGAACGTCAAGATTAGTCAGAATGGACAGTAAACACAAAATGTGTAAAGATTGACTTTTCGTCAAAGTCAACAGTTGACTTTTTATGGAGAAAAATCAAAATTAGTGTGAGAAGTGAAATATGTTGCTTGAATAATGGTATTATATTTAATATTATACCAAATAAGGTAAAGCTAAAATATGAGATGAGATCCAATATATAGATATGAATATTGGTATCAAAGTAGTTAGTAAATTAAATTCATATTTGAATAAATGATTAAATATATTAATTTATATATTGTTTGAAAACAATTTATGGAGAGGAGGAGAAAATTAAATTTAATTATACAATATATAACTTGAATAAGTTATTTAGTTATGGTATGAGAATTTAATGACCTAAATGGTTATGGTTATTTAGTAGTCCTAGTAATTAAATATATACTAGTGGCCTAATCTAAGAGAATTGTGGAGCATGTCACAATTTATTTAATGATTATGTGAGTAAGTGAATACGAATATTATGTGATGACAAATAAAAGAAACTAGTATGATCCTAATTATATATTAGGAATGAAGAATTAAATAACTTAAGGGTTATGGGATGAGAGAATTATGGTATATAAAATATATACTAATTCTAAGAGATTTATTTTATACATCTCGGTTAAGTAATTTTATAACCTAATTATAACAAGTCTAATTGGGTTAAGAAAATAAATGTGCATGAGTAAGGAATTATGTATAATTGAGGAAATAAAAACTCTAATTAAATAATTAGGGAATGATACTATTAAGAGTGTTGGAAATATTATATTTTACTATGGCCCAAATGAAATATTGAATGGCCCAAAGAAATTAAATTCAAAGCCCAAGAGATTATAGATTAGAAAGCCCAAACAAACTAAATTTAGTAGCTCAAAAGAATTAAAAGTTTGACCCAACATTTAGCCATTGGGAGAGGGGCCTTTTTGTCATTTGATATACTAAATAAGAGTTAAAACAAAAAGCAATTTTGGCCAATCTTTAGCCACATGGCCGGACATGGAGAAGGTAGGAAAGGAGGGATGAATGTGGTTTATTCACTTTAGTTGGTGGCCAACTCATACCAACTCCTCTTATGTGTCAAAGTGTTAATTGGCCAACACTTTGTTCTCTCTTGTAAGCAATCATTTAGTGGTTAGAAAGAGAGTAAATTGATGGAAGTAATTGAGGCCACATGGCCGGATGGCTTGGGAGAGAAAAGGAGAAGGATTGAGATAGTGATATATATATATATATATATATATATATATATATATATATATATATATATATCTTATTTTGTTTCTCTTTCATCTCTTTTATTTTTCTAACTAAATGAACTAAATAGAGAGAGAGAGAGAGAGAGAGCTATGGTTCGGCAGCCATGGAGGAGAGGAAGATGAGTTTTTGGTGAGACATCAAATCTCCATAATCAAACAATGAAGAAGAAGAAGGAGAGCATGGTAATCAAAGGTATAAATACATTTTGTTATGTAATTTTTGATTATTGTAAATCAAATCTTGAATTAAGTTTTCTAAATTCAAAAACCATGTATATACATGTTAATGAGTGTTTCATGTTTAGATATGCCCATATTGAGTGTTATTTTAGTTGGAAATCAAAAGGAAAAGAAAAGTAATTTTTCTAGTTTTGAAACCCAAATTTCTATTTACTTCGAAATTCCACCATTTTAAATCTACAACTCCTTTTTACGATCCGTCAAAGAGAGGTGCTAGATATGTAAGTTAGCTACTAAACCCAAGTAGTAGCACTCAAAAATGTGAAGTACACAAGTCGTAGTAACTATTTTAGCAAAAATAGTTTTGTGCATTTTGAGAAAAATGGGCTGTTTATGAATAGTCAGGACCAGGGGTAATTTCGTCACTTTTCTGGCATTTAAAAATTCTAGAAAAATTTGGGAGGATAATATGATAAGTTTTCTAAAATCTCCAAGTGGAATCACTGAAAAAGGAGTTGTGGATTTCCGTATGGACTATTTTTAGCAAAGGACTCCAAAACTGCAAAACGCCAAAACGCTTCTGCCCAAAATTTTAAAAGGGCTGTTTCGGCAACTTAATTTGTGAGAAAAATTCTGGCCTTTTGGGACACAAAAATATATGGTATAAAGTACCTACTGTCCAAAAATGAGCTCATTCCGAGTTAAAATGAGCAAGTTATGACCATTTCAATTTCTGTAATTTTTCGACGAAAATCGCTATAACCAGAGTTCTATAACTCCGATGGCCACGAAATTTAAACTGTAGGCTCACGTTAACACGTGTAAGATTGTGTCAAGAGATGAGAATTTCTGGAGTTGAGCACGAGGTAGCTAATTTCTTAAGGAATTAACTAAGAATGATTTTCGAAAAATATCAAAGAAAATTGAAAAATTATGAAAAAATATTTTTTGTGTATGAAATATATGTATATATGTTTGGACAAAGGATAGAAAAATAATAAGTTGATTTGGTATTTTCGTGAACGGATATGGAATCCAGCTTGTTGGATTGAAAAGAAGTTTACTGAATTGAAAATATGTTGAATCCAGCTTGCTGGATTGCAATCTAGTTGCTGGATTTGTAATCCAGTTTGCTGGATTGCAGTTTGTCTTGTTGGATTGGAAATTTATTGAATCCAGGTTGCTGGATTCTGTATCCAGTCTGCTGGATTGGCAATTTGGTTGTTAAATTTAAAATCTAGGTTGTTGGATTAGTATTTGACTTATTAGAGTATAAAGAAGAACTTATAATGTATAAGATTAAGTGTTTAATCATAATGAATATGATACAGTGATTGAAGAATTATCCAAGAATGATAATAATACCGATGTGTTAAGATGTTATCTAATATTTGATTAAGTGTTAGATAATCTATTGATAAAGTAATTGTATTATGATATAAAGTAGAATATGCTGATTGAAAGACCAATCTTATTATTAATGATAGGTCTTACCAAAAGAAGTTAACTTAAACTGCGTAGCAGTAGTCAAGGAATCAGGCAAGTTTTCCTTAACTCAAACTTGAGTTGTATGTTCAAAGCATGTTAATAAATAATTGTTGTTGATTATTCACGTCTATATTGATTATTGATTCGCACGTTGTGCATATTGTAAACGTTCATCAGGTATGAAAGGCTGATCATCTTCATGACCATTTGGTTCAGTTAATGTGTTCATGTTTATGCTTGACCATTCATTTTTATTGACTTGGTCGTTCAACTAAGAAAATTTGTTCATGCTCTTTCACAATGTCTATATTGTTGAAAGTTATCTAGCTTATTGTTCAATTCTTTCAATCATGATATAATCTCAAATAAATTTAACTTGCTGGGCAAATTTGATGCTCACCCTTGCTATATCATGATAAAAAAATTTCAGATTTAGATGAAAGCTCGAATAAAGACAAAAGCAAAGTCAAAGTGCAAGAATAAATTATGTTGCAGTTAGATCTATTAAATTTTATGATGAAAATAACATTGTAAATCTTCTAAGATATTGAAGGTATGTATTAAGTTAAGGTTGTAGACCTTGGGGTTTATGTTATAAAAGTTTAATGTATAAACAATTTATGTTTATATCTTCCGCAATAGTTATAGAAATAGTATACCAGATCCTTGGTGATTAGTACCGGGATTTTGGGGATGCTACAATATAAATAAGGATTAAAGGTAGTAATATAACTCTTTATTCTTAGTCCTTGTGATCTTGAGTTTCTTCGTGAAAAATTTGAGTTTTGGTTGATGAATTAGTTAGCTAATTGTTATATGTGTTAATAGTTGATTGTAATCTATTAGTTATGATCAATGAATGATTTTAGTATGCTTTAATCCATGAAATTATATTTTAAAAGATGAATTTGAGTTTTTAGTTTATATATGTACAATAAAGGTTGCTTTGGAGTAAAAATTGGTGGATTAAACATGTAATAATATGTAAATTGATCGTAGATTGTGTTAATATGTTGTGAAATGAAAAGAATGCAAGTTAAACCATCTTATTTGGTTAAGAAATGAACCCGTAGTGTATGATTACACTAAGGATGTCAAAATATGTGAAATAGCATGAACTTTGGTTTTAATCCCTCTAAAATTGGTTGTTTAATGATGTTTTGTTGTAATAATATATTTTTACATTTTGGGTCTTGATTATATGATGTTTACAACTTCTTGGTATGATTAAGTTGTTGTCACAAATTCCCAATTCCCGGTACTTCATTACCTCAAGTTTTGGTGTTCACGTAATCAAAACATTCATATCTAACTACCCAATCATAATAAATTGAATAATAAAAACCTGCCCATACAGGATTACTTTAATAAAAACATTATCACCAATATTATCTAATCTTTAATTACAATCATTCAAATGCGGAAATTGAATTATTACATCACATCATTATTAAAAGTCTATCATCATAACGATAAAGTAAAATTATAAGTCTTCATCACTTGTATATTTTTCCCTTTCCTTTGCTAGTTGTAGGTTTATCTACCTTCTTAACCGTAACTGCAATAAGTGTATAAATATGCAAGAGTGAGCAAACAAAGCTCACTTAAAATAAGAATAAATATCTTTACACCATTTGCCAAATAATAGGCTCAATAGAACTGAATGATAAGCTCTATTAACATTACAACATTTGCCAACTCATAGGCTCAATAGAACTGAATGATATGTTCTATTAACATTCTTAAACATACTACTGAGGGTCAATTGACCATGAACCATGTCTACAATTATAAGTAGTCTTTCAACTTTAACTTTAACAATTATATGACTATAAGGACTCCACGTACTTAGGGGGATCAATCCTTCGTACAATGTATTGTGCACAACCATTTCAACGCTAAGCGTAAACCCCTAAACATAGGGTTGTTCATCTCAGTATTTAGAGTACAAGTCCGCACCAAAGAAAGTTTGGTTTGGATAAGCTTTCAAGGGTAATTGAAGTTTAATGATCATCAACTAGGGAACTAGTTGAATCAACAATGCTTGATCACACAATAGTTGTTTGATAACAACATAACTCAGAACATTTGAGAATCATAGAAGAACTGGTTATACATATCAAATTCATGCTTGAAATAACTATAGAGCATAAGCATTCAATAAAATGAATAAAATGGTTAACCTTTGCTTGAACAGTAAAATAAGCTAAGGTTCGAGTCTTATAACATTAGAAATGAAATTCCTGAACGTACATTTAACTGATAGCAAGATGGAAACTAAAAACTTGCCCAACAAGGTATTAACTCATGCAAAGAATTAATACAGTTCAATAATAGAGTTGGGAGTTCAAAACTACATTCATTATACAATAGTAGAACTTAAGAAACTTGCTTAACTGTAAACAAGTTAGAATGAATCAATCAATAAGAATTTCCAATAACCTTAGAGTTAGAGTTTGCTCGAATAAATTTTAGAAACAATTAACTTATTTAATAATAGTTAAGATAAAAAGCTTGCTCAATCAAAAGAATGAAGTTACACAACATAGTAATAGAACTAACTCAACGAAAGTGTAGACTTAGAAAATTTGCCCCTAGCGTAAGCTAAAATATTAAAACTCACATTTACTTATACACAGTATTAAAACCACAACATCTATTAGATATGCTAACATACCATAACATGTTCATTACCATTTACATTTCAGAAACTCTAAGTGTTTTACTTCGCAACACTTGTCTAACTTTCATTATGTATACTAAATTATCACATAACGCGTTCTCGCTTTGCTAATTATTTTTGCAACTTTGAACTTACTAACCACAATACACTATGTTATGTTAACCTTAACATTACATATTTAACATGCTAACACAATTTCATACCATGTTATGACGCTTTCCCAAATCTGTAGAATTAGCAGAAGTCATAATCTCAAACCAGGGTATGGCACAGCTGCACCATAAAAAGGCTTGGGACTGGCGCAGATACGCCGTTTTCTGCCTTGGCACCGGCGCAGCTGCACCGGTGTTCAGACAAACGCAGAGAAGGCTAATGAACAGTAGCCGACTATAGCCCAACAAACGCAAATTTCACCCAATAGACAGTAATATTAACACGTAAAATAAATATACAACTATCATAAACATGCTTGCTAACATTTACAACCAATTAGAATAATTTAACACCAACTAAAACTATTTTAATTTCTCAAAATTCATATTTTCATACAAAAACTCAATCATTCTAAAAATCATTACTGTGAATTCATTAGTTGGCCAAATCTCCTTATTCAAATTATGTTATGTTCATATCTCAATGACCTATCATATACAAGCGTCAGTTTACAGTTTCATATGCGAATTGGCCACTAAACTTGATACTTACATAGCCACACATGGTAGCATATATATATATACTGACATTATTTCTTCCTTCTGTCAAACGAATTTAGCATGCAATTGTCGTTTAAACATAATTCTAGCATCATAAACATGTATCATCTCAATTACCAACTATATAGCAATAATTCGAAGAGATGAAATTTACAGAACATGCAATTTTTTTTTTGCCGTGAAACACATATACATGTAAATACACATATACATAACACTAAGGTTGTGAACATACCTTCAAATGGTCGAACAATTCTTGATAAACTCTGAAGTTGCTAGAAATTTCTTATTTTCTCTCTCAATTCTCTCAACTCTTTCTGTCAAGCTCTCACCTTTTCTCTCTGAGTATATACTCAATTGAACGTAAACTAAAACTAATACTAATAGTAATACGCATATTAAACACAATATCAATTATAACGCTTAGGTTATAAATATATTGTATTTATTATTTTATTTGTTTTATTTATATTATTTATTTTATAAAATTTCAAAAACTAGAAATTCCAAAAGGCATAAGGCTTGTTTGGCAAAATCCCTTTAATTTTTAAAGAATTAATATATTAAACCTTATTTGTTAAAACCTAAATTAAAATACTTTAATTTATTTTAATAACTCCTTATAATATAGTTATTTGTCACACTATATTAATCATGCTTTCATATTTTTAATTAATTCAAATCACAATTAATTAAATAAATCCTTTAATCCCATAACACAATACAAATAATTAACCATTAAATTGAAATATTAATATAATAATCATTTCCTTAATCCATTAATTATTTATTTAACAAATAATTAACCAAATAAAATTAAATCACTTAAACAATTATTTATTCAACGATAAACACATCCATTAAATATTTATATAATTTTATATTATAATTTAAAATTCTGGAATGTTACATAATTACATTACCATAATTAAAACTAAGTCTGAAAACATAAATGTCAATAGATTTACAAGTCTTCAACACTTGTTCATCTTTCCTTTTCCTTTTCCTTTGCTCAATCCCGAAGACAACCCCGGGATACTCAGTTTTCCATCTCGGAGACAACATTGAGATACTCAGTTTCATCCCGAAGACAACCCCTGGAGATGAAGTTCTAACCTCGGTGATAACCCCGAGGGATGCAGTTTCAGTTCTGGAAATAACCCCGAAAAAGTTCGTTCTAATTCCCAAAAGTCAGCTTCAACCTCGGAGACAACCCCGAGGCACTCAATTCCAACCCCGGAGATAACCCTGGGAGGTCAGGAACACCTCAGAAATAACCCTAAGGACATTCAGTACCTACAGCAACCCAATCTCAAAGATAACCCTGAGCAACGACAGCTAAATCAGCCTAGAACCAGAGATAACCCTGGTGAGGGGCAAAATTATAATTTTGCCGCCTCAAATCCACATTCATGTCGTCTTAGCTTCATTTCATACCACATTCTACGCAGAAGTGTCCCATAAGAACTATAGCTCAAAAACCCAAGTGACTACTGCACAAGACAGCACACCGGATATAATTTGAAGACTTGAAGATCTGGTCACGGACCCAACTTCCTGGCTTTGTACAACCTCTTATCCCATGTCATTCTGTAGCTCTTGACAACAACATTCCAGAAAGGTATTATACGCCTCAATCAGATGCCCGGATTGAAAGTTATGAAGGTTCAAGCGGAGAAACGCGTTGCATATATGCACGTACTTCGAGATGGCGGGGCCCACGGAGCCTGGGACACCCCGGGTAGTCGCAATTACACCTGTGGCTCCCTCCTCTATAAATAGAGGGCTTGGGGTGGCCATTTTACAAAGAGAAAGGTGAGGAAGCCGTGTCCATTTTGCTCTATACACACTTTAAGTTGAGTGCTTTCTTTTTCGAAACACATGTGAGCTTGTGTTTTGCTATATTTTACCTGTGAAAACTGAGTATTCATTCATTCAAAGCCATTTGAAGTCTTCTTGGCTGCCCACTTTAAGACATCTTAGATTTCTTAAAGTCTTTCTCCACTTTCATTCACACATACTTATTCACGTTGAGTGTTATGTTATGTGCGTATGCCTGGAACGTCGATCTGTGGCGTTTACTACTTTTATATATAAAAATATATTACTATCAAATTCGACTCGATTGAGGCTGGATATACATATCCGAAGCGTTTACTGCATATATATATATATATATATATATATATATATATATATATATATTATCGAATTCGACTCGATTAAGCCTGGATATACACATCCAGAGCGTTTGCTGCTTTTATGTATATATAAATACTTATATATTATTATTATTATTATTATTATTATTATTATTATTATTATTATTATCGAATTTGACTCGATTGAGCCTGTATATACACATCTGGTGCGTTTACCGCTTTTATATATATATATATATATATATATATATAAAAGCGGTAAACGCACCAGATGTGTATATACAGGCTCAATTGAGTCAAATTCGATTACATATTCATGTGAGCCTAAAAATCATGTGATCATATATTCAGTTTCTGAATCTAGATTAGGTTCCCGTGATGGACATTTTCAGCTGTAGCCAGCTTGTAAATTACTCACGGTGTCTAAATTTCCTTAGATGGCTCTCATGCCCACAAGGAGTTTGGCCCTGCTATGTACCTTATTTTCTCGAAGACTCTTCGCATCTCGAAAAAAATAAAAGTAATCAAGCCGAACATATAATAAAATGTAAGTATCAAAGGCCTCAATTACTATTGAGCACAAGGGTTTGAAAAACCTATTTTACAAAATATCACTGCCATATCTCGTTAAAATTAAACTTTTATACAAAATTCAAACCCTTTGTATATAAGTGCAAATGAGACTTAACACTACTTCCAGACAACTGCACATAGACCCACACAAACACATATTCAGATAAAAGTTTAAATTGAAAAGTGGAGATAATCGTGTCACCACGGAAGTCGGGGGGTTCCTAACACCTTCCCTCTGCTTAATCAAGCCCCCGGACCCTAACGAATCTCGGTTTCACAGACCAGTTAAACAATGTCACATCACTAGGTCTATGTCCAAACCTTTTCTCGGTTGAGTTGGTGCAACAATTTAAAAATACCAACTGGTGACTCTTACAGTCCAATCGTCGACATATACATGCCGGACCTTTTCAGAACTTGCTTTTTCAAACAAATCTCACCTAACATGAGAACACCAAAAGACAAAAACAGAAAAGGGACAAATAAAAATCCCGACGTCGACAATCAAATTATACAAATATTTATATAACAATAAACACATTAAATAAAAATTTTATTTAATTCAATAAATATTTGAAATTACATATAAAAATTCTTAGATTGTTACATCTTTCCTTCCTTACAAGAATTTTATCCCCAAAATCATAACTTAAATAATTCATTCGTCACATTCTTCCCTCCTTACAAGGATTTTATCCCCAAAATCGAAGACACATGTCAAACAAATAACTCAAGATAACTTTTTATCATTTTATCTTCGAGTTTCCACGTAGCTTTCTCGGCACCGTGGTTCCTCCATATCACTTTCACAGAAGGTATCACTTTATTTCTGAGCACTTGTTCTTTCTTGTCAACTATTCGGAAAGGAATCTCCTCATAAGACAAATCTTTATCGAATTGTAACTGTTTGTACTCGATCACATATTTGTAGTCGGGTTTATACGGTCGTAACACCGACGCATGAAAAATATTGTTAACATGTTCCAATTCTGGAGGTAGAGCTACCTCATAAGCCACTTCACTTACTCTTCGCAACACCTCAAAGGGTTCAATAAACCTTGGGCTTAGCTTTTCTTTCTTACCAAATCAGATCTTCCCCTTCCAAGGAGAAACTTTTAGGAAAATAAAATTTCCAACATCAAATTCGCGATTTTGTTTATGTTGATCAGCATACTTCTTCTGTCTGTCTTGAGAAGCAACCAATCTTGGTCTGATGAGTTTGACAACCTCAACGGTATGTTATACCAGTTTCGGTCCTAACAATTGATGTTCACCAACTTCATCCCAACACATTGAGTTCTGCACTTTCTTCCATACAATGCTTCGTAAGGCGGTATGCCAATTCTTGCGTGGTAACTATTATTGTAGGCGAATTCAGCCAACAGTAAGTGATCATCCAGTCTCCTTTGAAACCCATAATGCACACTCTTAGCATATCTTCTAACGTCTAGATTGTTCGTTTGCTTTGACCTTCTATTTGAGGATGGTATGTCGTACTCATTCTCAACTATGTTCCCATGCATTCTTGTAGTCTTTTCCAGAAGTTTGACATGAATCGCGGATCTCTGTCTGACACAATTGACACCGAAACTCCATGTCTCGAAACGATCTCCTTGACGTATAACTTTGCCAATTGATCAAGATTAAATCTAATCTTTATTAGCAAAACGTGTACTGATTTCGTCAGTCTGTCCACTATAACCCAAATTGCATCGTACCCTTTCTGAGTAGTCGAAAGACCTACCATAAAATCCATTGTGATATGCTCCCACTTACGTTATGGTATTTCTAACGGTTGAAGTAATCCGTTTGGTCTCTGATGCTTGGCCTTGACTCTTTGACATGTCAAGCATTTCGTGACACATTCTGCAACATCTCTTTTCATATTTCGCCACCAAAAATGTCGTCGTAAATCTTGATACATCTTCGTACTTCCCGAGTGAATTGAATATCTTGAGTTATGAGCTCCAGTCAAAATTTCGTCTTTAATTTTAGGTACTACTGTAACCCAAATTCTTCCCTCAAACCTTAGTATTCCTTTGGCTTAGGCCTTGAACTTTATCTCACTACCCTCGAACACTCTTTCTTTGATCCTCCCACATTCTTCATCTTGTAGTTGAGCATTCTTTACCTTGTCCACTAAAGTTGCACCAGCTTCCATCTGGAACAATCTTTCATCAGATTCTTTCAGAAGTTTTATTTCCAATTCTAGCCTTGTCATTGCTGAAATAAGCTCCTCCTTGGTAGTTAACAACATAAACTTCTCCCAACTTTTTCTAATCCAGGCATCAGCAACCACATTTGCTTTACCTGAATGATAAAAGATTTCATAATCATAATCTTTTATCAGTTCTAACCATCGCCTCTGACACATGTTTAGATCCTTCTGTGTTAAAATATACTTCAGACTTTTATGGTCCGTATATATCTCACATTTCTCCCCATAGAGATAATGTCTCCATATCTTCAGAGAAAAAACCACCGCAGCCAACTCTAAATCATGAGTCGGGTATCCTTTCTCATAGTCCTTCAATTGCCTTGATTCATACGCAATGACTTTTCCGTTTTGCATAAGCACACAACCTAGTCATTTATGTGATGCATCAAGTCCTGAAAACTCTCTTCACACTTTTTCGTCCAAATAAATTTTATAGATTTCCTTGTCAAATTTGTCAACGGAGTGGCAATCTTAGAAAAGTCTTGAATAAATCATTTGTAGTAACCTACCAGTCCCAAGAAGCTCCCCACCTCTGATGGTGTCCTTGGTTGTTTCCAATTTATTATAGCTTTGACATATGATTAATCCACCAAAATCACATCTTTGTCAACCACATGCCCAAGAAATTGTACACGTTCTAGCCAGAATTCACACTTAGAGAATTTCGCGTACAACTTTTCTCTTCTTACCGTCTTTAACATCAAAAGTACACGTTCCACGTGTTCCTCTTGAGATTTGGAGTACACCACAATATCATCAATGAACACCACTATAAACTTATCTAAGAATGGTTTAAACACCATGTTCATCAAATCCATGAATGCTGCAGGGGCATTGGTCAAACCAAAAAATATTACCAGAAACTCGTAATGGCCATACCGAGTTCTGAATGTCGTCTTAGGTACATCCTCCTTCCTTACCTTTAGTTAATGATACCTACTTCTTAAATCTATATTCAAGAAGTATCTAGCTCCCTTTAACTGATCAAAAAAGTCATCTATTCTTGGCAACATATACTTATTCTTAACAGCGACTTTGTTTAACTCCCTATTATTAATGAAAAGACGCATTGACCCATCCTTCTGCTTCACGAATAACACTGGCGCCCCCCACATCGATACACTTGGCTGAATATATTTCTTGCCTAGTAGCTCTTAAAGTTGTACCATCAGTTCCTTCATCTCTACCAGAGCCATCATGTACGTGGACTTCGATATCGGAGCAGTCCCTAGTACTAAATCGATAACGAACTCAATCTCTCTGTCAGGTGGAAGTCCTGGCCAATCCTCCTAAAATACATCCACAAAATCCCTAACAACTGGCATCTCTTCCAATTTCACACCCTTCTTCTGAGTATCGACTATGTAAGCTAAATATCATACACAGCCTTGTCTCAATAAGTTCATTGGCCTGCATAATCGTCAGACATCTTGTTTTTGTCTACGTGATTTGCTACCATAGAAAACTACCTTTGACGGAGCCATAAGGTCTACACTTTTTTTTTGGCAATCAATTATCGCTTCATAATTGAATAGCCAATCCATTCCCAATATAACATCAAATTTCCCAAGTTTAATCGAAAATAAATCTATTGTCATAACATTTCCCTTAATATTCACCCTACAATTCCTATATACGAATCTAACAAGAATCACCTCCCTATTCGCAATTTCCATGTTTAAAGGAAAATTCAACTCTTCACTAGGCAATCCTAAACCCTTAGCAAATTCATCAGATATAAACGAGCAAGTAGCACCCGAATCAAATAATACATATTCATTTATATCATTGATTGAGATAATACTTGACAAAATATCTTTTGATTGCATTGCATCTTACACAGTTATGTTGAAGGTTCTGGCTGTGGGTCTGTTTGATGAAGTTGGTCTACCAATAGCCAACGTACCTCCACTACCACCTCCCTTGCTTCCAGTTGCATCTCCAGCTTTCTTCTTATGGCACTTGCGAGCTAGATGATCCTTTGGCCCGCATGTTTAACAAGCATTCTTCTTTGGTTGATGGCAAGTTAGAGCAATGTGACCCTCTTAGCCACAGTTAAAGCACACCCCTCAAGCACACGCCAGTGTGATTCCTCCCACATGTAGCACACGCTTCAAATTTCCTTTCCTGCTAGCTACTCTACTGACTTCCAGTACCAACACTCACATTCCATTTCCTCTTTGGGTTATTGTTTCCTCCACTACTACCACCATTTTTGCGTTCACTCTCATTCTTCTTCTTTCTCTATTCTTGATTGTACTTCGTTAAGGCATCGCTTCCACCTTCTACGATAATCGCCTTATCAAGCATTGCTGCAAACATCTTCAACTGAAACATGGAGACTCTGCTGTACAACCAAGGCTTATATCACTGTTTAAACCTTCTCGCCTTGCGCTCGTCTGTGTTAACTTGATATGCCACAAACCTTGCCAACTCATTGAATTTTGTCGCATATTCTAACACCGTCATTGAACCCTACTTCAGCCCTAGAAACTGGACCTGGACTTCAATCTGTTTATGTGAACTCTCTGGGAAGTAGGTCTTGAAAAATATTTCCTTGAACCTATCCCAAGTCATTACCCGTTGTGACAACCCGATAAATTAGATAATTATTAAAATCCTAAAATGATGGATTAAAGGTTATAAGATGAACCTAGGCAGAAAATAAGTGAATGGATTTGACGTTTCTGTGAAGGAATTTTAAGGATTTTAAAATTTTTGGAGAAGAACTTGAATGTTTTGATAGACTATAAGTGATAGTTTAATAATGAGGTATATGTTTAATGTATAAGTTAATAAGAATATGTGTAGGTGGTGAATATATTAATATATTTACTTCAGTTAAATAAATTGTGAATACAATTTATAGAAAGTAAAGAAAATAATTGGATATATGGTATTATGTTATATGGATAATGATATAATATTTAATATTATACCAAGAGATGCAAAGTAAAAATATGAGATGAGATACAATATGCAAATATGTATATTGGTATCAACTAGTTATTAAATTAAATTCATATTTGAATAAATGATTGAATATATTAAATTATGTATTTAATATATAAATAAATTGTTAGAAAACAATTTATGGAGAGGATGAGGAAATTAAATTTAATTATACAATATTAATTGTATAACTTGAATAAGTTATTTAATTATGGTATGAGAATTAAATGACCTAAATGGTTATTTTAATTTAGTGGTCCTAGTATTAAAATATATACTAGTGTCCTAATCTAAGAGAATTGTGGAGCATGTCACAATATATTAAATTATTTTGTATGAATATGTGAATAAAGGAATAAGAATATTATGTGATGGTTTATATTTGTTTAATTATATAAACAAATAAAATAAAGTAGTGTAATCCTAATTATATATTAGGAATGAAGAATTGAATAACTTAAGGGTTATAGGATGAGAGAATATAGTATTTATAATATATACTAATTCCAAGAGATTTATTTTATATATCTCAATTAATTAATTTTATAACCTAATTAAGGTAAGTTTAATTGGGTTAAGAAATTAAATGTACTTGAGTAAGAATTTGTATTTAAATTTAGTAAATGGAAATTCTAATTAAATAATTAGGGTAAGATAAAAAGAAAGACATTGGAAAAGATTAATTTTCCTTGGCCCAAAGATTGTAATTGAAAGCCCAATAGATGAAATTGGTGGCCCAACTTTAAGCCCAATTAAGGAGGGGCATATTGGACATTAGGTATGCTAAATAAGAATTAAAAAGAAATCAATTTTTTTTAAAGATAATATGGCCACATGGCCGGCAGGTTTATGGAGAAGGAAAAAGGAGGGATATGTGATTTAATCATTTCCACATTCCTTATTTTCTAAGTTATTACCTACTCTCCTTAGGTGTCAAATTTTTATGTAACCAACACTTTAACTAAGCTTGCAAACAACAATTATATGATTAAGAAAGAGAAAGCATGAGAGTTATTGGGAGATGAATGTGAGATATACTAATATATCTACACATTTGTTTTTACTAATCCACAAAACCTATTTCATTTCTCTCTTATCCTATTATTTTATCTTAGCTAACAAAAGTAAAACTAGAAAGAGAGAGAGAGAGAGAGAGAGAGAGAGAGAGAGAACTATCATTTTGGCAGCTCCAAGAGGAGAAGGAGATGAGCTTTTGATCCTCATACAACCAAGATCCATCTCATATTTTAGAAGAAGAAGAAGGAAAAGTTTAGGTATAACAAAATTTCTACTTATGTAGTCTAATTTCCTTTTTGGTTTGATTTGATTTTTGATAATATAAAGTTATGATCTTGAGATTTAAAACCTTAGATCTATGTGTTTATGAGTGTTTCATGTTTAGATATACCCATATTGGGTGTTGTTTTAGTTGGAAATCAAAAATAAAGAAACGTGATTTTTCTAGTTTATAAGTCATAAAATTTCTATGTACTTTGGATTTCCACCTTTTTAATCTACACCTTCTTTTTGTGATACGTCAAAGAGGAGTGCTAGATAGGTAAGTTATCTACTAAACCCAAGTAGTAGCACTCAAAAATGTTGAGTACACAATCCGTAGTGACTGTTTTAGCCAAAACAGTTTCGTGTCTAGAGAGGAAAAATAGACTATTTTGGACAGTCAAGAGTAGGGGCAATTTAGTTATTTTTCGGACATTAAAAAATTCTAAAAATATTTGGGAGGGTACAATGATAAGTTTTCTTACATCTTCAAGTGGAATCACTGAAAAAGGAGTTGTAGATTTTCGTATGGATTATTTTTAACGAAGTACGAAAAAGACGTTTTTCCAAAATACATACTGCCCAAAACTTTTCCAGGGGCTGTTTCGGCAACTTAATTTGTGAAACAAATTTCGGCCTTTTGGAACATGAAAATATATGGTATTAAGTACCTCCTGTCCAAAATTGAGCTCATTCCGACTTAAAACGACCAAGTTATTGTCATTTCAATTTTTGTGATTTTTTGACGAAAACGGCTATAACCGGAGTTCTATAACTCTGATGGCCATGAAATTTAAACTGGAGCGTCATGTTAACACGTATAAGATTGTGTCAAAAGATGGAAATTTCTGGAGTTGAGCATGATAGAGCTAATTTCTTAAGCTACGCACTAAAAATGATTTTTTGAAAAATACTAAAGGAAGTTGGAAAATTATGGAAAAATACTTTTTGTGTATGAAATATATGTATATGTGTTTGGTCAAAGGATAGAAAAATAATAAACTGATTTAGTATTTTCGTGAAAAGGATATGGAATCCAGCTTGCTGGATTGAATAATTAATGAATCCAGTTTGCTGGATTGAAAAATCTGATGGATCCAGCTTGCTGGATTGAAAAGAAGTTTACTGAATTGAAAATATATTGAATTCAGCTTGCTGAATTGTAATCTAGTTGCTGGATCTGGAATCCAGTTTGCTAAATTGCAGTTTGGTTTGCGGGATTTACCATCTAGATGCTGCATTTGAAATCGAGTGTAAGACCCCGAATTTTATGAAATAAAAGTTTTCAATTTTTCTTATAATTACTATTCAGTAAATGGTTAAATTGATAAAAGGTTAAAGTTAATTTAAGGGTGATATATGAATTTTTTTTCAAAATAAACAAGTGACTATAAAATACTCATTGTTGTCGAGGAATATTCGTTTAGTCGTGGAATATTCTTGCTGTCAGAAAATATTCGTACGACGTCGCAGTCATTTGTGGGCCCTATAACGGAATACGGTCGGAGGAAGAAAACGATAAGTTTGACTTTTTATAAATAACGACGTAATTGTTACCGTTAACACTGTTGGAATACTCGGCGGTTAAAATACAGTAATACACGTGGTTGCACAGTAGCACACGGTATTGCACAGTATTGATGAATTATTGATCCTTACGTAAGAAGGCACTACTCAATAATTGTTACAGTAATTACTATTCAATATTTTATTTTATTGATTCAATAATTGATACGTTGATATTTTATATTATTGTTCTTTCAATAATTGTCACTGCACAATATTTTCCATTATCAGATCAATAATTCATATTATTTGAATAATATTATTAGATAGTATTATTGGTAATGTCTAAGGAAGTTCTGTCTAAGGAGAGGTTTGGTCACCTAATTGCGCGCCAATAAAGAGAAATCATTATTAGAAAGCCCCCTCCTTACTAGGAACGACCTGATTGTCGTAATTGTGATTCTGTAATATTATTTGTGAATAATTAATTATTGATTTATATGATAAAAAAATATTTATTTTTATGTAGATATAAATGAAGGATTTAATTTTGAGGTATTTTATCAATATTTTATTGGAATAGAGGTATTAAAAAATCAAAACAGATTTCTTAAAGCTCTATTGCGTGAGTTATAATTTTAATCCGACCGTTAGATCGTTGTGATTTTTGGATATGTTATACATATATAAGTTGAGTATATGTCCACAAATTTTGAACCGTTAAAAATTAACGTATGATTTGTTATAAATTTTATGAGGTATTGAAAATCGTCCGTTTGTGGATTTCGAATATTTTCTGTTTGGAATTTGAAAAACTTTTCTTATACAAAGTTGTATAGAATTAAATTTCCTATGGAAAGGACATGGGATTTAAATTTTTCTGATAAAAGAGCTATTTATTATGAATTATTGAAGTTTCGGAGATTAAATGTTTTTATTAAAATTATGGGTGGACCCACTTTTGATTTTTTTGAAAACATGTGCTGAGATTTTTCAAGGATGGCATGCTGAGATGATTCAAATGAAGTGTGCGTCAGAAGAAAGGATGAAATAATAATATTTTATTAATTTAGTCTACTTTGGTGTTCTAGCATTTTCCTATAAATAGGCGCTTAAGTTAAAATTGAAAAACACACCAGAAACAAGTTTTTTTTTTCTCTCTCTATATTATCGAGCGTATTTTGTGAGTATTTAGATACTTTGAGAGTTTCTATTCAGTGTAAGTTTCTTTCGACTTTACATCCGATATTCCAGTCAGAAATCTTACTCTTTCGAGGTACGGGATTGTAAGGGTTATTTTTTTTTTTTCAGTTTCGTAATTTTTTCATACCCCTCAAAAATTTTGGAAAAATTTAAAATGATAATTTGATGAGTTTTCTAGATTGTGTCGAAAAATGACGATTTTTTGATGTATAGATTAGGAGTTATGAATTTTATGGGAAAAAACTATTTTAAAAGTAAACCCTTATAACTCCTTGTGGTTAACTCCAAAATTTGTGAAATTTTTAATGGGAGTACAAATGTATAACAACAGTATACTCTGTAAATTTTGGAATTTTTGGACAAAAGTACAGTTTATGATAAATGTCTAAATATTCGATAGTTTTGGCCATATGGAAAATAGTAAATGAATTTTAAAAATTCCGAGAAAAATATATGTTCAATATGAGACTATATTCTGCTAAATCTCAGAAAAGAAAATTTTGTGGGACTAATTTGGTATTTTTCATGAGAATGGACTAGTTATGAATAAATGAATTAAAAATTTTATGTGAAGTAAAAAAATTAGAAAATAAGATTTTATGGCTTGAGAATCCTATAGAAGGTATATGCAAATTTTTTATAAGGGTTTTGATTATTGGTGATGAAATCATTATTAAGTGATTTATAAATTTGGATTAAGGTGTTATGAAATCATTGATTTAAAATATTATTTAATGATTAATAATATTAGTGAATGAATTTAATGTTATTATCTTCATTAAATATTCGTTGAAATGTTATTTTCTGTTCAAATTATTTTTGATATAATATTATTCTTGAATTTTACTCCACAAAGTAGTATCATGTTGACAATTTGGATATTATTAAATTCTGGATAAATTAAATTGTTAAAGTCTTTAAAATTTATCCTTTATCTCATGTGATTGATTCTTTATATCCTTGTCATGATCCTCATGCTTATATGGTGATGAAAGTCATCTTTGGCAGTAGTGCATAGATAGACTGTTGTTTATTGGTTTAAAGTTGTATGCTTTTGCCTGTAGTACAAAGAAGAACTGTTGATTGATATCTTTGTCCTGTAGTGCAAAGATGACATGTTGTTGAATATCTTTGGTCTGTAGTGCGAAGATGACATGTTGTTGAATATCTTTGGCCTGTAGTGCAAAGATGACCTGTTATTGAATATCTTTGTTCTGTAGTGCAAAGATAAACTGTTAATGAATATCTTTGGTCGTAGTGCAAAGATGAACTTATTAGTATGATTATGAACAGGAACTGTGATTTGGTATAACCATGATCTTTGATGTTTCAGGTAAAGATAGGTGATGAAAATTATTTTCGTCCTGGATGAGAAGAGGAATTTAGAACCACAAATATAATTATGAGTTATTCATATGATTGTGGACATGAACTGTTGATTTATGTTACATGGACAAAACATTGTTGGCGGACTTTTAACATGGAGAAGATAATAAACTTTATAGTCTATTTGACTCTTCTAATGGATTGCTCGTTCCGCTGCAACTATGGTTGAAAAGTTTTATTATCTATTATATGTTCTAAATCTCTGATTTATTACCGATGAAGGCTGTTGATAATTTAATTATCTTTAGTCATAATATTTTTTACTGGGCTAGTTGTGCTCTGTGACGCCCCCAAATCCGAGTTCTCAACCCCAGGTTTGGTGCTCACTATCCATCATCAACATAAGCATTCTATATACTATTGCGGAATAATAAACATACGTTGTTCATTATAATAAAGTCTTATACAATACCCCAAGGTCTATTACCTTAACATAAACATACCTTACTTAAGTTACATAAAGTAACAAAAAAGGTTTACATAAACATCAAACATAGTATTTCATGATACTTAAACATTTATAATAACTATTCTTGGACCTTTCCCTTGTCCTTCTTACTTGAACTCTCTGGCTTAGCTAAAATAAATGTCATGATATAGCAAGGGTAAGCAACTAATTTGCTTAGCAAGTTTAAGTACAAAGAAGATATATCATGATTAGTAAAAAATTTATCGTTCAATGTTCAACAATAGAAATTAATTGCGAAAGAACAAGAATTAAGTCTTGATAACTGAATATTCGGATAACAGATACTGAGTGGTCATAATGACCATGAACATATGCTAAGGTTGTCAGCATTTAAACTGGTCCTTTTAATAAGTTTTGGTAATCAAGGAGATCAACCTTTCATACCCGGTGTATTATGCATAAACACTTAATTTACGAGCAATAATTGTTTTTCAATAATGCTTTAATCAAATTGTTCTTTTTCTCAGTCTTGAGTCCTTACCAAATCAATTGGTGAAGAAAAGCTTTTAACAACATATTTGATTTAACAAATTTAAACATGTTTGATCTAGCCGATACAATGAGCATAGATCCATATCTTAAACAGTGCATGAATAAAAGAACTTTAACTAATTCACAGTTCAATAATAATAGAATAGGAATTTAATTGCACTGAGTTCGAGCATCAATAATCAATATGGATGTGAATAATACACAATAATTATTCACTAACATGCTTTGAAAAGAATAACTCAAGTTTGAGTTAGAGAACTTGCCTTGACTGCGATCTACTGCTACACAATTTAATTTAATCTCTTTATTGTAAAGACCTATCATTGTTAAGATTGATCTTACAATCAGCATATCATACTTTATATTATAATACAATTACTCTATCAGCAATTTACTTATCTACATAATCAATTATCTGAAAACATTCTTATTATTATCATTCTTTGATAATATATTATTTACTTTGTCATATTTCTTATGATTTAACACTTAATATTTCCTTTTATTAGTCTCTTCTTTATAATCTAGTAAGATGAATACTAACATCATAGCCTAGATTATACAAACATGCAATCCAGCCACCTGGATTGACTAATTCAGCAAACTGAATTCAACAAACTTCCAATCCAGCAAGACTGGATTCTAAATCCTTCAATCCATCAAACTGGATTCTAAATCTTTCAATCCAGCAAACTGGATTCAACATTTTTTCCAATCCAGCAAGCTGGTTTCCATATCTCTTTTACGAAAATACCAAATCAACTTATTATTTTTCTATCCTTTGGCCATACTTATATACATGTATTTCATACACAAAAAGTATTTTTCCGTAATTTTTCAATTTCTTTTACTATTTTTCAAAAATCATTTTTAGTGCGTGGCTTAAGAAATTAGCCCCATCATGCTCAACTCTAGAAATTCCCATCTCTTGGCATAATCTCATACATGTTAACGTGACCCTCCAGTTTAAATTTCGTGGCTATCGGAGTTATAGAACTCCGGTTATAGCGATTTTCGTCCGAAAAACCTAAATATTGAAATGATCATAACTTGGTCATTTTAAGTCGGAATGAGCTCATTTTTGGACAGGAGCTACTTTATGACATATATTTTCATTTCCCAAAAGGTCGGAATTTATTTCATATTTTAAGTGGCCGAAATTGCCCTTTCAAAATTTTGGGCAGACCCCGTTTTGAAATTTTTAGATTTTACCTACTTTGCTAAATTCAGTCCATACGGAAATCTACAACTCCTTTTTAGGTGATTCCACTTGGGTTTGAAAGATAACTCATCATATTACTCTCCCAAATTTTTCCAGAATTTTTAAATACCAGAAAAATGACGAAAATACCCCTTGCTTTGACTGACCAAAAACAGTTTATTTTTCTTTCAAAAGACCAAACTGTTTTTACTAAAACAGTTGCTACCACTTGTGTATTCAACATTTTTGAAAGCTACCACTTGGGTTTAGTAGTTAACTTACATATCTAGCACCCCTCTTTGACGGATCACAAAAAGAAGGTGTAGATCAAAAACGGTAGTCGATCAAAGGATGTGAAAAAAACTAGAGTTTTCTTACAAAACAAAACTAGTTTCTTTTCTATCCTTTTGATTCACTTTCTAACACTCAAATATGTTAGATCCATACATGAAACTATATAAAACATGTAGATAGAGGGTTTTAGACCTCTAGATCATAAACCTTAGATAACCAAAATCAACCAAAATAAAAAGAATAAGCTAGATTAGTTTTCACCTTGATTTTTGGGCACACTTTCTTTTTCTTCCAAAGTAAGAGATAAACTTTGGGTGCATCAATGGTGAATTTCCTTCCTCTTTCTCTCCTCTTCCCCACCGAACTTCTCTCTCTCTCTCTCTCTCTCTTATGCTTTTGCTTAGCTAGTTTAAGAGAAAATAAGATAAAGTAGAATAAAAGTAGAAATAAAAAGAGATTAGCTTTTTGTTGGATAATCTTGTATAGATATAAGATATGTATCTATACACATTTTCCCCACCTTTTTGCTATCTCTCTCCCTCTAATTATTACAAGATAAGTTACTAGTATGGTGGCTCCATAAACAACATGACACCTAGTTAATTAAGTAATTATCTTTTGGATGATGTGTAGCAAATAATAATTACATCCATCCCCTTTATTCTCTCCTTGCTTGGCCGGCCAAGTGGCCTTCTTATCCCCAAATCTTGCTTTTGCTTTTATGGAAAAATCTAGCATACAAAATGTCTAAAGTACCCTCATCAATTGGGCTACAAGTTGGGCCATAAAAAAAATTGTTTTGGGCTTTCCATAAATAACCTATTGGACTTTTAATTAACTAGTTTGACTTACTAAATACTATGAACTTGGGCCTCCACTCTTAAATAATTGTGCTACTAGCATACTTGCCCATTAAATTTAATAGTGGTCTAGCTTAATAATCAAATTATCTACATGTCGAAGGCTTAAATAATTATTGGGCTTATTTAAACCACTAGCCATCCTTAGTAATATTAACCCTATTATCTCATGAACTATTACTCATTATTATTGATATTTACACATTCACATCAATCAATAATGTTAATTAACTTACATAACCCAATTAGACTTGTCTTATTCAAGTTTATTGAGTACTTACTTAGAGTTTAACCTCTTAAATCTATTTCCTAGATTATTAAAATACTTAAATTAGTTTATTAACTTATATAACTTATTAGCGAGACTTTCTTTAAATATTATATCATACTAACCACATAATCATGTCATCATCCATAAAATATTATTGATTAGGTAATACTCATCTACAATATATCACAGAAATTCTTTGTTATTACATTCTCCCCTCCTTATAAGAATTCCGTCCTCGGAATTTCATTACGGTTACTCAAAAAGATTGGGAAACTCTTTCCTCATCTTTTCCTCGAGTTCCCACGTAGCTTCTTCAGCATTGTGGTTCCTCCATAGCACTTTAACAGATTGTATAACCTTATTTCTCAATTTCTGCTCTTTCCTATCCAAAATTTCTATAGGAACCTCCTCTTACGATAAGTCTTTCTCGACTTGAATCATCTCGTATGATATCACATGCTTGTAATCCGGCTTGTACGGACGAAACACTGACACATGAAACACATTGTGAATATGTTCTAGTTCAGGAGGTAGAGCTACCTCATACGCGACTTCCCCTATCGTCTTCAGTATTTCAAACGGTCCAATAAACCTTGGACTCAGTTTACCCTTCTTCCCAAATCTTATCTTCCCCTTCCAAGGAGATACCTTCAGAAATACATAGCTTCCCACTTCGAAATCTCTTTTCTTGCGATGAATATCTGCGTACTTCTTTTGTCGATCTTGAGCTGCTACTAGTCGAGCTCTTATCACTTTGATAATCTCCACCGTCTGCTGAACCAATTCTGGCCCCAACAATCTTCTTTCACCTACCTCGTCCCAACATAAGGGCGTTCTGCACTTTCTCCCATACAGGGCTTCATACGGTGGCATACCAATGCTTGCATGATAACTATTGTTATACGCAAACTCCACCAACGAAAGATGATCTTCCCAGCTTCCCTTGAAATCCATCACACAGGCTCTGAGCATATCCTCTAAGGTTTGAATCGTTCTCTCACTTTGCCCATCTGTCTGTGGATGATACGCAGTACTCAACCTTAATTGTGTCCCCATTCTTTCTTGAAGACTTCTCCAAAAGTTTGAAGTGAAGCGCGGATCTCTATCAGACACGATTGATACTGGCACTCCATGTCTCGAAATAATTTCCTTGATATACAATTTTGCTAGCTGATCCAAATTATACCTAATCTTGATCGGCAAAAAGTGTGCTGACTTTGTAAGACGGTCGACAATTACCCATATAGCATCGTAACCCTTTTGTGTTGCTGGAAGTCCTACCACAAAATCCATCGTGACGTGCTCCCATTTCCATTCCGGAATTTCCAACGGCTGTAATAATCCACTTGGTCGTTGATGCTCTGCCTTGACTCTTTGACAAGTTAAACAGCGGCTGACGCAATCAGCAACCTCTCTCTTCATATTTGGCCACCAATAATGTTGACGCAAATCTTGATACATCTTCGTACTTCCTGGGTGTATTGAGTATCTCGTATTGTGCGCTTCTTGAAGAATCTCGCCTCGTAAATTCTTCCTTCAAATCTCATCAATCCAGTACCATCGATCTTATACTTCAGCTCTTCGCCTTCAGCCAACCGCTTCTTTATGTTATTACATTCTTCATCATTCCCTTGTGATTCTTTCACCTTGTCTAATAAAGTTGGACTTGCTTCCATTTCTATTATGTTATCTGAATTCTTCGGATTTTTCACCTCCAACTCTATTTTCTCCATTTCTCTTACTAACTTTTCCTGGTCTGTTAATACAAACAATTTTTCTTCGCTCTTTCTGCTTAAAGCATCTGCCACCACATTAGCCTTTCCTGGATGATATAGAATATCACAATCATAGTCCTTGATCAATTCTAACCATCTCCTCTGCCTCATGTTTAATTCATTTTGTGTAAAGATGTACTTCAGACTCTTATGATCTGTGTATATCTCACACTTTTCTCCGTAGAGATAATGTCTCCAAATCTTAAGGGCAAACACTACCGCAACCAACTCAAGGTCATGGGTAGGGTATCCCTTGTAAGACCCCGAATTTTATGAAATAAAAGTATTTAATTTTTCTTATAATTACAATTCAGTAAATGGTTAAATTGATAAAAATTTAAAGTTATGGGTGAAATATGAATTTTTTTTTAAAATAAGCAAGTGGTTATAAAATAATCATTATTGTCGGGGAATATTCGTTTGGTCGTAGAATATTCTTTCTGTCGGGGAATATTCGTACGACGGCGCAGCTATTTGTGGGCCCCATAACAGAATAACTGTCGGGTGAAGAAAACGACAAATTTAAGTTTTTACAAATAACGGCGTAGTTGTTACCGTTAACACTGTTGGAATACCCGGTGATTAAAATACAGTAATACGCGTTATTGCACAGTAGCACACGGTATTGCACAGTATTTTTGAAATTATTGATTCTTACGTAAGAAGGCACTACTCAATAATTGTTACAGTAATTACTGTTCAATATTTTATTTTATTGATTCAATAATTGCTACGTTGAAATTTTGTATTATTGTTGTTCAATAATTGTTGCTGCACAGTATTTCCCATTATCAGATCAATAATTCATATTATTTGAATAGTATTATTAGATAACATTATTGGCAATGTCCAGAAAGTTCTGTCTAAGGAGAGGTTTGGTCATTTAATTGCGCGCCAGTAAGGAAAAAATTCTTATTGGAAAGCCCCCTCTTTCCTGGGAACGGCCTGGTTGTCATAAATGTGATTCTGTAATATTATTTGTGAATAATTAATTATTGATTCATATGATAAAGAAATATTTATTTTATGTGGATATAAACGAGGGATATATTTTTGTGGTTAAAAATGAAGGAGTTAATGTTGAGGTTTTTATCAGTATTTTTGTTAGAATAGAGGTATTAAAAATCAGGGTTTTTGAGATATTTTGCGGGGGTTATAATTTTTAATCCGACCGTTGGATCGTGGTAATTTTTGGATATGTTATACATATATAAGTTGAGTATATGCCCACAAATTTTGAACCGTTAAAAATGAACGTATGATTTATTATGAATTTTACGAGATGACTGGTTCAGAAATTGTTGAATTTTCGGAGTTTATCATTTTGGTGGAAAATTCTAGAATTGGTGGGCCCCACTTGTGGTTGGTGAAGAAATGTGCTGAATTATATTTCAAATGTGGTGGGTGGGAATAGTAGTAAGTAAAGCCATCAGGTTGCAGGTCAAACCTACCAAAATTTTCCTATAAATAGAGGGCTAAGTTAGAATTGAAAATCACACCAGAAACATAAGCTTTCTCTCTTTCTCTCTCTATATTATGAAGCATATTTTGTGAGTTTTTAGATACTTGGGGAGTTGCTATTCATCAGTGCAAGTTTCCTTCAGCATCATATCCGATATCCAGTCAGAAGTACTGCTCTTTTGAGGTAAGGGATAGTAAGGGATTTTAAGAGTTGTTATGTTTTTCAGTTTCGTAATTTTTCTGAACTTCAAAAATTCTGGAAAAATTTGAAATGATATTTTGATGAGTTTTATTGATTGTGTCCAAAAATAGTGATTTTTGGATGTATAGATTGAGAGTTATGAAATTTATGAGAAAAGACTATTTTAAAAGTAACTGCTTATAATTTCTTGTGGTTAACTCCAAAATTGATGAAATTTTTATTGGGAGTACATGTATATGATGGAAGTATACTCTGTTAATTTCAGAATTTTTGGACAAAAGTATAATTTTTGATAAATGTCTACATATTCGGCTGTTTTGGCCAGATGAAAAATAGTAAATGACTTTTAAAAATTCTGAGAAAAATATATGTTCACTATGGGACTATATTATGCTAAATCTCAGAAAAGAAATATTTTTGGAACTGATTTGGTATTTTTCATGAAAATTGTCTAGTTGTGAGTAAATGAATTAAATATGTTATGTGAAGTAAGAAAATTGGAAAATAGGATTTTATGGCTTGAGAATTCTATATGAGGTATATGCAGATTTTTGATGAGGGTTTTGATTATTGGTGATAAAATCTTATGAGTTTGGTATTTTAGAATGATTAAATGCATTAATTAGTAAAGTGTAAACAATTTAAATAAATTGTTTATAAGCTTAAGAAATGTTATTCTTTCAATATCATTATACCGAAGTATTGGTATGAATTTTATTGTGGAATTTCTACCTTTTTGAGTCGGTGTTACTATTCACGAGTTACTATTCACGAGTTACTATTCATGAGTTACTATTCACGAGTTACTATTCACGACAAAATTGATTTCTTTTACTAACCAAATTATAGTTGATTTATGAATATTACTCTTGAGATTAAATCTATATGTTGATTATATTGATTTTATTATCATATATAACATTTTTATAACCCTAATGATGATATTTCTCTTTGACTTGAGTGTAAAGATGGGTAGATTTTTGGTATGATCATGACTATGGGTTCCCTTTGGCCAGTAGTGCAAAGTTGAATTGTTGACTGGTATGATCATGACCATTGAATTTATAATTGAATATCTTTAGCTTAAGTGCAAAGGTGAAATGATCAACATGGTTATAATTATTGTTTATATAAATTCTTAAATGATTATATATTCTTTGAGATATTAATATATTTGGCCTGTAGTGCAAATATGAACTGTTGATGAATATATTTGGCCTGTAGTGCAAATATGAACTGTTGAGGAATATCTTTGGCCTGTAGTGCAAAGATGAATTGTTGATGAATATCTTTGGCCGTAGTACAAAGATGAATTATTGATGAATATTTTTGGCCTGTAGTGCAAAGATGAACTGTTGTTGAATATCTTTGACCTGTAGTGCAAAGATGGTCTGTTGATGAATATCTTTGGCCTGTAGTGCAAAGATGAACTGTTGTTGAATATCTTTGGCCGTAGTGCAAAGATGGATTTATTAGTAAGATTATGAACAGGAACTGTGATTTGGTATAATCATGATCTTTGATGTTTCAGGTAAAGACAGGTGATGAAAATATTCTTCGTCCTGGGTGCGAAGAAAAATTTAGAATCACAATTATGATTATGAGTTATTCATATGATTGTGGAAAGGAACTGTTGATTGATGTTACAGGGATAAAACATTGTTGATGGATTTTTAACATGGAGAAGATAATAGACTTTGTAGTCTATTTGACTCTTCTAATGGATTACTCGTTCCGCTGCAACTATGGTTGAAATTTTTATCATCTACCATATGTTCTAAATCTCTGATTTATTATTGATGAAGGCTATTGATAATTTAATTATCTTTAGTCATGATATTTTTTACTGAGCTAGTTGTGCTCACCCTTTTGCTTCACAATTCCTTTCAGGTAATAAGAGTGTAGCTGGGTCGAGCGGGGGTAACAAGGGAATAGAACGGTGGTCATCATTTAGTAGTTATATTTGGTGAAGAAAATAGGGTGAGGCGAACCCAACGTTGGAAGGGTGTTTTGTCACTATCATACAAGATGTCTAATGACATACAACCTCGTGTCATCATAGGACAGGGTTGTGCTCATCCGCTTGCCGAGTATATCTATGGGCACTACCTATATAATCTTGGTGTTTGTTTGAAGTATAATTCTCAATTAGAGACAGTGGAGATAATGATAAGTCAAGAGAAGAGTCACCATTGGGAAGAATATGATAGTAATCTTCTCGTTTTTCTTTGGGGTCTATTGGGTCAACCAAGAATAATTCTGTGGCCATATGATATCTATCATAACCTAGACGTGTGGCCTCCCATGTACGAAGGTTTCCTTGAGCACTTCCCAAAGATTCTAATTTTTAAAACAGTTTTTGACTATACCTTTATGTAAGGTGTTATTGTGAGGTGATGTCCACGGTTGGAACATGAGTCACATTTGGTATATATTTGTATCCAAACTCACAGCATATGTGTTGTTGTATTTTGCACGACAATTGTTGTAATAAAGTTGTAGTTATTTTTTGTACCATGTATTTGACGACTCAGAATGGGTTGGATGGAATCGACCTATTTAGGGGTCGTCACATTTGGTATCAGAGCTTAGGGATATGATCTCTGGCGGAGATCGGGGAATATAACTAGGAGGGGAGAGATGAGTAAATCCTTCGCTAGTGTGTCCTACCTAAGCTTATTTGTTGGTCAGTCATAATATCGGGATATTATGTGATATGTTAATTTGTTAAATTAACCCTTGTTTTGAAGCTGTATTCTAGAATGATATATGAAATACAAGAGATGAGCAATGGAGAAATTATGATGACAGGGAAGATGGAATCTGAAATGAAAGGAATGTATTCTCAATTCTTTGAAATACCAGGTACGTAAATTTTGAGGACGAAATTTCATAAGGAGGGGAGATTGTAAGATCCCGAATTTTATGAAATAAAAGTATTTAATTTTTCTTATAATTACAATTCAGTAAATGGTTAAATTGATAAAAGTTTAAAGTTATGGGTGAAATATGAATTTTTTTTCAAAATAAGCAAGTGGTTATAAAATAATCATTGTTGTCGGGGAATATTCGTTTGGTCATAGAATATTCTTTCTGTCGGGGAATATTCGTACGATGGCGCAGCTATTTGTGGGCCCCATAACAGAATAACTGTCGGGTGAAGAAAATGACAATTTTAAGTTTTTACAAATAACGGCGTAGTTGTTACCGTTAACACTGTTGGAATACCCGGTGATTAAAATACAGTAATACGTGTTATTGCACAGTAGCACACGGTATTGCACAGTATTTTTGAAATTATTGATTCTTACGTAAGAAGGCACTACTCAATAATTGTTACCGTAATTATTGTTCAATATTTTATTTTATTGATTCAATAATTGCTACGTTGAAATTTTGTATTATTATTGTTCAATAATTGTTGCTGCACAGTATTTCCCATTATCAGATCAATAATTCATATTATTTGAATAGTATTATTAGATAACATTATTGGCAATGTCTAGAAAGTTCTGTCTAAGGAGAGGTTTGGTCATTTAATTGCGCGCCAGTAAGGAAAAATTCTTATTGGAAAGCCCCCTCTTTCCTGGGAACGGCCTGGTTGTCATAAATGTGATTCTGTAATATTATTTGTGAATAATTAATTATTGATTCATATGATAAAGAAATATTTATTTTATGTGGATATAAACGAGGGATATATTTTTGTGGTTAAAAATGAAGGAGTTAATGTTGAGGTTTTTATCAGTATTTTTGTTAGAATGGAGGTATTAAAAATCAGGGTTTTTGAGATATTTTGCGGGGGTTATAATTTTTAATCCGACCGTTGGATCGTGGTAATTTTTGGATATGTTATACATATATAAGTTGAGTATATGTCCACAAATTTTGAACCGTTAAAAATGAACGTATGATTTATTATGAATTTTACGAGATGACTGGTTCAGAAATTGTTGAATTTTCGGAGTTTATCATTTTGGTGGAAAATTCTAGAATTGGTGGGCCCCACTTGTGGTTGGTGAAGAAATGTGCTGAATTATATTTCAAATGTGGTGGGTGGGAATAGTAGCAGGTAAAGCCATCAGGTTGCAGGTCAAACCTACCAAAATTTTCCTATAAATAGAGGGCTAAGTTAGAATTGAAAATCACACCAGAAACATAAGCTTTCTCTCTTTCTCTCTCTATATTATGAAGCATATTTTGTGAGTTTTTAGATACTTGGGGAGTTGCTATTCATCAGTGCAAGTTTCTTTCAGCATCATATCCGATATCCAGTCAGAAGTACTGCTCTTTTGAGGTAAGGGATAGTAAAGGATTTTAAGAGTTGTTATGTTTTTCAGTTTCGTAATTTTTCTGAACTTCAAAAATTCTGGAAAAATTTGAAATGATATTTTGATGAGTTTTATTGATTGTGTCCAAAAATAGTGATTTTTGGATGTATAGATTGAGAGTTATGAATTTTATGAGAAAAAACTATTTTAAAAGTAACTGCTTATAATTTCTTGTGGTTAACTCCAAAATTGATGAAATTTTTATTGGGAGTACATGTATATGATGGAAGTATACTCTGTTAATTTCAGAATTTTTGGACAAAAGTATAATTTTTGATAAATGTCTAAATATTCGGCTGTTTTGGCCATATGAAAAATAGTAAATGACTTTTAAAAATTCTGAGAAAAATATATGTTCACTATGGGACTATATTATGCTAAATCTCAGAAAAGAAATATTTTTGGAACTGATTTGGTATTTTTCATGAAAATGGTCTAGTTGTGAGTAAATGAATTAAATATGTTATGTGAAGTAAGAAAATTAGAAAATAGGATTTTATGGCTTGAGAATTCTATATGAGGTATATGCAGATTTTTGATGAGGGTTTTGATTAGTGGTGATAAAATCTTATGAGTTTGGTATTTTAGAATGATTAAATGCATTAATTAGTACAGTGTAAACAATTTAAATAAATTGTTTATAAGCTTAAGAAATGTTATTCTTTCAATATCATTATACCGAAGTATTGGTATAAATTTTATTGTGAAATTTTTTCCTTTTTGAGTCGGTGTTACTATTCACGAGTTACTATTCACGAGTTACTATTCACGACAAAATTGGTTTCTTTTACTAACCAAATTATAGTTGATTTATGAATATTACTCTTGAGATTAAATCTATATGTTGATTATATTGATTTTATTATCATATATAACATTTTTATAACCCTAATGATGATATTTCTCTTTGACTTGAGTGTAAAGATGGGTAGATTTTTGGTATGATCATGACTATGGGTTCTCTTTGGCCAGTAGTGCAAAGTTGAATTGTTGACTGGTATGATCATGACCATTGAATTTATAATTGAATATCTTTAGCTTAAGTGCAAAGGTGAAATGATCAACATGGTTATAATTATTGTTTATATAAATTCTTAAATGATTATATATTCTTTGAGATATTAATATATTTGGCCTGTAGTGCAAATATGAACTGTTGATGAATATATTTGGCCTGTAGTGCAAATATGAACTGTTGAGGAATATCTTTGGCCTGTAGTGCAAAGATGAATTGTTGATGAATATCTTTGGTCGTAGTACAAAGATGAATTATTGATGAATATTTTTGGCCTGTAGTGCAAAGATGAACTGTTGTTGAATATCTTTGACCTGTAGTGCAAAGATGGTCTGTTGATGAATATCTTTGGCCTGTAGTGCAAAGATGAACTGTTGTTGAATATCTTTGGCCATAGTGCAAAGATGGATTTATTAGTAAGATTATGAACATGAACTGTGATTTGGTATAACCATGATCTTTGATGTTTCAGGTAAAGACAGGTGATGAAAATATTCTTCGTCCTGGGTGCGAAGAAAAATTTAGAATCACAATTATGATTATGAGTTATTCATATGATTGTGGAAAGGAACTGTTGATTGATGTTACAGGGATAAATTATTGTTGATGGATTTTTAACATGGAGAAGATAATAGACTTTATAGTCTATTTGACTCTTCTAATGGATTGCTCGTTCCGCTGCAACTATGGTTGAAATTTTCTATCATCTACCATATGTTCTAAATCTCTGATTTATTATTGATGAAGGCTATTGATAATTTAATTATCTTTAGTCATGATATTCTTTACTGAGCTAGTTGTGCTCACCCTTTTGCTTCACAATTCCTTTCAGGTAATAAGAGTGTAGCTGGGTCGAGCGGGGGTAACAAGGGAATAGAACGGTGGTCATCATTTAGTAGTTATATTTGGTGAAGAAAATAGGGTGAGGCGAACCCAACGTTGGAAGGGTGTTTTGTCACTATCATACAAGATGTCTAATGACATACAACCTCGTGTCATCATAGGACAGGGTTGTGCTCATCCGCTTGCCGAGTATATCTATGGGCACTACCTATATAATCTTGGTGTTTGTTTGAAGTATAATTCTCAATTAGAGACAGTGGAGATAATGATAAGTCAAGAGAAGACTCACCATTGGGAAGAATATGATAGTAATCTTCTCGTTTTTCTTTGGGGTCTATTGGGTCAACCAAGGATAATTCTGTGGCCATATGATATCTATCATAACCTAGACGCGTGGCCTCCCATGTACGAAGGTTTCCTTGAGCACTTTCCAAAGATTCTAATTTCTAAAACAGTTTTTGACTATACCTTTATGTAAGGTGTTATTGTGAGGTGATGTCCACGGTTGGAACATGAGTCACATTTGGTATATATTTGTATCTAAACTCACAGCATATGTGTTGTTGTATTTTGCACGACAATTGTTGTAATAAAGTTGTAGTTATTTTCTGTACCATGTATTTGACGACTCAGAATGGGTTGGATGGAATGGACCTATTTAGGGGTCGTCACATCCCTTCTCATAGTCTTTTAACTGTCGTGACGCGTACGCAATGACTTTACCATTCTGCATTAATACGCAACCTAGTCCTTTGTGTGACGCATCACTATACACTGTAAAACCTCCCGTACTATCTGGTAAAGATAACACAGGTGCTTCACTTAGTCGCTTCTTTAATTCCTGAAAACTTTGTTCACATTTTTCCGTCCATACATACTTAACAGTCTTCCTTGTCAGATTAGTTAATGGCGTTGCTATTTTTGAGAAATCCTGAATAAACCTTCGGTAATATCCTGCCAATCCCAAGAAACTTCTAATCTCTGTCGGTGTTTTCGGTTGTCTCCAATTTTTCACCGCTTCTACTTTTGTTGGATCAACAGAAATTCCCTCTTTATCGATGACATGCCCCAGAAATTGAACTTTCTTCAACCAGAACTCACACTTTGAAAATTTAGCGTATAACTTCTCTTTCCTTAAGGTTTCCAACACAATTCGTAGATGTTCAGCATGCTCCTCTTCAGTCTTCGAATAAACCAAAATGTCATCAATGAACACCACCACAAATTTATCCAAATACGGTTTAAATACTCTGTTCATCAAGTCCATAAAAGCAGCTGGTGCATTTGTCAGTCCAAACGACATCACTAGGAACTCATAATGACCGTAACGAGTTCTAAATGTTGTCTTTCGTACATCTTCTGTTCTCACCTTCAACTGATGATAACCAGTTCTTAGGTCAATCTTCGAAAAACATCTCGCTCCCTTAAGTTGATCAAACAGATCGTCTATTCTTGGTAACAGATATTTGTTCTTGATTGTCACCTTATTCAATTCTCTATAATCCATACACAACCTCATCGAACCATCCTTCTTCTTTACAAACAACACCGGTGCTCCCCACGGAGATACACTAGGTTGGATGTACTTCTTATCCAACAACTCTTGTAGCTAGATCATTAACTCTTTCATTTCTACCGGAGCCATTCGATACGGCGCTTTTGATATCGGCGCTGTCCCCGGTACTAAATTAATCACAAACTCTATTTCTCTGTCTGGAGGTAGTCCCGGAAGTTCTTCTGGAAAGACATCCCCAAACTCATTAACTATAGGTATCTGCCCCATGTCCGAATTCACAACCCGTGTATCCAATACATGAGCCAAATAACCTTCACAGCCTTTTCGTAACATTCTTCTGGCCTGCATCATCGTCAGACAACTTGTTTGCCTTGGCGACTTGCTACCATAAAATACAACCTTAGACTTACTCGGTGTCTTAAGGCGTATACTCTTCTTTTGACAGTCTATAACTGCCTCATGGTTAAACAACCAATCCATCCCTAAGATAACATCAAATTCTCCTAAGCGTATCGGGATTAAATTCACGCTTAACTTATGTCCCCTTATATCCACACCACAGTTGTTATGGATAAACTCTACAGGGATCACTTCTTTATTTGCAACTTCTATATTCATTGGGTTCTTTAACTTTTCAAATGGTAAGTTTAATCTTCTAGCAAATTCATCAGACACAAATGAACAGGTAGCTCCCGAATCAAATAATACGTAAGCATTTATATTATTGATCGGAATAATACCTGACACCACTTCCTTTGATGCAACTGTATCTTGCATCGTCATGTTGAACGTTCGGGCTGTCGGCTTGCTCTGTTGTGTTGGACCTCCAATAGTTAACTTTGTTGAACTGCTCTTGTTTCCACTTCCTCCATCTGTATTCTTCTTCAATGGACAATCCTTGAATCGGTGCCCCGTTCCTCCACAAGAAAAACAACCACCTTTCTTCGGCTTAGGACAATTTGGTGAAATATGTCCTTCTTGGCCACAATTATAACAGACGTTTTTCCCTTTCATACACTCTCTAGAGTGATTCTTTCCACACTTCGAACACGCTGCCTTCTTCTGCTGAGTATTCCCTGGTTGCGCTCCTGATTCATTTCCACTGTTGTTCCACTTACGTTTCTTGTTGTTACTGCCACCACTACTCGCACCTTGATGACCACCTTCAATTTTCTTCTTATTCTTCTCTCAGTTGAATCTAGAAACTGCCTCACTACTACCTTCTGCAATGATGGCTTTTTCTAACAGTGTTGAGAAGGTAGCAATTTGCAATACTGCAACCTTACTGTGAATCCATGGCTTCAGCCCATTTTCAAACCTACGTGCCTTCCGTAGTTCTGTATCCACCTGATGAGGTGCAAATCTGGCTAGCTCATTAAATTTTGCTGCATATTCGGCAACTGACATGTTTTCTTGCTTTAATTCCAGAAACTGCACTTCCATTCTGGCTTGCATGGCCTCCGAGAAATAACTTTCTAAGAATAACTCTTTAAACCTGGTCCATGTCACTACCTCTGTTCCGGCTCTAGCTTGGTTCGTCTCCCACCAGTAATTAGCCTCATTTTTCATCAAGTAGGTAGCAAAAGCCGTCTTTTGCTCTTCGGCTACCCTTGCAATGATAAAGGCCTTTTCCATTTCTTTCACCCATGTTTGAGCCGCTATAGGGTCCGTAGTTCCGCTAAATTCTGGTGGTCCAACAGCTTTAAAATCTTTAAAATTTGCCAATCTATTATTCGCTTGCCCCCTTGCTGCAGGTGTACGAGTTCGCATAGCTTGAGCTATCATATCGGCGAAGTTTTGCATTGGGTCATCTTGATTTCTTTCATTGTTCACAGAACGTTCCTCCCTCTGGTTACGATTTTGACGTATTGGCGGCATTATCTGATTAAACAAAACCTTAATTTATTACATCGAGTTTAATTATATGATATATCTTCTAAGTGTTTAAAATATAACATGTAATTTAAACTCTAACAATCATATTATCATAATGTTGTATTATCGAATTCAACCTGCTAAATTGACTAATTCAGCTTGCTGAATTAACATATTCATCTTACTAAATTCACATATTCAGCTTACTGAATTACACATTCAGCTTGCTGAATTAACATATCCAGCTTGCTGAATAACACATTCAGCTTGCTGAATTGACATTTCCAGCTTGCTGAATAACACATTCAGCTTGCTGAATTAACATATTCGATTTACTAATTTTCAAACAGACAACTTCTCATTTTAATTCTTAATACTTTTCTATTTGATCCAACATGTAATTATAATAGTGCATTTATATTCATATGCCAAATTTTAGAGTCATATATTCACATACTTGGCATATTTTTATAAACGTTAACTATCCCATTTTTTATTTTTTAAACATCAAAAGATGGGATCTACCAAAAGACATACCCCCCTATTCACATAAGATGGGGATACATCATATTTACATACTACCTCGCACCTACTGAGGTTTACATCAAACACACAACCCTAATAATCAAAAGGGGTACTACTACATCTATAAACAATAGAAAGCTATTAAACTATCACTGCGCGTCTGGAGAGGGTGCGCCTGAATGCTCCTGCTCGGGTGGAAAGAGTCCATCCATAAGTCGACGTCTAACAGCTCGACTCGACTCGCCTATCTCAAAGGATCTCCTCACTCCCACTTGGGGACCAGTATATGCTACATCTAAAGCCCGTCCCAAGGACTCCATCCTAACTCGTCCAGCCTCTGCCTCAACCTCTAGCTGATCCACTCTTCTCGCTGCTTGGACCCAGGCATCCTCAACTCGGACCCTGTCAGCGATCTCTAAGTCAAACCTCAGGTGTAACGCCTGATGCTCAATACTCAATATCGCAAACTTATTATGCTCTTGTTCTAATATCTCTCTCAGCTCAGCATTCTTGGCAACAATATGAGTAGCCAAGGTCGTCTGCTCCTGCAACTGTATCTTCATCTCAGCAAGCTCGTTTTGAGCCTGATATGCCAGTTCCTTGTATTGAGTTTCAGTAAACTGATGAGTGGCATTCTCCTGCTCTAGCTCTGTCACTCTATTCTCCAGCGCTATGTTATTTTCAATCAAAACCTCCATCACATCCTCATCACGCTCGTCACTAACAGTATGATCCTCTACCGGATCTACCAGCTCTTGCTCGACTGTATGGCTACCTTGTCCTTCCTCAGGCATCCTATAACCAAACAAACACAACATCAGTATCACAATAAAATATATTCATTGATAAAATGAAACAATATTTTATTATGCACACTGCATACTAGATGAATCTCCACAATCCACCTCTTATCGTACTCTATACGAGTTTTCTTCTAAGGTTATAACCTAAGTTTCGCATCCTAAAGTTTATAACCTACAGCTCTGATACCAATCTGTGACGCCCCCAAATCCGAGTTCTCAACCCCGGGTTTGGTGCTCACTATCCATCATCAACATAAGCATTCTATATACTATTGCGGAATAATAAACATACGTTGTTCATTATAATAAAGTCTTATACAATACCCCAAGGTCTATTACCTTAACATAAACATACCTTACTTAAGTTACATAAAGTAACAAAAAAGGTTTACATAAACATCAAACATAGTATTTCATGATACTTAAACATTTATAATAACTATTATTGGACCTTTCCCTTGTTCTTGTCCTTCTTACTTGAACTCTCTGGCTTAGCTAAAATAAATGTCATGATATAGCAAGGGTAAGCAACTAATTTGCTTAGCAAGTTTAAGTACAAAGAAGATATATCATGATTAGTAAGAAATTTATCGTTCAATGTTCAACAATAGAAATTAATTGCGAAAGAACAAGAATTAAGTCTTGATAACTGAATATTCGGATAACAGATACTGAGTGGTCATAATGACCATGAACATATGCTAAGGTTGTCAGCATTTAAACTGGTCCTTTTAATAAGTTTTGGTAATCAAGGGGATCAACCTTTCATACCCGGTGTATTATGCATAAACACTTAATTTACAAGCAATAATTGTTTTTTAATAATGCTTTAATCAAATTGTTCTTTTTCTCAGTCTTGAGTCCTTACCAAATCAATTGGTGAAGAAAAGCTTTTAACAACATATTTGATTTAACAAATTTAAACATGTTTTATCTAGCCGATACAATGAGCATAGATCCATATCTTAAACAGTTCATGAATAAAAGAACTTTAACTAATTCATAGTTCAATAATAATAGAATAGGAATTTAATTGCACTGAGTGCGAGCATCAATAATCAATATGGATGTGAATAATACACAATAATTATTCACTAACATGCTTTGAAAAGAATAACTCAAGTTTGAGTTAGAGAACTTGCCTTGACTGCGATCTACTGCTACACAATTTAATTTAATCTCTTTATTGTAAAGACCTATCATTGCTAAGATTGATCTTACAATCAGCATATCATACTTTATATTATAATACAATTACTCTATCAGCAATTTACTTATCCACATAATCAATTATCTGAAAACATTCTTATTATTATCATTCTTTGATAATATATTATTTACTTTGTCATATTTCTTATGATTTAACACTTAATCTTTCCTTTTATTAGTCTCTTCTTTATAATCTAGTAAGATGAATACTAACATCATAGTCTAGATTATACAAACATGCAATCCAGCCACCTGGATTGACTAATTCAGCAAACTGAATTCAACAAACTTCCAATCCAGCAAGACTGGATTCTAAATCCTTCAATCCATCAAACTGGATTCTAAATCTTTCAATCCAGCAAACTGGATTCAACATTTTTTCCAATCCAGCAAGCTGATTTCCATATCTCTTTTACAAAAATACCAAATCAACTTATTATTTTTCTATCCTTTGGCCATACTTATATACATGTATTTCATACACAAAAGGTATTTTTCCGTAATTTTTCAATTTCTTTTACTATTTTTCAAAAATCATTTTTAGTGCGTGGCTTAAGAAATTAGCCCCATCATGCTCAACTCTAGAAATTTCCATCTCTTGGCATAATCTCATGCATGTTAACGTGACCCTCCAGTTTAAATTTAGTGGCTATCGGAGTTATAGAACTCCGGTTATAGCGATTTTCGTCCGAAAAACCTAAATATTGAAATGATCATAACTTGGTCATTTTAAGTCGGAATGAGCTCATTTTTGGACAGGAGCTACTTTATGACATATATTTTCATGTCCCAAAAGGTCGGAATTTATTTCATATTTTAAGTGGCCGAAATTGCCCTTTCAAAAGTTTGGGAAGACCCCGTTTTGAAATTTTTAGATTTTACCTACTTTGCTAAATTCAGTCCATACGGAAATCTACAACTCCTTTTTAGGTGATTCCACTTGGGTTTGAAAGATAACTCATCATATTACTCTCCCAAATTTTTCCAGAATTTTTAAATACCAGACTAATTACGAAAATACCCCTTGCTTTGACTGACCAAAAACAGTTTATTTTTCTTTCAAAAGACCAAACTGTTTTTGCTAAAACAGTTGCTACCACTTGTGTATTCAACATTTTTGAAAGCTACCACTTGGGTTTAGTAGTTAACTTACATATCTAGCACCCCTCTTTGACGGATCACAAAAAGAAAGTGTAGATCAAAAACGGTAGTCGATCAAAGGATGTGAAAAAAACTAGAGTTTTCTTACAAAACAAAACTAGTTTCTTTTCTATCCTTTTGATTCACTTTCTAACACTCAAATATGTTAGATCCATACATGAAACTATATAAAACATGTAGATAGAGGGTTTTAGACCTCTAGATCATAAACCTTAGATAACCAAAATCAACCAAAATAAAAAGAATAAGCTAGATTAGTTTTCACCTTGATTTTTGAGCACACTTTCTTTTTCTTCCAAAGTAAGAGATAAACTTTGGGTGCATCAATGGTGAATTTCCTTCCTCTTTCTCTCCTCTTCCCCACCGAACTTCTCTCTCTCTCTCTCTCTCTCTCTCTCTTATGCTTTTGCTTAGCTAGTTTAAGAGAAAATAAGATAAAGTAGAATAAAAGTAGAAATAAAAAGAGATTAGCTTTTTGTTGGATAATCTTGTATAGATATAAGATATGTATCTATACACATTTTCCCCACCTTTTTGCTATCTCTCTCCCTCTAATTATTACAAGATAAGTTACTAGTATGGTGGCTCCATAAACAACATGACACCTAGTTAATTAAGTAATTATCTTTTGGATGATGTGTAGCAAATAATAATTACATCCATCCCCTTTATTCTCTCCTTGCTTGGCCGGCCAAGTGGCCTTCTTATCCCCAAATCTTGCTTTTGCTTTTATGGAAAAATCTAGCATACAAAATGTCTAAAGTACCCTCATCAATTGGGCTACAAGTTGGGCCATAAAAAAAATTATTTTGGGCTTTCCATAAATAACCTATTGGACTTTTAATTAACTAGTTTGACTTACTAAATACTATGAACTTGGGCCTCCACTCTTAAATAATTGTGCTACTAGCATACTTGCCCATTAAATTTAATAGTGGTCTAGCTTAATAATCAAATTATCTACATGTCCAAGGCTTAAATAATTATTGGGCTTATTTAAACCACTAGCCATCCTTAGTAATATTAACCCTATTATCTCATGAACTATTACTCATTATTATTGATATTTACACATTTACATCAATCAATAATGTTAATTAACTTACATAACCCAATTAGACTTGTCTTATTCAAGTTTATTGAGTACTTACTTAGGGTTTAACCTCTTAAATCTATTTCCTAGATTATTAAAATACTTAAATTAGTTCATTAACTTATATAACTTATTAGCGAGACTTTCTTTAAACATTATATCATACTAACCACATAATCATGTCATCATCCATAAAATATTATTGATTAGGTAATACTCATCTACAATATATCACAGAAATTCTTGGTTATTACATGCTCACCCTTCTACTTTACAATTCCTTTCAGGTAATAAAAGTGTAGCTGGGTCGTGTGGGGGTAACAGGGAAATAGAACGGTGGTCTCTAGCTGTTGGAGTTCTCCCTAAACAGTATGGAAATAATTTTATTGAGAACTTTATAATAGTGTGTTATATTTTATACATCATTTAGTAGTTATATTTGGTGAATCAAATAGGGGGAGGCGAACCCAACGTTGGAAGGGTGTTTTGCCACTATCATACTAGATGTCTAATGACCTACGACTTCGTGTTATCATAAGATAAGGTTGTGCACATCCACTTGCTGAGTATATCAACGAGCACTACCTTTATAATCTTGGAGTTTGGATGAAATATAATTCTCAATTGGAGACAATGGAGATAATTATATGTCAAGAGAAGACTCACCATTGGAAAGAACATGATAATAATCTTCTCGTTTTTCTTTGGGGTCTATTGGGTCAACTAAGGATAATTCTGTGGACATATGATATCTATTATAACCTAGACGCATGGTCTCCCATGTACGAAGGTTTCCTTTAGCACTTCCCAAAGATTTTAATTTCTAAAACAGTTATTGACTGTACCTTTATGTAAGGTGCCATTGTGATGTGCTATCCAAGGTTGGGATGTGTAACGACCCCAAAATTCATACAATTTAATTCTCGACTTCGGTCATTAACAATATATTTAACCTCTAATTTTACAACATTAAATGATAATACAACCATTGAATTCCCGGAATAATTAAATTTTCTATTACAAACTATTATCGTTCCCAAAACCTTTAACCTTTACATCTCAATATCTCAGAATCAATTTAATACTACAATAGTTTACATTGCGAAACAATATTACAACTCAACATTAATACATCCTTCAGAACCTTAAACATGGTTCAAATAGTACTAACACAACTAAAGTGTATGAATATTCAAGCATCACATCTGGTTCATGTCTTTCAAGCAACACACAACTTTACCTCAAAATCTTGACCTGTAAAAATGGTTATTTGCAAGGTTGAGCTCGACAGCCCAGTAAAATCTAACAGTTTTCACGTATCACGTAGCATTTAGTAACATGTTCAACATACATCTCTTAAACATTGGATTATAGTAACATACAGACTACAGTTCATATAACAACTATAAAGATTGAGTTCCTTACTCAATCAGCATGCTTTACTCAATCAACGTAGTCATAAGCTGACTTTAACATATATATAACACATCGTACATTTTGCGATAACAATTTAAAATAGTTAATCATTATGTTCACATAGCAAATAAGAACTGAAAGACTTGCCTGATTCGTAGTTTATGAACTACAACTTAACTACTTATCGCTTATCTTCACTTCGTGTATTCCTACACAGTTATATAATCATTCACATTAACTATAAGTTATAATGCAACACATAACCCATCTTATTAATTAATACACAACGTACTAACATCCTTTTTCCAACATAACACTCATTTCTAGTTAAACTTGTTATTTCAGTACAAGTCTTACATTACCATTTACATTTCAAAAATTCCAAGTGTGGACTTCATAACACTTGTCTAACATTCATTGTGTATACTAAGTTATCACATAACGCGTTTGTAACTTACTAACCATTCTCATAACTTTGAATTATCAATTACATATCACAGTTCTGTTTTAACCTTCTTACTACATGTATGACACTTAATCATAACCTTAGACCAAGTGGTAAGGCTTCCCAAACACTGTAGGAGCAGCAGACATCTCTACCTCAGATCAGTGTATAGCGTAGCTGTGCCATACACAGGCTTGGAACCGGCGCAGCTGATCCGACGTAGTTGCGTAGCTTTTAGGCTTGGCATCAGCGCAGCTGCGCTGGTGCACAGACAGACGCAGACACGGCATGAACAGTAGCCGTTTTTAGCCCAACTAACACAAATTTCACCCATCAAACAGTGAAATTAACATATAAAATAAATATAACACTATTATAAACATGATTGCTAACATATTCAACCACTTAGCACAATTTAACAACACTTTTAACTATTTTAATTTCTTAAATTTCATAATTTCATACTAAAACTCCATTTTTGACATCTCTTGCAAAAATCTTCACTGTGAATTCAATACTTGGCCAAATCACTTCATTCAAATTACATTATGCTCGTTTCTTAGTGAACTAACATAATCAAGCTTCAATTTACAATTTTGTATACTAATTAGCCACTAAAATTGATACTTTTCATGAACCATATGAAAATACATATTCTGTCATTTACTTTTCTTCCTTTTTACAACGAAATTGGCATACCACTCTTATTTAAACACAACCTCTAATCATCATAATCACATATATTCACAAGTAACCCATTGTATAGCAACAATTCAACCAATTTACAATTCACAGAATATATAAAAATTTGCCGTAAATTCATTTATATATATATATATATATCATATTGAGAGTATGGAAAATTTCCTTCAATTAGCTTAGACAACTTTGCTAAACACATAAGTTGTTGTGAAATTCTTAGGTTTTTCTCAAATTCTCTCTCAAGTTTCACTGAATACCTTGTTTCTAATATTAACAAATGGCCAAAAACCCAACAACAAAACCTTATACGTAAATTAAAAAATAAAACTGATATGGCCTTAATTCATACATTAAGTATATTAGTTAATACCTATAACGTATATGTTATATTATATTTATTATTTAATTTAATTTATTTTAATATTATTATAATTAAAAAAGAAATTCAAAAGCCATAGAGTTTTGTTTGACAAATCATTTAAAATTAAAGACTTAATATATTAAAGCCTTGTTTGGGTAAACTCAATTAAAACTACCTTAATTTATTTTAATACTCCTTATAATATAGTTATTTTTCACACTATATTTAATTAAGTTTTCATACTTAATTAATTAATTCAAATAACAATTTATTAAATAAATCATTTAATCACATAACTCAATACAAATAATTAACCATCAAATTGAAATATCAACATAATAATAATTTTCTTAACTTATTAATTATTTATTTAACAAATAATTAACCAAATAAAATTAAATCAATTAAACAAATATTTATTCCACGATAAACACATCCATTAAATATTTATATAATTCAATAAATATTTAATATTACAATTAAAATTTTGAAATGTTACATCATTCACTCCTTACAAGGATTCTGTCCTCATAATCACAATTCAAACAATCAAATCATCACATTATTCCCTTCTTACCAAGATTCTGTCCCCAGAATCGAAGACATAGATTAAACAAATAACTCAGTGTACTATTAAACCTCATTTTTCCAATATATGACCATACATATACATACTCAAACTCAAAACATCTCGTAATTAGAATTTCAATTATTATTCCTATTTCAATAACTTATAAAAATTCGAATTGTCACATTATTCCCTACTTATAAGGATTTCGTCCTCGGAATCACCAAAACCCTATCTTACTTTTTCATCAAATCTCTTCGTTGAATAACTTCAATACTTTACCTTACTATAGGTTTTATATTCCCTACTACCACCATTCTTGATAATAAATTTTTGTAAGTTTTATTTCATAACTTTCCTTGGACTCAATTATATTTTGAGTATTATATATTCTTTAACCCATTCATTTCCTTTTCTAAGGACCATCATCATAAACACTCGAGATATTACATTCACCCCTTCTTCTAAGAATTTTGACCTCGAAATTTTATCTATTAATCCTTATTCATTCAATCTATCAAAATAGATTTTACGTTAATATTTTATTCATTCATTGGTTCTACAACCAAATTCTTTCCATAAAGATCACTCTACAATTATTAACTTTTCTATTAAAAGTTTTACATTATTCTTTGATAACTCATTCCCTTCTCATTTCAATTTTTTTTTCTCATTTATTCAATATATTCATCATTCAGTGTCGCATTCTACGACTTACTTCTTATTAAGGAATATCATCCTTACCACATTCGCCTTTTAGAATAGCAAGAATCTTTCACAATTGCTCAATAATTAGGAAGTAGTAGGAATAACTTAGGAATTTTAAAAGATTCTAAATCATGCTGAGGGGTCCTAAGACCTTGAACTACGTCCACAGTTATAAGTACTCTTTCAACTTAAACCTTAACAGTCATTAGACTATAAGGACTCCCGTACTTAGGGTGTTAAGTCCTTCGTACGATGTATTGTGCACAAAAAATTAAACTCTATGCGTATGTCCATAGTTATAAGTAATCTTTCAACTTAAAGTTTAACAGTCATAAGACTATAGGGACTCCCGTACTTAGGGGGATCAACCCTTCGTACAATGTATTGTGTACAAACATCTAAACGCCTCCGCGTAATCCCCTATAAAAGGGTTGTTCATCTCAGCTTTTCAACATCTGAATCCGCACCAACACAATTTGGTTTGGCATAACTTCTCAACAAACGCTTAAATTTCACAAACATTTGTCTAGCTGAATCAAATAGCTTAGACTCATATCAATAATTTGAATATCAATCGACATATGTCTGGCCAAATTCAATTGGCAATAATTTATCTTTAAAATTTTGAAAATCATTTTATGACGTCATGATACCGCACTTTATTTATTGTTCGTTTGAGGATTCCGTCATTTTGTGACTTTCTCATACTACATCATACCATAGTGGGCTGACGATCCTTAGATCACATCCAACACTAAGTAATTATGCATTGATAACTCCATCGCTTTTTATCATCTTTGCACCAGGTTACATGATGCATTAACGATATAAAATATAGTTTGATATTTTCAAATCATTTTCTTCTAGCCGAAATAATTAGCACAGACATACGAATAACGGTATTATTTTTAAAACTCATTGGTTCCATTATTTGATCCAATGTTTTTCAAGAAAATAGAAGTACAAACATCAGCATGAAGTTAATAAATTTTGAAAGTCTAGCATAGCTAGTAGATTTAGAAAACCTATGCCTCCACCATCAACTCCAATTTCTATAATGATCCACTGCTTAAAAGGTTTATCTATTCCTATCATCCTCAATACTCCATTCACACTTAATTATACCCCAATTCATCAAACTTACCACACTTTGAAAGTTCAGGAACTTGCCACAATAATATAAGTTTAAGAACTTATCCTAGTCAGACCATAGGCATCCATTCACTGAGGGGTTCAAAAACATACCATATTATTATGAGTTACAAACTTACCATATGCATTAGTTTTAAGAATCGCGCCTAAACCTAATAATATATGACTAATCTTAATAGTTTCTAACTATCAAACATACATATGAGAAAAGAATCACATTTTTGCCACATATACATTGATAGCGCGACACCAACATTCCAATGATTATCAATGTGATAAACTGAGTGCTAGCACAAAACCCTTGTCCATACAAAGATTTGTACAACTCAGCCATCACATGAGTCCTCAATTGAAATCTCACCGAACTTTATCTTACTCTTAACTTGCTCTTTCGCTCAATACGAATTCCTTGTATCACATCATTTATAGCTCATCGTGAGTTTATCTCGTACTATATCATAGTACACCATCTTCATAGCACTAAGCTATAGTCATTCAAACATTACAGACCATCTTTCCTTTATAACTTAAACAGATCACGTGGTGATCTTATTCTATAATCATTTCCCTTAAAATTCTTTTTCTTAACTCGTGATCGTTTGGTTTTACGATCCTCTTTCTTTCCTTTTTCATCATTTACGACATTATTCATTATCTTGGCTATTGGAGTTAGGCAACTCCTGATTCTTATCTACCTATCTTTTCAAGATCCTTCTTTGAATCTTCTTGTTTATATAACAATTCTTGCTTTAAGAATTTCTAACTTCATTTATATTACTCAATATTTCATTCAAGTTCCACATTTTCATCATACGTATCCATTTTCTAGACTTGGTACACATCGAGTCTCTACCAGTTTCAGTATGTTACGCTGAGTGGTTTCCCACAAACAACCAACAAATTAGGTTCCGAGTTACTAGTTCGTATATACCTCCGCTCTATGAAGGAATCGTTTAGCCCAGATACCATACATCAACTATTAAAGAGTACAACTGTTGTAACGACCGAGAAATTCGGATCTTATTGTAAAATGATTTTATTAAATTAAATAATAATAAAATCCTATTCTATGTGTTATCAAGATGGTTGCCGTTATATAACATATTGATGTTAGAATGACGTAGTATTTGAGCTACCTGGAGGAATTAAAGTGTTTGAATTTTCAAGACGAAAATAAAAGTTTTTCGAGAAATTTTTCGAAAAATACTATTCATCGATAATTGCTTGGGATTTATTTTTGAATTTTCGAGAAATATGTAATGATAGAATAATAAGGTGAGGTGGATTATGTAATAAAAATCTAGTTATGGAAAAAATGATATTTCGCCTGTAGACTTAATTTATAATATTAAGTAAGGCGAAGTGGTAAGATATAAGTAATAAGGGTATGATACTTAAGTATTGTACAAAGTAATGGAAATGAGTATAATACGAAGTATTATACGAGGTTGTATGAAGGATGAAATAATATATAAATTCTATATGAATTAGAATGCAAGAATAATACATAAACTATATGTATTATGAAATGTTAATGGACTTGGGAAAGATTGCTTGGATTTATTATAAGTCTAAGTAAATTAAAGGGTGAGGCCCAATTATTAATTAAGGAATCAACTAGTGGTTTGTTAATATAAAGCCCAATGATTTAATTAATCCAAGCCCAAACTAAAATCCATGGATTGGTTGACCCATGGGGCAAACCATATTTATATGGTTTAATGTGGTGACCAAGTAATGTAATGACCAAGTTAAGATAATTGCCAAGTAATAAAAGTAATGGCCAAGCTTTGGATAAGTTTTGTACCTTGCAAGTAATGAATAGTAAGGAGGTGCATGAGGAGGTGGGATGATTTAATGACCAAAGTACCCTAACTTTGGAAAGTCTATAAATAGAAGAGCTTGCAAGCCATTTGTTGGCTGTTTAATTAATCCAACACTTCTAAAGTGCTTAAGTGTTAGAAAGAATAAGCTACACATAAGTCATTCCATAAGTAAGAAGAAGGAGAAAGCTACCTTATCAAGACTTCAAAAGGGTAAGACTTCTTCTCCATTATCTTCTATCTCTACCATGATAGGTTGATAAGAAAAGATGGATTAAGAAACAGGAATGATAAGAAGCAAGAAGAATGTATAAGTCATGAACTTAAGCCACATAAGTTGGTAATAAGTCATTTGAACTTATAAAAGTTATGAACTTATTATAAGTTAACCTTGAATGTTAAGTATGCAAATATGAACTTGTAATGAGTTTATTAAGAAAAGTGAATTAAGAACTTGTATGATTATATATCATGAATACATAAGTAAAAGTTATATGTTGAGAACATATAAGGTATGATGATTAAGAAACTTTAATTATCATAAGTCATGAACAATGAAATATTAAGTAGTTTATAATTTGACAAGTTATAAGCTCATGAAGAAATAAGTCTAAAATCCAACAATTAGAATAAGTTGTTGTAATAAGTAGATTGAGATGTTCACATGATGAATGGAATTCATTGATAATGTGGAACGAATCATAAGAATGAAGATTTGTCGGAAATTTCACGATTGGACAATAATCATCGAATTCGTGACATTCTCGGAATAGAAGTCAAATTTTGTATTTGAACTCAGAACTATTGTTTTCCAATGGAGACAAGTCATATTTGGGATTTAAGAGTTATGGACTCGAAAGTGACCGGATTTCGACTTAGAACGAAGAAACGAGCGTTGAACGTTTACGAACGTTTATCGTTTTCGTTAAAAAATGAACCAATAGGTGAATTTTTAGCAAAAGAAGTCAAATAGATAAAATTTATGTATGAATGCGTAGATTACGTAATTTGTGAATCGTAGGCTTTTGAACGAGCCAATTCGGACTTATAACGAAGAAGTTATGCGTCCGGGAAGTTCACAAAATTTAAAAACTGAAATTATTTTCTGGTGCACAGAGTTGGCGCCGCGGCGCCAACCCTAGGCTAAATGAGTCGCGCCGCAGCGCGTAACAGTAGTCGAGCACACTGGAAGAGTTCACCGCAGTGCGAACCGTAGTACAATTTGTAGCGCCGCAGCGCCATGTACAGTGAGAAAATCTTCTGGAGTGTGGCGCCGCAGCGCGGCCCATTAAGTAAGGACTCGAGTCACAGCGCCAGTCACAGAACAAATATAGTAATGAATGTTTCTAAGTACACAGAAAGGAAAGCTAATTGTTTTGAAAGTAAACACAACTTAAGGAATGTAATGTAACTTTGTTTAAACTTTGTTAAACCTTAAGGATGTTGTATAAAAGTTGAGATAACTTAGTAGAATATAAATGCAAGGATAATGATAAACTGGAATGAATAATAACTGAATCTAATACACAATTAGATTGAGAAGAAGGGTAAGATATAGTCATATACATACTTGATTATATGTGACCTAATGTAAGGCATTGTGTGATCATGTATTGTAGAGACTTGAAAGACTTAAACATAAAGTTAAATTACGGTATCAGACGCTAAAGGCAAGTATTCTCACCCTTGTCTCAGTTCAATCTGAACAAGTTTTTGAGGTGCATGTATTCTTTCGCATGAATTAAGGTATGTTGAAGTTAAAGCCAATCCCTTGGCTAGACTTGGTAATTCATTCATCTATTATCAAATGTTGTTGTCTTTTGTCAACTACTCAATATGGATTTCAAAAGAAGACTGAAATGTTAAACAAATGCTTTGTCGGTAAAACGACATGAACGTGAGGTTGCCAAATGATTAAGCGTACAAACGTTTAATGGATGTAGTGTTGATCAACATAGAGTGCAATAGGCTGATCACCTAGAAGTGCTCGTAAGTAATATCGGGCTTATGAAATTCGTTCCGGGTTGTCCTTTTTCCAAAAAAGAATGAACACTCAAGGTCTTTGACCGAAGCGAATGTTTTACTAAATATTGCTATTATTGTAAAACATTTTAAAAGAAAGATAAAGTGCTATTTTGAATTATCAATAGTACTTCACAACTATTGATCAGATATGGAAGATATACGATTCATACGTGTCAAGCATGTGGTTATTGAAATGTTATACTTGCTGGGCTAGTTATGCTCACTCTTGCTTGAACCATATGAATGCAGCTAAGACTGAACATCCTGAAGGATCAAAAAGGAATAAAGGAAAAACTAAGGCAAATTGTTAAGTTGTCTTGTAATAGAATAGGTCTAATGTTGTAATGTAACAAATATTATGACAAAGAACCTTTGTAATGGGTACAGAACCTGGGAAATGTAAATATTACTTTAAATATGTAGAAGTTATGCTCGTTCTTTGAGACTTTCAATTGAATGAATGTATTAATGATTGTACAGTATAGCACCATCTGTCGGGTTGGAAGATACCCGGATTTGGGGGCGCTACAACTGTACCATACTTAACTATAACTTTTTGATTCTTAACTTTCTTGCCAAACTCTTCTTATAGACATTGTCTATTTATTATCACCTTACACCCTTATTATTGGAGTTGGGTAACCCCACATTCATATTCCTTAAAACTATGCGAGATTCGTCTTTGAATCCTCTCACGCATGTTTTAATCCCTTCTCTATACGTTTCTTACATTACTTCTTATTGTTCAAACTCTATCTGAACTTATTCTTTCATTATCTTGACATTCCTTCTCTAAGGTTCTAGCCTACGGTACTCCTACCTAAGGTTTATAACCTATAGCTTTGATACTAACTGTAACGGCCCTAAAGTTCATACAATTTAATTCTCGACTTCGGTCGTTACAATACATTCAACCTTTAATTTTACATCATTAAATGATAATACAACCATTGAAATTTGCAAAATAATTAAAATTTTCTATTACAAACTATTTTCGTTCCCAAAAACTTTAACCTTTACATCTAAATATCTCAGAATCAATTTAATACTACAATAGTTTGTATTGTGAAACGATATTACAACTAAACATTAATACATCCTTCAAAACCTTAAACATGGTTTAAATAGTACTAACACAACTAAAGTGTATGAATATTCAAGCATCACATCTGGTTCATGTCTTTCAAGCAACACATAACTTTACCTCGAAATCTTGACCTGCAAAAATGGTTATTTGTAAGGTTGAGCTCGACAGCCCAGCAAAATCTAACAGTTTTCATGCGTCACGTAGCATCTAATAACATATTCAACATACATTTCTTAAACATTGGATTATAATAACATACAGATACAGTTCATATAACAAGTATAAAGATTGAGTTCCTTACTCAGTCAGCATGCTTTACTCAATCAACATAGTCATAAGATGACTTTAACATATATATAACACATCATACATTTTGCAATAACAATTTAAAACAGTTAATCATTATGTTCACATAGCAAATAGGAACTGAAAGACTTGCCTGATTTGTAGTTTATGAACTACGACTTAACTGCTTATCGCTTATCTTCACTTCGTGTATTCCTACACAGTTAGATAATCATTCACATTAACTATCAGTTATAATGCAACACATAACCCTTCTTATTAATCAATACACAACGTACTAATATCCTTTTTCCAACATAACACTCATTTCTAGTTAAACTTGTTATTTCGGTACAAGTCTTACATTACCATTTACATTTCAGAAATTCCAAGTGTGGACTTTACAACACTTGTCTAACATTCATTGTGTATACTAAGTTATCACATAATGCGTTTGTAACTTACTAACCATTCTCATAACTTTGAATTATCAATTACATATCACAGTTCTGTTTTAACCTTCTTACTACATGTATGACACTTAATCATAACCTTAGACCAAGTGGTAAGACTTCCCAAACTCTACAGCAGCAACATACATCTCTGCCTCAGATCAGTGTATGGCGTAGCTGCGCCATATATAGGCTTGGAACAGGCGCAGCTGCGTAGTTTTTAGCCTTGGCACCAGCACAGCTGCGCTGGTGCACAGACAGATGCAGACATGGCATGAACAGTAGCCGTTTTTAGCCCAACTAACACAACTAAACAATGAAATTAACATAAAAAAATAAGTATAACACAATCATAAACATGATTGCTAACATATTCAATGACATAGCACAATTTAACAATACTTTTAACTATTTTAATTTCTCAAATTTCATATTTTCATACTAAAACTCCATTTTTGACATCCCTTGCAAAAATCGTCATTGTGAATTCAATACTTGGCCAAATCACTTCATTCAAATTATGTTATGCTCGTTTCTTAGTGAACTAACATAATCAAGCTTCAATTTACAATATCACATAATAATTAGCCACTAAAATTGATACTTTCCATGAACTATATAAAAATACATATACTGTCATTTACTTTTCTTCCTTTTTACAACGAAATTGGCATACCACTATTATTTAACACAACCTCTAATCATCATAATCACATATATTCACAAATAACCAATTGTATAGCAACAATTTAACCAATTTATAATTCACAGAATATATAAAAGTTTGCTGTAAATTCATATATATATATATATATATATATATATATATATATATATATATATATTATTGAGATTATGAAAAATTACCTTTAATTAGCTTGTACAACCTTGTTAAACACATAAGTTGTTGTGAAATTCTAAGGTTTCTCTCAAATTCTCTCTCAAGTTTCACTAAATACCCTGTTTTCCAGACTAACAAATGGCCAAAAACCCAACTGCAAAATCTTATGCGTAAACAAAAAAATAAAACTGATATGGCCTTAATTTATTCATTAAGTATATCAGTTAATACCTATAACGTATATGTTATATTATATTTATTATTTAATTTAATTTAATTTAATTATTTTATTATTATTATAATTAAAAAGGAAATCCAAAAGCCATAGGGTTTTATTTGACAAATTATTTAAAATTAAAGACTTAATTTATTAAAGCCTTGTTTGGGTAAACTTAATTAAAACTACCTTAATTTATTTTAATACTCCTTATAATATAGTTATTTGTCACATTATTTAATTAAGTTTTCATACTTAATTAATTAATTCAAATAATAATTTATTAAATAAATCATTTAATCACATAACTCAATACGAATAATTAACCATCAAATTGAAATATCAACATAATAATAATTTCCTTAACTGATTAATTATTTATTTAACAAATTATTAATCAAATAAAATTAAATCAATTAAACAAATATTTATTCCACGATAAACACGTCCATTAAATATTTATATAATTCAATAAATATTTAATATTACAATTAAAATTCTGGAATGTTACAGGATGAGAGTCACAGTTAGTATATATATGTATCAAAACTCACATCATATGTGTTGTCGTATTTTGCACGATAATTATAATAATGAAGTTGTAGTTATTTTCTGTACCATGTATTTGGCAACTCAGAATGGGTTGGGTGATGTATACCTACTTTGGGGTTGTTACATCCAGGTTGTTAGATTTGGAATCCAGGTTGTTGAATTGGTATGTGACTTATTAGAGTTTAAAGAAGAACTTATAATATATAATATTAGAGTGTTAAATCATAATGTATGTGATATAGTGATTAAAGAATTATCAAAGGATGATGATAATACTGATGTGTTAAGATGTTATCTAATATTTGATTAAGTGTTGGATAATCTATGGATAAAGTTATGCTGACTGAAAGATCAATCTTATCCTGATAGGTCTTTTGTGAGACATTAAATTAGATTACTTATTGGTAATCAGCGGTACAGGCAAGTTTTCCTAACTCAAACTTGAGTTGTATGTTCAAAGCATGTTAGTGAATAATTGTTGTTGATTATTCACGTCTATACTGTAAGACCCCAAAATTTATGAATAAAGATTTAATTTTCTCGAAATAATTTTTTTAATATTATGATGTGGATTTGAGATAATGTTATAGTTGTGGGTAATATTTATAAATTTTGTAAAGTAAGCAAGTTGTTATATAATATTCGATTGGTCGGAGAATATTCGTTTTATCGGAGAATATTCGTACGATGACACATTCATTGGTGGACCCCATAATGAGATTATTGTCGGAATGAGAAAACGACTGAAATATCTTTTTATAAAAATAATTGCGGAAGTTTTACCGTTAAACTATTAAACTACCAAGTAGTAAAAGTACAGTAATACGCGTGGTTGCATAGTAGCACACGGTATTGATTATTGATGCCTACGTGAGAAGTCACTCAATTTTGTTCAATTATTACTACAGTAATTGCTGCATAGTATCTCATGTTATTTGATTCAATTATTGTCCATATTTTATATATTATTAAATCAATAATTGAGACGATACAATTATTCATATTATTATTTGCAATATTGATGATGTCTAGAAAGTTATGTCGAGGAGAGGTTTGGTCACCTAATTGCGCGCCAATAGGGAAAAATCCTTATTGGAAAGCCCCCTCTTTCTTAGGAACGATCTGGTTGTTAATATTGCGAGTTATAATAATATGAATAAATATTGTTAAAAATATTGTGGGAATTTTTTATGAAGTATTTGATGTAAATTTTGTTTATTTTATGGACCCACATTTACCCATTTTTCAAATAATCGATAGAAAATTATTTAATATAATAAAGGTGGGCCACATGTGGCGCCCATGGGTGGAGAAAAATCTGAAATGGGGGTGCATTGGAGTTTACGTATCAGGGAGGGAATTATATATATATATATATATATATATATATATATATATATATATATATATATATATATATATATAAATATTTTATAAGTTTTCTTTTATTTGATTTTAAATAGAATATATTATATTTTATTTAAAATTTTTGTTTTATTAGAATATTTTATTGCATAGTGCTGTATAGTAAAATCAAAATTTTAACGAAATCAGCCGAACGAATTCGTCCTTGAATTCGTTCTGTTGCTTCCGTGATTTTTTTTTTTCAAATAGTATCCTTTCCATTCTCCTATAAATAGGATGCTAAGTTAGAATTGAAAATCACACCAAAATCAGAGAATTCTTCTTCTATAATATTGAGCGTATTTCTTTCAAGTTTTAAGAAGCTTTGAGTGTAGAAAATAGTGAAAGTTTTTTTTAAGAATATATCCGCTATTCCAGTCGGAATTGCTCTATTTTTCAAGTAAGGGCTATTATTTATTTCATATTCTGAAGAGATATTATTTTTCGTATTCGTATGAATATTATTTCGTTCAATATTTGCAAGAAATATTATTTTCATTTAATATTCGTAAGGAATATTATATTCATTTAATATTCGTAATGAATATTATTTTTGTTTAATATTCATAATGAATATTACTTTCGTTCAATATTCGCTTGAAATAATATTTTCTTTCATACTCTGTAGTATGTAAGTAATATTATTTCGTTTCAGATTTCGAATTCTATACTCATTTTGTTAAAGTTTTGGTTTCTATACTCTATAAAATTAGTAGAATATTCTGGATATTTGCGCTTCATCCAGTATCTTTTCATGAAAATATTATTCTGAGCATTCTTGATAAGTTTTAACTTTTTCTAGTTGGAGTACTATTCACGAGTTACTATTCACAAAGTACTATTCACGGGATACTATTCACTCGAGTACTATTCACCCGGGGTACTATTCATGATAAAAATTGATTCGTTTTCGGTCCAAATTATTTTTGGTACAATATTATTCTTAAATTTTACTCCACAAAGTAGTATCATGTTTACAATTTGAACTTTATTGAATTCTGGATAAATTAAATTATAAATATTTTAAATTTATCCTTGAACTTGTTTTATTGAATTATTATGTCATTGTCATCATCCTCGTGCTTATATTGTTATGAAAGTCATATTTGGCCGTAGTGCATAGATGGACTTGGTATGATTATAACCAGGAATTATTCGGTATAATAATGACCGTAATGTTACAAATGATGTGGTCAAAGTCCTCAATGGCCCGTAGTGCATTGATGGATAGTTTTTGGTATGATTATGGACATGGATTCTCTTCGGCCATGGGTGCAAAGATGAATTATTTTATGGCATGATCATGATCGTTAATGAAAACACGATTATCTTTGGCCCGTAGTGCATAGATAATTAGTGATCGTGATACTAAAGAATATCATTAGCCCGTACTACAGGGATGATTCGATGATGTGGATTATTTATTAAGCTGAGTCTCAGCGATAAAATTGATGATAAACTTTTTAAATCATAGAAGATGGTAGATATTATGTTCTACTTGACTTTTCTAATAGATTGCTTATTCCGCTGCAGTTGTTGATCTAAAACTTGTTGTCTATTATATTCTATCATTTGTTATACTGTTGAAGGCTAAGGATAATTTATTTTGCATTATCTTAGTCATAATATTTTTTACTGGGCTAGTTGAACTCACCCTTTTGCTTTCATTGTTCTCATCAGGAAATTAGAATTTAGCCGGGACTAGTCGGGGAATGGAGTGATAGTCCAGATGTTTGCAGTAGTAGTCCTCACTATTCTATGAAATAGTGTGATAATAAATGTATTGAGGACTCCATTTGAGTTTGAATACTTTCTGGAAGACAATATTCGTGTTGAAACTCCCAACTTATATTTTGTTGTACTTTACACGACAGTTGTATAATTAAGTTTGTATTTGAATTTTGTACCATGTATTTGGCGACTCAGAATATATGATGTATACCGATTTTGGGGACGTCACAGTTGGTATCAAAGCTTAGGGATATGATCCCTGGCTGAGATGTGAGACAAGAACTAGGAGGGGAGAGACGGGGAATTCCTTCGCTAGTATGACCTACCTAAGTTTATTTGTTATTTAATTAGTTGGTCAGAATATAAGGATAATATGTGGTGTGTCAATTAACCCTTGTTTTATAGCAGTATTTGAAAATGACGTCCTAGAATGTTGAGAATAGCAATGGAGCACAGGAGACCGGTGAGTCACCAACGATCAATACCCAGGATAATGTGCAAAAAGAAGACAATAATCCTCAGGTAAACAACAACACCGATCAAATGATGAACGATGGGATGTTCAGAGGCTTTGTGTAGTTCATGCAACACCAAACGAGAGAGACTCATGTTCATAATGCAGGTGGAAACAATGGCAACCCACGGTTGGTCACCGCTAAGCAATTCAAAGAGCTGGGACCACCAGAGTTTTTGGAAAAGCCAGAACAACTTAAGGTAGAGACGAGGATAAACCAGATCACCAAGATATTGGATATTTTGGAATTCTCAAAAGAGCGAAAGGTTCCATTCGTCACCTTTATTTTACGTGAAGAAGCAAATCATTGGTGGGAATCTGTAAAACGTAGCCAACCTGACGCACTCAAGATGTCTTGGGAGAAGTTCTAAGAATTGTTCGATGACAAGTACTTTTCCGAAAGTATTCGTCACATGAAAGAGGTAGAGTTCATCAAGCTGGAGTAAAATAATATGACCGTGTTGTAGTACGAAGCTAAGTTTGCTGAGTTGTCTCGGTTTGTGTCCCACTTGGTTGATAATGAGGTGAGAATGACGCCAATATTTTTAAGAGGTTTGAAACCAGAGATACGTCAATACCTTATTTCTCACAAACTATGTTTGTATTCAGATGTTGTAAATAGGGCTCAGTTATTGGAGCATGATAACGAGTCAACCCAACCAAGAGAGAGCAGCCGGCAAATCGATAATACCGATGGTAGCAGTCATCGAAGCGGTGACAACAAACATGGAGGGAATCAATACACTAGAAATGGTAACCACTTCGGTAGTAATCATGGTCAGGATAATAGGAAAGGTGAGCTAAGTGAGAACAACTTCAAGAAGAAAAGGTTCAATAATGATGGAAAGACAGCGGCACCCGTTTCCAAGGAAGAAGAACGACCATCGGTCGTATGTTTCAAATACGGACAGGAAGGACACATCCGTCCAAACTGTACGCAGCAACCCAAAGCATGTTTCAATTGCGGAAGAGAAGGTCACTTAGCTCAATTTTATTGTGTAGTGAAGTCAAGTCCAGCATGGATGGTGACGACAAAGGATGTCTCAGACAATTCAAGTCGGTAGTTTAAGTGAGAGCGTTTGTCGAGGAACCCGAACGAAGCTATCATGGGTAAGTTAATCATAAACTCTTGCAAAGTTTATACCTTATTCGATATCGGTTCTACCCATTCTTTTATTTCTCCTACTTGGGCTCAACGTTTAAATTTGACCCCAGTACAAAACCCATTTCTAAAATCCACAAATATTTCTTCACCCAAAATGAACGTAACATGCGCCAAAGATGTTGGCTCAAGCTGCTGAAGATTATGACCATACCATTCAATATCATCGTAGAAGAGTGAACATGGTAGCTGACTCGTTGAGTAGAAGATCGTATGCAGTTACGAGTGCGATGTTGTTAACACAAAGACCCATTTCGTACGACTTACTTTAGAGACCCACGTGATGATGTTAAATATAATATTAGAACAGACATTAATCGATAAAGTTAAAGCCACTTAAGCTACAGACTCAGAGCTGATGAATACGAAGAAGGTTCAAGAGGGCGTTATTCTAGAAGCAAGAATTGATGAAGAGAGGAAATCTGAGCCCTTGATTTAATTGTTCTATTTGAAATCCTCGATCGAGTAGGAATTGTGGCATATAGACTCGTTTTAACGGAAAGTATGTCGCGTGTTCATAACTTTTTTTACGTATCGATGCTACGTAAATATGTGGATGACCCAAGCCACATTATTGAATTAAAACCGAACGAGATAACAGAAGATTTAACGTATGAAGAGGTACCTGTTAAAATCTTGGATACGAAGAAACATATTTTACACTTAAAGGTTATACCTCAAGAGTTAGAATCTGACAAGGTATCCTCATCTGTTCGGTATACCAGGTACGTACGTAAATTTTGAGGGCAAAATTTCATAAGGAGGGGAGATTGTAAGACCCCAAAATTTATGAATAAAGATTTAATTTTCTCAAAATATTTTTTTTGAATATTATGGTGTGGATTTGAGATAATATTATAATTATGAGTAATATTTATAAATTTTGCAAAGTAAGCAAGTTGTTATATAATATTCGATTGGTCGGGGAATATTCGTTTTATCGAAAAATATTCGTACGACGGCACAATTATTTGTGGACCCCACAACGGGATTATTATCGGAATGAGAAAATAAAAGAAATATCTTTTTATGAAAATAACGGCGGAAGTTTTATCGTTAAACTGTTGAACTACCCGGTAGTAAAAGTACAGTAATACGCGTGGTTGCATAGTAGCACACAGTATTAATTATTGATGCTTACGTGAGAAGTCACTCAGTTTTGTTCAATTATTACTACAGTACTTGCTGCATAGTATCTCACCTTATTTGATTTAATTATTGTCGATATTTTTTATATTATTAAATCAATAATTGAGACGATACAGTTATTCATATTATTATTTACAATATTGACGGTGTCTAGAAAGTTCTGTCGAGCATAGGTTTGGTCACCTAATTGCGCGCCAATAGGGAGAAATCCTTATTGGAAAGCCCCCTCTTTCCTGGGAACGATCTGGTTGTTAATATTGTGAGTTATAACAATATGAATAAATGTTAAAAATATTGAGGGGATTTTTTATGAAGTATTTGATATAAATTTTGTTTATTTTATGGACCCCCATTTACCCATTTTTCAAAATAATCGGTAGAAAATTATTTATTATAATAAAGGTGGGGCCACGTGTGGGGCCCATGAGTGGAGAAAAATCTGAAATGGGGGTGGGTTGGAGTTTACGTATCAGGGAGGGAATATATATATATATATATATATATATATATATATATATATATATGTATATATATATATATATGTGTGTGTGTGTGTGTGTGTGTGTGTGTGTGTGTGTGTGTGTGTGTGTGTGTATAGGATTGTCTGGCTTTGCCTTTGCCGTAAGGCAAAGGTTATAATTATATAAATATATGAATATTTTATAAGTTTTCTTTTATTTGATTTTAAATAGAATATATTATATTATTTTTAAAGTTTTTGTTTTATTATAATATTTTATTGCATAGTGCTGCATAGTAAAATCAAAATTTTAACGAAATCAACCGAACGAATTCGTCCGTGAATTCATTATGTTGCGTCCGTGATTTCTTTTTCAAATAGTATCCTTTTCATTCTCCTATATATATGATGCTTAGTTAGAATTGAAAATCACACCAAAATCAGAGAATTTTTCTTCTATAATATTGAGCGTATTTCTTTTAAGTTTTAGGAAGCTTTGAGTGTAGAAAATAGTGAAAGTTTTCTTCAAGAATATATCCGCTATACCAGTCGGAATTGCTCAATTTTTGAGGTAAGGGTTACTATTTATTTCATATTTTGAAGAGATATTATTTTTCGTATTCGTATGAATATTATTTTGTTCAATATTCGCAAGAAATATTATTTTCATTTAATATTCGTAAGGAATATTATATTCATTTAATATTCGTAATGAATATTATTCTCGTTTAATATTCGTAATGAATATTATTTTCGTTTAATATTGGTAAGGAATGTTATTCTTGTTCAATATTCGCTTGAAATATTATTTTCTTCCATACTCTGTAGTATGTAAGTAATATTATTTCGTTTCAGATTTCGAATTCTATACTCATTTTGTTAAAGTTTTGGCTTCTATACTCCATGAAATTAGTAGAATATCCTTGATATTTGTGCTTCATCTAGTATCTTTTCATGGAAATATTATTATGAGCATTCTTGATAAGTTTTAACTTTTTCATGCTGGAGTACTATTCACGAGTTGCTATTCATAAAGTACTATTTACGAGATACTATTCACTCGAGTACTATTCACCCGGGGTATTATTCATGATAAAAATTGATTCGTTTTCGGTCCAAATCATTTTTGGTACAATATTATTCTTGAATTTTACTCCACAAAGCAGTATCATGTTGATAATTTGAACGTTATTGAATTCTGGATAAATTAAATTATAAATCTTTCAAATTTATCCTTGAACTTATTTTATTGAATTATTATGTCATTATCATCATCCTCATGCTTATATTGTTATGAAAGTCATCTTTGGCCGTAGTGCATAGATGGACTTGGTATGATTATGACCAGGGATTATTCGCTATAATCATGACCATAATGTTACAAATGATGTGGTAAAAGTCCTCATTGGCCCATAGTGCATTGATGTATAGTTTTTGGTATAATTATGGTCATGAATTCTCTTCGGCCAAGGGTGCAAAGATGAATTGTTTTATGGCATGATCATGACTGTTGATGAAAACATAATTATTTTTTGCCCGTAATGCATGGATAATTCGTGGTCGTGATACTAAAGAATATCATTGGTCAGTAGTGCAAGGATGATTTGATGATGTAGATTATTTATTAAGTTGAGTCTCAGCGATAAAATTGATGATAGATATTATGCTCTACTTGACTCTTCTAATAGATTGTTTATTCCACTACAGTTGTTGATCTACAACCTGTTGTCTATTATATTCTATCAGTTGTTATACTGTTGAAGGCTAAGGATAATTTATTCAACATTATCTTAGTCATAATATTTCTTACTGGGCTAGTTGAGCTCACCCTTTTGCTTTCATTGTTCTCTTTAAGAAATGAGAACTTAGCCGGGACTAGTTGGGGAACGGAGTGATGGTCCAGATGTTTGCATTAGTAGTCCTCACTATTCTATGAAATTGTGTGATAATAAATGTATTGAGGATTCCATTTGAGTTTGAATATTGTCTGGAAGACAATATTCGTGTTAAAACACCCAGCTTATATTTTGTCGTACTTTACACGACAGTTGTATAATTAAGTTTGTATTTGAATTTTATACCATGTATTTGGCGACTCACAATAGGTGATGTATACCTATTTTGGGGGCGTCACATATACTGATTATTGATTCGCACGTTGTGCATATTGTAAATGTTCGTCAGGTATGAAAGGCTGATCACCTTCATTACCATTTGGTTCAGTTAATCTGTTCATGTTCATTCTTGACCATTCATTTTTATTGACTTGGTCGTTCACCTAAGAAAATTTGTTCATATATGCTATTTCACAATGTTTATATTGTTGAAAGTTAGCTAGCTTATTGTTCAATTCTTTCAATCATGATATATCCTCAAATAAATTTATGTTTGCTAGGCAAATTTGTTACTCACCCTTGCTATATCAAGATAAAAATTTTCAAATTAAGATGAAAGCTCGTGTAACGCCCCCAAATTCAGGTACTTGAAACCCGAACTCGTTGCTTTACGATATCATTTCTATGAGCGAAATAATACTAATAATGATAACAATAATATAAATATCAAGCTTAATTTACATAGATCAGAGTCTAATCCCAAGTACGCAACCTTTACTATAATTCTTTACATGATAGATAATACATATCATTACCTTAAAATAGTCTAACTATTACAAAAGATACCAATAAACATATTCTGTTTACTTTCCTTTTCAATTGTTCTTGACTGAACCTTCGGGTTGATCATGCCTAGCTGAAAACATTTAAATTTAAAGCAAGAATGAACATTTGGGTGCCCAGCAAGTAATAACAATTATAAATATAATAAGCTGGAAGAATTAAATGTTTTCTTTATACATCACTTCTATAATGATTCAATAGTTGTGAAGTAAACTAAACCTATAATAATAACATAACAACTCTATATCAAATTTTTGAAACTACGTATTGACTATAAATGGGGTTAAGTTGACATACTATGAATATTGTTTTCAATTTTCGAATAGGTTTAGCAGAACTTCATCGGCAAACCGTCATAACTTATGGGCACGAGGGTGTACATCCCATGGGCCCTGTATTAATCAATACTACATTCAAGAACGATAATATCGTTCACTTTCTCCTCCTTGGGAGCATAAAAGTTTTCCCTTGTTCGGGATGTTCATACTTAGTCTGGAATCCGAAGCAAATTAATTTGATTAGATACAAAAAGGTTTTATCATATTCAACGATATTTCTAAATCCGTGTCTAGCTGGTCAAATAGCTTAGACGGCTTTTTACTTAATGTATACATACGGGGGATCACTAGGTGTATATATATATATATATATATATATATATATATATATATATATATATATATATATATATATATATATATATATATATATATATATATCAACATGTGTTTAAATATAACGATTATCCAAGTGAGGTCACTTGTATAACTATTTTTAAAAATTAACGAACAGAATATATATCTGAAATATATAATATAATATCATGTTGATAAAACAATTGTCGACGTCGGGATTTTTATTTGTCCTTTTTTGTTACCTGTTCTTTTGTGTTCTCATTTTAGGTGAGAGTTGTTTGAAAAAACAAGTGAAAAAGGTCCGACATGTGTAATGTCGACGATGGACTGTTAAGAATCGCCAGTTGGTTTTTTAACTGGTTGTACCAACACAACCGAGAAAAGATTTGTACATTGACCCAGTGATATGACACTGCTAAACGGGTCTGTTAAACTGAGATTCATTTAGGGTTCGGGGACTTGATTATGCGGAGGGAATGTATTAGGCACCCCCCGACATCCGTGTTGCCACGGTGACCGGCACTTTTCAAGAAATTTTTATATAAATGTGTGTGTGCGTGGATAAATGTGCTGTTATTTGAAAGTAGTGCTATGCTTCGTTCGCACTTATATACATAGGGTTTGAATTTGTTTAAAAATTTAATTTTAAATAAGATATAACAGTGATGTTTTAAAAGAGGTTTTTCAAACCCTGTGCTCAATAATAATTGAGGCCTTCGATACTTCTATTTTATTAAATGTTCGGCTTGATTGCTTTTATTTTTGAGATGCGAAGCATCTTCGAGAAAATAATCTACAAAATAGTGCCGAACTCCTTATGGGTATGGAAACCATCGGAGGAAATCCAAACGCCGTGAATAAATTTACAAGCTGCTTACAACTGAAAATGTCCATCACAGGAATCGAATCTAGACTCAGTAGACTGAATATGTGATCACATGATTCCTAGGCTCACATGATGTCGTAGTTGATATGAAAGCTGTATGCAGGTATATATAAAAGTTGTATATATATATATATATATATATATATATATATATATATATATATATATATATACAGACATGATCAACCACCACGAAGCACTTCCACGGGGATCAGAAATGTAAATAAAGATGTAAAAGCGATCAATCGCCACGGAGGAAACTCCAGACGGGACGAAATGTGTATATATATATATATATATATATATATATATATATATATATATATATATATATATAAAAGCATGTAAACGCACAGGATATAAAATCCACGTTCATCGGACAAAGTCCGATAACAGTTAATATATATAAGTATATATATATATTAAATTAGTAAACGCACCAGATATAAAATTCAGGCTCATCGAACAAAGTTCGACACACAATTCATATATATATATATATATATATATATATATATATATATATATATATATATACAGACAGGATCAACCACCACGAAGCACTTCCATGGGGGATCAGAAATGTAAATAAAGATGTAAAAGCGATCAATCGCCACGGAGGAAACTCCAGACGGGACGAAATGTGTGTGTGTGTGTGTGTGTGTGTGTGTGTGTGTGTGTATATATATATATATATATATATATATAAAAGCATGTAAACGCACAGGATATAAAATCCACGTTCATCGGACAAAGTCCGATAACAGTTAATATATATAAGTATATATATATTAAAGTAGTAAACGCATCAGATATAAAATCCAGGCTCATCGAACAAAGTTCGACACACAGTTCATATATATATATATATATATATATATATATATACAAACTTAAAAGAAACCACGGACCGAAGTCCGGGCCTACACACGCAACACGACTCTCAACGTGAAGAATATTGTGTGCAAAGATGAAGAGAAAGACTTTAAAGTGTATAAGAAGGCTTACAGTGGGCTGTCAAAGAAGACTTCTATAGCTTGAAATGGATGAACACTTGGCTTCCGCCGATAAAAAAGTAGATATATATATATATATATATATATATATATATATATATATATATATATATATTAGCTTACAAGTGTTTAAAATAAGAAAGCACTCAGTTTGGGGTGTGTACAGAACAAATTGGACAGGGCTTGCTCGCCTTTTTCTCTTCCAAAATGGCCACCCCAAGCCCTCTATTTATAGAGGGGGAGTCGCAGGTGTACCTACAGCTATGCCGCAGGTGTACTTGAGGCTGCCCGGGGTGCCTCGGGCTTTGTGGGTCCCGTCATCTCGAAGTACATGCATGCATGTAACGTGATATTCACTCGAACTTTCAGAATTGCAATCTGGGCATCCGACTGAGGTATGTAAGACCTATTTCAGACCGTCGTTGTCGATAGTTACGCAATGACATGGGATTAGAGGTTGTACGAAGTCAGGAAGATGGGACTATGCCCTCCGGTCTTCATGCTTCAAATTCTATCCGTTACCATGCGTAATAGTCACTCGGGATTGGACTTCCTTGGTTCTTGTGGGACATTACTGTGTAGAAATGTATGTCTGAAATGTTGAGACGGCGTGATGTGGCGTTAAGGTGGCAAGATGACGACTTTCCCCCTCACCGGGGTTATCTTCGGTTTGGGCTAATAAAGCAGACGTTGCTCACGGTTATCTCTGAGATTAGACTGCTGCAAGGGTTGAAGGTCCTTAGTGTCATCTCTGAGGTGTGCATGTCTTCTTGGTGTTATCGCCAGGTCTTGTACTGAGTGCCTCGGTGTAAGCACTGAGGTTGAAGCTAATGGCATGCATTTGAAACAAGCATTTCTGAGGTTATCTCCAAAACTGCAACTGCCTTCCTTGGGGTTATCTCCAAGGTTGGAATCTGCTATTCCCAGTGTTGGGACTAAGACTGAATATCTCGGGGTTATCTCCGGGATGAATCGGTCTTCTTCGGTGGAATTTTTAGTTTTAGAACTGCAGGCCTCGGGGTTATAGCCGAGGTTGGAAATGATGCTGCCAGTATGTGTTCCGGGGTTGAAACTGAGCTTCCGGTAGTATCTGGACTGGATGTGAGTTGTCTTCTAGGGTAATGTCCGAAAGACAAATCAGCCTTCCTGCAATGTCAGTAACAGGTGTGTAGAAAATTTTGAGTGTCTACAGATGCCTCTCTTTATCATATTCATGCAATGCAATGGCATGGATAGGATAAAGAATCCTAGACACTTGAAATGCAACAAGATAAACATGATGCAATATGGAGCAATATGATGCAAGTGTATAATGCATATGGATTACTTTCCCACATGTTGGGGATGATTGTTGGCTCCCTGTTGCTTCTACTGGTGATGGTAATGACGGCATGTGACGCCCCCAAAAATAGGTATACATCACCCATTATGAGTCGCTAGAAAAATACACTATAAAAATCAAATACAACTTCATTTATACAATTACCGTGCAAAATGCAACGACATGTATACTGTGAGTTTAAATACAAATACATATACCAACTCTGACTGATGTCATGATTGCACCTTACATAAAGGTACAGTCAAAAACTGTTTTAGAAATTAAAATCTTTGGGAAGTGCTCAAGGAAACCTTCGTACATGGGAGGCCATGCGTCTAGGTTATGATAGAATTCATATGTCCACAGAATTATTCTTGGTTGACCCAATAGACCCCAAAGAAAAATGAGAAGATTACTATCATCTTCTTTCCAATGGTGAGTCTTCTCTTGGCATATAACTATCTCCACTGTCTCCAAGTGAAAACTATATTTCACATAAACTCCAAGATCATATAGGTAGTGCTCGTAGATATACTCAGCAAGTGGATGTTCACAACTCTGTCTTATGATAACACGAGGTTGTATGTCATTAGACATCTTGTATGATAGTGGCAAAACACCCTTCTAAAGTTGGGTTCACCTCACCCTATTTGGTTCACCAAAGTTAAATATCAAATGACATATACAATACGACACACTTATCTAAAGTTCTCAATAAAATTATTTCTATACTATTTAGGGAGAACCTCAACAGCTATAGACCACCGTTCTATTCCCCTGTTATCCCCGCTCGACCCAGCTACACTCTTATTACCTGAAAGGAATTGTAAAGCAAAAGGGTGAGCACAACTAGCCCAATAAAGAATATCATAACTAAAGATAATTAAATTATCAATAGCTTTTATCAATAATAAATCAGAGATTTAGAACATATGGTAGATGATAAAACTTTTCAACCATAGTTGCAGCGGAACGAGCAATCCATTGAAAGAGTCAAATAGACCATCAGGTCTATTATCTTCTCTATGTTAAAAGTCCACCAATAATATTTTATCCCTGTAACATCAATCAACAATTCCTGTCCACAATCATATGAATAACTCATAATCATAATTGTGATTCTGAATTCCTGTTCACACCCAAGAAGAAGAAAAATGTTGTGACGCCCCCAAAATTAGGTATACATCACCCATCTTGGGTCGTCAGAATGCAAAGTACAGAATACAAATACAACTTACTAATACAACTGTCGTGTACAATACGACAAAACATAAACTGTGAGTTTGAATATAAATATTATCTTCTAGAGAGTATTCATACTCAAAAGGAGTCCTCATTACATTTATTAACACACTATTACATAGAATAGTGAGGACTACTAACTAATACTATCATTCGAACCATCACTCCGTTCCCCGACTTGTCCCAGCTACGTTCTCATTTCCTGAAGAGAACAGTCAAAGAAAGGGTGAGCTCAACTAGCCCAGTAAGAAATATTATGACTAAGATAATGCAGAATAAATTATCATTAGTCTTCAACAATGTTAAACTGATAAAATATAATAGACATCAAGTTTAACTGCAGCGGAACAAGCAATCCATTAAAAGAGTCAAGTAGAAAATAAACTTTACTATCTTTTATGATTTAAAAAGTTTTTCATCACTTTTATCGCTGAGACTCAGCTTAATAAATAATTCACATCATCCCTGCACTACGGCCAAGGATATTCGTTAGGGTCACGACCACAAATTCCATGCACTACGGGCCAAGGATATTTGTGTATTCATCAATGGTCATGATCATGCCAACAACTGTCTATCAATGCACTACGGCCAATGAGGACTTTTACCACATCATTTGTAACATTACGGTCATGATTATACCGAATAATCCCTGGTCATAATCATACCAAGTCCATCTATGCACTACAGGCCACAGATGACTTTCAACATTTTATAAACATGAGGATGATGACAATGATATAAGAATTCAATAAAACAAGTTCAAGAATTAATTTATCCAAGAATTAACAACGTCCAAATTGTCAACATGATACTGTATTGTGGAGTAAAATTCAAGAATGCTTAGAAGAATATTATCATGAAAAGATACTAGATGAAACGCAATTATCAAGGATATTCCACAAATTTCATGGAGTATAGAAGTCAAAACTTAACCAACTGAGTACAATAAAGAATGGAATAACAAAAGAAATCACCATGCATGCGATAGACCGCACAGACAGGTTATTCTAACAGAATAATAAATAATGGAACCAGGTCCGGCGTAAACGCACAGACAGGATGTTCCAACAGAATAATAGAAGAATGTCACCAAGTATAGGGTAGACCACGTATACAGGTTATTCCAACAGAATAATAAGAAATGGAATAACAACAGTTCTCTTCATGAATAAGAAAGAATAACACCCCTTACCGTAAAAGAACTGGATATAAGAGTAGTGAAGTAGCAGAAAACTTTTCTTCTATCTCTATATAGTCTCTCTCTATAGTTTCTTTCTCTAGAGTTCAGTGAATTCGTAAGAAAATAATGAAGGAATGAGCTTCTATTTATAGGAAAATGAAATGCATAGTAACTAATCCATGAACGGTCCAGATTGATTACTTTAATCTGACGGTCTATATTTAAAAAAAAATCTTTTAAATAAAATATAATATATTCTATTTATAGAATAACTTTAATAAAGTATTCTGTTTTATATAAAAAGATGTTTCTGTTTTATTACGTTAATAATACGAATAAAACAAAACGTCATTATCGCTAAATAATTCATATTATTAACTGACAATAATGGAATCAAACTGAGTGACTTCTCACATAAGCATTAATAATTAATACCGTGTGCTACTATGCAACCACACGTATTACTGTACTTTTACTACCGAGTAGTTCAACAGTATCAACGGTAAAATTTTTGTTGTTATTTTCATAAAGTATTTTTGTCGTTTTCTCAATCCGACAATAATTCTGTTGTGGGGTCCACCAATAATTGTACCGTCGTACGGATATTCCCCGACAAAAAGAATATTCTCCGACCAATCGAATATAATATGACAACTTGCATACTTTGTAAAATTTATAAATACTACCCATAACTATTATATCAAATCCACACAATAATATAAAAAAATTATTTCGAGAAAAATTAAATATTTATTCATAAAATCTGGGGTTTCACAATCTCCCCTCCTTATGGAATTTCGCCCTCGAAATTTACGTACGTACTTGGTATGCCGAACATCGAAATTTACGCACGTACTTGGTATGCCGAACATGTGAGGATACCTTGACTTCACTTCAAATTCTAACTCTTGAGGTATAACCTTTAAGCATCGAATATGATCCTTCTTATCCAAGATGTTAACACGTATCTCCTCATACGTTAAATCTTTCGCTATTTCGTCCGGTTCTAAATTAATAATGCGGTTCGGGTCGTCCACATATTTACGTAACATCGATACGAAAAAAAAATATTCTGAACACGCAACATACTTGGCGGTAAAATGAGTCTATAGGCCACAGTTCCTACTTCATCGAGGATTTCAAATGGGCCAATTAAATCGAGAGTTGAGATTTCCTCCCTTTGTCAATTCGTGCTTCTAGAATAACGCCATCTTGAACCTTCTTCTTCACATTCATCAGCTCCGAGTGTGTAGCTTGAACGGCTTTAACGTTATCGATTAAAGTCGATTTTACTCGTATATTCGTTATCTTCATATGGGTCCCTCGAGTCTTTAACTCTATCTTCGTCATTTGTAAGTTATACGAAATGAGTCTTTGTTTTAACAACATCGCACTCGTAAACACATACGATCTTCTACTCAACACGTCAGTTACCACGTTCGTTCTTCCACAATGATATTGAATGGTACGGTCGTAATCTTCAACAGCTCGAGCCAACGTCTTTGGCGCATGTTACGTTCGTTTTAGTTGAAGAAATATTTGAGGGTTTAAGAAATGGGTTTTGTACTGGGGTCAATACAAAATTCAATTTTACGCTCTGGGGTAGGCTAAGAAGTCTTCAAGAATACGTCAAGAAATTTATTAACAATAGAAATATCGTTCAAAACTGTAACCCTCATCCAAGACTTGGATAACACGTCACATTGATACCTATCAACTTGCCATCGTCATTTACAACGTCTCCTACGGAAAGTCTAGCTTCGGTGCATTCCACACCCGGAAGTCAACAACGAAAGGAACGGGGATTTTTACTTATGGCTTGATATGACAATGATTGACTTTAGTGGTTTGGTTACTTGAATTCGCATAACAGGTTGGTTAGGAATATGAAAACTAACAACCTTACGAAAAGTATGATGAACAGTTAACCAATCGTTTCCAAAAATCACATCAATGCAAGTATTTTCAAAGAGATAAGATCAACAGGTAACGTGAAAGTGTTGATTTGAACAAGATTTATAAATAGTGGAGGTAACAAAGGTTTCTCCCAACGAAATTTCAACAGAGAAATCAAAGTCTAACTTCTCCGGAGTTAAGTTCAAATATTGAACACAACTAGGTGAATTAAAAGAGTGAGTAGAACCGGTATCTAACACGGTATAGACTTCGCAAGAGTTTATGACTAACATACCCGTGATAATTTTATTCAGGTTCCTCGTTACGAAAAAAAAACGCTCTCTCTTAAACTACTGGCTTTGGCTTTTCTGGGACGGTCTTTGGTGCCTCCATCCTATCTGAACTTGTCTTCGGTGAACGACAAAATCGGGCTAAGTGACCTTCTCTTCCACAATTATAGCATGCATTGGATGGCATCGCGCAGTTTGGACTGATTTGTCCCTCCCCTCCGCATTTGAAGCATATGATAGGTGGTCGTTCTCCTTCCTTAACAACGGGTGCTGGTGCTGACGTCTTTCCATCATTGTTGAATCTCCGCTTCTTGAAATGACCATTCTTATTATTTTGGCCCTGATTACCACCGAAGTGGTTACCATTTCTGGCCTGTTGATTCCCTCCACGCTTGTTGTCACCGCTTCGATGACTGCTCTCACTGGTATTTTCATTTTGTCGACTGCTCTCTTTTGGTTGCGTTGACTCGTTATCGCGCTCCACTAACTGAGCCCTATTCACAACATCTGAATACAAACACAGTTTATGAGAAATAAGATGTTGACGTATCTCAGGTTTCAAACCTCGCAAAAACATTCGCGTCATTCGCTCTTCATTATCCACCAAGTGGGACGCAAACCGGGACAACTCGACAAACTTGGCTTCGTACTGCGACACGGTTATGTTGTTTTGCTCCAACTTGATGAACTCCACCTCCTTCATGTGACGAATGCTTTCGGGAAAGTACTTGTCATTGAACAGTTCTTGGAACTTCTCCCAAGACATCTTGAGTGCGTCAGGCTGGATACGTTTTACAGATTCCCACCAGTAATCTGCCTCTTCACGCAACATAAAGGTGGCAAAGGGAACCTTTTGCTCCTCGGAGCATCCCAAGACATCAAATATCTTGGTGATCTGCTTTAACCACGTCTCCGCCTTAAGTGGTTTTGGCTTTCCCAAAAACTCCGGTGGTCCTAGCTCCTTGAATTGCTTAGCGGTGACCAACCGTGGGTTGTCATTGTTTCCTCCTTCATTTTGGATAGGAGTCGCTCTCGCCCGTTGTTGCATGAATTGCTCCTTGAACTGCTTAGCGGTGACCGTCTGAGAGTTATTTTGTTGTTGCATGAATTGCATAAAGTCTCTGACCATCCCATCATTCACCATTTCATCGGTGTTATTATTTTTATTAGGATTATTGTCCTCTGGTTGCACATTATCCTGAGCATTGATCGTTGGTGATTCAATGGTCTCATGTGCTTCATTGTTTATCTCAACATTTTCGGATGCCATTTGCAAATACTGCAACAAAACAAGGGTTAATTAACATATAACATATTATCCATATACTTTGACCGACCAATTAAATACCAAATAAACTTAGGTAGGTCATACTAGCGAAAGAATTCCCCGTCTCTCCCCTCCTAGTTCTATTCTCACATCCTAGCCAGGGATCATATCCCTAAGCTCTGATACCAACTGTGACGCCCCCAAAATTAGGTATACATCACCCATCTTGGGTCGTCAGAATGCAAAGTACAGAATACAAATACAACTTACTAATACAACTGTCGTGTACAATACGACAAAACATAAACTGTGAGTTTGAATACAAATATTATCTTCTAGAGAGTATTCATACTCAAAAGGAGTCCTCATTACATTTATTAACACACAATTACATAGAATAGTGAGGACTACTAACTAATACTATCATTCGAACTATCACTCCGTTCCCCGACTTGTCCCAGCTACGTTCTCATTTCCTGAAGAGAACAGTCAAAGAAAGGGTGAGCTCAACTAGCCCAGTAAGAAATATTATGACTAAGATAATGCAGAATAAATTATCATTAGTCTTCAACAATGTTAAACTGATAAAATATAATAGACATCAAGTTTAACTGCAGCGGAACAAGCAATCCATTAAAAGAGTCAAGTAGAAAATAAACTTTACTATCTTTTATGATTTAAAAAGTTTTTCATCACTTTTATCGCTGAGACTCAGCTTAATAAATAATTCACATCATCCCTGCACTACGGCCAAGGATATTCGTTAGGGTCACGACCACAAATTCCATGCACTACGGGCCAAGGATATTTGTGTATTCATCAATGGTCATGATCATGCCAACAACTGTCTATCAATGCACTACGGCCAATGAGGACTTTTACCACATCATTTGTAACATTACGGTCATGATTATACCGAATAATCCCTGGTCATAATCATACCAAGTCCATCTATGCACTACAGGCCACAGATGACTTTCAACATTTTATAAACATGAGGATGATGACAATGATATAAGAATTCAATAAAACAAGTTCAAGAATTAATTTATCCAAGAATTAACAACGTCCAAATTGTCAACATGATACTGTATTGTGGAGTAAAATTCAAGAATGCTTAGAAGAATATTATCATGAAAAGATACTAGATGAAACGCAATTATCAAGGATATTCCACAAATTTCATGGAGTATAGAAGTCAAAACTTAACCAACTGAGTACAATAAAGAATGGAATAACAAAAGAAATCATCATGCATGCGATAGACCGCACAGACAGGTTATTCTAACAGAATAATAAATAATGGAACCAGGTCCGGCGTAAACGCACAGACAGGATGTTCCAACAGAATAATAAAAGAATGTCACCAAGTATAGGGTAGACCACGTATACAGGTTATTCCAACAGAATAATAAGAAATGGAATAACAACAGTTCTCTTCATGAATAAGAAAGAATAACACCCCTTACCGTAAAAGAACTGGATATAAGAGTAGTGAAGTAGCAGAAAACTTTTCTTCTATCTCTATATAGTCTCTCTCTATAGTTTCTTTCTCTAGAGTTCAGTGAATTCGTAAGAAAATAATGAAGGAATGAGCTTCTATTTATAGAAAAATGAAATGCATAGTAACTAATCCATGAACGGTCCAGATTGATTACTTTAATCTGACGGTCCATATTTAAAAAAAATCTTTTAAATAAAATATAATATATTCTATTTATAGAATAACTTTAATAAAGTATTCTGTTTTATATAAAAAGATGTTTCTGTTTTATTACGTTAATAATACGAATAAAACAAAACGTCATTATCGCTAAATAATTCATATTATTAACTGACAATAATGGAATCAAACTGAGTGACTTCTCACATAAGCATTAATAATTAATACCGTGTGCTACTATGCAACCACACGTATTACTGTACTTTTACTACCGAGTAGTTCAACAGTATCAACGGTAAAACTTCCGCCGTTATTTTCATAAAGTATTTTTGTCGTTTTCTCAATCCGACAATAATTCTGTTGTGGGGTCCACCAATAATTGTACCGTCGTACGGATATTCCCCGACAAAAAAAATATTCTCCGACCAATCGAATATAATATGACACCTTGCATACTTTGCAAAATTTATAAATACTACCCATAACTATTATATCAAATCCACACAATAATATAAAAAAATTATTTCGAGAAAAATTAAATATTTATTCATAAAATCTGGGGTTTCACAAATGTCATCACCTAAAACATCAAAAATCATGGTTATACCAAATCACAATTTCTGCTCATAATCACACTAATTAAATCATCTTTGCACTACGGCCAAAGATGTTCATTATTATCACATCCATGAATTAATATTTCATTTCTGAGACTCAGCTCAATAATTAATCCACATCATCGAATCATCCCTGCACTACAGGCCAAGGATATTCTTTAGTATCACGACCACGAATTATCCATGCACTACGGCCAAAGATAATTGTGTTTTCATCAACGGTTCTGATTATGCCATAAAACAATTCATCTTTGCACCCTTGGCCGAAGAGAATCCATAGTCATAATCATACCAAAAACTGTCCATCAATGCACTACGGTAAATGAGGATTTTTAACACATCATTTGTAACATTACGGTCATAATTATACAGAATAACACCTGGTCATAATCATACCAAGTCCATATATGCACTATGGGCCAAAGATGACTTTTACCACATCATTTGTAACATTACGGTCATGATTATACCGAATAATCCCTGGTCATAATCATACCAAGTCCATCTATGCACTACAGGCCACAGATGACTTTCAACATATTATAAACTTGAGGATGATGACAATATTATAAGCATTAATCAAACGAAATCAAGGATAAATATTAAAGACTTTAAATTTATCCAAATATTATCCATCAGTTAATAAACTCATAATCTAATATTGTTAATATCATAACAATATTTTAATTACTTCATAAACTTATACACAATTTATTTCAATTGTTTACACTCTATCAAATAATGCATTTAATCATTCAAAAATGTCATACTCATAAGATTTCATCACCAATGATCAGATTACTTATCAAAAATCTGCACATACCTTATATAGGATTTCCAAGCCATAAAATTCTATTTTCTAACTTTGTTACTTCACATAACATATTTAACTCATATGTTCATAACTAAACTATTTTCATGAAAAATACCAAATCAGTCCCAAAAATTATTCTTTTCTGGGATTAAGCATAATATAGTCCCATAATGAACATATATTTTTCTTGACATTTTTAAAATTTATTTGCTATTTTTCAAAAATCAATTTCTAATTAATTTCTTAAGAAATTAGCTACCTCAAGGTTAACTCTAAAAATTCCCAAATCTTGGCAGAATCTGACGCATGTTAACATGAGCTTCCTGTTTAAATTTTGTAGTCATCGGAGTTATAGAACTCCGGTTATAAAGTTTTTCGTCGGAAAAACCTAAATATTCAAATGGTCATTACTTGCTCATTTTAAGTCGGAATGAGCTCATTTTTGGACAGGGGGTACTTTATAACATATATTTTCATGTAAGGCCAGAATTTTTCTCACAAATTAAGTGGCCAAAAATGCCCTTTTAAAAATCTGGACAGTAGCTTTTTGTTATTTTGCAGCTTTGGACTCTTTTGCTAAAATCAGTCCACACGAAAATCTACAACACCTTTCCAGTGATTCCACTTGGATAAGTTAGGAAACTCATATATCTAACTCTAGGACTTGACCACACTCAAAAATTCAAAATATAATAGGAGATATGGTCAATTTAATTTCATGTTTCGTTTTCACCAAAATCTGATTTTTCAACCCCTTGTGATTTCTAAGAAACTTTCATGTTTTCACATAATAATCAACATAACTCATCATAGCACTTACTAATACCACATATACCCATGATTTTTATCAGTCCAATGCTTTTATTATGACTCTCATCATAATCAACGTAAACAGATTATTTTCACAATTTAATAAGGAATGAAATACAAAGGATCATTTAGTATGCATGTGGTAATCCACATAGACAGGTTATTCTAACAGAATAATAAAGAATGAAATAACAAAAGGATTCACTATACATGCGATAGAGACCGGACAGACAGGTTATTCCCTACAGAATAATAAAGACAGAACCAGGTCCGGTGTAAAACACACAGACAGGATATTCCAACAGAATAATAAAGACGGAACCAGGTCCGGTGTAAAACACACAGACAAGATATTCTAACAGAATAATAAAGACATAATAATAAAGACGGAACCAGGTCTGGTATAAAACACACAGACATGATATTCCAACAGAATAATAAAGACGGAATAATAGAAGAATGTCACCAAGTATAGGGTATTTCGCATATACAGGTTATTCCAACAGAAGAATAGAATAACAAAAGTTCTCTCCATGAATAAGAAAGAAATAATACCCCTTACACACTAATGATATCCATTACCTTTGAAAGAAGAGTATTCCGACTGGTAGGGCGAGGATATACTCGAAGAAAAATTACACTACGCTCAAAGCTTTCTTAAACTCTAAATAAATAAGCTCAAGATTATAGAAGAAGAACTCTCTCTATAGTTTCTCTCTCTAGAGTTTCAGTAAATTCGTAAGAAATAATGAAGGAATGAGCTTCTATTTATAGAAGAATGGACTACATAGTAACTAATTCATGAACGGTCCAGATTGATTTACTTTTAATCGGACGTTCCATATTTTAAGCAAAATCTTTTAAATAAAATATAACATATTCTATTTATAATCTAATAAAACGAATAACTTTATAAAAGATTTTACTATGCAAACACTATGCATGCACTATACAAATACTATGCATAATAAAATATAATATATTGTAATTATTGTCTAATAAAATAGATAACTTTATAAAAGTATTCTGTTTTATATAAAAAGTTTTTCTATTTTATTACGTTAATAATACTAATAAAACAGAACTTCATTATCATTTACTTTGAAAAAATTTTAAATGTCACCCTTAACTTTAAACTTTTATCAATTTAACTATTCACAAAAATAGAAAAATTGAATACTTTTATTTCATAAAAATTCGGGGTCTCACACGGCAAGCTTGAATGTATGATCCAAACCTATCAGGATGCTAACATTGGGGCTATCACCAAAGTCCTTAATCCTGGATATAAACTTTACTCCAAAGTTGTGTCTCTCGTGTACAAGAGATCTGTGGGGATAAAACTTTGTCTGTTTGAGGATGTGTATAACATATTCCATCATCGATCCTCTCCGATGATGTTGATCTTCCTTGGTTTGTATCACCAGGACATACCACGATTCTGTTGGATTTACTACCAATAGTAGATGTTGTCAGGGCTGCCCGACCTTCGTTGACGTGTGAACCAACAGTTGACCACGCGTTGTAAACCCCGCCGGGGATTCATTTGATCCTCTGTTGATGTGTATATCATCAGATGAACTCCCTGCTGAGGATGAATGCCAAGGCTGCTTGGACTTTACTGATATGTGTATCAACTTGTAAGACCCCAAATTTTTTTTATATAAATAACATTAAATTTTTCTCTATTCATTATTCTAAATTAATAAGGTGTTAATTTGATATAATGCTTTAGTTATGGGTGAAATGTGCAAATTTTACAAAATAAGCAAGTGGTTGTAAAATTTTCATTTTATCGGGAAATATTAGTTTGGTCGTGAAATATTCTTTTTGTCAGAAAATATTCGTATGACGGCGCAGCCATTTGTGGGCCCCATAACGGAAAACAGTTGGATGAAGAAAAACGACAAAGTATGAGTTTGTAGAAATAACGGCGTAATTGTTACCGTTAACACTGTTGGAATACCCAGTGGTTAAAATACAGTAATGCGCGTGGTTGCATAGTAGCACACGGTTTTGTACAGTATTGATGAATTATTGATCCTTACGTAAGAAGGCACTACTCAATAATTGTTACAGTAGTTACTGTTAATATTTTATTTTATTGATTCAATAATTGTTGCGTTGATAGTTTATATTATTGTTATTTCAATAATTATCATTGCATAGTATTTCCCATTATCAGATCAATAATTCAATTATTTGAATAATAGTATTAAATAATATTATTGGCAATGTCTAGAAAGTTCTGTCAAGGAAATGTTTGGTCACCTAATTGCGTGCCAATAAGGAGAAATCCTTATTGGATAGCCCCCTCTTTCCTAGGAATGGCCTGGTTGTCATAATTGTGATTCTGTAATATTATTTGTGAATAATTAATTATTGATTTATATGATAAGGAAATATTTATTTGATGTGGATATAAATAATAGATTTATTTATGTGGTTATAAATGAAGGAATTAATGTTGAGGTGTTTTATCAGTATTTTTGTCGGAATGGAGGTATTAAAAATCAAACCAGTGTTCTCGAGATATATTGCGTGAGTTATAATTTTTAATCCGACCGTTGGATCGTTGTGATTTTTAGATATGTTATACATATATAAGTTGAGTATATGTCCACAAATTTTGAACCGTTAAAAATGAACGTATGATTTGTTATGAATTTTAAGAGGTGACTGGTTCAGAAATTGTTGAAGTTTCTGAATTTATCATTTTGGTAGAAATTTCTAGAATGAGTGGGCCCCACCTATGGTTAGTAAAGAAATGTGCTGGAATTTTATTTCAAATGTGGTGGGTGAAAATAGTAGCAGGTAAAGCCATCAGGTTACAGGTCAAGTCTGCTTTGGCGTTCTAACATTTTCCTATAAATAGAGTGCTAAGTTAGAATTGAAAATCACACCAGAAACAAGTTTTCTCTCTTTCTCTCTCTATATTATCGAGCGTATTTTGTGAGTATTTAGATACTTTGAGATTTGTTATTCAGTGCAAGTTCTTTCAGCACTATATCCGATATTCTAGTCAGAAGTACAGTTCTTTTGTGGTAAGGGATGTTATTTTTTTCTTAAATGATATTATTTTCTTCAATATCATTATGCCGAAATATTGGTTTATACTTTTTATCAAATTTAGAACTTTTTATGTCGGGGTTACTATTCACGTATACTGCACTATTCACCAATACGACACTATTCACCAAAAAATAAAAAATTTTCTTTTTGTCCAAGATGTCTATTATGGTTACTATCTTTGATTGTATCCATGTTTTGATCTTTATTTTTGAATTCTACTTCACGATTGGTTATTATGGAGTATTATTGCACTTAAATAAACTGTAATACGAATTCCTAATATTTGTCCTTCTGTCTCACTAGATTCATTTTCTTTTAGTTATTTTCATCATCCTCAGTCCTAAATGATGATATTACTGAATATCTTTAGCCTATAGTGCAAAGATGAATGATTAACTAATGAATATCTTTGGCCCGTAGTGCAAAGATGAACAAGTGTTGAGATGAGCATGACCGACTGGTGATACAAATGAATATCTTTGGCCTGTAATGCAAAGATGAATATTTGATTAAAGATGTATATTGATTGTTATTACAGGGATAAAATATTGATGATGAACTTTTAAATCTTAGAAGATATTTGAATTCATTCTTTACTTGACTCATCTAATGGATTGTTGTTTTTGCTACAGTTGTTGATCTAAAACTTGTTGTTTTTTATATTCTATATGATTTTTTCCTGCTGAAGACTAGTGATAATTTGTTGTATATTATCTTAGTCATAATATTCTTTACTGGGCTAATTGAGCTCATCCTTTTCTGTTTTGTTCCATTTTTCTCAGGAGACGAGAATATAGCGGGAACTAGTCGGGGTATGGAATGATGTTTCCAGTCAGTTATGTTAGCAGTCCTCACTATTTTGTAAAATAGTGTTTCAATAATTGTAATGAGGACTTATTTGAGTGTGGATATTGTCTAGAAGATAATATTTGTATTTAAACTCACAGTTTATGTGTTATCGTATTTTTCACGACAATTATAGTAATGAAGTTGTATTGTTTCTGTACCATGTATTTGGCGACTCAGAATGGGTGATGTATACCTATTTTGGGGGCGTCACAGAACTGATGCAATCATCGGATGGCTTCTGATGCGACGCTGGGTTTACTTGCCAACAGCTGTATTGACGTCAAGGTTGCTTGACCTTCGTTGACATGTGCATCAACGGAAAACATGCGTTGTAACCCCCACCGGGGAATCTGTTTGATCCTTGCTGATGTGTGTATCAGCAGAACATGCATTGTAACCCCCGCTTAGGAATCTGTTTGATCCTTGTTGATGTGTGTATCAGCGGAACATATGTTGTAACCCCCGCCAGGGAATCTGTTTTTTAAAAGATTAGGGTGACAACCCTATATTGATGGCATTGGACCTCTATACGGTATTGCCGAATGTGATTTATAATGACTTGGATCATCGGTATAGTAAACCCTGTGTTCGAGTGAATACCAATGAATGAAATGAAAGCCACAGTCGGGTCTAGAAAAACCAGGATTTCAGGCTATTATGCTCAATCGCGTAGCGTTTTTATCCCTGATTTGGCCTTTTTAGCTTGTGAGAACACCTTTGCAACTCGAACTGGACTGAGCCGGAGGGGTAGGACCCACGTAGGGGTGGCGCAGGTACACCTGCTGTAGCCGTAGATGGACCTACGGCCAACCGTGGACATTAAAGTCCTACATGCCGCTTTCATAAGTTATTTTCAAGTTACGCCGCGAAGGAAATCTGAGAGCTCTTCTTCAGATCTACTGAGTTTGGATGTCTTTCTGCAAATTCTGTCACCATACAAGTGTTCTACGCTGTCCTGGTAATGTATACATGTCTTCTTTTCTAGTTTTTATCCGTTAGAAAATGACTTATCATATGAAATGCATCTAAACACATAGTAGTGCATATGCATGCTCAAATGACTTGATAAAAAATACTCAACATAGTAAATGTTAATATTAAACCATGCTGAACATAATGATGCAAAGAAATTTAACTTTTGAGACAGTCAAATTGGCACCTTTTTTCTGCTATTTCTTAGCCTATTTGAGGACAAATGAGCAAAGGTGAAAAAGTAAAGTAATCCTGGTAATTAGGCTACCCTTATGGATTGATGACTTTGACTTTTAATGCAAATAGTATTTATATGACTATGGGCATGTGTGCTACTGAAAGGCCACCTAGTCATGCTTATGTGCATGTGGATAGTCCTATTTGTATAGGAAACTATGGCAAAATTTTCCAAAATATAGGCATTGAGTAGTCATGCATTTTTAACTTTAATAATGCATGCATGCATGTAGTCATTAAATGCATTCTGAAAAGCTCCAGGTTAGAAAATACCATACCCTTTCTGAGGTGATTTGGAGACTTGTTGTCCAGATATTATGGATCCGGATCAGCCGAGTAGTTCCCGCAGGACCACTTCTGGTGTACGGAGGAGGGCTTCTGAAGTGCCTCGACTTCGTTTCGTTAGACAGCCTTGTCGGTTGGTGGAGACAGTGAAATGTCCAGTCCGAGTTGATGTACCGGACATCGAGGATGAGGATGAGGATTTTCGGTTGTGGACCCCGCTCCTGCTGCGCATGTTCCCCGTAGGGACCTCCCGAGTATTCAGGTGGCAAACCCAGAGCTCCTGGGTGATTTGAGCAGACATCCCTCAATGTATTTACACACCAATGAGGTATACCATTAGATCTTAATCTTCCTTCTTTCCTATTGATGAGGAGTAAAGGATTCTGATGTCGATCTACATTTTGTAGGTTCCCGACTTTACACAGCCTCGAGGGAACTAGTTCAGCATTCACTCTATGTACCAGGCTCTACATCCTGACTATAGAGCGATTGTACATGACTGGGGATTTGGAGAACTCTTTTCCATCCTTCCCCACCGTTGTCCCTAGGGTTACCTCAGGGCATTGTCTGAGCGCTGGTTTTACTAGAACCAGTTTCTCTATTTACTGGACTGTGAGGTTATGATGACGCCGATGGATTGGCGGTTTATCACAGGTATGGAGTTTGGAGGGGCACCAGTGCCTTACATTGCTGATATTACCCCGACTACCATCAGATCCTTGTTAGAAGTTCCGGCAGAGGCGCTCAAGGGCAGGACTATTCGTGCGGGTCCTTTGAGCGTAGATGCTATGAGTGGGCTATTGAGTGAGCCCATACCAGATGATGTCAGAGTCAGGGATTGCATTCTTCGACGATTGTTCCTGATGATTATTAGGGGCTACTTCATAGCAGATAACTCTTCTACGGTGTCGTTCGCTTTGATTAGCACCACTCGACATGTAGACCATATAGGAGAGTATGATTGGGGCTCATACACCTTTTCCTATTTCCTCATAGGCATACGTATGTGCTCGTAGGGCTTGACCGATGCTTGGTTATGATTTTATCCATTTTTGCTGGTAAGTATTTCCCTTGTTATTTACCATGTACAGGTTAAGAGTGTTAACTGAAAGCAGATGTTTGCCTTTATGTTGGCAATTTTAGGCCTATGAGAGGTTCCCATGTTTACATCCAGTGAGTGTATTAGGATTGGATACCTACCCATGAGGACAACGATGGCATCATTCCAGACTGGCGGAGGTCCTAGTAGCTGAGGGTTTCACTCATTGTCGCCTACAGTTGGAGTTGTTGACAGTGAATGTCATCACATGGATTCCATATTTTGGGGAGCATTTGGCCGTTGGATTTGAGGATGGGTACCCGACTGGTGTCGAGTATGTAATTTCCACCCGTAGGGTTCCTCTCTTCACATATGAAGGATGGGAGCTCTATTTAGGAGAGTGTGCTATTAGGAGCACCACAGGAGAGATCTGTATACCAATCTTGCCTCCTGTTAGGTGTTATTGGCCTGTGTCGTAGTCACCCGTTATTGATATCCCATTGTTGGGTGTTGACGGTTTTGCATTGTGAGAGGGTCCTTGCACTCAGGATGTATTCCAGCATTGGTGGATCCCCCATACCATTGGAGCCTAGACCCGCGCCACTCAATTCATGGGAGATATGATTCCAGGATCCATGATGATGACAGATTGGCTAGCCTATGTCCGAGATCCGACTCATGTGACACAGATTGACAACTTGCCAGCAACTAGACAGGGCACATTTCTTTATCCAGTATTTGGGCAGAGATCCGGCAGAGGCAGATTCGTTTGATCCTTCCAGCGTTGGAGCTGGCCCCTCAGATGACCCATTTGGCTTTACCGGTGCATATCCTCCTTTGTATTGGCCTGACATCCCTGTTGATAGAGATGTAGTGACTCAGGAGGAGTTACATCAGGTGGACATGATTGATGATGTAGATATTGACACCATTGTCTTCTTCTGATGTGTATTCTCGTTATCTCTCTTGATAGGCCTCTGTTAGCTATTGGGTGGTTGTGCCTCATTCTCGATATATCTTTTGATAGGCCTCTGTTAGTAGTAGGGCGTCTGTGCCCCATTTCCCTGTATTTTTAGTTGTATAGAGATGATGTATTAGATGATGATATACTTAGGAATGTATGTCCAGTTTTCCATTCCCATTATCATATTGCTATCTATTATCTGTTATGCATGTACCATGTTATGCATATGTATGTATGTCTAGAGATATTCAGAATTGACCCCTGGATAGTATTATGATACGGCCCATACAGATGTCTTCTTCGACAGTTAGCCGCATAGATCACACCCTGCCATTATTTGTGGCATCCCGTCTGAGATACTGGTATGATACTATGTCACCCTCAGATAGGGTAACCGTAGATCAGTTGTTACAGCATACCATGACCCTTTTGATGTTTCAGGTTCCCACATGATTCGTGGAGGGCATGCTAGAGCACTAGATACTGGAGAGGTAGGTTTTTCAGTTTAGGACCCAGGAGTTGACTCTCACTCTGGAGGAGTATGCACGGTTGATGATGCTGCCACTGGACAGACCTTGCGTGCATATGGCTTTGGGGGACATTATTCGACGGTTCATGACCCTTACTGGATTGAGGCATAGGGTGGTGCAAGATGAGCTTAGATCTGGCCACGTTATATCCAAGTGTTTCCTGTTTGACAGATTTGGCTCTGAGGATAGTTATAGATGACATTCTGGGGATTTCACCACACCGGAGGATCATTGGCGTCTGGCCAAGTTAGATGTACTGCTATTGTGCGTACTATCATATGTCTACATGCTACGGTATATGGATGAGTTGGACATAGGAATTATCATGGCAGTGAGAGCTCTCAGGGAGGGTCGTACCATCATACCGATGATTATAGCCAAGACATTGAGGTCAGCTACATACTGCTGTACTTATCCGACAGGAGTATTCACGGGCAGTTCGGTCATACTATACGTGTTGTTTATGTCACACCTGAGACCAATTGGCACTTTTAGACGGTATAGGTTTTGTTTCACCCATGATATAGCCATGTCATATTCCTTTCAGCCTGCTGAGTGTACAGATCCTACTTCTTGGTCCGCTTTCTTAGCTGGGATCGGAGATCCGTTTGATATTTTATCTTGTTCAGGGCTCAATTTGCCATATAGTTTCATCACTAATGATCTGAGCATGGATTATCTCCCTCTGGCTAGTTTGAGGGGTATGACTACCTACCACCCACTGGCCGTGATGTCACAGTTTGACAAGTTCCAGGACTTTCATGCTTTTGATGGGGCGTTAGGCCAGCGCTTAGCTTCTCGCTATCTATCAACAGAGGATCGATCCCGTGTGTATTCTTATTGGGATCAGCGTGAGATAGCTGCTTTTCCTGTTAGCCATCGGGGATGTTCGCTAGAGTGTTATACGTGGATGGAGACAGAGATTTCATCGACTGTGGCGGTATCCACAGTACCGGATAGTGATTCAGACGATGGAGAGCCCATGGAGGACGTTGATTCTCACACCGAGGAGGAGCATTCTACTGGGTTGCCATCATCTCCTTTAGATTCTCCCAGTACTAGCACTGTTGTGATTTAGCATTTAGCACAGTATTTTGAGCAGAGTTTTCATCTGATGACCTTTGAGAGAGATCAGGCTAGAGCCCTGATGTTGACAGCTCTTGATGGGAGAGACACAGCCCTGTTAGAGAGGGACGAAGCATTAGCTCACAGAGATGTTGCTGTTGTTGAGCGGGATGAGGCCAGATCAGCCAGAGATGCAGCGATAGTTGAGCGGGATAGCGCTATATCTGCCCAGGATGTAGTCGTTACAGATAGTACTGCAGTGAGGTCCCTTACCACTGGCATGATTGCAGAGATGAGCACTTACATCGATGAGCATATGGTCACCATGCAGATGGCTGCAGATCTATTGGGTCGTGTGGATATCCTTATGCAGGAGACTACAGCTTTGCCTCCTTCTTCGGAGAGGGATGCCATGTTGGACTTGTTAGCCCGCATGCATACCGATCTTTAGATAGCCTTGTATTTTTCTGCACATACTAGCTTAGCCATTTTTTCATGTACAGTTTACTTTATGTATATCAAACAGTATTATATATAGCAGGAAAATATATTTTTGATCACTTCCCTTTTAGATATGATTGAATACTTGCTTGATATTTGCCTGCTTCTTCGGGGCTTGTGATCTTAATGTATTCTGAATTCCTCCTTACTGGATGGACATTGAGTTATCTCTGGATAGTTTAGAATACATCATGGATCTATGTGTATCCCTACTATCTTTGGTGTCTTGGGACTGGTTTCTATATAGAAATGTGGAGAGGAGTGTGGCTTTCCTCTCTGAGATTGACCGCACCATAAATGGTCACCAGTACTCCTATTTAGAAGGAGCCTAGTTAATTCCATCTCTTATGGATTGGTGTTCCTCTTCAAGGAACAACCGTAGCTTAGATGGTCGCCGAGTCTCCCATTTAGATGGGGAGGTCAGGTAATTCCATCCTTTGGTTTGAAGCCAATGAAATGTGATGGATTGAAGTTTGATCCCAGTACCGTTGACAAGTATTTATGTTTTAGTAGGGGGTTAGACTGAACCATGAATGGCTACCTACGTACTCCTGTTGAAGAGGAGATCAGGTCTGCGTAGTTCAAACTTGGTGTAAGAGGTTCAATGATGTATATGGCAGAAAAGGTATAGGAATTTTTTTGTTATTTTTTATTTTTGTAAGGAAAAAGGTGTAGAAGTGTTTTTGTTGTTTTTGTTTTATTGCGATCGGGCCATATAAAATATAGTTGCCTACGTACTCCCGTATATCAGGGAGATCAGGTCGACGTAGTTCGCCCCTCAGGACGATTCGCAGCCGAAGAGAAGTATGAATCCCATGTGCAGGCTATACTGCGGGGAGAAGAAAGTTTGATCCCATGAGTGGGATGAACTGCAGGTGTGAAAAAGTTTGATCCCATCTTCAGGACAAACTACAAACGTAGAAAAGTTTAATCCCGTCTTCAATATAAACTGCAGGTGTAAAAGGTTCAATCCCTGGGGGGATAACCGAAGTTGTATGAACGTAGTGAAACCAGGCTGCTAGTTTAAATAGTTTGTTTCCCTGAGGGGCGCAGTTGTGGAAAAAAGTTGTATACGAGGAAGGGTTAAAGAACCGGAATAACTGATAATCTGATGATCCAACACCAGGATGTTTGCTTGATGGTAACTTCAGATATAGTATCGTTTCACGGTGTCTGAGTTAATAATATGTGGAAATTCATCGCCATCCATTTCCTGCAATCTGAGAGCACCTCCTGTCAATACCTCCTTGACAACAAATGGGTCTCCCCAGTTAGGAGAGAACTTTCCCTTGGACTGATCTTAGTTGTCGACGATCTTCTTTAAAACCAAGTCATGTTGTTTAAATTGTCATAGCCAAACTTTTTTGTTGTAGGATCGGGCGATCCTTTGTTGATATAATTAACCATGGAAGATAGCCACGGTTCGCTTTTCATCTATTAAAGACAATTGGTGATACCTGTCTTGTGCCCATTGATCTTCATCCAGCTGAGCGTCTATCAACACTTTGAGGGATTCCATTTCTACTTCTATGGAGAGTACTGCTTTCATCCCATAGGTTAATGCGTAGGGGGTTGCCCCAGGTGAAGTGCGCATTGATGTTCTATAGGCTAACAGAGTAAGAGGCAATAAGTCAGGCCATCCTTTGTGGTTGGCAGACATCTTTTACATGATCGTATTGATGTTTTTGTTAGCTGCTTTAACAACACCATTCATCTTTTGACGATAGATGACGGAGTTAAGGTGTTTGATGTGAAATTTACTGCATAGCTCCTCCATCATTTTGTTGTTAAGGTTCTCAGTATTGTCTGATACAATTACCTCTGGTTGTCCATATCGACAAATGACATTATTTTTGGGGAAAAAAATGATGACTTCTTTGGTAACCTTGGGGAAGGAAGCTGCTTCTACCCACTTGGTAAAGTAGTCAATCATGTTGAAGATGAAGCGATGTCCATTACTGGCTTTGGGCTCGATGGGCCCGATCACGTCTATTCCCCACATTGAGAAGGGCCAAGGTGAGCTCATATTGTGGAGCTCCGTGGAGGGGCGTGTATAGCATTCTCATAAATTTGGCATTGATAACATCTCTTGACGTGGTTATTGTAGTTAGCCTTGAGAGATAGCCAATAATGTCCTGTTTTGAGGATCTTCTTTACAAGTAAAGGGATGGTCATGTGTGGGCCACATACTCCACCATGGACATCATCCATGAGTCTCTGAGCTTGATCCTTATCCAAGCTTCTGAGGAGACCTAGTCCTGTATCTCTCTTGTAGAGTGCATCTCTGCTCAGGTAGAATTTCATAACAAGTCGATGAATCCGCCTTTGCTCAGTCAGGCTCGTCTCAGCGGGTGTAGATCCATCTCGTATGTAATCCTTGATATGCTGGTACCAAGGTTGTTAGATGGGAGGTAGCTCATCCGATACTTCTCCAACATAGTTCCCATAGGCTGGTGCCTTTTGCAGGGCTAATGTGACGTTGGGCATATGTTCCTTGTCAGGTATATGAATCAAGGAGGCCAAAGTTGCTAACGCGTCTGCGAAGTCATTCCTATTACGAGGAATGTGTAGAAAGGAGATCTCTTCGAACTTCGAAGCCATCTGTAATACTAGCCGATGGTAAGGTAGTAAATGTAGCTCTTTGGTTTGATAGATTCTCGTGGATTGTTTGACTACCAACTCTGAATCTCCAAAGACAGTTAACCACATGTTGCCCATTGAACGGGTAAGTTTTAGCCCCATGATACAGCCTTCATACTCAGCTATGTTGTTGGTGCTGACAAACTATAATTTGACGGCGACGGGATACTGCTCCCCCGCACTGGATACTAGAACTGGTCCAGCTCCAGAACCTTCCATATTAATAGCTCCATCAAAATACATCTTCCATGCTTGGCGTGTAGCATATTGATGGTGTTGCTGAATTGTCATTACCCCTTCATCGGGGAAGTATGTTTCCAAGGGTTTGAAGTCCCCAGAAGGTGCGGCGGCCAGTTGATTTGCGATCCCTTGACCTGTAATGGACTTTTGATTCACGTAAACAATGTCAAATTATTGTAGAATCAACTGCCATCTGGACAATCGACAATTTAGTATAGGTTTACTGAACACATACTTGAGAGGATCCACGCAGGATATGAGATGGGTTGTGTGTCCATGGAGGTGATGTTGTAACCTCGTGGCAGCCCATGCTAAAGCACAACAAGTCTTCTCAATCAGAGTGTACTTTTGTTGACTGCTGTTGAATCTCTTGCTGAGGTAATAGATAGCTCGTTCTCGGCCTCTATCATCTTTCTGACCCAACATGCAGCCCATGGCGTTATCACTTATGGACAGGTACATGAACATGGGAACATCATCCCTGGGTGGTACTAAAATAGGAGCTTTGACTAACTACTCTTTGATGGTAAGGAAGGCCTTCTGGCACTCATCATTCCATTTCATGGAGGAGTTCGTCCTTAACAGCTTGAATATAGGTTCACAGGTTGCTCTGAGTTGAGAAATGAACCTACTAATGAAGTTGACTCTTCCCAAAAATCCCTACATTTCCTTCTCTATCTGAGGAATGGGTATTTCCGTAATGGCCTGGATTTTGGTGGGATCTAGCTCAATCCCTTTGTGGCTGACTAAAAATCATAGCAACTTGCCTAATTTAACGCCAAAGGCGCACTTGGCTGGATTTAACTTCAAGTTGTACTTACGCAACCTGTTGAAAAGCTTTTTGAGATGGTCTAAGTGGTCCTCCTCTATCCGGGACTTTAGATGATGTGCATTAAGTCATGAAAAGAGCCATCATAGCTCGCTGATAGGTGGTTCCGGCATTGATGAGGCTGAAAGACAACCATCTGTAGCAAAAGGTTCCCCAAGGCATGATGAAAGCAATTTTTTCACGATCTTCCTCAGCAACCATGATCTGATGGTACCCCACAAAGCAATCAGTGACGGAGTACATGCCGCATTGAGTATTATTGTCAATGAGAATATGGATAAATGGCATGGGAAAGCTATCTTTAAGGCAAGCTTTATTCAGATCCCGATAATCCACGTAAACTCGCACCTTTCCTCCAGGCTTAGGCACGGGAACGATGATGGATATCCATTCAGGATATGTAGACACCATGATAATACCAGCTTGAAATTATTTCACAATTTCTTCTTTCACCTTTAAACTCCACTCAGGTTTCAATCGCCTGAGTTTCTGCTTGACTGGCTTGAATCCCTCTTTAATGGGAAGGCGATGAAGGACAATGTCAGTGGACAAACCCACCATATCTTCATAAGACCATGCAAACACATCCTAGAATTGAGTTAGTAGCATAACCATGTCATTCCTCTGGTTTGGGGTAAGGTCTGAACCAATCTGGATTAACCTAGGGCTTTCTAAGGTTCCAAGATTGAAGGAGGTGGTTTGATCAAGGTTGGGTTTAGGTTTGTTTTCGACTCATTCTTTGATCTCCGGAGGCACCTCAATGTCCTCTTGTATTTCCAGCAAGTCTGAGTCCAACTTTTCATCAAAGTTACAATCCTTGTGGAGAAGAGGCATCTTATCAATAAGTATATGCACATATAAGTTCAGAGTCTTGAAACAAAATATGCTTTCACTTAATATATATGAAACTATTTATTCATACACAATGTTAGCATGTACGGACAAAATAACAGCTAATACTGTACAGAAAAGTAAGCAGTTATGATATCTACAGGGCAGAAAGAAGTCTTGCCCATTTTACCCTTGTCGACCAATGCAAGGAGTGCTGCTCCAATTGGCAAGGGCAAAGTCCTGGGGGACTGCAATAATGGAGGGGCTGTCATCGTCCTCCTTCTCCAGAATGATGACCATTACGTCTGGGCAATCATCATCTGGGGTATATCCGTTACTATATTCATCATGGACAATGATGCGTACACCTGACATCATTCTGACGATGTCTTATTTAATTCTCCGTTCCTCTTCTTCCACCTTGGGATCTGGAACAAAGACTTCCTTCTCCTTTACCGGCATCGACTTAGGAAATAACATAGCCATTACGTTGGCTGGCACCTTTACTAGAGATTGTGAGGACTCTTGATGTACATGTGGAAGTAATAGTCGTGTGGCTGAAGTGGAAGGAATCTACTTATGCTTATGTGGATTCCTGTAACTAGTACTGGCAGAATATCCTAGTCCCGGCTGTCCCAGTTTGACTGGACACTTGAATCGGGTACTTAATACCCTGATGATTTTTTCCCAGCCCTTGTCCCGGTGGTGTCCCAATGACATCATTTATTGAGTAGCTGCCATCACTTCGGCGGAAATCTTAGGTATGGGAAATGGCGTCCCAATGGCATGATATTGAGGGTTGCTTACTTCCAAAGAGTGGAAACTGACCGGCTCAACATCGAAATTAAAACTGATGAGCTGTATGTCACCCTGTTGAGGGCATTCCGGTTCAGCGTTGACTGTAACTAAACTATTGTTGATAATGTATTTAAGTTGTTGATGAAGAGTGGAGGGGACTGCCTCAACCATATGAATCCATGGTCTCCTTAGAAGTAGGTTGTATTCTGTATCTATTTTGAGCACGTGAAAAGATACACAAAGTGTATGAGGGCCAGTCTCAATTGGCAGCTCAATCTCTTCGACTGAATTCCGACGGGATCCATTAAAAGCTTTTATGATCGTATGGCTATTTTGGATTCACTGGAGATTGACATTCATCTTCAGCAACGTAGCATAAGGACATATATTAAAAGACGAACCTCCATCTACCAAGACTTCAGCTATCATGTATCCGGTGGACAAAACCATAATGTGTAACGGCTTACAATGACCGGTCCCTTCGGGCGGTATGTCATCATCAGTGAAAGAGATCACATTGTTGTTGAAAATGTGATCAGCCAGATGTTGAAATTTTTCCACATCCACTGATTTCGGCAAGTAGGCTTCTTCCAAAACCTTTTGTAGAATCTTCTTATGATCTTCTGAAGTTAAGACCAAGTCTAATATCAAAATTTGATGTGGAGCTTCTCTTAAGCTTAAAACCACCTTGGCTTCATTATGACCCATAGCATGAAGGAATTTCTCAATCTTCTCTATGGAAATTTCCCCTTTGATTTAACAACAGGCTTTATCACCCATTGGGGAAGATACAGTGGATTCTCCTTCGACACTGCAGTAGTTGTATGAGATGTGGATCCTTCAGCTTTTCCATAATTCCATGGAATTTTCTGTAAGCTGACACTAGGGTATTGTGGTCTGAATGGCAAAATGATGGGCTCTGAAGCAGCCACTTTCAAAGGATTGTTAATTCCTTTTGAGCTGAATTGTGAGTGGTGTAACAGTCCCATCAGCCTCAGAGGATATAACTGCTACCAGTCCCTTCCATTTAGCGGGACAAGTATTTTCACTCTCAAATAGCACAGTATCATTGTCTGCCAGTTGCAGGAAACTGCTATCGATTAAGTTCTGAATAAGGTGGCGGAGTGCCCAGCATTCTTCCGTGCTATGACCGCGAGAATGGGAGTGATACTGACATACTCCATCAGGATTAAACCATCCTGAACGGGGATTGGTCGGAGGTAGGAGGGAAGTGATTCTTCCTTCATTGATTAGCATCTGAAGTATCTCCTCCATAGGTTGGCCCAGATATGTAAATTCCCTTATATTGGCAAAATCCCGACGGGCTGTGGCAGTCGCTCTCTTCGTCACTTTGTCCTCCGATGTTTCATATTTTGAAGGTGATGATGGAGTATTCATAACCAAGGGGAGTAGACTAGCATACTCATGGCTAATTAATTGGCATGTGACTTGATGCTGAAAGGTCACCAGTTATGCCAATTGCTCAATTTGCTTGCATAGAGCTTTCATCTTTCGTTCCATCGTAAACTGGAACTTTGCATAATCCCATTTGTCAACACCATCTTTGATGATCTGAGATGCTTCGCAGTTAAAATTGGAACTTTTTCCACTGTTCCAATTAATCATGTTGACCTCTTCCTCTTTGTGGAGGGAAAGAGGGTTGTCTTGAACGTGAGGTTGATCTGGTTTGGTGACCACGATCTCACCGTTATCTATTAAATCTTGTATCTTCTGTTTTAAGGCCCAACAATCTTGAGTATCATGTCCTGGTGCCCCGACATGATAAGCACATTTCTGAGCAGCGTTAAAACCCCTCCCATTAGGGTTGGCTGGTGGAAGAAGATGCGTGATTTTCTTCTAAGTGGTCAGAAGATTGAAAGTGTTCTCGAGGGAGTCCCCCAGGGTGTGAACACTCAAGGGCGTTTGACTTCTCCACCCTTAGGCAATGGAGGGTTTGAAGATTGTGCTTGAAAAGGAGTGTAATTTATCCGTTGGATAGGCATATTCTGATTGCCCTTTTGACCTTGGAGTATCAAGGAAACAACCTCCTTTTTTATTTTATGGACCCTCTGGGGGTTGTGTCCATAATTTCCAGATTGGATGTGCTCATCAACAGCTTTTAGAGCAGCTAGGTCTTGAATTTTTCCTGACTTCAATCCCATCTCAGCCATTTCTCCATGTTTGATCATTTTAGAAAATGGTTTACCAATGCCAGCTAAGACTCTTTCATAGAAAGGAGCTTCTTGTATATCGATAAAGGTCATGACCATCTCTAACTCTGTCATAGAAGGAGTTACTTGAGCAGCAAGGCGCCTCCACCTTTGAGCATATTTTCTAAAAGACTCATTGGACTATTTCTTTACCTTGGTAATCTGGTATCGGTCAGGAGCCATTTGAGACTGGAAGCTATATTGTGTGAGGAAGACTTGAGCTAGCTCTTCCCAGCTATGGATCTTTGAGTTGTCTAATCTGGTATACCACAAATGGGCTTCTCCAGTCAGACTCTTTTGGAACAGCTGCATTCTGAGCTTCTCGTCCTTTGCATAAGATCCAAGTTCTCCAATGAACACCTTCAAATGTGTGTAAGAATCTCCTAACACATTGTATTTTTTGAAGTAAGGAGTTTTGAACACCAGAGAATATACAAAGGTCAGCATATGAAACATTCCCGTGTGCTCCAATTCCTTTGGTATCACGAAGGGTCTCTTCCATTTGAAGAACTTTCTTTCTGATGTCACCGGTGTCTGGATCTCTTGTGTGATGGGTGGCATCATGACTTTTGTTGGTTGTATCCAACTGCAGTTCAGGTACTGTAATGGCTTTATCAGGACCTTGAGTTCCCCCTTGTGTGGAGGATTCAGCATGTATGGGTATCTTTGGACCCTGAGTAGATTGATGTAGTTCTTTAAGCAGAACAACCAAATCTGTAATTTGTTTACTTAATCCGTCAAATTCTTCATGAGAAACTGGATTAGACTGGTCAGATGAAGATATGATTGGTTTTAGGCCTGCAGCCTTTTTGGACTTTGAATGGGTAATAGGTCTGAATGCTTCCTTGCTACAAAACTGGCATAGATTAGTTTTAGGGATGGTGTAAATGTTAACATGCTATGTGATGTGTCCGTTTTAGGAATTTTATCCTGCAAAACGGATGTTGACTGTTTGTAATACAGGATAGCATGTTAATTTAAATATGTATAGGCACATATTTCTTCATATTTCTCATTACATGGAGATGAATATGGAATGTAAATTACAAGTAATTAACTTTACAAGTAATTTTGAAATGAGAAAGCATGAAAAGATTTTCCTCCGAATTTGGTTTATCAGAGGTTGACCTATCTTAGGTTACTCTCGCAGCTTATTGGCATGAAGGTTCTCAAATCATCGCAATTTACTCAACGGGAAGTTAATCCGGTCTTTCAACTAGAGCGAATTTGGGTGCTGCCTTTCCTGAGCCTCGTTGGAATTAGTCTTCCTACGAGTCCAGTAATCAAACACCGACGGGATAGCCTCTTTGGTGGATGGACCACACAACATACATTCACATACAACGTGTCTCACCGTTTATGAAAATGATGACAGTTGCAAAGCACTAATATCACAGATAGATATATTGCAGTGCAGTTAAAAAAATGCATTCGTACATTCATCATAAATGTAAATGCAAGATTCACACACAAGAATATAACAGTTTTGAAAAGCTTGTAATAGCAGCTTAAGTCCTCTTACTGGGGTCCCCAGCAGAGTCGCCACCTGTCGACGTCGGAATTTTTATTTGTCCCTTTTCGTTACCTATTCTTGTTCTCATTTTAGGTGAGATTTATTTGAAAAAATAAGTGAAAAATGTCCGACATGTGTAATGTCGACGATGGACTGTTAAGAGTCGCCAGATGGTTTTTTAACTTGTTGTACCAACACAACCGAGAAAAGTTTTGCACATTGACCCAGTGATATGACACTGCTAAACGGGTCTGTGAAACCGAGATTCATTTAGAATCCGGTGACTTGATTATGCGGAAGGAAGGTGTTAGGTACCCCTCGACATCCGTGTTGCCACGGTGACCGCCACTTTTCAAGAAACTATTATATAAATGTGTGTGTGTGGGTCAATGTGCTATTATTTGAAAGTAGTGTTATGCCTCGTTCGCACCTATATACATAGGGTTTGAATTTGTATAAAAATTCAGTTTTAGACAAGATATAACAGTGATATTTTAAAAGAAATTTTTCAAACCTTGTGCTCAATAGTAATTGAGGCCTTCAATACTTCCATTTTATTAAATGTTCAGCTTGATTGCTTTTATTTTTTAGATGCGAAGCATCTTCGAGAAAATAATATACAAAATAGTGTAGAACTCCTCATGGGTATAAAAACCATCGGAGGAAATACAAACACCGTGAATAAATTTACAAGCTACTTATAACTGAAAATGTCCATCACGGGAACTGAATCTAGACTCAGTAGACTGAATCTGTGATCACATGATTCCTAGGCTCAAATGATGCTGCAGTTGATATGAAAGCTGTAAGTAGGTATATATAAAAGATGTAAATATATATAATATATATTATATATATATATATAATATATATATATATATACAGACATGATCAACCACCACGAAACACCTCCATGGAGGATCAGAAATGTAAATAAAATTGTAAAAGCGATCAACCGCCACGGAGGAAACTCCAAGCTGGACGAAAATTTACAGAAAGCAGTAAAAACAGTCAACCAGCACGAAGTAAAATCCAGGCGGGACGAAATGTGTATATATATATATATATATATATATATATATATATATATATATAAGCATGTAAATGCACTGGATATAAAATTCAGGCTCATCGGACAAAGTCGACAACAGTTAATATATATAAGTATATATATATTAAAGTAGTAAACGCACCAGATATAAAATCCAAGCTCATCGACACACAGTTCATATATATATATATATATATATATATATATATAATATATATATATATATAATATATATATATTCCATTTGGGCGGAAGGAGACCATTTGGGCAGAAGGAGATACTGATTAATTGTTATAAATCAGAGGTGCAAATAATAAAATTCAATTACTAAAAATATACTCTTTTATTGATTGGAAAATAAAACTGATTTACAAATATTACAAACTGATTACAAATTACAAATTGAATTGATTTGACTTACTTAAAACATTAAGAAATGTAGAAGAGTAGAAGAAGGGGCAAAGAATGGCTTAACAGCGGTGGACCCTAAAGATTCATCTGAGAAGGATCTCAGAGTCTTTCAAAGTCTGCCTCAATAACTAAGTTTGGTTTCCTTTTATAGAATAAGGAAAGAACTATTACAAAGTTACTATTATAAAATAAATGATTACAGACAAAAATTACTACTCATGAACAGTGTTAACTTTTTTACTATTCATCCACGCGTCTGGCAACTTTAGACAAGTGGCCATAACTCTGACTTGGGAGATGCTTTCGGTTGGGAAAGCTGAAGCTGCTTTCGACTGCTTTCGGCTGAAGGTATCTTTTGACTGGCTGCAGGG